>CM070557.1:3273474-4473474 GCA_036346405.1 Phyllostachys edulis | reverse complement strand
CAATTGAATGCTCACCTCAGTAAACAGATGTGGACAACAATAAATGCATGCACTTGAACAAAACAAGAGCCGAAGATTGATTAAAACAGAATGAAAAGCACCAAGCCTTTAACACACACGCTCCTCTCACAAAAATATCTCATAAATAGCCAACTCCCACAGATTTAATGCACTAGGATTGCAAAATTACAAAAGAGAGACGTTGAAAGAGAAACAGAGAAAGTGGGCGACCGTACATGTGTGCCACAGACAATAGGTCGTGGCTGGAAAGCGCATGACGTTGCTAATAAACACGAGTAAATCAAGGGGGTGGGGAGCTTCCCATGTGAGTTACCATCCACACCATGCCTCTTGATCATCTCCCGTCTCTATTTTAGCCCCTCCATTCCCTTCTCCCCTCTCGATCATCCAATTTTGCACTCCATAAAGACTTTCTCAATTCGATTTATCGGTGTAAAACACCATGGCCATGGAGGAGCAACATAATCATCAGAGGGTGGAGCTTGAACCCGGCTTTAGGTTCCACCCAACCGACGAGGAGATCATTACCCATTACCTCACCCATAAGGCCTTCAACAAGAGATTCTCTACAATAGCTATCGGCGAGATCGACATCAACAAATTCGAGCCATGGGAGCTACCTGGTAAGCTACATAGCATAGTTGTGTGATATACAAAGGAGTATAGGACTAATGATAAATAATCGCATCTTTATATGCAGGGAAGGCAAAGATGGGGGAGATGGAGTGGTACTTCTACTACCAGATGGACCAGAAGTACCCAACAGGTACACGGGTGAACCGTGCAACAAGGACAGGTTTCTGGAAGGCCACTGGGAAGGACAAGGAGATCTACCATGGGGAAACAAGGGTGTTGATCGGCAAAAAGAAGACATTGGTGTTCTACAAGGGGAGGGCCCACAACGACGAGAAGACCAACTGGGTCATGCATGAGTATCACCTCGATAGTAGATTTCTGTACCCAAACAACCAGAATCCCATAGCACCCACCAAGGTACCATTACCATCTCTACGTTATGGATGTAATATGTATGCAATTAATAACTTTCCATTATTGCTCTAGGATGAGTGGGTGGTGTCAAAGATCTTCCAGAAGATCTCTAAGGTCAAGAATGTGGCGATGCCAATTGCCAATGCCGGTGCCAGTAGGAGCTTGTCCATGTCCGTTGGAGAAGAGGGCTTTGTTGGAGGCTCCAATGGGTTGCCATCCCTCATGCATCCTTCCTACTGCACAACCACTAGTGTCATTGACACATCAGCAACACTTGAAATGGGCCAAATTTCGAATGCAAACCCATTATTGCAGACGATGTTCAACCATGAAGTTAACAATGTTGGATCCACACACAACCAAGAGGGGCAAGTGCAAGCTACAACATTTCATATGACAGACCAACTCTCCAACATCACCAGTGGTTGGGGCCTACCATTGACGGTGTTGGGCACTGATCTTCATGCTGCAACGGGGAATATCTCATCGATGATCTCATCTGCAAGTGCAGTGAACTTGGATGTGGATGGCACATGGAAGTACTGAGAGGGATCTGGACGGCATATGGAAGACTAAGGGATGTGCGCCAAAGAGCAAGGTTTATGTTAAGATTCAAAGATTGGATTTGTATTAGTATTTAGTATCAGTAGTACTATGAGTGTGTTTACTTGCTTTCATTGTGTCTTTCAACATACACCATTATTTCTTTACTCTGCTTTTCCTTTTTCAGATCGAATGTATATACACCTATATGTGTCTAGACATGTGTTCCAGAGTTGAATGTGCTGCTAGTCCTTTTATAGCTAGAAATATATGAACTAGTATTTATTGATTTCCTATATATGTAGAAAATAGATATAAGTATGGTTTGACTAACAATATGAAATGCTTATATTGTTTGATTAGAAGTTGATTAACTATTAAGGTATGATCATGTAATGTGAGAATTAGTGATGAACAATCTTGATCTTTTTACTACATAGTTCCCCTCCCCACACACTAGATGTACAATTATGCATGAATGGCAAGTTTTGGCTCATGCCAATGGTGCGCATGCTTCACGGCTCTTGCACATTCTCTCCATGCATTCGCTTGATACATCTCCTTCATTCATTGTACCAACTCTGTAAGGTAGAGATAGATTTTGCATCCTTATTGTTATCCCCATCTAGCTATTGGGACAAGTGTCCCTATCCCACCTCCCCCCCAAATCCCTAGTGACACTCACCCTATTTGAGGATTTCCTCATGAATGATTCATTATCTAAGTTATCATCCTATTTGGGGTAAGAGAGCTACAATGAGATGTGTGGTGTGAGTGCAGGTTGGGTGATCTGGTGTGATACGATGGGATGGGGATATGGATGCAGTTAGCGATGGGGGTAGCATAGGATGACAATACATGCACCGAGATCCCTTGTCATGTTTCATGTAATAGTTGATAGGGGGTGTCCAATCTTCACGACTTAGAATATTGGATACACGTAGCACGATAACTCAAGAACATCAATGCAATATGAAATTGGGGAAAGCTTACGTCAATCACAAAACCTCCTCAATGGCAATCATACCACAACTCTCACAACGATCCAATCCACACAACCAGCATGTAGGCAATTGCATGGATAGGTTGACCATGACTGATCAATCCAAGCAAACTTGAAGAATCCACAAGAAACCTCGGCTCTAAGAACTAGCAACTAAACAATATATTGGATCTATCCAAAATCATCAAATTTCGTGGTCGTCTCTCCTAGGGTCGACCACAACTCTTAAATAGGGAGTCTTCCACCTCTAGTTTGGCCAAAACTCCATGGGCTAGCCCCAATTCCAATTCGGGCTCTAGAGACCGAAAAACAACTCCTAAACGCAAACGACGTGAACTCTAGTGTTTTGAACGAAAACAAAAGACACATGGACAAAATTATAAGTATAATTCAGCCTAAATACTTGGCATGCAAGCCCACACAATTCCCTAACACATAAGGCCCAATTCGGATTGAAATCCACTTCAAATTCGGAATTGACATTGGGCTGAAATTGGGAGAGTACTCCAATTCAGATTTTGAGTTTGTATTGGAGTCCAATGACCCTCCATCACACCCAAGCCTAGCCAAACACCTCCTTGGGCCGTGTGCCACCCCTTCTTAGGCCCATGCGCCTCTTTGCTCCTCCCTTGGTTTGGCCTATGCGGCTGTCCACCTTGGATTGGCTTGGCCGCATGCTCATTGGGCTGTGGGCCTGGCTCCCTTAGGCCCATACGGTTGGTACTCCACCCTTGGGCCACCCCCTTCCCTTGGCTTGTTTCTTTTCTTCTTTGGCCGGCTGAGCTTCCTCCTCTTCTTTTGTTGGTCGAAGCTAAGGAAAGTGTATGCATGTCTTCCTCACTTATGGTGCCTTCCTCCCTCACCTCCCGCTAGACACCGTAAGTTGATGGGATGACCTCATCAATAGTAGTAGGCATCATAGTTGATACCATGATGGGAGGGTGGGAGTGGAGGCAGGGGCGGAGGGAAGGAAGACTAGTAGAGGCTTGGCCCCCTCATGGTTGGTGTACTCCATATAGGTACATAGGATTTTACCATGGAATGCAATGGAATTTTCTATGTTAGCCCCTGTGATGATTCATCCATTATATTTAGGCCCCCTCATATTTTTGGCTCCGCCCGGAGCTAAGGTTGGGGTGTGTGTAGGGGGGCTACAACATGTGGTAGCGAGTTTGGCATAATGCTTACATGCAACAGTTAGTGTTACATGTTGTAGGTAGAATCCACTTTTCTTTGGAAGGTTTTTTTATAAAATGGAAACAGACAGGTGGGTTGCCTATTTATATTAATAAAGAAGGCTTGGAGTACAAAACCAAGCCCCATAAGGACTTGTTTTGATAGGGAGGGATTAGAATCAATTCCTTCAGATTGGAAGGGATTTTAGTTCAAATTTTGAGTCAATCTGAAGGGATTAAGTCGGATCATAATGCATCTAAACACGCTATGTGTTGGCTAATAAAGAAGGCTTGGAAGGCTTTTATAAATAAAAACATGCTAAACTTTTATTCAGAAGGCTAAAATAGTGAAATCCAATTATGAGTTACATGATTTGTAAATGTACGGTGGGAGCTATGGTGCACAAATGAGGTGTATATTATGTGCTCAGACGCAATCAGTGAGGGAGGATGAGGTGGAGGTGGGCTGGTATAGGGGAATACAACCAATGGTATTGGGTTGCCATTTCGGGATTATGCTTGAATATAACAGTCATTATATTGTTTTTTTTAGTTGGAATCCATTTTTCTTGGGAAAGCCTGAATGTAATTAAAAGATATCTTATAGATACATACTCCTATTTGGTGGGAACTATGGTCCATGAACAAGGTGTATGCTTGGAATATATGCTATTATGTGTGATAGCCTATATATATTTAATTAGGGATTTTGAAGACCGTGAGATAGTAGATTGGGATCAACCAGGGTTCCGTCTCCTCCTTCCCCGGCTCTGGCGACGCCTTAGGCAGCCAGGGCTCCCCCTCCGCTCCCATGGGTGCCACTCCCAAGCTGGCGGCCACTCCTCTCCTCCCCCGTGATGGCCTCCTTGCCCTTCCTCCCCACCCTCCCGCCTCCCCTTTCCCTTTCCACGCCCCCGCCCTCCGCCCCATCGGCCGGCTCCCCCCTTCCCTCCTCGGCCAACCCCCTCCCCTCCTCCCCCTTTGCCACTCGCGCCGCTCCTCCCCCCCCCCAAGCCGCTCCGGGGCAGATCTAGATCTGTGTGCCCCCGATCGCCCCTCTTCCCGGGGCAGTCGGCACTGCCTGGCTGCTTCTGTGTCGCGCCTCCCAGTGGGAGTCCCCCCTCGCGGCGGCCCCTCCTCTCCCTACCTTCAATTGCAGGCCCAACCCCTCTCCTCCGCCCATACCCTCCAGTGCCTGCCTCCTTCCTTCATCTCCCCCTCATTCACTGCGCCTAGCTCCCGCTGCACCAACCACCCTCAGACTCTCATTCAAGACTTCCAGCCCTAGGCGCCTTCATGCCTCCCTAAAGCTGCGACCCTAGCTCGGCGCGACCCATCCCGTCGTAGAAACCTCGAGGTCGTAGCGCATCCTCAAGACAGCGATGGCTCTCTCTCGCCCCCTCCCAAGACCGCGCGGCCCGGCGCAGCAGAGGGATGGCAGCTGGTACGGCGGCCTCGGTGGTGGCGAGCTGACAGACGCAAGCCCATCACCCACGGCAGTTCTGCTTCAGCTCCTTCCCGCATTAACCTGGCAGGGAGGTGCTACCGCTGTCTCTCCAGAGATCATCAAATCGCCAGCTGCCGCAACCCTCTGCGCTGCTTGCTCTGCTTCCATTCAGGACACCGTGCTAGGGAGTGTCAGCGCAGGCCTAAGCCCCTCCAGCTCCTGCCCCCCTCGCCGCGTCAAGCCACCTCGCAGGACCCTTGGAGCTCAGTCACTCGGTGCCCGACAACCTCGCTGAGCCGAGCCTCTCCGCAGGCCACTCGGCACTCAGCCCCCCGGAGCTAGGCCCCCTCCTCTAGGATGGCGTTCTTGGGAGCTCCTGACACCCGGCCAGATGAAGACTACTGCGTCGTCAACACTCAGCCCCAGCTCGACCGCGCCTGCCAAGATTGGGAAGACACTTCCCTGGTAGCCTGGATTCTTCGGGGCGACTCCAACTCTGATGATCGAGTGGTGGCAGAAGCGGTTCGCCGTCGGTTTGGTCTCCGCCACGAAGAAGTATGTGCCTCTCTCCACCATCCGGAGACTTTTCTGCTCAAGTTCACCACCAAACACTCCAGGGACAGAGTGCGTGATGCAAAGAAATTCCACCACGAAGACTTGGAGATTCATGTTCGTCCTTGGAGAATTTATCGTACGCCTTGAGCTGCAATGTTCTTACGTATGCGGCTTTGCTGGAGGGTCTGCCGGTGTTAGCGTGGGCGCTTGGAAGTCGCAGCTCCTCGTGGGCGGAAGTGCTCATTGCACTCCATCGAGCGTCTCGGTGAGTCGGGAGGACACGAGGACCCTCAACCTGTGGGCCTGGACCGCCAATCCGAGCTCCATCCCTAAGGTAGCTTGGATCACTTTCATGCAGGGAGGGGATGAACCTGGCTGTTCCGACGCGAACTATCACCTTCCGGACAGATGGAGGCGTGGGCTCACCCACCAGGTGATCCTCCACCTTGACTACGTCGAGGACCACACGGCTGCCCCCCTAGACGACTTCCTCTCAGCAGCCGACATAGCCCCGTATGAGCCCATCACAACCCGGCTCCCCTGGAACCTGGGGGTGGTGGATGGCTCTCCGGAATCCAAGGGAGGGCCGAGTCATGCCCCTCCCCACCAGCTGCAGCAGGATGAGGAGAAGAGGGCAACCTCAGGGGACGATCGTCGCAATCCCCAAGACCAGCGTCGTCCCCCACGCCGGTCGGCCCGCGACGATCATCCCTCCTCCTCCCTCTGGAGGCGCAAGGACCACGATGACAGTGATGGCAGCGACGGTCACAACGACCACTCTAGTCGCCGGAGTCACCGGCCCCCTGTCTCCTCGGCCATCCTCCGCCCTCCCTCTGGCCGGGACCGAGATAGATCCCCCCAGAGGCGCCACCACGGTGGCAACAAGGATGGCCGTCGTAGGGCCGGGGCAGTTGGGGACCCTTCCCAGCCTCCTCTCGGTCCTCCCACCTTCCCTCCGGAGCAGGTCAAGGTTTCTGTGGACAGAAGACTACAGGACCTTTTTGCGTCCTACACTAAATTCCTGCGGGAAGCCTTGCAGGAGACCTTCGACGACAACCGGCCTCCACTGCCTCCCCAGGAGGACCTGCGAGGGGACTGGCTTTGCAAAGCGGAAGAGTACATCAAGGCGGCTTCGGTGGCCACGGCTCAGCTAGGCCTTGCTCCGACCAGCCCGACTTTTGTGAGGCCCAAGGCTAGCTGGACGTCTTTTCTCTAGGCGGCGAGACACCTAGCTGTCCCTTCGTCTCCTGCAGAAGACCCAGCCGACACAGCTCAGGAACGTGGCTCCGCCCCAACGCCTTCATCCGCCACCACCAAGGCCAACTCCTTGAGTGGCAAGCGCCTCGAGACCGGGTCCTTTCTCCCCATCGGAACCAAATAGGGTGGGCGCCCTATCGTGACGGCCTCCGAAGAGGACCTCGGTTCGCCCAAGCCTGCTGACCCTGCTTGGGGCGGCCCTGTCCCGGTGTCTTCTCCTTCTCCAAAGGATCTGACGGGTGGGTCCTCGGCACTGAAGTCGTCCGCTGCTCTCCAAGTTCTGCCTAGTGCCCCTTTTTTCAGATTTTTGAGCCTGGTTCTTCCTCCACCCCCTGCAGCCCCATTCCGATCAGGTGTCTTCGCTTGCCCTGGTCCCCCTGGTCCCCCCCTCCTCCATCAACGCCAGCAAGGGGACCAGCCCAACCATTGGGGGCGCTGGCACCAGGCGAGCTCGAAGGGCCGCCTCCAGCCGGTGAGCCCACTCCTTCGGTGCTGGCTCCACCTTCACCACCTCAGGAGCAGGGAGACCACGACCCAACGCTGTCCCTACCTTCACCAGAGCAGGGTGCCTCGCCACAGCCTCCTCCCCCACAGGAGCAGGGAGCCTTGACACAGTCCCAGCCTGCTGAGGATCCCCGTGCTTGCCAGGTGAAGACCGCCCTTAGCATCATTCACCAGCCGGCCCAAGCAGCCCAGACAAAAGTGCAAGGGACAGCACAGTGGCAATCCCTCAAGGCGGCTCTGTTCTCCAGCCCGCCTCCTTCGATCATTGCTACTCCGTCCCCCCCCCCAACTCAAGCGCCCATCAGCAAGGGTCAACCTTCATCACAGCGTTCGCCTGGCGGCCAAGAGAAGACCGGGCTCTATGATGCTCCGAGCCCAGGAAGCCCTTGCTCACAAGATGGGGACCCTCCCGAAGGACCGCCCCCTCACGGAGATAGCACTCAACGACTACCTCGCTACTTTCGAAGCCCCCCTACCGGAAGACACAATCTCCGCTCTGGCGCAACTCTTCAAGGTGGATGCCCGGCTCGCTCGGTCTTGCGGATGGCGCTTCATGAGATGGGAGGCCATCTCCTCCGAGACAACAGAGGCGAGGCCCGACCTTCCATTGCCCCCGGTGGCGACTGGCGATAGCAGTGGCGGCCTAGAAAGCCGTGATGAAGTCCTTCCCCTGGATCATGAAGAGCTCATTGGACTCAGTTGCCCCTTCCTTGCTGCCGTTTCGTAGGTTGCCTTCTTGTTGCAAACCGTGGAAGCTTCATCATCTGTTGACGTCTACGTCATATTTTGCTTGTCAACAGCTGCTTAGTCCTTTGTTGCTCCCTGCCTGTCAACTGTGGAGGCTCTGTCCCCTGTCGAGGCCCCCGCTGTGCTTCACCCGTCAGCTGTTGAAGGCCTGTCTCTTGCTGAAGCTAGGACTCCTGATGCTATTTACTTTCTCCCCTATTTGTCAAATGTGGAAGTGCTATCAACTAATGCAGCCCTCGTCGTTCTCTGCTTGTCTTCCGTTGAAGGCTGTTTATTTGTTGATGTTTGGACTGCTGCTGGTTTTCTCTCTGTTCCCCGGTTGTCAACTGCTAACGCCTTGCAAAAGGGTGATGCCTGGACTGTTGCCGCGTTTTTCTTCACAACCTGCTCACCTACTGCTGATGCCAAGTCCCCTGACGAAGTCCTCGATGCCACACTGTTCCCTGTTCCCTGCTCTTTTGCTGAAGGTTGGCCAGCAGTCGTCCTCTATTTCCCCCAGCCATCTCTGGATGTCCACGTCTCGGGCCTGCCCCTTGGTCCGTCCTGGCTCAAGCCAAGGTCCCAATCGGAGCGCCACAAAGCCTAGGCCTCAGATGGTGCGCTTCATTCAGCTGCCGCTCCACGGCCCCGACGGAGCAGAACGCGTGACTCAATCAGGGTGCTCCCAACGGGCTGGAAGAGGCGTGCCACTCCCTGGCCTGAGGGGGGTGATTCCGGCACTAGCGCAGGGGCCGGCGCTGCAGCCAACGGTGCACGTGATGCACGTGCTCCAGTCCCTCAGTGGGCCAGCCAAGACGCACGTCAACGCCGTGCAGGCTCTCGTGGATGTCCGCGATAACGCTGCCGCACACGTCCGTGTCTTCGAGGCACCCACCGCGGCCGGCCGCTACCTCTGCGCCGATGCCACGCTTCACAGGGAGGAAGTCATCAGGACCCTCGACAAGACCTTCCCGAAGAGCTACGATTCGCGAGTGGAGGAAAGGAACAAGATTGCGCCATACACTAAAGGCTCAAACCCCTTGCATGCCAGCCACATTTCTTTCAAGACTTCAGACCCCCTTGACCTTTGCCATCCTGTTCCCCTCGCCCCTCCTCCCGCTTGTCTCAAGCCTAAGTCGGTCGATGGTCTCATGGCATGGCGGATCGCTTGACCTTGCCGCAGGTCGCCTTGTCGGCGACTCCTCACAAAGACACCCTCGGCACGAAGCATTTCCTCCAGCCTGTAGCGCCCATGGGCCCACCAACCATAAAGACCGCGTCTCCTTTCCCTCCCTCCGCCCAGGCTGCCCTAGCCAGCCTGGCTGCCCCTCCCCCGGCGGCTGCTCCACCCTCGCATGGCTACACCTAGCATTAACATTCTTTGTTGGAACATGAGGGGCCTCAACAACCAGGCAAGAAAATCGCTCATCCAAGAGACCCTTCTCTCCACAACCTGTCACCCCATCTGCCTTCAGGAAACTAAGCTTGCTACGGTGGACCAAAACCTCACCTGCTCCCTTGGGGGTTACAACCTTCGGAACTTCGCCCATAACCCGGCGAATGGTACGCGAGGAGGAATTCTCCTCCTTTGGAATAACATCTTCATTGAGGTTGAAGACGTTCTACACTCGGTCTTCAGCCTGACGGCGACGGTGATCCTAAAAGAGTGCAACTCGTCTTTTCGCCTCACCATAGTCTATGGGCCATCCCAAAGCAGAAACAAGGCGGCCTTCCTCCAAGAAATTGTTTCCTTAAAACCTCCCGCCGGCACCAACTGGCTGGTTTTAGGCGATTTCAACCTCATCTATCGGGCTCAAGACAAAAACAACTCCAACCTTAACCCCACAAGCATGGCGCTTCCCATAACACTCTCAATGATTGCGAGCTAAAAAAATTCACCTCCAAAGCAGAAAGTTCACTTGGAGCAATGAGCGTCGAAGACCCACCTCAGTCAGCCGGGCAGAGTCTTCTCTAATGAAGGCCGGACACCCTCTTCGATAACTACTTTCTTCAGGCGTTGTCTTCTTCGATTTCCGACCATTGCCCCCTTCTCCTCTCCAACTTCTCTGGTCCCGCTCGCCCCAAAACTTTCTGTTTCGAAAACTTCTGGATCAAGATGCCAGGATTCTTCGAGACGGTTCAAAAGGCTTGGTCAGCACCTTGTAGGCACACTGAACCTATGCACAGGCTGCACCACAAGCTAACGTCCACGGCTTCCGCTATTAAATCGTGGAGCTTTTCCCTCTTCCCTCGGCCTAAGCTCCTTCTTCATATGGCCTTAGAGCTTATTCTCTGGCTCGATAGGGCCCAAGAGTGCAGCCTCCTGTCAACCTCAGAGTCGTTCCTAAGGGCCAAACTTAAGAACAGAGTCTTGGGGCTTGCTGTGATCGAACGAACCAGGAAACGCCAGTGCTCTCGGATCACCAATCTCAGAGAGAGCGACGCAAACACAAAATTCTTCCATATCAAAGCTAACGGCCGTAAAAGGAAAAACTTCATCCCAAAACTCCAGAACGGTCTGGGTTGGGCGATCTCGCACTCCTAGAAAGAAGACCTCATACAAGAACACTTCCAGGAAATGTTGGCCAGGCCAGCTCCGCGCGACACGGACCTCAATTGGGAGACCTTACACCCTCAGCCACAAGCTTTGCACTCCCTGCAGGATGCCTTCACGGAATCAGAAGTGCGCCTAGCCCTAGACCAACTTCCGGGAGACAAAGCCCCGGGGCCGGAAGGTTTCTCTACTACCTCTACAAATCTTGCTGGTCTACTATCAAAGCAGATATCATGTCAGTTTTCCACAGCTTTCACTCCCTACGCACGTCGCATTTCCACCTTCTTAATCTGACTCATATTGTCTTGATCCCAAAAAGGAGGTCTTGAGCAAAGTACAAGACTTTAGACCTATCGGCCTTATTCATGGGATCGGCAAGTGGATTGCTAAAAGCTAAGCCTTGGCTGTATTGGCCTTATATGCCTTGGTCTCGAGAGCTTAGGCGCCTTCATCAAAACTAGAAGCATCCATGACAACTTCCTCTACGTCCGTAACCTTATCTCTAGACTTCACCACTCCAAAATCCCTTCTCCCTTCTTCAAGCTAGACATTGCCAAGGCCTTTGACTCGGTTCGCTGGGACTACCTTCTAGACCTGCTTAACAAAAGAGGGTTTCCCCTCAAATGGACCAATTGGGTGGTAGCCCTCTTAAGGTCCGCCTCTTTGAAAGTCCTTCTCAACGGCATCCCTGGCACTGCGATCACTCATGGGCGGGGACTTCGGCAAGGAGATCCTCTTTCTCCTTTCCTCTTCATCCTAGCCATTGACCCCATTCAGAGTCTCCTACAGGTGGCTACGGACTTGGGATTCCTCGCCCCCACGCGCGATCGTTTAGCCAGTCTCAGAACCTCCATCTATGCGGACGATGCAGCTATCTTCATTAATCCCAACCCTAGTGAGATTTACATAACCACGCAGATCATCCTCAACTTCAGGCAGGCCACAGGCCTTCATACCAATTTCCAGAAAAGCACAGTGCTTCCAATCAGCTGCGACCACTTAGACATTACCTCGGTCCTTCTGGACTGCCCGGCAACCCGCTCAACCTTCCCGATCAAGTACCTGGGTCTTCCGCTCACCTTCACAAGGCTTCGTCGAGTGGACTTCCAACCTCTTCTTGACAAGGTGGCGGGCAGGCTTGCAGGATGGCAGGGGTGCCTCCTTTCCCCAGCAGGGTGGGCCACCCTTGTCAAATCGGTCCTCACCTCGATCCCAATCTACTATCTCACAGTCTTCAAAATCCCCAAAGCAATCCTCACCTCCATCGACAAAATTAGGCGGCGCTTCCTTTGGGCCGGCCTCAATAATCTCTCGGGTGCTAAGTGCAAAATCAACTGGGATAGAGTGTGTCGCCCAACCCAGCTCGGCGGGCTAGGCATCATTAGCCTTCCACAATTCTCCTCGGCTATTAGACTGCGTTGGCTCTGGCATGAATAGAAGTTTCCCTCTAAACCCTGGGTCGGTATGGAAATCCCTGTTCAGGACGCGGACCGGAATCTTTTTCTTTGCGAACAAGGATAACCCTCGAGGATGGGAAAACGCCAAGTGCGGTATTGGCGTGGCTCTTTGGAGAGGCCCCAAAGACTTAGCTCTAGCATCTTAACCGTCGATTCGCAAAAATCGGTATTTTCTCGGCTTTACAAAGCAGGCGATGGGTGCAGGATATCAATCTCATGGCAGGGTTCTCCGCTCTACACTTCGATCAATTTGTGCGACTGTGGACCAAAATCAACCAAATTCAGCTGACTCAAGGCACCCCCGATGAGATCTATTGGAAACTTAGCCAGAACGGAACCTACTCATCGAGATCTACCTACGCTTTACATTTCTTGGGTTCCATAGCGACCAACTATAAAGCCTTAATCTGGCGATCCCAAACCCCTCCTAAGGGGAATCTCTTTGCTTGGTTAGCAATTCAAAACAAGTTTTGGACCTCTGACAGGCTCGCAGTTAGGGGGTGGCCAAACCATCACTTCTGTCCCCTCTGCAGACACACCCCGGAATCAATCCTGCACCTCATTGCCCTATGCCGGTTCTCTACTGTAACATCCCAACTGTATAAACAGGTGTGTGTTTCAAATGTAAGAAAATGTGTAGAAATAAAAACTTTTCTCACATCTTGAAACTCTTGAACTCCTCTAAAATTCTTATCAAAAGTTGTGGAGTTCAAAAACCTAAACCTCTTGTGGACTAAAGTCCAACCCTTATTCAACTTGTCTCAAATCTTGTGCCTAACCCTTTGGAAATATTTTTCCTTAGTCCTTGAGATGATGTGGGACCTCTTTGAAAAATATCATAAGTTTTCAAACTTGCTTGATAATTTTTGGAGGTAAATCAAACTCTTGAACAGCCTTAATGAATTTCCTGAGAAAAATGTAGTGCACAAAAACCTCTGGAAATTTTATTTAAGGTTAATCCTTATGTCAGCAAGCTCCAGTTAAAATTTCATAAATTTTGGAGTTCATTTGCTATCTCGAATAATTCTGCAAAGTCTCGGTTGTTGAAAATTGAATTCAAAACAATGCACTGTTCCTTGGGCTGAGCCACTTTCCATTTTGGGTTGAACCCAACTACACCCCTGGCTCAGCCAGACCTCCTTTCCACCTTGTGGAGGTCGTAACCGTTGGATTCAAATCCAAAGATCACGACCTCCTTCACAACATTCTCAGCGAGGTCCTCCCACCTCATTGAGGTCATAGCCGTTGGATCAAATCCCACGGCCATGACCTCCCTTTGTTATCAAACGCCCATGTCCTCCACCCCATCGAGGTCTTGTGCCGTTGGATCAAAGATCCATGGCCATGACCTCCCCTCGCTGTTAAACCACTCAGACCTCCCACCTTGTTGAGGTCGTAGCCGTTGGATCAAGGATCCAAGGCCATGACCTCCCCTTGTTATCAAACCACTCAGACCTCCTCCCACCTTGTTGAGGTCATAGCCGTTGGATCAGATCCAACAGCCCACGACCTCCCCTCAATATCTAGCGCACCAGACCTCCCTCATCTTGTGTTGTGCGCCGTTAGATTTAAAATCTACGGCCACGACCTCCCTTTGCTTCGTGCGCATCAGACCTCCCACCCACGTGAGGTCGTAGCCGTTAGATGTAAATCTCACGGCCATGACCTCCCTTGTCCTCTCCTTGCCTTTGGATCTCATTTCAACGCGCGAGATCAATGGGCCGTTCGGACCATCCCCTTTTTAGCCGTTAGATTTAGATCGCGCGGTCTCTGTTGAGTGGGCCGTTCAGACCACTCTTGTGAGCCCTTAGATCTAAATCTAAAGGCCATAAACTCCTCTGCGCTACGCGCAAGCTCAGGACCTCCTCACTTGATCAGCACCATTGGATTAAAATCCAAAGGTCCTGACCTCCTCTGCGCTTTGCGCAGCGCCTAGGACCTCCCCTTTGGTTGTGTGCCCTTGGATTTAAATCCAAAGGCCATGACCTCCACGTCTTTGGCAGTGTCACGCGCAGCGTTAAGTCCTCCCAAGAGGTCCGCACCGTTGGATTTAGATCCAACGCCTTGGACCTCCTGTCCCCTTATCCTTTGCGCATCTGCGCAATAAAAATCGGAGGGCCATGACCTCCCCGTCCAAATCGTGTGGCTGGGACCTCCTCCCAGTCACTTAAAACGTACCGGCTCACAAACCAAATCTGAGGGCCAGGACCTCCTTTTCTTTTTGCATCCTACGGTGGGGAGCAACTCCTGTTCTTCTCCTAGCTTGGACGCGCGTGCGTGTGCCATGGCAGTGGAGAAGGTCAGCGCCTGGTCACATCCCAACGGCTCTGTGCAGGCCAGCATTAAATGCGTGTCAGCTCCTTTCCGCCCTAGGCCATGCCCTAACCTACTCCCTGTCACCTCCATTGTCCTGTCCAAGCCATGGACCGCGCATGGGCTAAGCTCACCTTGAGCTTAACCCGTGGTCCATGACCTCTTTTGCCCTAGGTATAAAACCTCCCCACTGTTTCCTTGGCTTCCTTTGCACACCATTGAGTTTTGCCTTGCCTCTGTGCTTGGCCGAGCTTCTCCTCCACAGACCTCCTTCAAATCGCCATTGTTGAGCTTGGAGCTCCTCGGTGGCACAAGGGTCCCTGGAGTTTTTCCTTTCCCATCCTTTCTTCATTTTGAGTCATTCACCTCTGTGACAAGAGCCCTAACTTCTTTTGGTTGGGAACATTTTTCAGAGGTGGCCGAATTGGAGATTGGAGCTTTGGCTGAGGAGCAACCTAATCTTCTCCAGCTCCGGTCCTCACCTTCCTCGACCTCCTTAGCACCTCTGGACCTCCAGGTAACCCCCCTGATAGTCCTTAGTTGCTGGGCACCTGCTTGTATGTCGTTGCGGAGCTTTTCTTTTCAAATATGTCTTTTGACCGTGCTTGTCACCTTTGTCATCTCCGGCTCGCCGGTGTTCAAGGCCGTCGCCGCCGTCGAGAGTGAGTCCAGGGTGTGCGCAACACTATTGCGCACACATTGGTGTCCTTGGTTGGCGCCGGTAAAGTCCTCATCGCCGGCGACAAGTTTTGGAGCACGCTCGGGCTTGTGTCGGACGAAAACAGTAGCGCTGTTGTCGTTTAAGACAAAGATCCTCCCCCTTAAATGCGTCAATCATTGTTTAACCGTAGTAATCATTGGTTTTGCCTTAACTGCCTTTAATCATGTCCTTTGTCGCGCATTTAAGACCTCGCGCCCGGACCTCCTTGTGTCCCGCGCGCCTTAACTCCTTGCCCGCGCGCGCGCACGTGCGCGAGCGCTGCGGCTCTAGATCTGGGCCATCCAAGACCTCCTCTGAGGAGATCTTGAATGTCCAGGACCTCCCCCATTCGCATCTTAGCCGTCCAGACCTCCCCTGGAGGTCTGAGCCGTTAAAGACCTCCGCGTTGGACCTCCTCGAGGTCATCTCAACCGTTGAGGACCTCCCTCGCTAGATCTGACCATTCCGGTCCTCCCTCTATCGTTGTGGTCCGTTGGATGCAGCATCAACGGCCACGACCTCCCTCACAGCAGCAGCGTCTTGTCCGCTGAAGGACATGGACCGTTGGATCCAAGATCAACGGCCCATGTCCTCTGGACCTTCGCGAGCGCGCGTGCGCGATATCACCTGGGAGGTCTTGAGCCATTAGATTCAAGATCTATGGCTCATGTCCTCCCCTGTCTTTTTGGTTTTTAGGAAATTCCAGAGAGCTGTTATTTTATGAACTGAAAAAGGTAATAACTTCAAAAATGCATATCTTTTTCATTTTAAATCCAAATGAGGTGGTTCAAATTTCTGCAGCTCTGGTTTGAGCTGAGCTCTAATCTAAAAATGGTTGTGAGCTCAGTTCAGTTCCAGAAAAGTGAATTGCAAATAGATTTCAAAACTAACTTTAAATGTTACATTAAAAATTCAAGTTAACTTGTAAAATGCATAAGTAAATCTCTGTAGATTATTTTGGAGTGAATCCAACTTTGTTGGCTTCCTCTGTTAGTGAACTAAATGTTAGAATAGGATTTAGGTATGTCACTATTTATAAAAGAATTGTGGGTGCATTTTAGATGTGCTCATTATCATATCTTTGAAAAATCATAGAGAATGCATAATAGCTCCAAATGAGGTGAACTCAATTGTGTTATTCATCTCATGAGGTGCTTGTTTTACTGTAAAAATCTCAGTTGCACCACCTCTCTAGAAAATGTTGCCAAATAATTAAATTAGTGAATAGTAGCAGATTGCAATTTTTAGGGCTGAGCAGAATTGTGTTGCTCATATCTTTTGCATTGAGAATCCAAATCAATTGGTTCTTGTTGCTAAATTCCCTAAAAAATCATCTTCTTGCTGCTGTAGAAATTTCAGAGCATTTGGAGTTTGTTTGCTGTGCTGTCTTTGTGGTTTTCATCGTTCTTATCGTTTCTTTTCGCTTTTTCGTTAGGTGCCGACGAGTACTTTGAACCCGTGAGTGATCCTCAGCAACATATTGAGCAAAACCAGCAAGGCAAGCAATTTGATCATATCCCAGTATTGTCCCATTAATTTAAAGTTTAATACTTTGTTTCACTTATATGTATGCATGCTACTTTGTGTTGAAATATCGATTAGTTGAGCCTATAGATGCATATCCTGTAGGTAAATGTTCATTCTCTACTACTAAGCCTAGAATTATCTTGCTGTGATTTAGAGTTCGATGGATGGACTCTTATCACTTAGTAGGTCACGTTGATAATGCTTAGCAATGCTTAGATAACGGTAGAAATGGGCGGTTGTCGACATTATGTCGATAACCTTGATCACACAAAAACTATTATTCCATTATGTCCATCTTGTGCTTGTTACTTTGTAAATAAACAAAAATGAAAACAAAATTGTTATTGACTTGGGCACAATGGATGATGGTGTGAATTGTTGGGTGTGAACGGAATGATGCCTAAGTCCCCAAGGACCGAGTTACTTGCGCCATTGATCCAAGCACTTTTGCGTGCTAACCACACGAGGGGGATATGGGACCTCTCTTGACTAAGTACTTTGGGAGGTGTTAATTATGAGCTGGTCGGTGGGTGTGTTAAAAATAAAATGTGTGTGTGTGGTATGGGGAGGGAGCATTAGCAGACCGGTTAGGCTGTCTAATGTGTCTTTACCCCCGTGGGTTGCGGCTCTTAATTAGCATCATCCATTGGAAATGTCTCGTAGGACTTAGCCATGCCGGCATACCAAAGGAAGTATGCTAAATCATGTGGCAAAAAGGCGGTCTGGTGTGTGGGTACATTGGTACACCCCTGCAGGGTTAAAACTATTCGAATAGCCTCGTCCTAGGTTATGGACACGCTTGGTGATTTCCCGCAAGAACTAGACTAAACAGTTAATTAAAACTTGATGGGTGGTATGAATTGGGTAATTCATGCTATTGTTGTGGTGACTTGGGTGAGTCACTTCTAAGTTGTTCTTGTTGTTGTTGTTATTATTGTACCGTTGTATTTCAACAATTAAAAATGCTTTGTCAATTTGCTTTCAATCTATTACATTATTGCAAATGAAAGCTTGCTTTATGCTAAAATGAGTCCAAAGCCTCATCCACTTAAATAAAGCTTGCATGTAGCTATCTATAGTTCTGTTATACTACACGTCAGTCTTGCGAGTACATTTTTGTACTCATTTGCTTTGCTTAATAACTTTGTTGCAGAGGAGGTAGAGCCCAAAGGGCTTTACTTTTGTGGGATGTGCGGCGGTTGGGAATCGAGCTAGGTGGCTTGGTTGGTTGTCTTGTGGGCTAAAGGCAAATCTTGTGGCTTTCTTTTGTTTATCGTCATCTTATGGCTTTTGCTTCCGCTGTGTTTACCTTTCTAAGTTGTATTTGGCCGGTCGGCCCCTTTTGTAATAACTTTATATATTGTATGTCTTTTATTCTAGTCGTGCTTTGGTTCTATGTCTTGAATGGAATTGATGCATGATTTTGTAAAGGGGTGTGTATACTGCATTCTGGGAAGTATACATATCTCGAAGACACGGATTATTATGTTTGTGATGCTAGGGTCAATGGATGGCTAAGTATTACAAGCCTAATAAACCGGGGTCCTCGCCCGCATTTAGAAGCTTATAGCAGACTGGACAGGTATTGAAAGCCTCCAACCTTCCACCTGGCCCCGCCACACGAACATCCTAGATTGGTGGGCAAATGTAGCAAAGGGGCCAGGCTCCTCTCGACAGACCAGGACGACGATCACGATCTTAATCTCTTGGGAGCTTTGGAAGGAACGGAATGCAAGAATCTTCAACAACAGAGCTTCAGCGCCTGTTGTTCTCCTAGCCAAGATTAAGGAGGAGGGAAGAGTTTGGTTCCTTGCGGGAGCTAAATCTTTGGAGCGTTTCAACTCCTTGTAATTAGACTTGTTTCTTTAAACTTTGTTCCCTTGCGGTTTCGCTCCGCCCCTTCTCTTTTAATATAACGGGCAGCCCTCCTGCCGGTTTTCATTCAAAAAAATATATATTTAATTAGCATCCTAAAGCATCCAGAGAAACTTGACAATAGCTCGGTACTCGGTAGCATTAGCAATCCAAACACATCGATTGTATCTTCACATTGGGCTGAAGTGAAAAAAAAAACTACTCCCTATGTTTTCGAGGTACATGACCCTCATTTTTTTTTCTAAAATGGCAAAGCTTTTGGACAATATTTCGAAGAAATGAAACATGAAAAATATAAGTAACACAATTATTGGATAGCTGAACTATACGAGTATACAACACTAGTCATGCGTAAGTATGAATAGAAAAGAAACACTGATTAACCAAACCAAACTAGGTCTGCTAAAAAGGAAACTAACCAAAATTTGACAAATCAGTTCGCCAGCTCATGAAGAATTGATTGGTTCAAAAATTTATCTACGCATTTTTCTGTCTCCGATTTTTGCGATAATTTTCAAAGAGCTCATGAAGCAACAATTTTGCTAAGCAGTAAATGGATACATATATAACTACGATGACAAATGTATAGGCAGTCATAATATTTACCATTAGTTGAACTGCTGGTAGTCGGCTCAACTAATATCCGATACTGCCAGGTCAGCATGACTGACAGAATCTTCGTGGGCTCCATCATGGCCAACAATGCCATGCTCCCTCCCTTATCTCAGAAGTTCCTTTTTCTCTGAGTTCACTTTCCTCCACATAAGCCAAACTAGGTGCAGCTATCTCACTGGAAGGAGCTTCACTTCTTGGTAGTGAACCCTCTTCTTCAATGCTTGCTTCAGCATCAGAAGTATGAGCATTACCTGCACCATAGTTCTGTACTTTAGGGAAAATAACAAAAATGTTATGTTCACTGTTAGAACTAATCAATTCCTTTCAGTCCTTAGTTACCTTATTGCAGCAAAGCTTCATCAATTGCTGAACCAATATATGTAGGCTTCTCGCTTCCCAATGGACTTGAATCATAAACTGGATAAGCAATCTGGGTGTCATCAATGATCTCCACTTCCTTGCCTAGAAAGAACGACATTAGCACTCGTTAGATCTGGGATTCATTACATAAATTCCTAGGAACAAGGAAGTAAGATTATTTTCTGAGATTACCTGGTAGTTCGATGTTATTTACTTCAGAAAGTTCGGTAGCTTCTGTTGATGACGATATCGAGTCAAGATCATTTGAATGTGGGTATATTTGATGGAATTCGTTGTTTGTCATCTCCATTTCTTGTGGGTATTCCATAACACTGGAATCCTCCAATGGCGTATTGAGTGATAAATTCAAATTTTCACTTTCTTGCGCTTCTTCCCAATCATTTACATGTCCACCAGGTAGTGATATGTCATCATCCGATGAATCACTAATTAGTACAGGTGGCTCGATGTCGAGGGCAAGAGGAACCTCTCTCACATTCTGGACTGAAGGAGTTTGTTCGTCTGTTTGACTGAATGGAGGTCCCTGTCCTTGGTTTGAGCTATCCTCCAACACCTCTTTCTGGCTTTCTTGATCAGTCACTGAAGAAATACTATCCGAGCCTTGAACAGAACTCTTTTCACTAGTTTTTTCCCCCAAGACTTGCAACAGTGAGTCCGTCATTAACAATTTTTTCTGCAACAAAGTATGGTCTGAACCGGGAAGGCTGTAAATCTTGCCAGAAGTTACTGAGGAATGGTTCTCCTTCTGTGAAGCTCCCATGCCTCCTAAACTGTCTGACTCGGATTTTCTAATCTCGAATCCTCTATAAAAAATACTGTGCTATTACCTGAATTAGTAGATAGCACTCACAGATACATCACTGAATTATTTTATACATGACGTAAACTGAACCATTCATTGATTAAACAACATCAGAGTTTACATAGGCTACATCGGGCTAAGTTTTACAATAAATGCCGAATAGGCCAAATAATTACATTATAAAAGCGGAAGCGATAGCGAAAGCAAAAGGAGTAGAGCTCATCTCTCCACAGGCAAACGACTGAGGTAACCTGTGTACGACGGTGTGAGAACCCGCGTAATTAGATTTAATCGCGTAGCAGTAATCGTTAGTTAGCGATAATAAACCTCGTATTAGCGATACGCTGTTGATAGTATTGCGATTGTTGTTAAGTCGTTAGTTTGTAGTCAGCGGGTTGGTTAGTGGGTTTCGTTTGCGAGCATTACCCTCTCTAGTCAGCAGAACCAATAATCCAATATCACATCATTGTATCATTCATCAATTACAATCATCAATTCAATCTCAGCAATCAATCACAAGTAACCATTTACATTCATCAGTCAACATTTGCAACAGTAGTATCAATTCATAAACAAGTTTGCATTTCCATTTTCATTTGATCAACACATCAATGCATACATGGTTTACATTTAAGTGTACATCAGTCAACATAGACATTGTAGCATTCAAAGTCCTCCAGCATCCCTCAGCTCCTCAAAAGCCTCAACCCAATGAGACAAAGAAGAAGAACACCCCCCCTTTTCACCTTTCCTTCGCACTTTGCGTACCATGAAGGCACAAGTTCAGCCCCCCCCCCCCTTCCCACACTCATCTCCCCAAGAGCATCCCTAGCATTGCAGCCTTGCAACGGCAGCTTAGCAGCAGTCCTGTGCTCAGGTTCATCTCCCCCTGCTTCCCAAGCATAACAGCAACAAGCTCACTTCTCCTCAAAACCACACCTCCCCTCATCCCATTCCCCTGGAGCACAAAGATTCATTCCCCCCAAACCTTTTCATAGCACCCACCCGCAATTCATCTCCCCAGGCCATTTCACAAATGCATCTCCCCTGGCAGCACAACACAAGCATTCATCTCCCCATGGCAGCATAGCAACATTCAGCCCCCCATCGTCCATTCCCCTCCCCTCATTCCATTCACAGCATTTCACAGCTCCATTCACCATCATCCATTTCCTTACCTCCACTTCCACCTAGCCGCAGCAAGCGAGGAGCCAGGAGCAGCGGCGACGACTAGGCGACCAGGCGGCAGCAGATCATCGGCGGCACCAGCTCCATCCCGATCCATCACCATCAGCACCCCTCGATCATCGTCAACCCCTCACAAATCACTAAACCAAATCCATTTCAGTCTCCAAGAAACAGGTAAAGGAAATTGCATAGTAGGCTTGAGGTAAGTGCAAACCTGGGAAGGCTGAGCCGACTCGACGACGGCGGCGGCGGTTGCCTGCCACGCCGGCCGTAGGGAACCAGAGGCGGCGGGTCCAGTCAGCCGAGCGAGGCGCGATGGCGTCTTTGGTGGCGCCGAGCAGCAAGGAGAGGAAGGCGCCGGAGGAGAGCGCTGGTAGGCGCCGGCTTAGCGAGCCGTGGCCTGAAGCGGCATCGAGGCGGCGGCGTGCGCGTGGAGGCGCCGAGGACACGGCGAGCTGGGCCGGGAGCATGGCAGCTCGAGTGGGCGCGGCAAGGCGCTGGCCGAGGCAGGCGGCGGCTATGAGCTTGCAGCCGAGACGGCGGAGCGACGGCGCCAGGGCGGGCGCAGAGACTGGCCGGCCGGGAATCTTCCTGCAGGCAGATTGAGGAGGAGAGAGATTTGAGAGTGAGGGAGTGAGATTTGGGGGAGAAGGAGCAGCAGTGTGAGTGTGTGTGTGTGTGTGTGTGCTGTGCGTGTGTTTGGTTCGGCCGAGTGGGGTAGGAAAGAGAGAGAGAGAGGAGAGAGGAAGATTAGGGAGAAAAATTAGAATTTGGTAGCTTTTATCTATTTGTGGAAAATGACGTGTATATTCAGTAGATGTTATTAATTAATTAGCCGTTAGCTGTTTAATCCTTGCTGTTAAACAATTTCACTCGGATCTTGTCGAATTAACCAGTCTAAAATTAATCTGTGAATTAAAATTTGCCAGATAGGTCGAGTAGTCGTTAATTCTGTTATTAATAGAATAACTAGCTTGTGTAGCAAATCTTGTGCATCACGAGTATTTAGTCAGGTAGTTTTAGCTATTTAATTCTATTAGTTTAATCAGTTAAGCGTGGACCGCGGGTTGTCGACCTTAGTGCGCGTTTTCAGTAGAACGATTATTTTGTGGGGTGCTAACTTAGTGTTAGATCTCGAAAAAGTTTTAATTAATTTAATTTGTGCTAATCTCTAGAAGTCACTAACCTAGGTATTTATTATATCACTCAAAATCAACTACGTATTTACTTATATTATTATTCGTATTTCCGTATTACTACGATATATGTCTTAAGCTAACTAAAGCAGCTTGATTAGAGTTTCATCAACACCGACCTGTCCTACGCATACGAAGGCAAGCGATCCTCTTGATCATAAACATAGTTAATTTAAATGTAAACCGTATATTGCACTATATGTTTATTGCATCAAAATTGTTTTCTCAAAACTTAAATCAATGATTGAGATGAAAATGATTAAGATGAATATGAAAGAAATGAGAATGAGGAAGAAAGAAAGAAATGAAAATTAATAGTTGGGTAAAAGGGGGCCCTGGCAGGGGAACGCGATGACGACGACGACGACGATGATGATGAGGTAAGAGGTGGGCCCCTTTTTACATATGGTTATAATATAAGGACAAACAAAACTCTTACTCGGTCTAAAGCCGTAAATTCAGTACCAACCATCTTCCCGTTTCGGCGGGCAGAAAATGCTACCTTGTTACGTGACTATGCTCTCCACAATGGGTAAGTTATATATGTGTGAGTGTGATGGAGGAACCCAGGACCGGTAGGAGAAGTCCGGAAGTGGGGGATCCAAGGTGCTATAGTGCTAAGGTGGAGTGTTGAGTGCAGGATAGAAGCTGCCTCAACCAACATTACTGGAACTCGGTGTATGACGAGGTCGAGTGCTGATTAAATCAAGACCGATGTAAAGTAATGGATGGAGACTTAATCACGTAACCTGGAAAACGTTCTGTATTCTGAACTCGAACCCGCATCAAAGGAAATGCAGGGGAACTATGGGTAAAGTGGTACAGGCCTGCGCAGTGCTATATCAAATCATGAATTCATGCCAGTCTCCTGGATTGGAGTCTACAGGAACCGTCGGGGGTCCTTCTTCTCTCCGAGTAATAAGTAGCATTTTCAGTATTAAAATTTGCCACCTAATGTTTTAATAACTTATTTTTAGAAATGAGATGACTTAGAAAATGTGATAACAACTAGAGATAGTCATCGAATGCATTCTTTGCTATTAATGCTTGCTGAGTACACTCGTGTACTCAACCTTGTTAGTATTCTCCTTTGTAGATCCTAGTCCGGCCGGGAACTATCCCGAGTGGGGCGAAGGATAATGCAGGTACCGAAGCAATTGCAGGAGGAGAAGGCGCAGACTACGAGGACCAGGGCAAAATGGGCGCTATGTTTGACGCGTGGGACGAATAGGCGGTCAAGATTTGGGCTTGAGAGAAGCGGAAGCTCCTTTGTAGTCAGATAA
This sequence comes from Phyllostachys edulis, assembly GCA_036346405.1. Lineage (NCBI taxonomy): Eukaryota > Viridiplantae > Streptophyta > Magnoliopsida > Poales > Poaceae > Phyllostachys > Phyllostachys edulis. The sequence goes on along the minus strand of CM070557.1, from coordinate 4,449,362 downwards.
TACTTGTACTAAGAACCATAGCCTGGTGTGGCTATTACTGGAATAAAGGTACAGTTTCTATCTTATTGTTCTGCTACGTAACCCTGGTAAAGGCTTACTTTTCGTTGGAGCAGTGTTTTACTGAGCAAACGAATAGTAATCCATATGCGTAAGTGTGATTACCCTTGGGGTAATGACACGGGGCGTTACAGACGGATATTAACCAAGGGTTTAGATAATATCGATTATACACAAGTACCGAACGAGCTAGCTAGACTGAGGCGAGACCTAGACTAACAGAACTAGACCACTCTTCATCGTTGCCTTGTCCAACTCTAGTAGGTTCCCATGTTCATCTTTGACCGTAGGTACAGCTGTTTAAACAGTTTAGACTCTACAGATGTTGTACACTGTACCCACAAGAGATATTCAACTCGTTGCCCCACATGATTCATTGGTCGTGTAGTTGAGAGACTGTCATAGTAACTTTTCAACTTATCTTGCCCCTCCAGTCATCTCATCCATATGGACCGCGCTTGCAGTGAGTCCCATAAGTTGTGCGGGATGTCGCCCCCACGACTAGTCGTAGCAGGCAACTTCACCCTTCTGTTGGTGTCCCATTCAAGCCAGAACGCATTCCACACTTGCACAATCACATCACCTCTCCAACGAGATGACTTTCAGGGTTCAACAAATTTACTAAGCCAAGTTGCACTTTTCGGACTTGTGGTTGCATATGTTTTACGATGGGAGGTCGTCACTGAATTAAGTCCTTAATGTCATCTGGACGGTTCATACCACTTTCCACACATTCTCGTGTACCGACAGTACCCACCACCTTACCATCCACCCAGATGTAGATAGCAATTAACAGGGTTTTTGGAGAGCAAAATACATTATCTCAACATTCCAGTCATCCACCCGCAATGACTACCCAAAATCACTTCCATGTTTAAAAGATATGATGATTAGGGCATTTTAATACCCTGGTACTTAAGCAAGACTAGCATATCGCTTAAGTACAACCTATAACTAGTAATTACCACATAGTTACTAGGGTGACATGGAATAATTGGTTCAATTGTCAAAGAATGGCATCATAATTATTTAATTACCAAGTAGGCATGTAATTAACTCTTAAAGATTTGACATCCTGGGTCAATTTACCACGGCCTTGATCTTACTCAAAGCCTTCTCAGTCAGTGATCTTGAATTCTTGGTCCGCGTCTTTATCCGAATCTTGATCCCACTCAAGTTGTTGTTTCTTCGGGACTATAACTTCTAATTACACGATAATCGATCGAAAACCAAATAAATCCAAAGAACTTCAAAAGACCAATTAAATTCAATTGAGCTTGATTAGTTTTTCGATGATCGAGATTATGAGAGAAGATGTAACGAATTGGGGATGTTTGACAAGGTCAGACGATTATTTGAGTAAAAGGAAAACGGCAGAGAAACTATGCTGGGAAGGAAAACAAGGAAGGATCAAAAGTCGATGGAACATTTACAGGAACATTCCACTTCGGTTTTTGGAAGATGGCAAGATATCGCCAATTGAGGAAAGTCATAGCTTGATCTTTTACATTCAAGAGCTTCTTCAATTATTGGATATTTATTAAGGAAGCCACATGACTTGGGTTAGACTTATGATGGATATGAGTCTAAAAGAACACTGAGCATTATTTGAATAGCGTTAAACATTAGAGATTAGGGCATGAGTTCAACATGCGAAGAATATAATTTTACTTTCTCGATTTAAACTTGGGGTCCATATTTTACCAGAGTTCCCTTCTTAAGGTTGTGCCTTGAATTGTTCATATATTAATTATTTCTTAAATGCCATTGCTGATTTAAATTCAGAGATAAAGGTAGGATGACTGATATTTGGGCAAGATTATATTTTTGGCAAGACTTCAAATTTAAAGTGCATTTTAAATTAGATGGCAAAGGCATATTGGTTAATTACTTCTTCTTTAATTTATTTGCCGCTTACATAGGGTTGTGCATATAACTGTGCATAAGTTATATTTGAGATAAAGATAAAGGACTTAAGATTTCAATTATTTTCCTTGATTATTAAATCACCATTTTAAACGTCTTCATGATTTTTGGGATATGAAGATGTTACTAGATATCTTTGTCGGGCTTTTTTTTTTTACACTGATTATTTTTAATTAACATTGATAATTTAGATCTGGGGATAAAGATGTGATAGCTTTCAATTAGTCTATAGAATATTTGATAGGATTTGCAGTTAGAATTCAAGTTTCTAGAGCAAGATATTGAGATCATCGTAAATATCCATTAGAATTCAAGTTTCTAGAGCAAGATATTGAGATCATCGTAAATATCCTTGAATAAAACAACCTCTATTTCTATTAATTTTGTAACTTAAGTTCTTACATCTCATAGTTTTTACACATTAGTGGAAGATTAATTAAATTAATTTTATTAATTAACTAACCCTGATTTACAAAAAGGGTTATCACAATATTTAAAAGTTATCAAATAAGCTTTGCATGAATTACAATCTTAGAGATGAATTAGCTAACTACTGCCTCCACTTAACTTCTAAGAGAGGTAGGCCCACAAGTCATTGAAGGGAGAGGGATAAAGAGTAGCACACAGGCAAAACAGGGGACTCAGCCAAACATGGGAGCCAGGGGGGCAGGCGCACGGCTGTGGGCCTGCTGGCGGCGAGCGGCGGCCGGAGAGGCGGCGAGGACCGGTGGAATGGGTCATCGGGGAGTGGAGGAGGCCAAGGGAGGCGGCGTCGCGGTCGGGGCGGCACCGAGCAGGAGGCAGCGGCGTCTAGAGCGGACGAGCGCAGGGGCCGAACGGCGGCGATGGCGGCCGGAAGGAGGAGAGGGGGAAGGGAGGTGAGCATGAGCATGAGGGAGGTACAAGGAGCCTTACCGAGCGGTTCAAGGAGGCAGGGGAGCACCGGAGCGGGCCGGCGACGTAAGGCCGGGGCGGTGCCGAGGAGGCTCGCGGTGAAGGCGGCCTAGGACGGCGGGGTGCTTCGACCGGCAGTTGGGGGAGGTTCAGGCTACCAAGGGGAAGCTCCAGCCGTGAAGAATCGGTTCGAGGGGCACCGAGGAGGAGATGGCGGCGGAGGAGCTCAAGTTGGCCGGAGCGGAGGGAGAACGGCGTTCTGGGGATTCCTGCAGACCAACGGCGTTCTGGGAGATGCTCCTTGGGGGCCGGAACACGGGATGACACGGTTGGCGCGGCGAGGGGTTCACTGGTGCGAAGAAACGGGCGAAGGGCGCGGCGGCCGAAGGGAAAGAGCTCGGGCCTTCTTCGGCTGCTCTTGGCGACAGAAGGTGGGAGCGAGGCGGCTAGTGGGGGAAGGGAGAAGCAAAGTGAGGTGCTTGAGCTTATATAGCCGCGTGGGGGAGAATGGAGCCGTTGGGCTTGATGGCCGGGCGGTGCTCGGTCCCGAGGGCGGTGTCAGCGTAGCACGGCGGAAGCGAGGACCGGTGGCGGACAGGACGTGTCGGGGCAGGTCATGGACGCTCTCTGCGTGGGCAGGGCGATGACGCGGGCGGCACGGCATGCGCGGGATGGGCACGACCAGCGCTCGCTCTGGCGCTGCGTGGGCGTGTCCTGGGCAGCAGAGGGCGCAGCGGGTCAGTGCTGACGCGGACGACGACTTGCGCGGCCGGGGCAGGTAGGCGGCGCTCGTGGGCAGCGCAGGCGCGCGTGCGAGGCGCAGAGGGCAGGTGAGCTGGGGCGTCATGCCGGCGTGCGCTCTGGTGCGGCCAGGGCAAGGAAAGGGCGGCATGGGCAGTAAGGGCGGCATGGGCAGTCCTAGCCAGAGGCAGGAGGGAGGCAGAGAAGGGTGGGGCCCAGCTGGAAGAGAGAGAGAGAGAGAGGAAAGGATGCCCACTGGAATTGATTTCCAATTTTAGTTGAAAATCTCAAACGAGATTTGAGTTTGAACTAGAAATTTTTGGATTGGAGTTTTGAACTCAAGTGAAGTTCTTCAGTTACTGTTCATGGTCTGAAAAACGAGCTGTTACATAAACATTGTATTCTTTTGTGGTTAAGATGCAACAGGAATAGGCTGCACATGACTTGAGTTAGCTCCTCCAGTGGAGCTACTCTCATTTGCTTGCTCGCACGGCAGATCGAACGTGTTTCTCACTTTCAACGGAGCAGATGGAGCAGAATCCGGGAAGTTATCTTCATTGTAGGGAAGATCAAAAGGATTTTTCCTAGGAGCAAAAACAGTTGGAATTTGAACATAGAATTTTGAGAGCTCCTCGATCGTTGGAAGGGACTCACTGCTGCCAAAGTCTATCAGGTTCATATCTGTATATTTCCTTGCCCCACGCCTAGCAATCAAGCTTTCCAACCTTTGGTTTCTCTCAATCTCCAAACACCCAATTTTCAGTATGTTCTTCTGATCATCGGCAGTCCATCCCACAACTTTAACATATCCTTTCTCCTCACGTTCGTTGTTATCATTGCCTCCTTGGTTCTCAGTTCCATCCTCAATGCTGCTTTCATTGGAGTCCCCATCTTGAGAGGAGTGTGGCGAACTGGCGGCCGACCTAAGCTGATGGAATGCGTGGAGCATTGGAAGGGTATCAGTTTCTGAGCCATCTGATTCACCTGATCCTGATTCAGAAGAACCTCCACCATGAGATCGCTTCCAGATTTTCTTCTTGCTGTTGTTGTGTTTGGCCACTCTCTCCTCACTAGAAGGAATCCTTGGAAGAGATACACCCCCTACCGATTTACCATTATCATGGATATTTGGACTTGGAGCTTTCTCAATCTTTTTGTCGATATGGTCATTTTCCGGATTGTACGGTTCACCATAAGCCAGGAGGATTCCAAGGAAGAAGCCAGTGAATAGGAAGACAGGTTATGTGGCCACAACGAGGGTGAACCAGCTGAAGTATTCGTACAATATAACTAGAAAAGGCAGCGAACAGAGAACCAAAGGATGGCGCCGAAAGAATCGGCCTGCAGTCTGCAACGCTGACATCTCCTTTAAAACCTTTCGCCGTTTCATCGTAAGATTTCCCAAGTACTGCGATGTGTGTCAATTGCAGCAGCTTCTATGTTAAGAGTCTGATCAGCTTAAAAGAACATAAGATAAACAATAACAGCTTTCCGCCCCCAAACAACCAAGTACTGAAGTACCACAGTTTTTCTTAAGAATCGAGTTCTATTGCATTCTAGTTTCCACCCCAACATCCAAGGGTTGTACGCTTCAGTTTTCAGTGTCCAACTTCCTGCTTTGATCTGAAACAATTTAATCTATTGGCACATAAAGCTATTTACAAGATCATGTCTCTCTCCAATTAACTTCCGATTCCTATAATTTTGGTCATTCGTTAAGAACTGTATGCTGTTGGATCTTTTCTAATGGGGTGGGAAGGAAACAGAGCAAGATGGGAAGGAAACAGAGCAAGAACAGGGTAGCAGTATTCTCAACTCAACTACATGTATTCTTCTCCTGAGCTTACAAGCTACTACATTAATCTAATCACTTTGTAACACAAGCATTACAGGCTAGTATTTTTATAGTGCTAGCCAACCGACGTTACAAACCATTGAGCTAAACCGACTTAACACATGTATCTAATGCTTACGGCTACCAAAAAGCAAAAACTACCATGTGGCCAGCACTCTGTTTGCTGCAGCCTGAGCTGTCCTCTTACTGCCATTGACCAAGGATGTATGCAGTAGATGGACAGCACAAAGATTTCTAACTTTACGGCTGCCCACTAATTCTTTTGTTCACACAAGACTTAACAGAGCAATAGCTAGATAAAGTTGCTACAAAGTTCCACTGCTAACATGCATGTAGTTTAAGTGCAACAAGATTATAAACAACATTCACTCCCTTAATCTTGTTGCTTCTTCTTCACATCTTGCACCCTGATTTTCTGACGCATCTCCAGAAACTTCACACGTGGGTCCAAGTGGCTTGGTTAATATGCCGGCAAGCTGATCATCAGTCTTCACGTATGCTACTGCTATCTTGCCACTCTCAACACATTCACGGATGAAGTGATAACGTGTGTCAATGTGCTTGCTTCTGTCAAGATGAATGGGATTCTTGCAAAGGGAAATTGCAGAATTATTGTCCACCATCAATGTGACTTTACTCAGTTCTTCATTCTTCATGTCACTCATCAATCGACTGAGCCAGATGCCTTGACACGCAGCCATTGTAGCAGCGATGTACTCTGCTTCACATGATGACAATGCCACTACCTTTTGTTTCTGTGACACCCAAGTGATCGGGCTTGAATCAAGGGAATATACAACACCCGTAGTACTCTTCCGATCATCAACATCTCTGGTTAGGTCACTATCGATGTACCCGACCAGATGTGATTGCTTCTTGCCTCTCCTTACATAGCAACAACCAAAGCTCAAGGTGCCACCTACATATCTCAGTATGTGCTTTACGATTGTCATGTGCTGTGTCGTGGGAGCTTCCATGTAGCGACTTACAATTCCCACAGCATAGGCTATATTTGGCTTTGTGTTCACCAAATATCTCAAGCTACCAACAATACAGGAGGATTAGTGCTCATCTTACTCAACTTCAATCTTGCTTCCATGGGAGATTGACTAGGATTGCATCGGCTCATGACACACTTCTCCAAGATCCTAGCCGCATAACTGGATTGACATAAGGAAATTCCAAGTGGAGTTTGCTCCACCTCAATACCGAGGTAGTAGCTCAATAATTCCAAATCACTCATGTTAAACAAACTCTTAATCTCCAACTTGAACTTATCAATCTGTTTAGGATCTGCTCCTATAATGATTAAATCATCAACATACACACCAATGAGCAACATTGATTCTCCATGATTTCTCTTGTACACCGCATGCTCGAGTGGACTCCTTTCGAACTCGAGCGACACCGAAGTCTTGTCTAATTTTGCATACCACACTCTCGGCACCTGTTTTAACCCATAGACTGCCTTCTTTAACTTAAATACCTTGTGCTCATTGTTTTTTTCAACAAACCCAGGCGGCTGGACCACATACACTTCTTCAAGCTCACCATTGAGATATGTTGACTTAATGTCCATATGATGCACTTCCCAACCTACTTGTGCCGCCATTGCAATGAGGAGCCTCACTGTCTCAAGTCTCACCACCGGCGCAAAGACTTCTTGAAAATCCACTCCCTAACACTGGACATACCCCTTTGCCACAAGCCTTGCTTTGTGCTTTACTAATGCACCTTGTGAGTCTTTCTTTACTTTATAGACCCACTTCAAACCGATTGCCTTGTGACCTGTGGAAGATCAATTAGCTTCCATGTGCCATTTTCTTGAATGGATCTCATATCTTCATTCATTGCACATCACCAGCATTCCTCCTCAACCTCTTCATAGTTCACTGGTTCTTCAAAAGCCAACAAGCACAAATCGGCATAGTCTGGCTCCACTTCACCCGTGGCATCGTAGATCTCTTGGAGAGACCTAAAACGATGTGGCCCTTCTGAAGGTGATGTTGGTGAGGATACATCAGAGCTTTGAATGCTTGCTGACGGTGATGAGCTTGGTGCCGGTGTTCCTGCCTCTTTCACACAGTGACCCGCACTTGCGCCACCACCTTGGCTTAGCGCACTCTCAATGCCTCCAGCTGGTGCCCCACCTATATGGTCATGAACATTAGTATTACAGAACACAGTGAACACATCACCGTGTCTTGATGAATCAGAAACTTGTCCAGGGCTCACCTCCGGCTCTCATTGCTTTTCCTCATCAAAGATCACATCACGACTGATGTGCAGCTTCTTCTTCTTTGGATCATACACGCGACACACCTTGGACCCCGGTTCATATCCAAGGAATACCATAGGAGTACTCCGATCATCCAATTTCTTGAGGTGGGGCTCGATTGTTTTCACATATGCCAAACCAAAGGTCCGAAGATGGGATACCTTTGGCTTCTTGAACCAAGCTTCATATGGGGTCATCCCGTCCAAGCTTTGTGTTAGCACGTGATTTAGGAGGTACACGACGGTTGACACCGCCTCACCCCAGAATTCTCCAGGCATGTTCTTGCTTTTTAGCAAACTTCTTGCCATGGCCACCACCGTTTGGTTGCGACGCTCCACAACTCTGTTTTGCTGTGGCGAGTATGATGCCGTGAGATGCCGCTGCAGTCCCAGCTTGTCGCAATAGCAAGTGAATACATTTGACATGAATTCACCGCCATGGTCTATCCACAAGACCTTCACCTTGTGTCCAACCTCCATGTCGGCGCAAGCCTTCACTTTCTTGAACATGTCCAAAGTCTCGTCCTTCATTTTAGGTAATCATATCCACATACATCTACTGTGATCGTCAACCAACAGTGGGAAATACCAGTTACCTCCTAGAGTCATAGGCGTTATAGGACCACACAAGTCCCCATGCAGCAACTTGAGCGGCTTATCCGCCCGGTATGTCGAGTTGAGGGGAAATGGCATGTGTCACTACTTGCCTACCATACACCCCTCACACAATTGATCAACATGGTCAATTTCTGGCATTCCTTCAACCATGCCCTTGTGTGAGAGATCCCTTAGTGCACGAAAGTTCAAATGACCATATCGTGCATGCCATAGGCACTCCTTCTCTTGATACTTTGTTAAGAGACAAACCGGTTGTGCAAGGTTGAGGTTTAGCACATATAACCGATTATGTGATCTCCTCACTTTAGCTAGCAACCTTCTGTCCTTGTCGATGCAGGTACCTATCTTCCATAATGATTTTGCAACTGTGTTCATCAAGTTGGCCCAAACTAAAGATATTGTTGCGCAACCGAGGGATATAATACACATCTGTTTGCAGCTTGTGCTCCTTGGTTTGGCTCTGAAACAAAGCAGAGTCGTGGCCGCATATATCCACAACTGAGCCATCACCAAACCTCACCGAGTCATGTATCTTGGTGTCTAGTTCAGTGAACATCTCCCTACACTCGGTCATGTGATTACTGGCCCCAGTGTCGAGATACCATATCTTGCTTTTGTAGTCTTCTCCAACTCTGAGCTTCGGTTTCACCTTCTCTTCATTGAGCAACACATGCTCAGACTTGTGCGCAATGGATTGCACAAGCTCACATGTTTCAATCATCAAGAGAGTAGGCTCGTCATCGTTGTACTTTTCAATGAAGTTCGTCGTCGTTGTACTTTTCAATGAAATGTGCCCTCTCCTCCTTCGAGCGGCACTCGAATGCGAAGCGACCATAGTCTTGACAATTGTAGCAGCGTACTTTTGCTTTGTCAAACTTATGGTTATTCTTGTGGGAATCGTCGGTGCGCTCCCCATTGCCGTGCCTACGCCCACGTCCATGACCACGGCCACGCCCGTGGCCACGTCCACTTCTTCCATCCTTCCACTTTGATCCGCTAGAGCAGCCCTCATAGTCTTTCTTCCTGGACTTAGCCTCCCACTCGACACGGGTTAGCAGCACGTGCTCGTCTTCCGTGTCGTCGTATCCCCTTAGTCGCTCCTCATGCGCCTTAAGCCGACCGAACAACTCCTCGATCGACATCTTCTTCAAGTTCCCGAATTGCTCCAGTGTAGAAGCAATCTATAAGAACTTTGGTGTCACCACACGTAACACCTTATCCACCATGTAAGAGTCCTCAATTTTATCCCCAAGTGTGCACATCTTGCTGATCTTCGTGGTGATTCTTACGGCAAAATCATCCATGGACTCCCCCTCACGCATCCGGAGCCCATCAAACTCGTCTTGAGGGTTTGGAGTTTTGCCCTCGTCACACGATCAACCCCCACATACATGGAATTTAATGTAGCCCACGCATCTTTGGCCATCGTCTTCTCTGAGAGGAGGAGGAGCATCTCCTCGCTCACCCCCTGGTAGATGGCCGTGAGAGCCATCTTGTTTTGCCGGTTGTCGATGTCTCCCTCAGCTTCAACTGCGTCCCGCGTGCCTTGCGCCTCCATATAGATGCGCATCTTGATCAACCACACCACATAGTGGTCGTTAGCAGTGGATACTACAGAAACACCTTTGACATCATCATGTCGCCGGTATCACTCTTCGCCGACGCCTTCGACATCACTGAGGCCCTGATACCAAATATTGGATCTTTTGTAATGGGGTGGCAAGGAAACAGAGCAAGAATAGAGTAGTAGTATTCTCAACTCAACTATATATATTCTTCTCCTGAGCTTACAAGCTACTACATTAATCTCATCACTTTGTAAGTTGTAACACAAGCATTACAGGCTAGTACATTTATAGAGCTAGCCAACCGACGTTACAAACCGACTGAACTAAACTGACTTAACACATGATATTATTATGCAATGCTTACAACTACCAAAAAGCAAAAACTACCATGTGGTCAGCACTATGTTTGCTGTAGCCTGAGCTATCCTCTTACTGCCATTGACCAAGGATGTGTCCAGTAGAAGAACAGCACAAAGATTTTTAACTTTACGGCTGTGACTAATTCTTTTGTTCACACAAGACTTAACAGAGCAATAGCTAGATAAAGTTGCTACAAAGTTCCACTGCTGACATCCATGTAGTTTAAATACAACAAGATTATAAACAACGTATGCGCCATGATTAGTTCGGCACCCCCAAATTGCTGTTAAACAATTCGTAAATTCACTCTCACCCCCAAAAGAAAATAATATGCATCTTAAAAAGGAATTGGCAAGAACACAACTCGTCTAATCCTCTCTGAGCTCTGGCTTCCAAATCACCTGTTCCCCAAAAGTCATAGCCAATTTTTATCAGAACAATGCCGGTAGTTACACATCTAATCTCCATGACCACCTACTTCGTCCTTTTCCCCCGATCGCCTTACGATTTTTTATTATTACAAGAACAGCTTGCTGCATCATTTGCATTGCGTAAATTATCCCATTTCTCTCCCCCCAAAATGACCTAACCCTCGTTGCAGCATAACATAACAAAAAAGAAAACTTAAGAAATGCACGAACCAAAGAGGAGATGAGCCGGTTACCTGCCTCTTGCATCTCTGTTCTCTCTCCTCCTTGCGAGGAAGAACGGGAGTGAACCGAGGCCACGGAGAAATAGGAGGGGAGGGCCTCGGGGCCTACCACCTGTGTGGGTCAGAGTTTCGAAGCTGCGAGTATATAAGGCCAGTTAGGCGGCGTGTGTTGTTTTTTTAAAGGTGGTATGTATAGATTTTAAAATATACTCCTTTTTGCGTGCAAATACATGTATAGTTTTTAAAATATACTCCTTTTCGCGTGCAAATACAAAGGTATTGACAACATAAGCTAAAAACTACAGGCTCCCTTGCAAAAAAATTTCATGTAGCTCGCATAGGAGTATAAATGTTACAATATCAGTAGATGAGTATATTCAAAGTGGTAAAAGGATATATCAAGTTTATTTAGGTGGTATATTAAAGAGGGAGTAACTACACTACTCCAAGTAATGTAGTTACTCCCTATGTCATCTATGTTGTATCTCACAAAGTAGGGAGTATCTCACACACAAAAAAGAGTATATACATGGAGTATACAAGTATATACACTACAACACAAACCCCATGTAGAGGCGTTTTCTTAATATAGTAGAGGTGTTTTCTTCATGTCGCTACACCGGAAATAGATTCATTACATAGAGGCGTTAAATTATGATACTAGTATAGTGATCCACAGAAAATAAAATATAAAAATGTGTGGACTCTTGCAAAGGTTGGTACTCAAACTCTAGGCCTCATGGGAATACTTCTGCTTCTCATAAACTTGTCGCACTAGCCACCTCAACCTCACATGTTTAGTTGTGTAACATCCGTTTTTGGATGGATGAATAGTGACTACTAATTTGGTTCCGTTCTTCGTCGTAATTCAACTATCATCTATTTGCGAAAACCTTCCTTCCTCGTCGGATTGTGTTTCAAATGTAATGTCCGTAGCTTTTGAAATTCAAATTCGCGGTTTGGAGTTCTCCCCTGTCGTTTGAATCCCGGGCCAAATCTGGAATGGGCCTCGCCTCCATTCCTTTCGGGCTCAGCCCCTTTCTTCCTCTGGGCCAAGCCCATCTCCAGCCCGGCCCCTTTTCTCCCCTTCTCTCTTCAGCCCGCCCCGACCCAAGCCAGCTCGGCCCTTTTCCTCTCCTTTTCCCTCCCCTGGCCTCTGGCCCCTCTCCTTGTCAGCCCGAGCTGCCCGCTGGGTCCTCACCTCCCCTGTTCTTCTCCTCAGGGTCAAGCCATAGCAAAGACCACCCACTGCTCCCGTGCTTGGCCTGCAGCCTAACGCCACTTCTGTTCCTCTGCAAGGCCCTCACACAGATACTCCCTCGCTCCCTGCTCCAAAGAAGAAGAAGCAATGCTTGTTCCCCACTCCTTTGCTCTCTGTCTTGGCTCGCTTGCTTCCACGCCTCTCTGCGCCCACCACCCCTCGCCGCCCCATCCACCTGGCGCCAGGCCCTGCAGCACACCGCCGCCGTCCTCTGCGACGACTTTGGAGCCCACCGTGCGCAGCCGTGCGTCATCACCGTCCTCGTCGTCCTCGAGCTCGTGGACCAGGCGCGCGCCCTCGTTAGCAGGCCGTCAAGACGTGTCGCGGTCACTAGCTCCCGCTCTGCTTTCCCCCTTTCCGTGTGAGCCCGCGGCGTCACCTCCCGTCACCGCCCGTCCTCGCCTTGGACCGAAGCCGCCGCACAAGCAATAAGCCGCCGCAGCGCTCGTCGGCTGAGCACCGCAAAGACCATTCGTCCTCGCTGCGCCTCAACCGCCGCTCGCTCACTCTCCGCCAGAACGCCCATGCCGCGCCAAGACGGATCGCCGATCCATGTCATTTCAGCTCCGTGGTATCGTAGGATCATACGATCCCACAATCCGTGTCGTGATCCTGGCAACATTGAACTGGGCAAGTGGTTTATTTGAGAGGCTCTTGTGGGAACCGGATTGTTTGGCTTGTAATGCTTAACCATCCACTTGGTCCTAGCATTACAACTCAAATAATCCGAACCTTGGGATACATGTACTTCTCAGAATTTGCAGTACACATACTATGCATCAATTCCATTCAACACACAGAACCGAAGCAATAGCTTTACAAATCAAAAGACATACATAATAGAGTTATTACACAAAGGCTGACCGGCCAAATGACATATAAAGAGTTAAGTAAACAGCGGAAGCAAAAGTCATAAGATGGCGATAAACAAGAGTCAATTAGTGTGCCTTTACCCACAAGGCAACCAACTGGGCCGCCAACTTAGTCGTCCAAAACGAAGTCTGTCTCATAAAAGTCGATCCCTTGGGGATCAACCTCCTCTGCAACAATTAAGCAATACAAATGAGTACAAAAATGTACTCGCAAGACTTACGGGTAACAAGCCTATACATATCTACATGCAAGTTTAATCAAAGGAGAAGGCTATGGTTCATTTTCAGCATAAAGCAAGTTTTCATTTGCAATAATGGAATAGATTTAAAGCAGTTTTAATAATGCTTTTATTTGACAAAAACAATGAGATAACAAGTAACGACAATATAAAGACATCCTGAAAGTGACTAACCCAATAGCCACAACAACAATAGTATGAATTCCCCATTCATACCACCCACATCAAGTTTTAATTAAAGGTTATAGTCTAGTTCTTGCACGACCTTACCAAGCATGTCCATAACCTAGGACGAGGCTATTCGAATAGTTTGAACCCTGCAGGGGCGTACCAATGTACTCACACGTCAGACCGCCTTTTTGCCAAGCTATTTAGCACACTTCCTTTGGTATGTCGGCACGGCTAAGTCCTACGAGATGCTTTCCAAGGGATTGTGCTAATTAAGAGTCGCACGTATGGGGGTTAACCCTTAGTGAACCGCCGTTACGGGCTCCCACTAAGGACCCACACGTTGAGTCGGACACACCGGCCCAACCGAAGCAACTGCGGGTGCTCCTGGGTATGGAGAACCTAGAAAGGAACCCATCCCTCTCATCCCAACAACGAACATTTTTTCTCTACAACTACCATAAGCGACTCATTAATTAACATCTCCCAAAGTACTTAGTCAAGAGAGGTCCCATATCCCCCTCGTGTGGTTAGCACGCAATAATCGCTTGGATTAGTGACACAAGTAACTCGGTCCTTGTTGACCTAGGCACCATTCTAGTCACACCAAAAGATCACACCATCATCCATTGTGCCCAAGTCGATAACATTTTGTTTTCAGTTTTGACTTTACAAATTAGCAAAGCACAAAGTGTTGTACATAATGTAATAATAAGATTTGTGTGATCAAGGTCATCGACTAAGTCGACAACCGCCCAATTCTACCGATAGCTAAGCATTTCTAAGCATAACACCGTCAAGATAATAAAAGAGCATAATTCAACCACCGGGCTCTAATTCACCGGCGAGATTAATAACTTAAGGCTAGTGGCAGGGGACGAACAATTTAAGGAAACCATGCATTAGGATTAGCTACCTCTAACCGGCAAAATTAACTTTGACACAAAAAACATGCATACATACAATTTGTAAACAAGATATTAGACTTTGAAAGTAATGGGAACAATATGATCAAATGGAAAACAACTGCTTGCCTTGCTAGAGATACTCAATGTGCTACAGAGGATCACTCGTGTACTCAACGAACTCGTCGGCACCTAACGAAAGAAACGATAAGAACGAAGAACATCGAAAAGACTCAAAAACCAAAGTCAACCAAAAACCATCAAATTTACACAGCAGGAAGAGCATGATTTTTAACGAATTTAGCAATAAGAACCAATTGATTTGGATGCTCAATGCTAAAGTTATGGCCAAAACAATTTCAGTCGGTTGGAAAATTGCTGAAAAATTCACCACACGTACTGTTCATCCGAAATTACATTTTTGGCATAAATTTCCAAAGAAGTGGTGCACCTGAAATTTTTATGGTAAATAGAGCACCACATGAGATGAACAACACAATTTGATTCACCTCATTTGGAGCTAGGATGTATTTTCTATGATTTTTCAAAGATATGAAAAACTGCACAAAATAAATGCAACCACAGAAATTTTAGAAATAGTAGCATACCTAAAACCTATTCTACAAATAAGCACACTAACATAGGAAACCAACAAACTTGGTTTCACTCAAAAAGGAGCTACAGAGAAATACTTATGCATTTTTCAAGTTAAATGAATTTTTAAAGCACAAATAAAGCCTAAACAGAAAATAAATCTACTAACAAATTTTTCTCGAACAGAACCAAGCTTCCAACCATTTTTAGATTAAAGCTTAGTTAAAACCAGAACTAAAAAAATTTGAATCAACCGAAAAGGAGTTAAAATGAATTAGTTATGCAATTTTGAAGATTAAAGCAATTAACAGCTTACAAATAAAGCACAACTGGATTTTCTCATTACTAACCCAGTTCGGAAAAACCTGGGCCATTGAGATCAAATCTAACGGCCCAAGCGCGCTTGGACGATCGGACGCGCACAGCCCAACTGAGCCAACCATTGGATTAGAATCTAACGGTCCACAGCGAGGGAGACGTTCGGACGGTCTGAACGTTCCACACGATCTGGAGCGCAGATCTGAAAATGAACGGCTCAGAGCAAAGTAACGCTCGAACGATTCGAACGTTCCCGCGATCTAAGCCGCAGATCTAGAAATGGACGGTCCAAAGCTACGGGGAGGTCTGGGGGTCCGAAAGTCCCACAGATCTCGACCGTAGATCTCAAAATGGACGGCGGAGGTTCGGTGGTCTGAACGTTCACAGCGATCTAGATCGTTGGATCTAAATCGGACGGTGGAGGTTCAGTGGTCCGAACGGCCCAACCAACCTGGATCGCTGGATCAAGATCGGACGGTCCAAAATGGATCTCAGTGTTGCGCACGCTGACGAGGGGGTTTTAAAGTGTGGGGCCCACTGTTAGTGACAGTAAAAGCCACGCACAAGGATTAAACGCGCACGGGGTTTAAAGAGTGCTAGGCCCACTTGTCAGCGACACTTAATGTCAGTTTAGGACCGCCATTAATTACTAAACCATGATTAACAATGATTTGGCAATTAATGAGCGTATCTTCGTCCTAATCGACATCGCACAGTGACAACTCGTCCGACAAAAACCCGAGAGCAAAGGATGGCTTGCCGCCGGCGACTCCGGTCACGGCGGCGCAAACCAAAGGCAAGAATGGGTTCGCAATAACGTTGCGCATCCACTGGAGGTACTCTCGACAGCGGCGCTGACCTAGAACGGCGGCGAGCCGGAGTTGAACGGCGGTGACAAGCATGGCCAAAAGTAAAAACAGCAAATAGCTCCGCAGCAGTCCAAGAAAGCGAGTGCCCAAACTTCTAAGAACTACAAGGAAACTACCTTAATGTTGTAGAAGCTCAAAGGTGGCCGGAGGAGCTCCGGCGACGAAGCACATCACCGACGCTGAGGAAGATGAAGTGGAGAAGATGGCCTGAGCAAAAAATAACAGAACCGGGTGGTAGGGTTAGCTTCAAAATAGCTCAAAGAAGGCCCATGAGCAATTAATTGAGAAATGAAGCCCTTACCAGAGTTCAAGAAGAAAGGGGATGAACTTCAGCCGACAAAGATCAAATCCCAAATTTGACATTCCCTGTGAATGCCAAACAAAATTGAGTTAGGGGATTTGCTTAAGATGAAGAGAGGCTCAAAGTGATGTGAAAGGATTTGCAAAGGAACCCTCGAAGCACTGGCGACGAAGAAGGAGCTCCACGGCCGACAATGGCGAATTTGGGGTTCTTTGGTGTTTGAGCTCAGACACAGAGAGGGAGCTAGGGTTTGCAAAGGTGGGTGCTGAAAAGAATTCAAAGAGGGGTTCAAAGGCCTTTATAGCCAGAGGAGTAAGGAATGGAGCTAGGGCAAAGCCCAAGGGTGAGCTCGGCTCATGGCTCTGCCATGGGCGAGCTGAGGCGACGGGAGCAGGCATGACCGCGACTTTGGGGCGAAAGCACTAGCGCGCATTAAATGAGGGCTTAAGAGCTGTTGCTAAGGACACAACGGAGGTGACCCAGCACTGCCGCCCATGCCATGGCGCTCTGGCACACACGCACGCGCGCGGCGAAGAAGATGATGACCAGGATTGGCGAGGGCCCACAATCCGTGAAAGAGAGCCAAAGTGGCTCGGGTCTAAACTCACAAATGGGTTGAGCCAAACCAATTGACCTGAGTCAAAGCTCTTGACGGTTGGATCAAAAATGAACGGCCCAGATTGAATTTAACCTCGGGCGGTCCGAACGTTCCTCCAATTCTGGATGGTCCGATTGCAATCAAACGGTCCAAAACGCATGCGCCAAAATGACCGAGCCCGAGTGTAGTTAGTTGATTGGGTCGAGTCAAATGGCTCAAGCCTGACCCGAGCCTAACAGTAACTGACCTAGGGTTTGAATTAAAGGCTGAACTTGGAAGAATTTTTAGAGGTAGCAAACTAACTCCAAAAATTCTGAAATTTTGACTGGAGGTTCCTAACTCTAGGATCAACCTTGTATAAATTTTTTAGAGGTTTTTATGCAAATAATTTTTCTACGGAAATTTCTCAAGGTTTGTTCTAGGGTTTGACCAAGAGTCAAACTGGTTTGACTGCCTCTTAAAAATTATCAAATAATTTCTAAAAATTATGAAATTTTTCAGAGGTGTCACACAGCAGCCCTAGAACCAAGGAAAAATATTTCTAGGTGTTTATCACAAGATTCTCACAAAGTTGAAAAAGGGTTCATGACTTTAGTCAATTGGAGATTTGAGTTTTTGAATTCCACAATTCCTTTACAAGAATTATAGAAAATTTCAAAAACAACAAGATGAAAGAAAAGTTTTAATTTCTTCTCATTTTATTACATTTGAAACACACACCCAGATTTAGGATGTTACAGCTCTACTGGCAATGGCTAACCTTTTAGTCCACAAATTTGGAGTTTTTAGCTAATATAGCGGTGTTTACGCGCGAAATAGCAAATCTAGCCCCCTCTAGAGATCAAAGCCAAAAATGACACCGCAGACTCGCCGACAGGTGACATGTGTCAAGTCCGTGTGCCAGGCGACCGAACACGCCAAGTCCATGTGCCAGGGGATGGGACTTCCCAAGTACATGCGCTAGGGGAGCGGACTTCCCTGGTCCGCACGCCATACCTGCCCGACACCCCTGTTGTAATTATCTAGTTGTAATTAATTAGTCATAACTTATTTATTCATAATTAATTAGTTGTAATTAATTAGTCAGAATTGTGTGGTCGTAATTTTCATAATTAATTAATCGTGGTTAATTAGTCACGCTTAATATTACTAAATAATTAGTCATAATTAATTTAGTTTTAATTAATTATTCATAATTAGTTAGCCACAATTAATTTAGTCGTAATTAGTTAGTCGTACTTAGTTAGTCCAAATAAATTAGCTATAGTCAATTAACTCTAAGGATTACTAGTTCTTTTCCAGAAATTTAGTAGTTTTTTATGCATTGATTAGGTTAAATTTATACATAAGGATTACCAAAGTGTAGTTATTTTGGGGAGTTAGGGAAATGTAGACTAAATAGTGTAACATGTTTATTTGATTGTGTATAGTAAAGAACTGATTGTGTATAGTAAAGAACGGTTAATTGCTCCTAACATATGCATTGGGTTGTTGTGGCTTTAGGTAATGTCGAACATGCAAGACTTGCTTGTGTTTTTTGTGACGGTCTCATATGGGGCGGACCGGGTGGGTTGGACATATCAAGATGCCTAATCAGTGTCTACTTAACAACATGTCGTAATCCTTAACAGTTTGCACTAATAAATTAACATTTTGGAAAAGCCAAAAACTCACATTCCAAATAGGGCGCATGAATCATGTGTTCTCTGTGTATGCATATTCTATGTATTATCACACGTACCAAAAAAATATTGTCACATGAAATCATGTGTTGTATTATCACATACAACACAAATTAATTACGTGTTAAAATTAGGGTGCATGAAATCATGTGATGTGTTATTAATTTAGTTGTAATTAAATCACATGCACCATAATTTAATTATGACTAAATTAATAATATAGTGTATGATTTCATGCGCCCTAATTTTAGTGTGTAATTAATTTATGGTGCATTTGATAATACAGTGCATGATTTCATGTGACAATTAATTTTTGGTGCTATTTAGTATACATCTCCATGCCTGTCCAAAATAAATACACTTCGGTGATCCTTATGTACAAATTTAACCTAATCAATGCATAATTAAAAAAAACTACTAAATTTCTAGGAAAAATAGTAATCCTTATGACTAATTTATTTGGACTAACTAACTATGACTAATTAATTACGACTAAATTAATTATGACTAATTAATTACTGACTAAATAATTATTACTAAATTACTTACGACTAATTAATTAAGAATATTTAACTATGACTAATTAACTATAAAAATTATGACTAATTAATTACAAATAAATTAATTAAAACTAGATAATTACAACAGGGGTGTCCGTCAAGCCGTAGGGTGTCCCTCCCCAAGCACTTTTGGGAAGTCCTCACTTTGGTGCATGGACTTGGTGTGTTCAGTCGCCTAAAGCATGGACTTAACACATGTTGCTTGTCGGCGAGTCTGTGGTGCCATTTTTGGCTTTGATCTCTGGAGGTGGGGCTAGATTTGCTATTTCGCGCGCAAACAATACTATATTAGCCAAAAACTCAAATTTGTGGATTAAAAGGTTAGCCATTGGCAGTAGAGTCTCTCAAATCAACCACTTGCCCAATTCAAGGTTGCCAGGATCACAACACAGATCATGGGATCACTATCGCAGGGACATCAGTAGTCCAGACATCGCCGTAGGGACCTCATCCGATAGCCCCACTCGAGGCGGTCCACAAGGCGGACGTTGAGGTCGTGACCACGGGAAAGGTTCATCCTACTTAAATATGTGGTGCACTTTGATTTGTCGAAATACGTTGTGCTTAATGCTATGTAATGTCATATTTGTCAACAAAATATGTGACGACATTGCGTTGAATGTTATGTAATGTCAGTGTGATTTGTCGATAAAATATGTTCTAAGTGTGATTTGTCGACAAAATATGTGCTCGGTGTGATTTGTCGACAAAATATGTGCTCGAAAATAGTCAATACAAAAAAGCAGAATAGGAGGTCCCTGTCGCCATTTGAATTGACGACAGGTCCCTATCGCCAATTCAACTAGCGATAGAGAGCTCACTGTACTATTGAGACCCCTGTCGCCATTTCATAGGTGCGTGTCGCCAATTGGAATGGCGACATGCACCTAGTTTTGTAAAAAAAAAAATTGACTCTTTGTTTTTGTAATTATCTTTTAAATTAATATTATTCCAAAAAATACTAATTTTTTAAAGAAAAAATAGTAACACTTATGGCTAATTAAGTACAGCTAATTTATTTTGACTAACTAATTATGACTAATTAATTACAACGTCATAATTACAACAGGGGCGTCCGGGCCAAGGGCGTCCCCTCTCCCCTGGCGCACTTACTTGGGAAGTCCCCTCGCCTAGCGCACGAACTTGGCATGTCCGGCCGCCTAATGCATGGACTTAACACATGTTGCCTGCGGGCGAGTTTGTGGTGCTATTTTTGGCTTTGATCTCCGGAGGTAGAGTTAGATTTGCTATTTCGCGCGCAAACAACGTTATATTAGCCAAAAACTCCAAATTTGTGGATTAATAGGTTAGCCATTGGCAGTAGAGTCTCTCAAATCAACCACTTGCCCAATTCAAGGTTGTTAGTATCACGACACACATCGTGGGAACGAACAATCCTACGATACCACGAAGCTGAAATGACATGGATCGGTATATGGATCGAAATATCATATAATCGTGATCCAGAAGATAGGATCGCATAGAATTGGGTAGGATCATGCTCAGGACCGTGTAGGATCGTGATCCCGACAATAAACTATATCTGCATATAAAAATTCATTTTACCTATTGCCAATTTAAGTTACAATAGTTTAATTTGCTTTATTTTTTCCTTTTTATATGTTATTTTGTGGTAAAAAATATATATATTACCATTAATATATTGATTTTAAATGATTAGCTTACTTACAAATAATTACAAAGTAAACAAAAACAAATTTAATTGCATGTAAAATGAATAAGTGTACCCAAATTTACGAAACTAAATTCAAAAACTGTACCGTAGTCTTGCATGTATGAAAATATAATTCAGTTTTTGTGTAATATATATATACGTTTTTAAAATTATGATAGAATCATGATTGTAGTATCCCATCATGATTCCCATCATGATTCTATTATAATTATAATTGATGTGCGGTCGCAACGAACCCAACCACTAGGCTTGTGACCTTTGTGTGCATTGGATCCTCCGATCTTCTGTGTCGCATTGACCATGGATTGATTAGCCTCTCTACTCCCTCTCAAGTTGTTCTCTCCTAGCTAAATGTGTCCGTTCTGGGCGTACATGAAGAATGACTTCCTTCGTCAATCCTTCTATGTTTGAGCTCTGGATGGTTTGCCAAGAAATTAGGCATTGGAATAACACCAAGCAGCAT
Organism: Phyllostachys edulis; assembly: GCA_036346405.1. Taxonomy (NCBI): domain Eukaryota; kingdom Viridiplantae; phylum Streptophyta; class Magnoliopsida; order Poales; family Poaceae; genus Phyllostachys; species Phyllostachys edulis. The sequence goes on along the minus strand of CM070557.1, from coordinate 4,427,888 downwards.
GTCGCAGCTGAAAATAATCGAATCGGTTAGTAAAACTACAAGGGTAGTGTGAGCTGAAGAATAGCACGAGTGTGTCATCAACACATGACACTGAGCACCGGTCTGTTTTTTTCTCCTTAACAAAAATGCTGACAGTAAATAAGGTATATACTTATAAATAAATTATAAAATAACGTTTAGGGCATCTTCAATAGTTAGAGATAACATTGTCTCTAACATATGCTACATCATCTTTAGAGACAACATCTCCAATAGATAGTCTCTAGCACACTCTTCAACATTTATATTTTATAATTTTCCTTTGAAACGGACCTACATATCAACTAGAGTAGATTAATGTATTATGTCTTATTTCACATACTGCAGTCTCTTGAGGAAAAAGCAGCAGTGCTCTCTCTCCTCCCCCTCTCTGCTCTACATAGAATTAGCTATGTCACGTCAACAAAATTCTATGTAGAGGAGAGGGGGAGGAAAGAGCACAGATCGTCTCTTTCTGAAGAGACTGTCGTGCAAGTGAAACAAGACATGATACATTAATCTACTCTATTTAATATGTAGATTCGTTTCAAAGAAAAATTATAAAATATAAGTATTGAAAAGTGTGCCAGAGACTATTAAAAATAATATAATATATATTAAAGATAAAATTATCTATATAACTATTGGAGACGTGAGCCGAGCGTGAAAAGCACATTAGACCTAGTTGATCGACGAGAAATGCACCGCAACAATGATGGAAATGATGGGCAATCAAATCCTCGACGCTTTCCCAAGCAACACGCCATGGGGCGCACCTGTCCCAAAGTTGAACCCGTTTTTTTACAGATGGCACCTCGTGCTTCCTACTTATCACACATACCTCAACCTTCTCTCCACAGCAATACAGCTTGCTTATATAAAATGTTGACATAACTATCATACATACTGATATAATAAGGTAGTCAACGTGGTCTTATTAGATTGTATTTTCGATTTGGATAAGGTTTGGACTGTCTAGGGAGGCATTAAAAAGATTGCTGATTCACTAGCTATAAATTCTACACAAAATTGTTCTTATCAAACATCATCTATTTTTTATAACTATATTTGCTTATACATACGTGTGTCGTCTCTCATCTTTTCTTTCTCCTCTCCCCCTCCTCCTGCTTCCTTCCCAACCCAAACCTGGGGATGTTAGTGATTATAGATTCGTGAGTGCTATGTCTTCCTCCTCTACGACAATCAAACACTTGTGGGCTGTGGCGTAGTAATTGTCTTCATCTATTTCTATCTCATGCAACTCCAGAAGGTGTGTGGTGCAGCACTTTCTAAAGTTGAGGGCTATGGTAGTCGAAGGTTTTAATTTTGATAAAAAAAGAAGACCGCACGCATATCGGAGCAAATCAAACGAGCAAAAACTGCTCATAGTTTTCGACGATAAATTCAAGGTCAGCCAAAACTAAGACCCATCTTTTACAATGCATATATCCAAAGAAAAAAATCATCGGTTCAAAAACAGGTAAGGACCCAGGAGAGAGAAGGGGAAGAGAATTTATTAAAATACTACTATTTTAATAAATAATTATACAAAATAAGTATCCATTTTTTTTAACAAAATAGGCTACCGTCGTCATTTCAAATAGTGATTTGCCCTGTCGCCTACCTGACAGACATTAAATACCCATGTCACTGGTTCCAGTTCCTGTCGTTATTTCAAATGGCGATTAGCTTGGAATTATAGGCAAATCATGATTTAAAATGACGACTGGAACCCGCACCAGGGGACGGTCTATAAAAACCGCAAAAAAATCAACCAAAATTCACTTTAATTCAGAGAAAATAAAAAGAGGGGGGAGGGAGAGGAGGACAGGGGAGGAGTGACCTAGCGAAGAGTTGTTAGTTCGTAGCGGAGGAGGGGAGAGAGGGAGGAGCAGATCCGATCGCCAACCTTGCAAGTATATGTTCTTGCAACTTTGTATCTAAATTCGAAACCCTAGTGGGTTAGCAAATAAAACTAGTGACAGAATTGAATAGATTAGTTAGTTTTAGATGCATTGTTATGTAGTGTATTATCTTGCATTTTGTCCTTTTAGGTGTTTATAGTTTATTTTCCGGTATATCGTTCATCGTGTAGATAACTTTTTGGGTGCAATAATTGTAGGAATTATATAGTTTTAGATGTATTGTTATATGGTGTAGTGTCATGTAGTAAATCATTTTAGTTGTGTGTAGTTTAGTTTCGGATGTGTCGTTAATCGTGTAGATTTTTTTGGGTGCAATAATTGAATTAATTAGATAGTTTTAGATGTATTGTATAGTTCCAGATATGTCGTTAATCTTTTTGTGGCGATGTTAATTCCAAAGTTAGTTTATGGTACGCTTATTATTACTTATTGTCTATGTTTCATATTATTAATAATGTAAACATTGAATTTTCACGTATGGCGTCCGCAGGAGACGTTGCATAGTGGCCCTACGCGTTACTTGGCCCAACCGTTGACACGGGTCACTGTAGCCACCATAGTATCATCCACCCCCAGCCTGGCGAGGCACCCATTGAGCTTAGTGTGTTGCGGTTGTGCATGCCCATGAGGGCATGGAGGGCCAATCCGTCCGCAGGAGACATTGCATAGTGGCCCAACGAGTTACTTGGCCTGGCCATTGACATGGGTCACCGTAGCCGCCATAGTATCGTCCACCCCTAGCCTGGCGAGGCACCCATTGAGCTTAGTGTGTTGCGGTTGCGCACGCCCATGAGGGCATGGAGGGTCAATCCACGTTGGGTTCTCAGGTCCGTGTAGTTGTCACATTCACGTACTCAATTTCAGTCCAACTTGTGTGGGTGGTCTCATATATGTTGTTAATCCTTTTGACGTAGGTTGATAGTGGTTGACATGCTTCTCTAGCGAGGATAGTGGAGGCGATGTGAGAGGAGGACCAAGACGTCCGTATGTCGAGGCAGTTTTCGTACGACCAATGCCTCCTGGCTACACTGGTTAACCGTTAGAGGCCAGAGAGGCACACGTCCACCTTTCGTGCGGGGAGATGGTGCCTATGCTCAGGATGTGGACTTCCTGGCCGGTTTGCTGTGCGCGGGCTTCCCCTGGTGGGGTACGACGTCACGTCGACGTGGCGCACAGACCTCCTCGCGGGGTTCCAGGGGGTGATGCTGCCCAACGGCGGGTATATGGAGTTCATTAGTACGCATGGGGCGACGATGAAGTGGCTCTGCCATTTCTACGTAAGTATATAGAACTCTTGTGTTTCAGCTTCAATTGCTTTGTTCACCTTACTAATGAGTCCTTGCCTTCTTGTAGCCACAGCATAGGACATAGGACGCACCTGACTACATAGTGAGGAGGCACTTCGAGACCTACTTGTTGTGGCTGTTTGGGTGAGTCATGTTCTTTGGGTCCCACGGCGACAACGTCGACAAGCACATGATCTGCTACGCATGGGAGTTGGCAGACATTGAGCTGGAGGAGATCCAATTGTATGTCTGGGGTCCGGCGGTGTTGTGCGCGATGTACCGCGCCCTATGCGACGCATGCCGGAGGGTTTGGGATAGCTCCATCCTCTCTGGATGCCCACTCCTTCTTCAGTTGTGGTCTTTAAAGCGTTTCCATATCGGACGACCATAGCTCGACCTCGGAGCCTACACCATCGCCATGTACGCCGCCGCCGATGATGTGGATGGCCCGACCATGGGTATGTTGTGGTGTTGCCGACAGGTAAGATTTTCGAACCCTTAGTCTGTTTCATAATGTGCTTGAATTGCATGCGCTCATGTTTGTGTTGTTCTATTCCATAGGCCACGTTCACATCGACACTACGTACGCATCCTACCCAGAATATGTTGCGATGTTTTACCAGTTGACGGATGGCCGTATCATCTGGACACCATACACACTCGACAGGGTGTACGCATGCACACCCCAAGGCATGTTGTTGGACCGAAACGGTGACTAAAGGGGGTGAATAGGAGCACGATCTCTTTTTCACCTTGATCGGATTCAACACGTTTTTTACTCCAATAGCTATGAGAGCTATGAAGATCAATATACAAGCATAGCGGAAGACTTGTATTGAATCCAATCGAAACCCCCAAACAAAACAACCAAAAACATCAAAAACTCAATTCATAATGAATCGGGTGGTCAGACCTCTCAACATGGGCAGTCTGACCTTTAGCCTAGCGGTCTGACCTCTCCAAGGGGCGGTCTGACCTCCAGCCTGATGAATAGTAAAATTAGCATGAACTCAAAAACACAAATCGGCTCAACTTTTGATTCGGTGATCCAAATCCCCTCAAATTTCAACCATAGCTCATCAAGAAGGTTAGGAACCTATTCCAATCGACGATCGGGAAGATCAAAGCCAAGATTCCACAAATTTCAATGATGAGGGAAGGAGGGCACAAGAACCGAGCAAAATTGAAGATTGATCCCAAAACTTGCTCGTGTGTAGAAGATGATCAAGATGACCCTAGATACATTTCCACATGTCACAACAAGCAAGATCATGGCCAGAAATCAAAGGAAAACTAAAGGATCAACGAAAACCCAAAAATTACAAAAGCGAGAGCAAGAACAAGAATATATTCATCTTGAGGAAATCTTGCTTGGATTGATTCGAGATTGATGTTGGTTTACAACCGCTCCAGCAAGGAGGACAAAAGCTCAACACTTGAGCACATAATCAATCCAACTCTCAAAGAATCCTAGCTCCTCCACTTTCCTCTCCTAACCCTAAAACACAAATTAGGGTTTCTAGGCTACAAGGGTTAGGGGTGCACAACCAGCACCTTCCTCTTTTATAGTGGAGGCTAGCTTCTAGAAAGACATCCCTAATGGGCACTTGCTAAGCCCACACACAAAATGGGTTTCATTCACGCACGCTTTTCAAAGTGTCGTCTTCATCTTCTCTTGACCTAAACCACTTCTCCTTGTGCTGTCTTGCGCCGTGGTTTAGCCAAAAGCCATCAAAACGGTATTTTGGTGAAGTTACCAAAATACCACTTCTTGATCATTCTCCAAAGACCGAGTACAATCTTCATGGAGCAATCCCATGCTTCACCACGTGCAGGTTGATCAACGGCTCTGTCCACATCGGCCAAGTCTCTCCCATCCGGCTTCTACCGAAACCACCATGACACTTGCACCGACCCTCGCGCCGCTTGGTGCAACCCGTCGCACTGAACTTTTCGTTCGGTCATCTTTGTCCATTTTGTGCCACGCTTGAGTCTTTTGACTTCACTCGACATCCTCGATCGTTCTGGATCTCAACTCTCCATGCCTAGTCCTGACCATCCTCGCCGTTGACCGTCATTGACCTCCAAACCTCCTGCACAATAATAGACCAAGAAATCGATTTTGGGAACAAGTTCTTCGCAACTTGACCAATGTTAGTCAAAACATGCATCATGCAACACATATGCACTGTAACATCCCGTTTTTCCTAAGAGTTCTTGTCGTTTTCAAAGCTAAAAGGAACTATTCGGTTTATTCGCCTGCTCAAGCTTAACCTGGGATTTTGGAAATTTGGGAGTTTAACCTGACCTAACCAAACCTCAGCTAAGTATTTTGGTTCGTGTTCCTGGTCCTTTAGAGGTTCTCCAGTGCTCTCTGGTTTTAGCTCTCTTTCTTTTGCGTGCTCTGAGTGCCTTTTGTTTTAGCCCTTTCTCTGGACCACCTCTGTGTTCATAGGACCTCTTCTAAGTCCTTTGGACCTCCTCTGTGCTCATAGGACCTCATTGGAGATTCTTTGGATCTCCTCTGAGTTTGGATCTTTCCATCTCTTTTAATCTAGATTTCCTTTGCTGGTTTGAATCTCTTTAAGGTTTAGACCTCTCTCCCTGTTTGAATTTATATTTGGTTCTGACCTCTTTTCGTGTGGGTCACAACCACCCCGTGGTTCTCTGCCCGGGTTTGTGTTTCAAACCCTTTTGTTTTCCGCAGAGTCAAGCTAGGCTTAGTTTGCCCTGCACTGGATCTCCTCCTGCTCAGACCTCCTTTGTGGGTCTAGGACCTCCCCCTTGTTTGTTTGGACCTCCTCGTGTCCTTCAGGACCTCCCTGTGTCCTCTAGGACCTCTCTCTTGTTTTTTTGGACCTCCCCGTGTCCCCTAGGACCTCCCCCTTGTTTATTTGGACCTCCCTCGCGTCCGATCGAGTCTTCTGCTTGATCTAAGACATCTATCGCTTGTGTACCGTTCGATTTGCGTTGGACGGTTTGATCTTGGTGAGATGTTCGGATGGTCTGAACGTCCCACTCCTCTAGAGCCGTCCGATCCTTGTTGGATGGTCCCGATCTGTTGGAGCGTTCGCTCGGTCCGAACGGCCCAATTGCCTTGTCCCGTCCGATTGAGATCTAACGGTCCTGCTCCACTGCGCTTTATCTCACGGTCGCGCAGGACCTCCCCTTTGTTAGATCTGACCGTTAGGACCTCTTCTTTGGAGATCTTAACCGTTCAGACCTCCCCTTTGTTAGATCTGACCGTTAGGACCTTCCTTTAGAGATCTTAACTGCTCGAGACCTCCCTTTGTTAGATCGACCGTTAGGACCTCCCTTTGGAGATCTTAACCGCTCGAGACCTCCCTTTGTTAGATCTCGACCGTTAGGACCTCCCCTTTGGAGATCTTAACCATTCAGACCTCCCCTTTGTTAGATCTAACCCTTAGGACCTCCCTTGAGAGATCTTGACCCTCGGACCTCTTGTGAACTGTGAGCAGGTCTTTTGGACCTCCTGTCCTCAGGACCTCCTCGTGCCTTTTGGACCTCCTGTCCTCAGGACCTCCTTGTGTTTTTTTGGACCTCCTGTCCTCAGGACCTCCTCGTGTCTTTTGAACCTCCTGCCCTCAAGACCTCCTTGTGGTTAGGACCTCCATTAGAAATCAGAACCTCTGGTCTTTTGCAAAGACCTCCCTTGCGGCTGAGACCAACCCTTTGTCTGAATCGTTCTCTTGAGTTTGACTGGCCCCACTTGTCATCCTTGCTCTGTGCGCATTTAATGGATGTTGTGTCACATTAAATGCAGTCACATCTAGGGTACTTCTTTTTATTCTTTTGGTGACCTACCCTATCCTAACGTTGTCCTAGCTACCACCGATTATTGACACGTTTTGCTCTAACCCTTGCTGTCTCTCTAGCAGCTCCGGCTATAAATAGACTGGGCATGCCTCCCTTTGTCACCTTTTTGCTCATTTCCAATCTCCTTGCTCTCGCTGGTTCTCTCCACGCTCAGGACCTCCCCAAGGAGCTCCCGAGGTCGTGGCTTGAGCCTTTGCTTTCTCGGTTTTGGCCGAGTTGATTTGAGCTTTCTTTTAAGTCTTCTTTTAAGGTCCTTGCTTGGAGTTGGCTTGCTTATTTGGTTCTTTGGCGAACGTGTAGATCCCGCGTTTGAGGAGGAGTTCTTGGACCCAGCAGTGTCTACTGAAGGTTCACCACTGCTCAACGAAGGTAAGTCGCAGACCTTTGACCATATTGAGCCTAGCTTCTCAAATGTACTTTGCTTTATTTAATCATGCATGGCTATTTTTATAAGAAATGGTTTGGGGTAGTAGTTATTCTCCTACTTGATAATATGCCTCCTTAGACAATTGTATTCGACATGTTGACATGATCCTCTTGGACGCCTTAAGTTGGGTATTTTAGTTGGCATTGTTTGGTATTGCCAACATGGGACCGTATGTATATGCTTAGTCTTGCTTGTAGAACCGGGGTTATTGGGAATCACGCCCCTTTCTCTAATAACTTGACTAATGGAACTATAGAATATGTGGTTGGTGCCACTGTTGAGCAACTATGGTCTCTGGGCCCCTCGTTGTGGTCGGATAAAGAAAGTGCATGGCCATGCCACTAGTAGTCGAAGTGTTCGACCACGTGAAGTAATCCGACACTCGATCGAGAAAGTATTGAACAGTCCATGGATGACACAATATCTCACCTGAAGTTCAACCAAACATCGTGAGGCAAAGGGAGTATACACAAGTAGGTCACTTAGTTCGAACAGTTACGGACTGGTCGTATGGAGATACGAGCTGGTCGTAGACTGGTCGAACGTAGTCATAGGGTGGTCGAACTTCGTCGTGAGGAGTTCTGAATCGTCGTGACCAAATCTGAACCGGTCAGATAGAGATAGGACACAGTCGTAAGTGATGAGGACCGGTCGTAGATCATATTGCATTAAGGTTCATCCGATATAATTTGTGTGTATTCGGGAATCGCTATGTTCTGCTAGGAGCCACTACGACTCGTGATCGGAAAGGATTTCCGAGTCACAACCGATTACGCATGAACCTACAGGGTCACACACTTAACGGGTTGGAACAAACCAGTATGAATACAATTCGACAAATGTGTTCGGATAGGATCCGCCACGAGCACTATATAAGGAGATGCATGAGGCTGTTGGGATTGACGCGTGAATCACCACCGAAACCATAGCCGCCATCTTCCTGAGAGATCTACCGTGTGACTTGGTGCTAGCACACCTACGCATGGTTGTTCCTTCCCTGGACGTGTGGATACCGTAGAGGCGCTACTACGACTGTTGCGCTTGAGGATGATCCGCGATCTTCACAAGCAACTGCAGACGTTGCTGGAGGAGACGATCGACTTGCAAGGACGCTGGACGATCGACTACGACCACTGCATCAACGTGCTCGACGTTGGACGATCGACTACGACCACTACATCGACGCGCTCTACGTTGGACCAGGCTGCTCTAACCCTTCTTCCGCTGCTCTGCGCGTCTGGTGGTAACGATCTGTGATCATCTACTTGCTTGGCTTCCTGGTTTGCGTGGTAGAAATTTTGAATTGTAGCTATCGTAGCCTACCCCGTGGCCGAACAGATCTCCTGGGAGGTCTCGATGCACCTTCCTCTCGGAATCCTCTGCAGGTACTACCGCTCCTTGGTCTTGATAATCGGGCGCGCACACTCATACAAAAAAAATTCTAGTACTTTGCCCTCTCTAGTGTATTTCCGAGAGGAGGTCCTCACACAAACATCGCCGCCAAACCGGCCAGTGAAACAGGGCAAAACCGGTCAGACCGCCACCCATGTCCGGTCTGACCGCCCACTTGCCAGTCTGACCACTACCTGGCCGGTCTAATCACCCAGTAAGGGGACTTAGCCAAATTTTCTCACTGAAAATCCGAAACCTCTTTGGAAATTTCAAACGAATAGAATTTTTGACTCAAAACTCCAAAAATTATGAGACCAAGTGGAGAAGAATCCCCTTTCCTGCCTACACCCTCTATTTTTGGCCCGACCTAAAATTCAACAACACCTTCTCGCCAGGTCAAACCACCTCCTAGACAGTCGACTACCGACCTCTTGGCCAAAGCCTCGCCACCGACTCTCGCTGGCCATCTAACTACCTCTTCGCTGACAGAACTTGAATTTCGCCGAAAACAAGTGTTTCTACAAACCTTTAATGCCATTGCTAATCGCATCATCATCTTAACATCGTGAACATATCCCCATGATATCCACAATCTCCCCCTTGATGGACACATTGGCAATATCTCAAAAATGTAAGTTTGAGGTTTGAAAACGAAAATACTTAACGTTTCACGCAAAGGCACAACTTGGTCCAAGAGCAAGAGAACGCAATGAAAATGACCAAGTTGGCTTCAGTTCAGCATAGGCAAGTGAGATAAGGCAAAAGAAGGCAAAAAAGCTTTAATTTTCATAGAAGAGTCAAAAATCTCACTTAAGGTCCATATGAAAGAACAATTGTTCAATTTGACGTTTGATCATTGCAAGGTTCAAAGAATTAAAATTTAAGTTCAAAAATGGCAATAAGATCATAGGAATGCAAATTAGATGCTCTCCCTCACTATGATCATCATTTTTTAAAATTTCTCCTTTTCTCCCTTTTTCTCTAAATAGCTCCCCTTTTTAACATTTTTGCTATATCTTCTCCCCCTTTGACAATGGAGTCATCAAGGAATTACGTCTTTCACTCATCCAGAGATGACAAATACAGAAATGAGGAAAAAATTATAAAAAAAAGAACATCCATGAAATGCAATGGAGTTACTTCATTTTTGTATTTGTTTTTTCAATTTTTAGTACAAGAAGCTCTGGAGATTACCCAAAAGAATAAGCTAGCATTTCTACTATTACTCAATACACATCAAGCATCAAAGTGCTAGCAAAATCATGTTAAGACATATATAACAAAGCTAAGCTAGACAGCTCAAGATAAAGCGATGAATTTTAACAATTTAAGTAAAGCTTCAAAATCAGCAAGTTCATCAAAAGAGATCCTAAAGTGATAATGGCCATGACAGAATGTTAATGTGAGATCAAGAAGCTAACAAAGACCATTCTAGAGACAAAAATTCTAAAAGTGAATCATGTTGCTCAAGGTACCTCAATCACCCAATTTTTAACAACAGTTTTTATTTGCAATGAATGTTGACGTTGATTAAAAGTCTATCTTAGTGAAGAAGATACTGGATTTGGTTCATGTCAATTTTGACAAGCAGTCCCCATGAGAACGTCTGGATCATCAAACTATCTCCAAGTTCATGTCTTTGACATGCAGTCTCGTCAGAATAGTTTGGCACAATTTAACCACATGGGAATCTTAAAAATTAATTTTTCTTTTTGTACAAGAGAAGTTTTTGGATTCACAAAGGAACAGAAAGCTCAAAGAATGTTCAATTCTAGATTCAAGAGCTAACAAAGCAATTTTGATATGGCTAAGGTCACAAAAATATCACTGATTGTGCAACTAGCTAATAGATCCACAAATTGCAATTTTTAGTTCAAATTGTCTTAAAATTCTAGCTCATTAAAAAAAGACTAAGCCACGCATGTGAAAGCATGATAATTCTAGCAAGTTAATGAACTAGACATGGATTTGAGCAAGAATTGAAATACTAAAGCTCAAGAGGGTAATAAGCAAAGCTTCATCAATTAAAATGACAAGCAATAAAGCTTATATTACAATGCATCTTTTTGTGATTTTCGTATGAATGCAATATGATACAATGAGATGCAAGAAAAAAATTAAAAGCCTAAAAAGATCAAAAAGAAATAGCAAGTTCAGAAGAAGATCAGGAAAAACTCAGAAGAGAACCAACTCCTCCTCAAACCAACCCATAGGGGTAAATTACCCTCAACTCATGTAACATCCCAAATCTGGGTGTGTGTTTCAAATGTAAGAAAATAAGTAGAAATTAAAACTTTTCTTGCATCTTGAAGTTTTTGGACTTTTCTGTAATTCTTGTAAAGGAATTGTGGAATTCAAAAACCTAAATCTCCAATTGACTAGGTCACGACCTCTTTGTTGAGAATCTTGTGTTCAATATCTGGAAAAAAAAAATTCTTAGTTCTAGGGATGCTGTGTGACTCCTCTGAAAAATTTCATAATTTTTAGAAATTATTTGATAATTTTTAGAGGCAAGTCAAACCAGTTTGACCTTTGGTCAAACCCTAGAACAAACCTTGAGGAATTTCTTGAGAAGAATGCAGTCATTAAAATCTCTAGAAATTTTATGTAAGGTTAATCCTGGAGTGAGGAACCTCCAGTAAAAATTTTAGAATTTTTAGAGTTAGTTTGCTATCTCTAAAAATTCTTCCAAGTTCAGCTTAAATTCAAATCATAAATCGGTTGCACTGTTCCTTGGGTCCGAGCCGGACCCCGGTCTTGACTCGACCCAACCGCCTAACTGCACTGGGCTCGGTCGCTTTGGCGCGGGCGTTTTCCACCGTTGGATCTCCATCGGGCGGCCCTCGTTCGCGTGAAGCTGTTGGGACCCCGCTCGCCCGCGTGCGTTGTGAGCCATTAGATCTTGATCCAACAGCTGCAATTGGGCCGTGCCTGTTGGGTGGGTTCAACTCGCTCGTCATTGTTAAACTCGAGCGCGCCGGTTTTCTTTTCACGGCGGTGGGCCTCGCGTCGCTGTTCTCCTTCTTCCTCGGTCGCTCGCACATGCGTGCCGGTCGCCATGGCAGGGCGTGGGAGAAGCAGCGCAGCGCCTTGTCTCCTCTACTACGTCCTTCAACGACTCTTTGCATTAAATGCAGGTCAGCTCTCGCCCTCAAAGTCGTGTTCCTACCTGCTCCCGTCGCTCAGCTCGCCCGTGAGCCCGCTGTGAACCGAGCTCACCGTGGAGCTTTGCCCCGCTCCCTTCCTTGCTCTCCGACTATAAGAAGCCCTCAAGCTCCTCCTCAGCTCTGTTCCAGCACCCCTGTAGCTTTTCCTTGCTTCCTTTCGGGTTGCTTGAGCTCAATTCACCCGAACCACCCAATCGCCATTGTCGGCCGTGGAGCTCTTAAATGCCGAGCAAAGGATGGTTCTTTTGCAAATCCTATCACGTCACTTCGCGTCCCTCTTCACCTTAATCAAATCCCCTAACTTAATTTTGGTTTGCATTCTCATGAATCAACTAATTTGGTCAGGTTGTCGTCCCCGCGTTGTCATCTTCGTCGCCATCGCGGTGCTTCGTCGCCGGAGCTCCTCCGTCCTCCTCCTTGCCTTCCCTGCCCTCAGGTAGCTTCTTGGTAGTCCCTAGAGGCTTGAGCACCACTTACTTGAACTACTGCGGAGCTCCTTTGCGCTGTTGTCCTTGGCCGTGCTTTGCACCGCCGCTCCTCTCCGGCTCGCCACCGTTCTAGGCCGGCTCCGCCGCCGAGAGTGCCACCAGTGGGTGCGCAAGGCTATTGCGCACCTGAGCATGCCTTTGGTTGCCACCGCCGTGACCGGAGTCGCCGGCGGTGAGGCCATCTTTGCCCTCAGTCTTTTGTCGGACGGGAACAGCCCAGCGCCGTTGTCGATTAAGACAAAGATCTCGTCATTAATTAGGCTAATCATTGTTAATCATTGTTAATAACTGGTTAGCAGTTAATGGTTGTCCTTATCTGTGCTTGGCTATCACTTACAAGTGGGCCCAGCACTCCTTTAAGCCCCGTGCATGGCTTAATTAGCCACTGACATGCGGGCCCGTGCGCTTAAACCCACGTGTGTTAATTGCGAAGCGCTAGCCCCGCTCTGGACCGTTCGATCTGAGATTAACGGCCCAGATCTGTTGAGACTTTCGGGCCTCTGAATCTCTCAAATCATCGTGGGTTGTTCATTTCTTGATCTGTGGCTCAGATCTCGTGGAATGTTCGGACCACTAAACATTCACCGTCCGATCTAGATCGTTGTGAATGTTCCGGACCATCAACCTCGGTAGTCCATTTCGGATCTGCGGTGAAATTCGCGTGAAATTTGTGCGTGTGAAGGTCGTGTTGCGTTATTTGTGGGCGTCCATTTTAGATCAACACTCTGGATTGATTGGGCTGTTCGGACCATCCGAGCATCCCATTCGTTGTGGACCGTTAGATCTTGTTTCAACGCCTCAGATTGATTGGGTCGTTCGGACCGTCTGAACGTCCATTCAATCTGAGCCGTTCGTTTTCAATCCAGTGGCTGTCGTTGAGCGTGGGCGTCCCGTGCGCTTGGGCCATGTGATTCCAAATCAACGGCCCAGGCTTTTCCTTTTCAGTTTAGTTTAAAGAAAAACCCGGTAAGAGTTATTTGTAAACTGAAAATTGTATTAAACTTCAAAATTGCTTAACTAATTCTTTTTAGCTCCGTTTGAGTTTTTTCAAATTTTGTTAGCTCTGGTTGTAACTAAGCTTTAATCTAAAAATGGTTGGAAGCTTGGTTCGGCTCCAGAAAATGCTTTGGTAAATTGTTTAGGTTTAGGCTTTAATTATTGCTCTAAAAATGCATTTAACTTGAAAATTGCATAAGTAATTCTCTGTAGATCCTTTTTGAGTGAAACCAAGTTTGTTGGCTTCCTCTGTTAGTGTGCTTAATTTTAGAATAGGATTTAGGCATGCTACTATTTTTAAAGCTCTTGGAGTTGCATTTGTTTTGTGCTCTTTTGCATGTCTTCGAAAAATCATAGAAAATGCATCCTAGCTCCAAATGAGGTGAATCAAATTATGTTGTTCATCTCCTAAGGTGCTTTGATTACCATAAAAATTTTAGGTGCAACACCTCTCTGGAAAATTGTGCTAAAGAATTAATTTCGGATGAACAGTAACCGATATAATTTTTCAGCTTTTTTTCCAGCCGGCTGAAATTGTTTTGGCCATAACTTTAGCATCAAGTATCCAATTCGATTGATTCTTCTTGCTAAATTCCTTAAAAATCATGGTAAATTTCATGGATTTTGGGTTTACTTTGGTTTTTAAGTCTTTTCGGTGTTCTTCGTTCTTATCGGTTCTTTTCGTTCTTTTCGATTAGGTTGCCGATTTAGCGTTGATAACGAAAGTGCTCCTCTACGTAAAATCGAGCAATTCCAACAAGGCAAGCGCTTTGATCATAATAATCTCATTACTTTTAAAGTCTAATACTTTGTTTACAAATTGTATGTATGCATGCTTTTGTGTCAAAGTTAATTTTACCAATTAGAGGTAGCTAGTCCTATTGCATGGTTGCCCTTAAATTGTTCATCCCCGCCACTAAACTTAAGTTATTAATCTCGCCAGGAATTAGAGCCCTATGGTTGAATTATGCTCTTTTATTGTCTTTACTGATGTCGTGCTTACAAATGCTTAGCTACCTAGGTAGAATTGGGCGGTTATTGACTTAGTCAATAACTTTGATCACACAAAATTATTATTATCATTATGCTCAAAGACTTTGTACTTTGTTACTTTGTAAAGTCAAAAAGCTAAACCGAAAATGAAATGTTTGAGACTTGGGCACAACTGTTGATGGTGTGATCTTATGGTGTGACTGGAATGGTGCCTGGGTCAACAAGGACCGAGTTACTTGTGCCACTAAGCCAAGCGATTATTGCGTGCTAACCACACGAGGGGGGTATGGGACCTCTCTTGACTTAGTACTTTGGCGTGTGTTAGCTCCGAGTCGCAGGAGGTTGTGTGTGTGGGTGGTGTTAAAAAAGAAACTTGTGGTTATGTGTTGGGTGAGCGGGAGTGTAATCCTGTTTAGGTTCTCCACACCAAAGGGCATTGTAGTTGTCCGGGAGCTTTACCCTATAGTGGTTGTTGACTTTCGGCTTTACAATGACTCTGTCTCAACGTATGGTTTTCTATCTATACGGGCGACTCGTAGTTAATACACAATATTAAAAATGTCTCGTAAGACTTAGCCTTGTCGGCATACCTTCGGAAGTGTGCTTGATCTAGTGGCAACAAAGGCGGTCTGACGTGTAGGTACATTGGTACACCCCTGCAGGATTCAAACTATTCGAATAGCCTCGTCCTAGGTTATGGACATGCTTGGTAACGTTGTACAAGAACTAGACTATAACCTTTAATTAAAACTTGATGTGGGTGGTATGAATGGAGAATTCATACTATTGTTGTGGTGGCTAGTGGGTTAGCCACTTCCAGGATGTCTTTTATTATTGTTACTTGTATCTCGCTGTTTTTGTCAAATAAAAACAGATTGTAAAACTGCTTTAAATCTATTACATTATTGCAAATGAAAACTTGCTTTATGCTAAAAATGAGTCTAGAGCCTCCCCCACTTAAATAAGCTTGCATGTAGCTATGTATAGGCTGTTACCCTACACGTAAGTCTTGCGAGTATATTTTTGTACTCATTTGCTTTGCCTAACTAAATGTTGTAGAGGAGGAAACTGAACCCCAAGAGATCCACTTTTGTGAGTTGTGCGGCAGGTTTGACGACTAGGTTGGCAGCCCGGTTGGTTGCCTTATGGGTTAAAGGCACACTAATTGGCTCTTGTTTATCGCCATCTTATGGCTTTTGCTTTCGCTGTTTATTTAACTCTTTAGTCATTATTTACCGATTGGCCCTTTTGTAATAACTCTATATTGTATGTCTTTTGTTTTGCTTAGTTGTGCTTCGGTTCTATGTGTTGAATGGAATTGATGCATAATTTTGTAAAGGGGTATGTGTACTGCAAGTTCTTGGGAAGTACATGTATCTCAAGGCACGGGATATTTTGTTTGCGATGCTAGAGTCAATTGGAAGACTAAGCATTACAAGCCAAATTTCCCGGGTCCTCACAACTCACTCCTCAAGGTGGCAAACCTAGATGGGTCTAAAGGCTTGGTGAGGGTATCAGCTAACTGAGCCTCGGACTCCATAAATTCAAGTACAATATCACCATTCTCTACATGGTCTCTAAGGAAGTGACAGTGAATATCAATATGCTTGGTCTTAGAATGTTGCACAGGGTTCTTAGCAATATTAATGGCAGAAATGTTATCACAGAGAAGAGGAACACTAGCAAAAGCTAACCTATAGTCCTTAAGGATGACACCATCCACATAATTTGACTATAGAAACTAGCAGCAGCTACATATTCAGCTTCTGCAGTGGATTGTGTGATAGATGACTGCTTCCTACAAGACCAAGAGATAAGAGAAGTGCCTAAAAAGTGACAAGTGCCTTAAGTACTCTTCCTATCTAGCTGATAGCCCACAAAATCAGAATCAGAAAACCCTCGAATGGACAAGGAAGAAAAGCAGGAATACCAAATGCTATACTGGAGGGTAGAGTGGAGGTACCTGAAAATGCGCTTAACGGCTTGGCGATGGGAAGTCCTCGGAGACATTTGAAACCTCGCACAGAGGTGGACCGCGAAGTGGATGTCTGGTCTTGAGGCCGTCAGGTAAAGGAGGGAGCCGATCATGCTTCGGTACTCGCATTGATCCACGGCTTCTCCTTCCTCATCTGGATCCAAAGCAGTCGAAGTCGCCATGGGATTAGCGATCGGCTTGCAGTCACCCATCTTGAAGCGCTTGAGCAGATCTTTGGTGTACTTCGTCTAATGGATGAAGATTCTTCCCTTGCATTGTTTGATTTGAAGCCCCAGAAAGTAGTTGAGCTCTCATGTCATACTCATCTCAAATTCTCTAGACATGGTCTCAGAAAAACTAGAAACAAGAGCATGAGAAGAACCACCCAAGATAATATCATCTACATAAATCTAAACAAGCAAGAAGTCATTGCCATGCCTAAGAATGAGTAGGGTCTTGTCTACTTTACCCATCTCAAAGTTATTCTTAATCAAGAAGGTCTTAAGTCTATCATACCAGGCTCTAGAGGCTTGCTTAAGACCATACAAGGTTTTGAATAGCTTTAAGACATGATGTGGATGCTTGGGATCCTCAAAGCCTAGGGGTTACCTAACATACACTTCCTCTTCAATGTAACCATTCAAAAATGCACTCTTGACATCCATTTGATACAGCCTAAAGCCCTTAGTTGCAACAAATACAAGCATAATGTGAATGGCTTCTAATTTAGTAACACGAGCGAATGTCTCATCAAAGTCTCACCCCTCAACTTGGCTAAAACCCTGAGATACCAATCTAGCCTTATTTCTAACCACAGAACCATCCTCACTTTTTTTTGAACACCCAATGGGTTCCTATCACATTATGACCACTAAGAGGCTTTACTAGGTTCCAGACCTTGTTCCTTTCAAAGTTCTCTAACTCCGCATGCATGGTACTAACCCAACTTGAATCAGATAAAGTATGTGATATATTACAGGGTTCGAAAGAGGCAACAAATGCAGAATAGGAGTAAAGACTCGGATCATGATACCTAGAGCGTGAGACTCACTAATGAAGATGACCAATCATCTGATCTGGAGGATGACGCCTCTGAATGTGAAGTGGAGCGCCCGGAGAGATAGCATCTCTTCGACCTCTGCAGGTACTGCTGATGATGAAGATGCAGCAGGAGCCTCAATTGAAGGTGAAGTAGTCGAAGTCCGCAAAGATGTTCTCTGTCACCTGTGTATCACCTGAAATATCTGATCTAGCTCCAGGGCTAGTCTTATCAAATGTGACATTGCATGTCTCTTGAATAACGTTAGTCTCAACATTAAGAACCCGCCCTCGAATGTGCAAGATAACCTAGAAATAAACCATCAAAAGTTCTTAACTCAAATTTATCTAGATTTTCTATCTTGAGAATGAAACACTTGGCTCCAAAAACTCAAAAATGAGAAACGGATAGTTTTCTACCAAACCGAAGCTCATATGATGTCTTGCCCAAAGATGGTCACAAGAAGACATGATTGGCAATATCGCAAGCTATAGCAATAGCTTTGGCCTAAAACCTCCTCAGAGTGGTATCCTTATCTAGCATCATCCTAGCTATCTCGACTAAGGTTATGTTCTTCCTTTCTAGCATGCCATTTTGTTGAGGGACGTGCGGAGAAGAGAACTGATGCTCAATGCCATGCTCAGGATAGAAAGAGGCAAATGAGGCATTCTTAAACTCTGTGCCATTGTCACTACGAATCGCTCTCAGGGCATTGGAGAGTTCAAAAGCCAAGCGAAGAACAAGATCATAGAAATGATCAAAAGCTTCATCCTTTTGAAGCAAAAAAGAACACCCAAGAGTATCTCAAAAAATCATCGACTATGACAAGAATATATCATTTGCCACCAGCTAACCGAACCCTAGCAGGACCAACAGTATCCATATGAAGCAACTGTCCTGGTCCATCAGTCATGACCATAGTCAATGAAGGGTGTGAGGCGACAACTTGTTTACCATGCCTACAGGGCGCACATACAGCATCCTTGACGGCTTTGAGTTTGGGCAAACCTCTCATGAGATCAAGGCTGCTAACTCATGTTAAATGATCAAAACCAATGCGCTCCAAATGACGGTGCCAAAGCTAGAACTCAGAGGAAGATGCAATCAAACACTTGAGAGATCCAGCAAGAGATTTAGAAAAGTCAGCTCCAAAGATCCTACCAATTCTAGAAATCCCAAAGACAAGCTCACCAACTGAATCAAGCACACGACAAGCATTTTTCTTAAACCTAGTCTCATGGCCATCATCAAGAAGCTGCGAGACAAAGAGCAAATTGTACCTTAGCTTGTCCACAAGGACGACGTCCTTAAGGATGAACTTGTCATTCACCCTGATCGATCTCGTTCTTTCAATCCGCCCTTGTGTATCATCTCCAAAGGTGGTGAAGTCATCATCCGTCGACCGCATAAAGGAGGTAAACCATCTTGAGTCTTCGGTTATGTGGCGTGAACAGCCGAAGTCAACGAACCATATGTTCTTCCCCCTTCCACGGCGATCCTGAAAATCAAGGCACAAAAGATCGAAGTGTCTCAATACTGGGTTAGTTAAACATGACTTTGGAACCCAGTACTGAGACACAGGTCCGCGAGAAGTATGTAAAGCAGAATTACTAGCCTTCATCCTACTTGAGATTCTATCATGAGCAATGGTTACAAGAGTATAAAATGCATTTTGTCTAAGGGCATGATAATAATGAGCATGTGAAACAAATCATAGTCCAGTTTTCTTCTTTTCTTGATGACCATGCCTCATGAAGGCTCTAGGTTGATGAGATGAAAGTCCAGCAAGGCTTTTCCTAGCATTTTTCAACATACGCCAACAGAACTCAAGCAAATGCTCATCCTTCTTGCAATAGGTGCAATGGTATTTGGTACCACTGGGAGAAGCACCTTTTGGCTCAAAAGATGGTTGGGCAAAACCTGTAGATTTGAAAAGAGTTTTTTGTAGGTTGGGTTTTGAATTCAATTAAGCCATTTTCCAATACTTGAGTGACATTTGGTTTGGACTTGTCTTGGGCAAAGTTGTATCCTAACCCTTACTTCTTATAAGGAGTTTTGGACTTGTCAAGAATCATGTTTAACTGTTTCTTACCCTTAGAGAATTTTTCTAAGTGTTCTTGAGGTAAGCATTTTCTTTTTCAAGGTTAAAACATGATTCACAAGTTTTGGCCTTAATGGCTCTTGCATGCTTATCCTTATGAATAGCAATTTCAAGCTTAAGAGCTTCACATGAAGCACAGGGACCAGAATTAATTTTGTCCTTAAGCTTGGCATACTTAGCTCTAACTGTCTCTAACATGTCATTTACTTCACGTTCACGTTCTGAGCAGAAAGAGCAAGTGTTAGACTCAGCCTTATTAGAAGCCACCAACTTGCTAGATTCTAAGCATTTTTCACATGGAGTGGTTTTAACCTCAATTAACTCAGTCCTAGCATTTTCTAGTTGGTGCAAGATAACATCATGAGCATTTTACTATTTAGCAAGTTTAAAGTGTAAAGCATTACAGAATGAACATTCATCAGCATCAAGGTTCTTAGTATTCACAAGTTCTAGCATCAAATTATCAACTTGTGATTGTAAGTCCTTATTCCTAGCTATGGTGAACTGTAACACCTTATCCTGGCTAAGTAGTTGCTCATAAATGGTATCACATCTAGCTGAGAGAACTTTGTAGAATGGAGGTACCTTATCGATGTCATCGACATCGACGGAGTTAGCCATGAAGCACATGCCGGTGATGTCCTTTGCCTTCCCTTCCTTCTTCTCTTGAGGGAGCTTCTCCTCCTTGTCCTCCTCGCTCCCGGAGTCCACATTGCTCATGGATTGTTCTCCAAAAGCAGCAAGTAGCCAGTGAGCGGCCTTCATGAGCTTGGTAGCATCAAACTTGAACTTGTTCCCTTGAGGCATCCTCTAAGCTAGCTTTTCCTCCTTGTGGTTGCTCTTCCTTTTTAGCTTGGGGCAATTCGCTCGGATGTGGTAGAGCTCTCCACACTTATAGCATGTCACGGGACCACCTCTCTTCTTATTTCTCACATTGTTATAGGCCCGTGTGAATTTTTTGGCTAAGAGGGCCAACTCGGGCTCAGGGATACTCTCAAGTTCCTCTTCATGGATTGCAGATAAACAAGTGAAAATCTAGAGGAAGATTCAGAAGAGCCATCAGAGGTTCTCTTGAGAGGGTCAGCAACAAAAGCCATGTTCTCCTTCTTAGGATGATCAAGTCTCTTCATCTCATGCGTCTTAAGCTTGCTATAGAGCAGCTTCAAAGTGAGATCAGAGGGACTAACATTCTCCTCAATGGCAGTAGCCTTCATATCCCACTTCTTGGTGTTGATTGCAGCCAAGAGATGGGTAGCATTCTTGGACTGAGAATACTCGATGTCAACCGCTCTCAGCTGATTGAGCACCTTGTTAAAGCGAGTGAATACATCATCGATGCTCTCTCCAGGACGCATCTCGAACTTATTGTATTCTCACTTGAAGACCGTTTGGCGTACTTTCTTGATTTGGGATGAACCCTCATGGTAAGTTTTGAGAGTGTTCCAAATCTCGTTCGCAGTCTCAAGGTGACAAATTATGTCATACTTCTGTCTACCAAGCCCAGCATACAGAAGGTTCTTTACCTTGTGGTTGTTAGCCAAGAGGACTGCTGAAGCCGGTGTAGCAACCTCGGGCAAGACGAGCGGGCCTCGAACAACTTCCCATACAGCTTATCCTTTACTCTGAAGGTAGACACGCATGTGATTCTTCCAATAGGCAGAGTTGAGCCCATCGAAGACATACGGCTTGGTGGAGTACTTCTCCATCACCAAGTTCAGTAACCGGTTAAGATCAAGATTGAACTAACCAGGCTCTGATACCACTTGTTGGACCAAAACGGTGACTAGAGGGGGGGGTGAATAGGAGCATGATTTGTTTTTCACTTTGATCGGATTCAACACGTTTTTCACACTAATAGCTATGAGAGCTATGAAGATCAATATACAAGCATAGCGGAAGACTTGTATTGAATCCAATCGAAACCGCGAAGCAAAACAACCAAAAACTCAATTCACAATGAGTCAGGCGGTCAGACCTCTCAACATGGGTGGTCTGACCTTTAGCCTAGCGGTCTGACCTCTCCAAGGGGTGGTCTGACCTCCAGCCCGATGAATAGTAAAATCAGTACGAACTCAAAAACACAAATTGGCTCAACTTTTGATTCGATGATCCAAATCCCCTCAAATTTCAATCATAGATCGTCAAGAAGGTTAGGGACCTATTCTAATCGATGATCGGGAAGATCAAAGCCAAGGTTCCACAAATTTCAAGGTTGAGGGAAGAAGGGCACAAGAACCGAGCAAAACCGAAGATTGATCCCAAAACTTGCTCGTGGATAGAAGATGATCAAGATGATCCTAGATACATTCCCATATGTCACAGCAAGCAAGATCACAGCTAGAAACCAAAGAAAAACCAAAGGATCAACGAAAACCCAAAAATCACAAAAAGAGAGCAAGAACAAGAATATATTCATCTTGAGGAAATCTTGCTTGGATTGATTTGAGATTGATGTTGGTTTATAGCCACTCCAGTATGGAGGACAAAAAAACTCAACACTTGAGCATACAATCAATCCAACTCTCAAAGAATCCTAGCTCCTCCACTTTCCTCTCCTAACCCTAAAACACAAATTAGAGTTTCTAGGCTACAAGGGTTAGGGGTGCACAACCAGCACCCTCCCCTTTTATAGTGGAGGTTAGCTTCTAGAAAGACATCACTAATGGGCACTTGCTAAGCCCACACACAAAATGGGTTTCACTCACACACGCTTTTCAAAACATCATCTTCATCTTCTCTTGACCTAAATCACTTCTCCTTGCGCCGTCTTGTGCCACGGTTTAGCCAAAAGCCATCAAGGTGGTATTTTGGTGAAGTTACCAAAATACCCCTTCTCGATCCTTCTCCAAAGACTGAGTCCAATCTTTATGAAGCAATCTTATGCTTCGTCACGTGTAGGTTGATCAACGACTCTCTTCATGTCGGCAAGTCTCTCCCATCCGGCTATCATCGAAACCACCAAGAAACTTGCACCGACCCCCACGCCGTTTGATGCAACCCGTCACACCGAACTTCCTGTTCGGTCATCCTTGTCCATTTTGTGCCATTTTTTAGTCTTCTGACTTCACCCGGCATCCTCGATCATTTTGGACCTCAGCTCTCCATGCCTAGTCCCGATCATCCTCACCGTTCACCATCACTGACCTCCAAGCCCCTTGCACAATAATAGACTAAGAAATCAATTTCAGGAACAAGTTCTTCGCAACTTGACCCATATTAGTCAAAACATGCATCATGCAACACATATGCACTGAAACCACACAAACTTGACCTAACTTACAAACATCGCCGCCAAACTGGCCAGTGAAATAGGGTAAAACTGGTCAGACCGCCACCCATAGCAGGTCTAACCGCCACCTATGGCCGGTCTAACCGCCCCTAGCCGGTCTGACCGCCCAGCAAGGGGACTTAGCCAAATTTCTTCACTGGAAATCCGAAACCTCTCTGAAAATTTCAAACAAATAAAACTTTTGACTCGAAGCTCCAAAAATTATGAGACCAAGTGGAGAAGAATCCCCTCTCTTGCCTACACCCTCTATTTTTGGCCCGACCTAAAATTCAACAAAACCTTTCTGGCCGGTCAGACCGCCGCCTCCTGGCCGGTCTGACCGCCAACCTCTTGGCCAAAATCCCTGGCCGGTCTGACCACCAAAGGTGGTCGGTCAGACCACCACAAAGGCCAGTCTAACTGCTGTCCTGGCCAGTCTGACCACCTACTGTCTGATAGAACTAGAATTTTATCGAAAATGAGTGTTTAGACAAACCTTCAATGCCATTGCCAATTGTATCATCATCCTAAAATCGTAAGCATATCCCCATGATATCCACACTTGTCAAGCTTGTGTTGGTGAGACTCCGCATACTGGCTCACGCGACGTCGTTTGGTGCAAGACGTCTTCATGGAGGACTACTTTGTGCACCGGGTGACGTAGCAGTTTGGACTATGACATAAGGTCCCAGTGCCCAGGGGGAGCCGTTGTCGCCGAACATCCATGGGTAAGTTAACGTTTAATTTTGTCATAGCCTTTGCCTTGCGTACCTACAAATTTTTCGTTTTGCTTTCCACAGGTGCACTAGGAAGAGAGTACCTGATAGCACTTCCTAGGTTGACAAGATGGTCCCTTGGGTG
Source organism: Phyllostachys edulis (assembly GCA_036346405.1). Taxonomy (NCBI): domain Eukaryota; kingdom Viridiplantae; phylum Streptophyta; class Magnoliopsida; order Poales; family Poaceae; genus Phyllostachys; species Phyllostachys edulis. The sequence goes on along the minus strand of CM070557.1, from coordinate 4,404,115 downwards.
ACATAGTGGCTCAATGCCTTAGAGGACGTAGTCCAGGAGGATGCTCCCTACAACCACCGGACGTACGAGGGGTACATCGAGTGGTACTCTACTCGGACGAGAGTCTGTTGCATCAGGGCCGTGGATGACCCACCATGACATGGGCCTGCGACGACCGACACATACCCCACCCAATCGGACTCTGCATTCCATCACGTGGTACGTATTGAACAGTTCATACTTCTTATTTACTTGTTATGTTTTCGGTTTCTAACTTGTTATTTCTGTGTAATAGAACGATCTAAGCTAGGAGGTGTACACGCTGGCGAGCTCCGTGCATAGCATGACGACCGGAGAGCGCGTCAACATGATGGGGCACGACCTCAGACACACCATGGACCGAATCATGGACAAGGCGAGGCAGGCGAGTCGTTGAGCTTACATCATGTCAAAGGCCGAGGGACGTGCTGAACCCCCAGTGTGTGGACGAGGGGGGAGGGAGGGTGAACCATAGTGCGGAGCAGTCGGATGGCACCTCCAGTGTGTGGACAGGGGGTGAGTTATAGTGCGTCACGCCCCACGGCTCCTCACCCGAACTTGGCAAGCGGGTCCTTGTGGCACCATGCCGGGAGTACCCCAGCAAAGCTCGCAGGTACACCTCTAACACTTACGTCTACTTGTTTATTTCGAACTCCACTATTTACTAACGTCAGTTCCATGCGGAGCCGTCCACTATGATGCAGCAACCAAGTCGGTTAATGCTCCCACGTCGTGTGTACTTTTAGCATTTCCATTTTATTTACATGCATAATGTAATGTTCCACATGTCGTACACCCGTTTGGGACGAGGAGCTGGTGTCGTACGAGGGAGTTCAAACCTCATACTATGACTTCAACGAGTGGGGGCCACAGCAAGAGCACTCCTAACCAGGTCTCCGTTGGGGCTTCACAGCTGCACGGTGCACTAGAGCCTTTGACGTACTCGCATCGACGCCCGCAGCCGGTTCGCCAGACGAGGGTAGGGGCCACATGTGGGGTACGTCCTAAGAAGGTCCGCGAGTAGATGTATCATTTCTGTTATGTAAAATATTAATTTGTGTGCGACTTACATTATACTGGTCTCATGTTTATGATATTATTTGTTCTTGTTATATATACAAGTAATCATGTGAGGGAGTTAGAATCGTAGCACCCTACACCACCTTCGGTCTCTCCATAATATTTCATTTTCTACTCTCAAATAAATTAGTTCAGCAAACCACACTTCTATCTCCATCACGGACTATCGAAAATCACCAAATTAGCATATGTATTCTGTCAATACATAAATCACCAAATTTCAATTATGACGCCAGTTGAAACGGCGGCATGCCTCTGTTGCCAGTTGAATTGACGGCAGGACCTCTATCATCATTTCAACTGGCGACAGAGGCCTGGCCTCCTCTTCTGTTAGTGACAAGGCTACCGTTGCCATTTTAAATGATGATTTGATCTATTTGTGTAATTTTTTTGACTATTTATTTTTATAATTCTTTATTAAAATACTATTATTTAAAAAATAGAGGGAAGAAGCCTGGGAGAGAGAGAGACTCCCGGGTGAAGGAACATGCAATACATCCGAAATAGGAGGAGCGACGTGGGAAAGCTCCCCGCGTCCTCCACCTTCTCGGCTCCACGGCTCCCCTCCCACCCCCACCTGAAAAGGTAAACCAAACCCACCACCACCGTCGTCGCCTCGCCTCCTTTCCTTTCCCTCCGCGATTCCCAACCCAACCGAAGAGGGAACCACCCCAGCCAACCAACTCTCCAACGAACGAACGAACGAACGACGGGAGCCACCGCCGCCGCCGGTGATCGAGGTGGGTCCCGCCCCGCAGGCCGGATCTTGGGAGGAGTTCTAGGAGGAGGATGTCGCGGGCGTCACTGTCGCCGCCGTCGTCGTCGGGGGACGAGGAGGAGGAGGACGAGGGCGTTGACGGGTACCGCAAGGGCGGCTACCACGCCGTTCGCCCGGGGGACCAGTTCGCCGCCAGCCGCTACGTCGCCCAGCGCAAGCTCGGCTGGGGCAACTTTTCCACCGTCTGGCTCGCCTTCGACGTCCAGTCCCAGGTCAGTCTTGATCCCCCTTGATCCGACCAAGATGGATCGCATCCCCTCTCCTTCTCTCCCTATTCCCGGACCGGAGATCGAGGAGAGGTCGCTATCTTGGCTCCTCGACGTAATGTCTGCGCATAGTAGATCTCGTGCTTTGTCGATTAGGGGAGATTGAACTGAAACTCGATTGGATCACATAAGGCTGCTGCCGTCTCACGGGTCAGCTCGTGTTCGCCCCTGCGCGTGGTCCCCGCGAGGGAAAGGAGCTGCCTGTATGTATATAGGTTTCGTTTCACTAGAGTAGGAATTCAGTTTGTCCTTTTTTGGAATTCGTTTATCCATTTGCCGCTGCTAATTGAGAAAAAAAATTCAGCTTTTGATGACGGAATGATTAGGCAATCGTGGTGGAGTAAAATTTCGGTTTTTTATGACCGTTTCTATGTTTAAAAGTTAAAATAGCCAATTATGGTGGAGTAATTTTTTTTTGGGGGGGGGGGGGGGTTGGGGAAGAGAATTAAGGATATCTGGGCCTTATCTTGGACAGTTATTTTAATGCTGTGATCTACTATTCATAATCATACTAGTGATTTTTATTGCTCTGGATGAATCACTGGTAGGGAGGTTTATTTAATCAGAGATCATGTTGGTTAATACAAAATAAATCCGGTCTGAAGTTTTTGTGGTTAACTGCATCTTTGGACATGCTGTGATGGGATTATAGCAAGTAAAATTTGGGTTAATGCTATTGCTTCACTGGTGCAGAGGAATGTGATGTTCATGATTCCGCTCTCTTCTTTGCAGAGATTTGTGGCTCTTAAGATCCAGAAGAGTGCGCCTGAGTTTGCTCAAGCTGCTCTTCATGAAATTGAGTTCCTGTCGGAGATCACCAAAAGAGATCCGTCAAACTGTAAATGCATCATCCAGTTGATAGATCACTTTAAGCACACAGGGCCGAATGGGCAGCATATCTGCCTCGTCTTTGAATTCCTTGGAGATAGCTTACTTAAGCTAGTGCAATACAACCGCTACAAGGGCATTGGATTGGGAAGGGTGAGGGAAATATGCAGGTCGATTTTGGTAGGCCTTGATTACTTGCATGGAGAGCTTGGTATCATCCATTCGGATTTGAAGCTTGAGAATATTCTTCTTGTTTCAACAATTGATCCCTCGAAGGACCCCATACGCTCTGGACTTAAACCTAACCTTGAGAGGCCTGAGGGGAATCCTAACGGAGAAGCTGTTCTTAACCCGATTGAGAAGAAACTAAAGATGAGGGCAAGGAGGGTTCTTGCAAAGCTTGCTGAGAAAAGAAAATCAGCTGCGGAATCTTCACGCGCAGAAAGAAGCTTGGATGGAATTGATTTGACATGTAAGATTGTGGACTTTGGAAATGCTTGTTGGGCTGACAAGCAATTTACAGATTTTATTCAAACAAGGCAGTACCGGGCACCAGAGGTCATTCTCGGTGCAGGATACTCATTCCCTGTTGACATGTGGTCGTTTGCATGTATTGCTTTTGAGCTTGCAACAGGTGAAATGCTATTTACACCCAAAGAAGGCCATGGGTACAGTGAAGATGAGGTATATATTACATTCCTCCTGAACCTAGCTCTTGATGTTTGATCTTGACCTTTGAATTGCCTTAAATCATGTAGCGCATAAATTGATTGAATGAAATGATGAGAAATTAAAAGAAGGTCGACAAGAGCTAGAGGAATATAAATAAGCCATAGGGTTGAGCACATACTTTATGTCTATATCATCTGTATCATGAGTATAATTACATGAGAAGGTCAAGGTAGTCATCTACATGAGCATGCTTAACATTGGAAGGTATGGAACTGACGTACAAAAGAATGTTATGTTTGAAGAATGGCAACTGTCTTGTTTATCCCAAATAGCTCCAACACAATGTATGAGAAATCATATCGATAATCCAAAAAATTGTGGAGGACCATTCAGATAACATCTTTGCAATCTTAATTTGTACCTGCCAATCTAGCCAAACAAATAGCTAGAGGGCTCCACTTCTAAATTCAAATAGATGAGATTAATGTACAATGTTTTGAAATTTCACGTCATAGAGACCATGGACAGTATAAATTTTATTTGCATTTGACATGCTAGCATTGTCATGAATGAATGTTATTTGGTTTTGCGAAACAACCATACATGGGAAAGAAAAAAATGTACCCCCACACAATATGTACTCTTATGTGTAAATTTCCCATAGTTTGTGTTAGGTGGTAACGCTGTTGGATATGCAAATCCAGTAGCTCATTGCCTGTCAAAATTTTGCCTATATGCAGGACAATCCGTGTGAGATATGTTAGATATGTGCATGTTGTAGGGTGTTCTTTGCATGATTGTATACCCTATACATGTTATATATTGGCCTCTTGGCCCATTGGAATAGACAAGCTATATTCAAACATGGTATCAGAGCAAGGCTAGGGTTAGGGTTAGGGTTTACCTGTTGCCGCCACCGCCGTCGCCACTGCCGACGCCGAGCCCTCCTCCTTCTGCCCTCCTCTGCTTCCGCGCAGGCGCGCAAGGACCCCTGCTCCACAAAATCCCCGAACACCGTTGAAGTCCTCTCGCCGTTGGATCTTGTGCTCTGCCGCCAGATCTAGCCGTTGGAACGTCCCCGCCGCCGGAATCTCCCGCGCCACCGAAGACCTCTGGAGTTTCTCCCGCGCCGCTGAATCCCGACGGTCCCGTGGTCGATGCTATGAGGGCCTCCCGGCACCCTCTGCCTCCAGCGCTGCTTCGTCTTTCGGCCGTCGTCGAGGTCGGCTCGTCCGGATTCGGCTGGCCAGACTGTGGCTCTCGGATCCGCGCCTCCTCAACCCCGATTCGACGTCGCCGGCTCCGTACTTTCCTCCGCGCCGCCAGCTTGCAGCCCCTGGATTGGACCGCCACCGCCTCGACACGCGACGCCTGGAGCTTCCCCGTCGCCCCCGGTACGTCCGAGAGAAACAAAACAGATCTAGGCGGCTATGTTTTGTTTTTGTCCTCTGGTTGCTGTGTTTTTTTAATAGGGTTTTAGTTACTAGTAAAAAAAAGAAAAGAAAAGAGCGATCTGGTCCAGTAGTGATGGTTTCTGCTGGAGGCTCCTTCGCCATCCTGCTCCCTCCAGTTCGGTTCGACAGGACAAACTTTCGGGAGTGGGCTGTTCACCTGAGGATTCATCTCAACAGTCAACGTCTTTGTGGTCATCTCATCGGCGAGCAACCCTATTCGCCTCGCCCTATATCGCCAGTATTGCCCGCTCTCTCTGCTGGTGCGGATCAGGCTACTCACGAGGCCGCCAATGCTGCACTAGAGGAGGCCTTGGAGCTCACGATCGAAGCCGACGCCTCGAAGGCCGGGCAGAGGTCGAGGCTTGTGCTACCGCCATTCTGGTGGGTAGCATGCCCGTGACCATCTCCATGGATGTGGCAGAGCTGCCGACGACACAACTTATATGGGAGCACCTCTGAGCTCACTACCAGCCGACGAGTGATGCTATGTATCTCTCAGTCATGCACCAGGCGCATTCTCTTCAGCAGCTCGATGCCACCGTGGATGACTTCTACCAGAAGTCGTCTGAGGTCTGGTGTCAGCTTGACTCTCTGGGGCCGGATATTTGCCAGACCTGTCCTTGCTGTGTGTAGCTCCGCGCTCACCAGGAGACTCACCGTCTCTACGACTTCCTGACGCGTCTCCAGCCTGAGTTCGAGACTGTGCGTGATCAGCTCCTGACTCGCCACCCGCGCCCGAGCTTGGTGGAGGCCTCACGGGTGTGCGTGCTGAGGAGACTCGTCACCATGGTGTGGCTCAGATTCAGTCTGTCTTATCTGCTTCAGCACCTGCTCCTTCGCTGTTTTCTTCAGCACCGACCGTGATCCCTCCCTCAGCTCCTCCGGTGGTTGCTACTTCTACTGCGGGTCTCCACTGCACCTACTGCCAGCGTGACAGCCACAGGTATCAGGATTGCTACAAGTGGAGGAGGGACCAAGGTCGTCGGGGTGGACGTCCCCCGAAGGGCTCTGGAGGTTCCTCTCACGTAGGAGCTGGCACCTCTCGCCAAGGCTCTTCTGGGGACGCCACACAGCAGCTCCTCTCACTACTTCAGCGCCTCGGTGTCGGCTCGTCCTTAGACTCCTCGGCATCTGCTCGTCTGGCTCTCGCTTCTCAGCAGTCTTCCTCGCCTCCGCCTCCTCCCTCGTCAGGTATCTTGTCTCCGTGGATCTTGGACTCTAGTGCTTCTTTTCACATGACACCATATTCTACCCATCTTCCGTGCGTTCCCCAAGATTTTCCTTCCACTATTCAGACTCCAGATGGTACCTCTCTTCCTGTTGCAGGCCAAGGCACCCTTTGCACTTCTTCTTTTCATGTTCCTGCAGTCTCTCATGTTCCTTAGCTTACTTTGCAGCTTATGTCGGCTGGTCAGATCACTGATCACGGCTGTCGTGTTGTTCTTGAGTCTGACTCTTGTTGTGTTCAGGACTGCCGCACGAGGACTCTGCTTGGTACTAGCCCTCGACGTCGTGATTCGCAGCGTCTTTGGGAGCTTGACTGGCTTCATCTTCTTCCGCTGTCTCCACCAGCCAGTCAGCCACTACCATTACCTCTGGTCTTGCCGCGTCCTCCACTACCTTCTTCGCTCAGTAGCACCATCGTCTCGTTCATCTTTGTGGCTCGCATCTATTGTTTTTAGTCAGTCGTGGTGTTCTTGGGTTGTTTCTGGGGACACCTCTTTACATTGTATGGGCTGCAAGCTTGGCAAGCAGCTGCAGCTCTCCTATCCCTCCAGTGATTCTATTTATACTTGTCCTTTTGATCTTGTTCACTCTGATGTTTGGGGTCCGGCTCCTTTCGTTTCGAAAGGGGGTCATCGCTACTATGTGATCTTTATTGATGATTATTCTCGTCATACTTGGATCTACTTCATGTTCTCTCGCAGTCAGGTTCTCTCTATTTACCAGATGTTTGCCACCATGGTTCACACTCAGTTTAATTCGGTCATTCGTGTGTTTCGTGCCGACTCTGCTGGTGAGTATCTATCTGCTGCTTTGCATTGTTTTCTCGCTGAGCAGGGCACTCTTCCTCAATACTCTTGCCCTGGTGCTCACGCTCAGAACGGTGTCTCTGAGCGTAAGTATCGTTACTTGCTTGAGACTGCTCGCGCCCTCATGCTTGCCTCTTCTGTTCCCTCATGGCGAAAGAGCTTTTTTATCTTGCTTTTCTCATCAACTCCGCAGCCTCCACCGCTGCTCTTTAGGGTTCTACTCCTGTTAAGCGTCTCTTTAGTCGAACTCCAGAGTACAATCACCTTCGCGGTTTCGGTTGTGTCTATTTCATCCTTCTTCCACCTCGTGAGCGCACCAAGCTGGCTGCTCAGTCAGATGAGTGTGTTTTCCGTGGCTACAGTCTTGAGCATAAGGGTTATCGTTGTTATGACCCTGTTGCTTGTAGGATGAGGATTTCTTGGGATGTCACTTTTGACGAGTTCCGATCTTACTACCCTCGCTCCCCCACTGTCAGCCCAGATTCTCTTGCTGAATCGATCTCCTTTTTGATTTTTCCTGACTCTCAGCTTTCCACCACTGTTTTGCCTCATCCTCCATCTTTTTCGCCTCCCTTCCGGCTCCACCTGTTCCCCCTCCACCGGAGTTTCCTTCCCACTCTGTTGTTGAGAATCCACATCTTCCCCCTGCACTACTCCGCCATCCTCGGCCTACTCCTTCCACTGTTGAGTCTCCGTCTTTACTGGGCTCTGTTCCCAGTTCTCCTTCTTCGTCCTTGCTGGGTCCCGCTCCGCCTTCTCCCAGATACAATTTTCGTGATCGTCACACTATCAGGCCGCTAAGTGCTACGGCTTTGCAGCCGCTACTCTTTCTGAGCCTACGACTTACCGTGAGACTACTGCTCATCCTGAGTGGCAGCTCGCGATGTCTAAGGAGATTGCTGCTTTGGAGTGTACTGGCACTTGGGATCTTGTGCCCTTACCTGTGCGTGTCACTCCCATCACGTGCAAGTGGGAGTACAAGATCAAGACCCGCTCAGATGGTTCTCTCGAGCGCTACAAGGCTCGTCTCGTAGCGCGTGGTCTTCAGCAGGAGCATGGTCGTGACTACGATGAGACTTTTGCTCCTGTTGCTCGCATGACCACTGTTCGCACTCTCTTTGCTGTGGCTTCTGTTCGACAATGGCCCATCTCTCAGTTGGACGTTAAGAATGCTTTTCTCAATGGCGAGCTGCGTGAGAAGGTCTACATGCAGCCGCCCCCTGGGTATTCTATCCTTGATGGCATGGTGTGTCGCCTTCGTCGCTCTCTCTATGGGATCAAACAAGGCCCTCGTGCTTCGTTTGACCGCTTCTCCTCTGTTGTCACTGCTGCCGGCTTCTCCGCCGGTGGTCACGACCCTGCCCTCTTCGTCCACACCTCTCCTCAGGGTCGAACACTCCTCCTTCTCTATGTGGATGATATGATCATTACTGGAGATGACTCTCAGTACATTGTCTTTGTGAAGGAGCGTCTCAGTGAACAGTTCTTGATGTCTGATTTAGGTCCTCTTCGTTACTTCCTTGGGATAGAGATCACTTCTATGCCTGAGGGCTACTATCTCTCCCAGGAGAAGTACATTCAGGATATCCTTACTCGTGCTTGTCTCACTGATCAGCGTGTGGTGGATACTCCGATGGAGTTTGGTGTTCACCTTCGGCCTACTGATGGTAAGCCTCTTGAGGATCTCACTCGCTACCGCCATCTTGTCGAAAGCCTCATCTACCTTGGGATCACTCGCCCTGACATATCTCACCCAGTTCACATCCTGAGTCAATTCGTCTCTGCTCCTACTCAGCTTCACTACACTCATCTTCTTCGTGATCTGCGATATCTTTGCGGGACCATCACTCATCGCCTGTTCTTTTCTCGCTCCAGTTCTTTGCAGCTTCAGGCGTACTCTGATGCGACCTGGGTTAGCGATCATTCTGATCGTCGGTCTCTTTCTGCCTATTGTGTTTTTCTTGGTTCCTCCTTGATTGCCTGGAAGACCAAGAAGCAGACTGCAGTTTCTCGTTCGAGCGCTGAGGTTGAGTTGAGAGCCTTGGCGTCGTTGACAGCTGAGATCACCTGGCTTCGATGGCTACTTGAGGATTTTGGTGTTTCTACTTCTTCACCTACTCCTCTCTTATTAGATAGTACTGGTGCGATCAGCATTGCTTGAGATCCTATGAAGCATGAGCTCACCAAGCACATTGGAGTGGATGCCTCGTACATGCGATCGCAGGTGCAAGACCAAGCTATTGATCTTTAGTATATGTCTTCAGAGCTTCAGTTAGCAAATTTCTTCACCAAGGCACAAACTAGAGTTCAGCATAGGTTCTACTTTTCCAAATTCAGTGTGGTTGATCCACCATGAGTTTGAGGGGGGTGTTAGAGATGTGCATATTGTAGAGTGTTCTTTGCATAATTGTATACCCTGTACATGCTATATATTGGACTCTTGGCCCATTGGAATAGACAAGCTATATTCAAACAAGATATACTTGAAACTACTTATGATGTGGAAATGTATTTTCTGTCTGAATTAAATCTTGCAGACTTCAGATGCATTTTTGAGCTGACCCTTGGCAGTTGAATCACCTGCGTTATAGCTTTCGATTTACATAGGGACTAAGGGTCTGTTATTGCAGGATCACTTGGCTTTAATGATGGAGATCCTGGGAAAGGGAAATATGCCAAAAAAGGTACGTGTACTTTTTATTATGGCCAATCCTTTGTGTTAGAATCGTAAAACTTACCAGTATAATTTTTTGCAATGAGCTCAGATTGCTACCATGGGAACAAAATCGAAGGAGTATTTTGACCGCCATGGAGATCTGAAGCGGATAAGAAGGCTGAAGTTCTCATCTGTTGAACGTGTCCTAGTTGACAAATACAAAATTTCTGAATCCGATGCCCGGGAATTTGCTGATTTTCTTTGCCCTTTACTTGATTTTGCCCCAGAGAAGCGGCCAACAGCTGCACAGTGCCTGCAGCATAAATGGCTTCAGTGTAATGATGGTAAGACCTGTGGGGCTCTCCACATTAGTGATGCCACAAATGTCAGTGTGGCACACAACACTGTAACCGTTGCCAACAGTGATTCTAAGAGCATTGATGTAACACGCACCATTGGAAGCATGCCTGACAGTTGTGCCAAGAGCGTTGATGCAAAGTGCAACACTAGAAGCATTTTCAACAGTAATGCCGAGAATGCTGATGTACAACCCAACACTGGAAGCATTGCCAACAGAAATGCCAAAAGCACTGATGTAAATCCCAACACTGGAAGCATCATCAACAGAGATGGCAATAACTCTGATATAAAGCCCAAAATTGGAAGCACCACCAGCAGAAATGCCAAAAGCTCCGATATAAATCCTGTCACTGGAAGCATCACCAATAGAGATGCCAAGACCATTGATCTAAAGCCCAGCACTGGCAGCATCACCAGCAGGGGTGGCAAGAGTAGTGAGGCAAAGGGCAACATTGGAAGCGTTGCCAACAGAGATGCCAACAACACTGATGTGAAGCGCGACATTCGAAGCGTTGTAAACAGTTATATGAAGAACTTTGATGTAAAGCGCAATACTGGAAGCATTGCCAATAGTGATGTCAAGAACTTAGATGTGAAGCCCAGCAGTGGAAGTATTGCCAATGTTGATGCCAAGATTATTAGCGGGAAGCCCAACACTGGAAGCGTTGAGAACAGTGATGCCATAAATATTACCGAGAAGGCAGACACTGGAGTTGTTGCCAACAGTGGTACCAAGAGCACTGATGTACAGACTAACACTGGAAGTGTTGCCGGCAGTGAAGACAAAGACATTGATTCAAAGCCAAACATTGGACTTGTTGCTGCAAGTATACAGAGGTTGGAGAGCAGCATGGGTAAGGTGCAAATCGGGAGATATCGGTGAGAAAGTCCATGCTAGTGCTGACCAAATACCTATTTTCATCGGCTTGGATCTGTTTGTTGTGGAGAGGCACATTCTTGTTCATTAGATTTGTATCATTGATTTGATTACTGAGGTTAATGGCTACTTATGTGGAGACAACTTTCATCAAGATTGAGGACCTGGGAAGCACCAGCTGGCACTTTCATATAACTATATTCCTGCTAACTGTAAAAAGTTTTGTATTTGTCCACAGATTATACATGGAGGTACATATTTCTTATATATACCCCTGGACAAATTGTATTAATTCCCACAGATTGTTGACATTCATGGTATATAGCATTCTTTTGGACATTTGGTGGGTAAATACGATTGCCACTTTCTTTCAGGAATATATTTATATGTGCTATAGCAACCAAGGATTGATGTTCTTATTGTGGTGGATGCACAGGAAGTGAATACGATCCGAATATTCTGACCAGTCACACAACATTACTCTTTTGTTTCTGTTGATAATCTGCCAATGGGATAAGTGTTTGACTTATTTCTAACAAGGATCATCATTTATCTGAGCAGAAGATTGTTGTTTTTTTGTTTGGCTTCTTGGTGTGAAATGTTAATAAGCGTCATGGAAACTGGGACAGCGTGTTGTATAAAACTATTCTTTGATGTTCTTTTTGTAGAGAATATATTTCTTATAGACAAAATTTGTCTGTTGATTCCTTCAGAGATAATTTTGTCCTCTATTTCAGCATGTACGGTTTCAGGGAATTTTTATTATTATTTAATTATTTTTATTAATATTTTAAACTTAACTCCTCGCTAATTTTATTTTCAATTCGGATCCCTTTGGTCACGTCATTACCCGTGACGTGACTAAACTATTCTGTCACACCACCTATCGTGATGTGGCCAAAACTGCCACACAAGTCCTTATTCGTGCATCGTGCTAGCGTGGAGGGCTTATGTGACGTGATGAGTTAGCTTGTCATGTCATATATAGTGGCGTGACAGTAGCGACTTAAGACTCTCGACCTAGTTAGTTCTTCATTTTTCCAAACAACACTGTCACGTCGTAGGATAAATACGCTAAATAGCATTTTTTGTCACGCCACTGGTCGTGGCGTGACCAAACAACACTGTCACGCCACTGGTCGTGGCGTGGCAAGAGCATGCCTAGATATGTGCTGATGTGATGGTATTGTTTTGTTACACTACAGGTGATGGTGTGATTAAAGGGGTTAGAATTCGAAATAAAGTTCGTCGGAGGTTAACTTTAAAATAAAATAAAAAATAGTTAATTAATAAAAAATTTATCGCCGGAGATGTAGATGGCAAACTTTGGTGCTTACAGCTCGCAGGATTCTCACTAGAAGTAAAATCATTTGCAATCGCACCATTTCCATCAATAGGACCAGGAGTAGTAGTTTTGTCCTCTACTATAGTAAATGAATTAAACACAGTTTGGAAGGACTGTCTTCTTGAGGAGTGCAATCGCAATGAAACCGGAAGCTCTGTGAAGTTAGGCCAAATTACGCAGCACCTACAGCAAGTAAAAGAAGTAAAAACATGAAGGATGATTGCATGGACTAATGGGTTCTAACATATAAAACATAGATAACTCACTCACATACTATAAATCTCCTGTGCTTCACAATTAAGTACCATAAGGTTTTTTTTTATGTGTGTGCACCTAATTTGCAAGGGAATAAATCAAAGCCGGCATAGCATATTCATTCCATTCACAAACATGACGTGTGCTTCATACTAAGTTTTCTTGAACATAGCATGAAGCCTAATAACAATTTGCACTCATTCATATAGTATCACATAACGGTGAGTTAACCTTTTTCCAATTTCGAAGATAGGTGACTTCTTCTAAATGTTATTTACACCAGTATCCAAGTCTGAAACTGACTTTGCAATGTTTTGTTCGCATTGTTAGATGTAGATAGATAAAGTTGTACGTATTTGTACCAGTGGGCCAGTTTGCCAAACGGGTAGTGGTCCGGACTTTGGTGGTATGGAAGTGACCGTTCTTGTGTTTCGAGAATCACCAGGCTTTCAAACTCTTCTAACGATGATTAAATCGACCTTTGGATGGGATGAGCCCGGTGTCGTAGTTGGAATACAGGGGCGATATAATGCTGGATTGGGTTGTAGGGTGCACGTCTTGTTGATGCCAATCTCGTCCGACGATGATTGGGAGACGTACAAGGAGGTTGTGCTCGTATCTCAGGTCCAGTTGTTGGAGGTTGTGGCGAAGAGAACAATCGTGGTTGAGGATTTGCAGAACAATTTGAATGTGGTCGATCGCATCATGGTGGAACTAGAATCCCCTCTCGATCTTTCGCAAGGCCCCCTAATGTTAGAGCAACCTACCAAGAGTTGGTTGGCGTCGGTTTTAACAACGATGCCCCCCTTCCGTTCGTGGATCTGTCATATGTGCATGTTTCTTCCCTACACCATGTTAGTGACCCCGTAACTGGTTTCAATGGCGCTGTAATGAACAACGAGCTTGTAGAGGAGGTGTTCCGAGATGGAACAACTAGTGACCTTGAGTCCGACGAAGGCTGGAGCTCGACCTAAAACGATGCTCCCGCTCCGCTGTTCTCCTCTGAGGAAGGTTGGGTTCTCCGCAGTGTAATGGGTGAGGTCCCGTCGATGCATGCATTCGATGATGTCAGAATGACTAATAACGCGGTTTGTGCTAATGGGTTGAAGAGCAGGAATGGCATTGCGGATCCGGAGAATGACCTAATACGCAAGAACATGTTGTTTCCAAGCATGGAGGATATGAAGGTTTGGCTGCAAGAATACTTAGTGTGGCACTATCGTTCGTTTGTAGTGCAACACTTTGATGTGAACAAGAGGTATACCGTGAGTTGCGAAAGGGGGTGCGGATGGAAGGTATGGGGGCGCAAAACTAGGGACAAGTAATGGAAAATAGCGAATGTGAAGCAGCCTCACTCTTGTGGGACTACACGAGTGTCTAAGGAGCACCTTCAGATGACCGCTAATTTTATTGCAAGACGTATTACCAGGGTTATAGCTGTCGATCTTGATGTTACCGTCGTCACCCTCATTGAGGCTATATTTTGGTCCATTAAGTACCGCATTAAGTACAAAAAAGCATGGATGTCAGAGCAGAGAGTGATGCAGTTATTGTGGGGTGATTGGAAGAAGGCATACGGGTTGCTTCCTTAAATCCTAACCGCTATGCAGGCTAAGAATCTGGACATAGAGTTTTATCCTTGGCATGGCAACCGAATGGAACCCGATGGAGGCGTTATGAAACATGTTCTCAGGCAGGTGTACTGGTCCTTTGGGCAATGCAAAGAGGCATTCAAGCATTGTAGACTTGTCTTATCAGTTGATGCCACATTTCTAATCGAGAAGTACTATGGTGCCTTGATGCTCGCCGTGGGTATTGATGCGAGGACCAGCCGATTCCATTAGTATTCGCACTGACAAAGGGTAAGAACAATGCAAGCTGGCAATGGTTCATGCATATAGTTCGTCTACGCCTCGTTGAGCCTGGACGGGTTGTTTGCCTCGTCTCGGACAGGCACCTCGACATTCTGAATGCCATGAAGAGCAAGCTTGACGGACTCCCAGATGTGCTGCATAGGTGGTGCATGCGTTACTTAGCGGCAAATTTCTTTAAGCAATGTAGTAGAGAAGATCTCACAAGAAAGTTAAAGCTGTTGTGCTGATGTTTGGAGAAGAGGGACTTCAAGGTCAAGCTGACGGGGCTGAGGGGATTGACCAACGATCGAGGAAATAAGTGGTTGGACGAGGTCTTACAGCAGAAGACGAAGTGGGCACAAGCATACAATGAAGGTGGTTGTAGGTATGGTATGATAACAACGAACATCTCGGAGGTATTCAACAACGTTATTAAGGACATCTGTGCTATGCTAGTATCGGTTATCTTGGAGTACTCATTTAGGAAGACCAACTCATACTTTGTGGATCGGTGGACCCGTGCAAGGGATGCATACAATGCGGGCAAGCGTTGGGGTGCGGCTGCTGCCGGACACCTTGCTAGGGTGGAGGAAGAGTCATGCAATCAAGAGACAAAGGAATACGATCCCACTATGCATATCTACGCCATCAGGGTAGCCGATGAAGCATTGATAGGGGGCGAGCGTTATGGTGGCCGAAACCATAGAGTGAACCTGATTGAGGGAGATTGTACTTGCATGATCCCGACTTTGCTATATGTCTCATGCTCTCACATCGTCACCGCCTGTCGCGTGCGCGGTGTAAGTCACCTTTTTAGCACCTTCGTTGCAGAGGAATTCTCAAAGTTAGCCACGATGAGAATTTAAGAGAAGAGATTTGAGTTTTACTTTAATCCTTCGCATTGGCCACCATAAGTAGCCACGATGCCATCAAGGGCTATGGCTTGCCAACGATATATTAGTTTGAGCAAAAACATTACATAAATTGTGTGTAGCACTTGATGTAGCCAATTCACGTTCTTTCGCATTTTGATGATGAAATAATAATAAGAAAAAGTATGGGAAGGAAAGGAAAGGACCCGTTTGGTCAAGGACCGTGCTAAGGGCAAGATGGAGATATGGAATTGACATCGGTATTCACGAATATTTTTTTGAAATAGTATTAATTTAAAAAATAATTACAAAAATAAATAGACCATTTTTTTTTACAGATATAGGTTTATGTCGTCAATTAGGATGGCGACAGACTCCTGTTGCCATTCCAATTGACGACAGGAACCTAATTACTGCCTGTCGCCGGTCCAACTATCTGTCGTCAGTTCAACTGACGACAAGAAACCGTGGGCTCCCTGTCGCCAATTGAACCGACGACATGGAATTGGCTATATAAACCCCCCCAAGATTAGGGAAAAAGTCATTTTAATTCCGGAAAAAAAGAGAAGAGGGGGGAGTAGAAGGTAGAAAAGACGTAGCGAAGCCCTGTCGGTTCGTAGCGGAGCACACGAAGCACTAGATTTGGTCGGCTATTTAGCAGGTAAATATTTTTGCAACTTTGTTCATAAATTCGAAACCTTATAGGTTAGCAAATGTAAATAGTGACATAGAATTCAATATATTAGATAATTTTAGTTGTATTGCTATTTGATGTAGTACATTATTTTAGCTATGTACACTACGTCATTAGATAATTTTGGTAATTTCGAAAATACTTTTTAAACCAGAAAAATAGGAGCATACCTCTAAAAATCAAAAGATACTTATTGAAAATCTGTAAAAATTGCAGAGGAGCTAAATATGGTGTGTTAATCCCAACATGTTAATCCCAACTTAATATTTGTTTCGATTTGTGCATAGTAAATATTCTGTTAATGACAAAAATACTTTTAGAACTAGGTAAATAACAAGACACCTGTAAAAATTCTCTAAGAAATCCATAGTAGGTACATAGGGTATGTAGAGCTGAATTAAAATATTGTGAATTTATTTTTTGTTTCCATTTGTATACGGTAAATATTTTATAAATACTGGAGACACTTTTCAAACAAGGAAAATAGCCAGATACCTATAAAAAAATCTATAAAAATTGTAGAGTAGCTAAACAGGGTTTGTAGAGTAGAGCTGAATCAAAGTAATCCCAACTTAATTTTGTTTTCCATTTGTGCATGTTTAATATTCTGTTAATGCTGGAAGAACTTTTTAAACTAGGAAAATAGCTAAACACCTCAAAAAAAACTTCTCTAAGAAATCTAGAGATGGTACATAGGGTATGTAGATGCGAATTAAAATATTTTGAACTTATTTATTGTTTCCATTTGCACACAGTAAATATTTTGTAAATGCGTGAGACACTTTTTAAACAATGAACGTAGCAACTTATTTAAATTTAATTAATTAGGTATCATCTTCTTATTATTTTTTATATATGTTTCGTAGTTTTTATAATATATGCATTGAATTTTCATGTATGACGGACCCAGAATACGTTGTGCAGTGGTCGTACGAGTTGCTTGACCCGATCATTGACGCACATCATCATAGTCCCCTTAGTATCGTCCTCCCCCAAGAGGGTGAGGCAGCGATTGAGCTTGGCGCACTGCGGTTGCGCACACCCATGAGGGTGTGGAGAGTGGATGCACGTTGGGTTCCGAGGTACGTGTAGTTGCGACATTCGTGTACTAAATTGCAGCCTGACTACTTTGAATGGACTAATATTTGTTCTTAATCTTTTTTACGCTGTTTGAGGGTTGCATGCCTCCTTCCACTAGCGAGGATGGTTGAGGCGACGTGGGAGAAGGACTAGGACTGTGCGGGCGGTGGTCATTCGTCCAGGCGTTTTCCATACGACTGGTGCCTTTTGACGGTGCTGGTTGACCGGTGTAGGCCGGAGACACACACGTTTCATCTCCCATGTTTCAGGATGTGACTTTCCTGACCAGAGTTGCCCTGTGAGGGGTTTCCCCTAGCAGTGCATGACATCCCAGTAACGTGGCGCACAGAGTTCCTAGCAAGGTTCGGTCTGCCGCCACCCAACAAAGAGCTCTGAGGAGTTGGCGGATTCACGGCCGATGCCGAAATGGATCTGCTAGTTCTACATAAGTCTTCATAACTCTTGTTCTCCCGCATCAATTGATTTGTGCACCTTGCTGATGTGTATCTGTCTTCTTGCAGCTGGAGCGCATGGCAGAGGACACACCCAAGCACATGGTGAGGAGACACTTTGAGGTCTACTTGCTGTGGTTGTTTGGGGTGGATGATGTTCCTAGGGTTCCACGACGACAGCGTTGACAAGCACTACATCGGTATGTCTGTGAGCTAAGCGGATTTGGGAGGTGCAGGCATCAACCCTACTCCACAGGCTCGGCGGTCTTGTGTGTGATGTCTGCGTGGATCGTGTGGCGATGTCACCGAGTTGAGACAGCTCCATCCTCTCTGAATGCTTGCTGCTTCTTCAGTTATGGTCCTTCGAGCGTTTCCAGATCGAACGAGCACAGTTGGATCTGGGCGCCTATGCAGTTGCCATGTACGCCGAGGACAACGATGTGGACCGACCGACCATGGGTACGGTGTGGTGTCGTCGACGGGTAAGTTTTCTGAACTTTTATTATTTTCCGTAATGTAATTCAATTTCTTGTGCTAAGTTTCCGTTATTTCGTTGGACAGGTCACATTCACTCTGATCACTACGCACACGTCCTACCCAGACTACGTTGCGATGTTTGGTCAGTTGATGGACGACCGCGTCATCTAGACACCGTATACTCCCGACAGGGTGTACGCGCACGTACCCCGAGGCCTATCGAGCCTTTGCACGGGAGACCACGCGTACTGGTATACGCGGAGGTGCTTGGTTCACGACATCTTCGTGGAGGAGTGCCACATGCACCAGGTGATACGTTAGTTCGGTCTACGACAAGAGGTCCCAGCCCCCTAGGGGCAGCGAGTGACACCGAACGTCCATGGGTAAGTTCATGTTTTACTTTTGTTGTACATTTGCCTTACATACCTACAAAACAATCATTTGGCCTTCCACATGCACACTAGGAAGGGAGTCCATGTTATGACCTCCTGAATGGACAGGATGTTCCCATGGGTTCAGGGTTGGCTCCACGCCTTGGAGGACGTCGTCCAGGAGGATGCTACCTACGAGCCCGAGATGTACAACGAGTACATCGAGTGGTACTCTAGTCGGACTAGGGTTCGCTACGTTAGGGCCGTGGATGACCCACCACGACACGAGGCCACGACGTCTGACACGTACCCCACCCAGTCGGACTCTGCATTCCATCACGCGGTACGTATTCTAAGGTCTGTACATATTATTTGCTTCGTAAGTTTTCGGTTCCTAACTTGTTAATTACGTGTACAGGTCGATCTACATTGGGAGATGCACAAGTTGGCGACCTCCATACGTCGTATGACGCTCGGGAAGCGCTTTAGCATGACATCATAGGGGATCAGAGGGCTCATGGACCAGTTTGTCGAGAAGACGAGGCGAGGTATTGAGCTGGCGTCCTGCCGTAGGCCGAGGGAGGTGGAGGACCCACCTGTGCGTGGACGGGGTGTGAGCTGCGGTGCGTCACGCCCCACAGCTCCTCCTCGGACGTGGTGGGTGGGTCCTCGTGACACCGTGCTGGGAGCACCCTGGCACAGTTTGCAGGTCAGTATGACATACTCACGTCTTGCAGGTCATGAGTACCACCCGTACACACGACACATGTATGTAGAGCGGTCCGCTACCTTTGTGTACCTAGGTATGTCTATCTTGTTTACACGCATGCACAACATATTAACTCGGTATGTCCGCCATGTTTACATGCTTAACTAACTGTTTCACAGCCCATGCACCCCTTTGGGAGGAGGAGCTAGTGTCGCATGAGGAGTCACGCTCGGGGGACTACGATTTCGACCTGGGTGGTGGTGGGCCTTCGCGCAGCGAGAGCAGCCAGGTCTCCGTGGGGGCTTCACAGCTACACGATGAGCCCAGAGTGACCCATCCGACGCAAGATCCTCTCGTGACACACACTCAGGCTACTCGCGCCGGTAGGGTGCCTTGACCGCCTGAGCATTTGACATACTCGTACCAGCGCCCGCAGGTGCCCCGGATGAGGCCAGGAGTCACACGTGGGGTACGCCCCAAGAGGGCCCATGAGTAGATACTAGTTGTAAATATTAGTCATGCCACGTAAATATAAATTTATGTACAACTTACATTATGGTAGTGTTGTGTTCCGATACTGTTTGTTCTTGTGTGCACGGGTAACCATGTGAGGGAGTCAGCATCGCGATACCCCTTCGTTTTGGACCTTAAGGACCGCACCGAGTCACGCCACACATTACCACTTTTGTAGATCGAGAAGACACCGCACTATGCCAAACCACATTTTCAAACCGACAAGACTACACTACGCCACGTCCCCTTTTCAGGCCGAAAAGACCGCACCCTATCACGCTATATGTTGCAGCTTTTTCAGACCGAGTTGACAACACACTGCGACTCTACCTCATCACACCGACAAGACCACACTATGCCAAACCACCTTTTCAGACTGAAAAGACCTCACTCCGTCGCACCCCTTTTCAGGCCGAAAGAGACCACACCCTGTTACGCCACATGTTGCAAATTTTTGTAGACCGAGATGACAACACACTGCGACACTACCTTATTAGATTGACAAGGCCACACTAGGCCATACCACCTTTTCAGACTGAAAGGCCACATTCGGCCACGCCCCCCTATTCAAGCCGAAATAGCCCATTATAAAAGGAGGGAAAGAGAAGTGGAGGAGAAGAGAGCTGTAGAATAACACTACACCACCACACCCCAACACTTCACCAAAGCTCGATTCACACAATTATGAGGAATGAGATGTCAGACTCGTCGGCGAACTTCTACGCGAAGATCCTATGGAAGTGTAAGTGGCTTGCCGAGAGGGCTAAACCCTACTGAAGGATCTAGACCTACCATTATATGTTAATGGAGTTTTGGTGATTAATGACAAATGTAATTGTGAGACTAACACTTTTATTGATATACATATTGTGTAGTCTTAGTTGGATATAAAGGTGGTAATCATGAAGGCATGCATGTGATTAGTGACAAATCCAATTCATTGGATAAACAAAAGGAAAATCCAAACAGGTATGCATTTATTATGATAAATCTATTTGTGAGACTAACATTTCTATTTGCCTTATCTTATGATTAGTCTCGTTTGGATATAAAGAACAAAAAAGGTATGCATTCTACTTTGTATTCTTATATCTTGTTGCATTCCTCGGATCCAAAATATAGGTTGAACCCACCAAAAGGTTATCTTGAATATGTGCATATGTTTCCATTACATATTCATGTATGCACACATATAGGGGGAGTTCATTCTATATTTTGAGGTTTCATTAGTATTGATCCATATTCCTGTTTCCACATATTTGGGATCTTTACTTTGAAACATATCCTTTGAATATATTTAACTTGCATAGTTAATATATTCATGTGAGTATATGAGACTTGTGTAGTCTATATACTTATATGTGAGTATAACATAACTTATGTAGTTTATGTGTACTCACATATTCTTGAATATATTTAACTTATGCATTAATGTATTCATGTGAGTATATAAGACTTGTGTAGTCCATATATACTTATATGTGAGTATAGCATAACTTGTGTAGTTCATGTGTACTCACATATCTTTGAATATGTATAACTTGCATAATTAATATATTCATGTGTGTATATGAGACATGTGTGCTCATATATCCTTTGAGTATATAAAACTTGTGTAGTTTATATATACTCATATTGCTTTATATTCAATTATTTGTAATTGCGTTGTGGGACTAATGTGTGCGCTAAGATGTGTTCAAGGCTTAGTCCCGGAGTTTGAATTGGAGTTTTGGAAGCTCTAAGTGCTTCTGTCAGAAATCGGTAGTACCGGAGGCTAACCGGCGGTAGTACCGCATCAAGTGGTATGACCGACTTTACTTGGCGGTATTCACGGTTTTGATTGGTTTAGCTAATCGAGTGCTAATGCGATGCAACGGCTCTTTGAGCGGTACTACCGCATTCTTGGTCGTCCGATTTCGATTGGCGGTTGGATAAAACCGAAACAGTGTATTTTGGCTCGAGCTCTACTTGAAATCGGTTGTACCGCATTTGTGAACAGTTGAACTGCGATGCGGTTGTACCGATTTCTATGTGGCGATGACGTATTTTTCGAGAGCGTGTCTTTTCGGCAAATTTGAAAACCACGCATCGGTAGTACCGCTCCTTCGTCTGATTTATCGGATAAGCGTAATACTGCAAACTTGGTTGGCGGTAATCTGGGTCCGTGATTTTCAACGACTTGTTTTGCGTATATCTTGGTAATTAATGTTAATCATTATGGGACTAATATTTTCCATGAGTTGGATGAATAGGTTATGTTCCAGGGTAATGGAGACTTCGGATGGCATCATGAGTTGATCGTCATCAAGTCAAGATTCAAGAAGAGGATGCATCATGTGTTGATGCATATCAAGATCTCGAAGAGGAGATGATCATGAGTTGATCATCAAGTCAAGAGAAGACTCATCATGTGTTGATTGAGGTCAGGTAAAGGATGCATCATGGGTTAATGCATGTCAAGATGATGACCCGAACTTGAAGTAAAGATGTGCGCATCAAGCTTCAAGAAGATGCTCAAGGCAAAGGTATGACTAGCTAGGGCTAAGGATGTGTTCCTAGTCTTTTACCGGTCTTGGTGTTTGGTTGGAAGACCGGATTGCTAGTATAGGTTGCCGTACTATTAAGAGGGGTCTTGTCTAGTAGCTTGAGTCTCATCATGTATTGATAACTCAATCTCACTTGCTCTAGCTCACCATGGCATGATGTTATTATTTGCAAATGTGTTTTGCAAATAGTCGATGCTCATGCATTTTATCCTTGTAACATGTGACTATACTTTGCAAATGTGTTTTGCAAATGGTTGAAGTCCAAGTACCTACTCCTTGTGGCATGATCTAAGTTTGCAAATGTGTTTTGCAAATTGTTGGGATTCATGTATTTTCCCTTGGCATGGTCTAAGATTGCTTGTTGCTAATACTTTGGACTTAGACTATGGTAGTGGCTCTTTGGAGTTGTGCTTTTTGATTTGATAAAATGTGTTTGATATCAAATCAAATAGGTGGGTTGTGTAGCCCTCTGAATAAGCTTTCCGTAGAGTCCAAGATCACTCAATTCCGACATCGGAGTCAAAAGTTATGACCTTTTTACCGAGTGTCGCTCATGCTGATTTTGAGCTGCGGTACAACCGCTGTGTAAAGAGCTGCGACCGCCCAAAACAGTTGTACTGCCCTTGTGAGTCTTGATACGACCGCCCGAGGTCAGAATGTGGCTAGTTTTTGGTCATTTTCGTCTCCCAACGGCTAGTTTTTGGTGTAGGGCTATAAATACCCCCTTGGCTGGGTTGAGAGGCAACCTTTGGTATCCCATTTCACTCTCTTGAGCTAGTGTGAGCCTCTCCTCTCAATTGTGCATGTGTTGCACCTTGTGAGCAAGGAGAGAGGTCTCTAGTTGCATGTGTTGCATCTAGAGGTGGATTTTGTATCCACTTGAGCTTGTGCATTAGTTGCGTGGTGAGAGTCAAGCAAGGGCTTGGCTTGTTACTCTTGGTGTTTGCTTGACACCTAGGCAGCGTGGGCGTCGTGGACCTGATCTTCTCAAGAAGCTTGTGAGAAGACCCGTGTTGTGAAGGTTGGAGCTCACCTACCCGGAGCGGGAAAGAGCTACCACTAGTGGAATTGAGGTGTTTGGCTTAATTCGTGGAGCCGGTCTAATTAGTTTGGGCTTACCTCAACGTGGATTAGGGGAGACCGGCAAGTCTCCGATCACCACGGTAAAACATCGCCGTGTCAATTGTGGTTTGATCTCTTGTGTCTCACTATTGCATTTATATTCATTGTGTATGAATGCTTGATTTACATTGTGCAATTTATATACCTTGTAGTAAATTGCTTATTCATTGTGTATGATTGCATTAGTTCATTGTGCTATTCACCATTGCTAGAATTGAATTGCTCATGTCATATGTTTAATTGCTATATTCATCAATAGACTTGTACTGTTGGCACACTTAGTTGAACCTAGTTGTTTTATGCTTTAATTGTGCAAAACCGTATTTGTATTAGTTTCCGCATTAGAAATCGGTTTTAGCCAAAAGAATTTTAAAACCTCCTATTCACCCTCCCTTTAGTCGGCCTCCTCGATCTTACACCTACCCAGATTATTCTATGAAGGATGTGCTGGTACCACCGGAGTTCCCATGCTTGCAATGTGTGTGCAAAGAACCAGCAAAGATCATCTAGTCCACACAGCCGACGACGGTCACCCGGACGTACTACACGTGCGGTCATCACCTCGTAAGCGAATCTTGCACACACATAGATTTTCCATATTTTACATTACATTCCACAAATCCCTAACTACATCCGCACATAATAGCAGTCGGAGATGTGATGCAACTTCTTCCAATGGATAGACGGCCCGGACATATACGATAGAGCGTTCATCCAGCAGAAGTACATGTTGAACTATTCGATACGACCAGAGACCTTCAAACATTGGAAACCCTATGTACCAATTCGACCGAAAAGACACCGTGTGAATACAACCGCCTGAAGCGGCACTGGCACTGTGGGAAGGCTCCTGCTAGTGAGACCGGTAGTCGTCCTAGCGCTTCTCGTCGCCCGGGCGCAGTATGGATCGAAGAGGTAAGTTATGTTCAGCACACATCCTCAATATTAACTTGGCCCTATGTTGTGCCATCCTAACATCATTCAATCATCCAGCCCGACTCACAGAACATGACTGACTTCGAGACTGGCCAACACCACGGAGGGTCTAGAGACAAGGGGAAGGGAGCGATGGGCCGCCAGGACTGGCCGATTTCATTCCAATCAACATTTTTTTTAATTCCAAAAAGGTGCGCATGTATCGTATGTGTATTTCTGTTTGCTCATTTGTGCATGTTGTCGTTTCTAATGTACGTAACCAAACCGAGCGCGTCATGTATTTCACAATTAAATTATGAAGTCTTTCGAATTTAAATCTCTTTTCCTAGATATTTCGACTATTACATATTACGTAACCTTCTCTCGAAGGAATCGATTTCACGAACAATACAATATGGACAACAACATGCATAGCCAAAGGGGGCTATTTCTATTATTGCATAGCCGAACTCACATTCCAAATTGCGCCGCCGATCTCGCACTCCCTACTTCATATTTCATTATCTTCTCCAATTTTGGATTCCGAACTACGTAGACACTATAAGGTATTACTAAAAAACTTTGTCAGATACACTTAATATTTAGGCATAATTCTCTAGATATAAATTAAAAAAAAATATAGGGCCTTGTCGCCACTCCAATTGGCGACAGGAACCTCTCCCTACTGTTCCAATTGGCGATAGGGTTCATGTCGCCAATTGAAGTGGCGACATGCTCTATATTTTTTAATTTATATATAGAGAATTATGCTTAAATATTAAGTGTAACATGCAAGCAACCGCATGAGAACCTATTCTTCTTGAGTTGGCGTCGCCCTTGTGGAAGGCCGAGGATCAGGCGGGCATGGCATGGCCGGGCGAGGCGGGCGCGAGGCGCAGGGCTTGGCGGCGGCGCGAGGCGGCGTGAGGGCTGTAGTAGGCGCGGAAGGGCGGCTGAGGGGCTCAAGCCAAGCGTGTAGGGCCGACACAGGGGGCAAGACCGCTAGCTTCAGCGTAGTGGGCGGTCTGAGGAGGAATAATGCGGCCAAGACATGCGGGCCGCCGGGTTGAGTAGAGCCACAGCGGGAGGAGCACGACGCAGGAGCCAGCAAAACCCTAGCACGAGAGAGTGGCGAGGAATGGCCGAGCGAGCGGGGGGTTTTCGCAAAGATGAATAGCACGGGAGGAGGTGGGATCAGGTGGGATCTTGGCTCATCGATCTCGGCCTCGAGTTCTGTTTTGGACGGTTGGGATTGCCCATATGCATATGTGCATAAATAAGACTACGTGCAGGAGATATACTGCCCAACATATTAGCCGAATATTATATCCTATAGAACGGATTGGTCCTCAATCAAATACACAAACGTGCCTATTTCGCGAAGGTACAGGATGGATGGGTTGACTCATCAAAGGGACCCTAACTCACCTTGCCCGTAGTGTATACGCCAGTACGCCACTGCCTTGGATCTCCAGCCCCACTCGTCAGGCACCGTCCCTTCACCATCTCCCTTCCCACCGACGGCGACCCCACCCACCTCTCTCTCCTTCCTCCTCCGCCATTGGAGATCAGGACTCTGCTTCCCTCGTAAACCCTAATTTAGTCCCGCTCCTTCCCAATCCAATAACCTTCAGGTCCGCCTCCCCGATCCCTCCAGCGGAGCAGATTCGGATTCGGCTCGGCGTGATGGATCCCGAGGAGAGCACCTCGCCGGTGCCAAACAAAGAGGAGGAGGAGGAGGCGGCGGCGGCGGCGTCGCCGGTCCAAGAGGAGTCCGCGGCGCCGGTGGAAGAAGAGAGGGCGGCGCCGGTGGAAGGAGAGAGGGCAGTCGCGGATGCCGATGCGGCAGCGGGGGAACACGATCAGGCGACTGGAGGCGAGACAGAGGGGACCCACGAAGAGCTCGCGCGGACGGTCATGGAGCTCAGCCTGCAGAACGAGTACCTCAAGTCCCAGATCGCGGGCGCTCGGAGGGACGGTGAAGACTCGGAGCTCGTGAGGAGCTTGCGAGAGCAGATTGCGAAGCTGAGCAAGGAGGTCCAGGAGCAGAAGCAGACGCAGAAGGCCACGGAGGCGGCCCTGGAGCACGTCAATGTGGCCTACACCGAGGTGGACGGCAAGGTCCAGTACCTCACGGCGAAGCTCACCGAAGGTTAGTTGCCACTTGTCCCTTAGGTTCTGATGCTCTGCGGTTATCGTTGTCGAAAATTGACGAACTTGGAATGCGTGCGTGTTCCACTGTTAAATCTCACTGCTCTAGAACTGGAACAATTGTGTGATGACTCTGGCACTGTTGTTAATCTTACGTTTTCTTGTTGTAAGTAACAAACTGTCATTCTTTATTGTTCGTCTGCTGAAAACTCAACAGAACCAATAATCGCTTTCTGTAGTAAGGACACACCTTCATCACACATCAGTTTTGATAATCCAAAGTAATGGTAGGTGGTTCATTTTGCTATAAAATTTGTTTGTTGGTCCATATGATCAAAATAACGTCTCCAAATATATGAGTAGGATGTCGTAGCAAAATATCTATACAGGGGCGGAACTAGGATGGAAATGAACGGGGGGTTTCACCATTTCACCATACAAATAACAACATATATAATTTCGAAGCAATATGGTACTAAATAGTAATGTATCCAACAACTTTTAACATCAATATTTCAACATAATCAATGGCAATGTACAATGATAAAGAAGTAGCGATCAAAATACTTACCAACATAAAGAAACTCACTAATAATATTGTTAATTGTAGCAAAGTGAAGCAACTAAGGGCGAAATCATGGATAAAGATAGTTAACGATAGAGGGGACAACATACAAACAAAACAGAGGCATGGCAATAAACCGGAGGTATCACAAAGTGGACGGGGAAGTGCTACCGAGTGAGTACTAGTAGCATACTCCTGCACGTTCAGTGTCAACCCTTTATATTTTTTCTCTTTAGCTCTTGTTATGAGCTTCTCTATAACAGGTAGCTTGCATATACTAAGAAATATAAAACAAGAATCCCATACCAGAAAAAGATATACTCTGAGTTAAATTTAGATTATTTCTCTTAAGCTCTTGTTATGAGCTTCTCTATAACAGGTAGCTTGCATATACTAAGAAATATAAAACAAGAATCCCATACCAGAAAAAGATATACTCTGAGTTAAATTTAGTTGATAGATACTATAAATTAAAAGTCCATATAGTAGTATAATAGACCATGCCTTTACTCAGGCTAGTAATTAATACAATTATCTATTATAGGATTAAAATGGTGTTAAGGAGCTACCACGGTTGCTTTGGGAGGCATGAAATTTCCATTAAGGTCCGTTTAATTTGGAACGCCAGAATTTTAAGAATTTCACATAAAACAGTTCAATTCCAATGAGCCCTAAATGGAGAAAACAATAAAAGATCTAGCGTTGTTTATTTAGTGGGTCCAGATTAATCAGAATTATGGAATCAGAATTCATAATAAAGCGCTATATTCAAATAATTTGTGTATCTGATATGATTAGCAAATTCCTTTAGCGATACAAATTTGCACGCTAACCTGCTTATTTAGTTTACGGAGAAACTAGCCAAACAGTTGCACCGGCCCAGCTATTTATAAATATGTTAGATATGGAGTACTTCAAGCTACATAAACTATGGGAACAAGAAGCATGGGCCAATTGCCTACTAGGACTGTAGGACATGGTTGCACTTGCATACCTTTGCGTGGCGTCAAGATCGGGCGTGGGCCAAGGCTTGCAGGCAGCAGGCGTCTTGCATGCATGCGGTGTGACCATGTCCGTGTGAGGCATATATAATGAGCCAAGGCGTGGGCAATGCTCTTTGGCGTGGGCCTTCTTGCTGCGTCGGCAGCGTCTTGGCGTGGCTAAGGCTCGCAAGGCTTGCCACATGGGCACCTTGGGTGCAGTCTTTGCCGCTTGCCTCGCTTTGATAGGAGTGGACCGCTGGCCGGGTGCACAGTGATTGGGTTGGGGGGTGCACATGTGGTAAAAACGAAGTGATCCTTGCTAAATTTTTTTTAGGACCCGGTGTCCTGTGACACCAGGTGGGCCTCTTGGGCTCCTCCCCTGTATCCATACCAATCGCATTGACTAGGGTGCTGTTGATTTTAAAAAAATGGCATTGAATGAGGGAGCAAATCCGTCAATAATTGGTGGCCTTCAGATATCTTAAATCAATAGACATTAATAAGCAATAACTGTAATTCACCACAAAAAAGGCAAGAAAGTGAATCCAACTTTTAAGTTGGAATATCCGATCACACGTATCCTATGGACATAATTATTATTAAATTTAAAATTACCATTTCAGTTGAAAGTGCTGGATAATTGTTATGGAAGTTGATAGCTGTCTCCTATATGACTTAGAAACACAGACAAGACAGGCAATATCAACCAATTTTTTACTGTCTCAAAGCCTCCATTTCTATATGGCATGCGGGCAATGCTCTCTACGCTACATCTTGTCTTCTTGCTACTGATTCTGTACACCTTTTATTCTCGTTCTGTGGTTCTAGTCTCTTTCACCAAATAGTGGCAGTGGCGGATCCAAGAACTTAAGCCTAGGTGTGCACAAATATTTGCTTGACCTATGTCCAGTGGCAGACCCAGAAATTGACCATAGGGAGAGTGGATGTGTATAACACACATCATACGAAAACTATTTGTACCGAAATTGAACTATAACCAGTGTTTGGTAGTTCTTACGAAACTTAGGTTTTTGGTTATTTTTTTTCCAGTGTTCACCTAGGCGCTAGGCGCTAGTCGGGCGGTGGACCGGCGCCTAGAGCCTAGGCGTCGCCGCTAGGCTACCGACTCAAAGTGAGGAGAGGAGAGGAGGCGAGGAGCGCGCGCGGCGGAGGCGGGAGAGGAGGAAGGAGGCGAAGAAGGAGGAGGCGAGGAAGGAGAGAGGCGAGGAAGAAGCAATATCGGCCGTCCGATGTAAAGCAGACAAGCAGTATCGGCCGTCGATGTAAAACAATACCGGCCGTCCGATCTAAAGCAATATCGGCCATCTGATCTTAACAAAATATCTCCTCAGTCCTCACTCTCGTAGCTCTCTGCCTCATTCGCAACTCTCTCTCGCAGCTCTCTCTCCCTCTCGCTCTCCCTCACTCGCAACACTCTCTCGGTGCCCTCTCCTCTCCTCTCTCGGCCGATCATCGCCCAGATCCGCTGCCTGGCAGCCTCCCATGCCTCTGGCGACGGGGAGCCGGGGAGGAGGCGGCGCGCGGAGGGGATTCATGCGAGGAGGCGTCGCACGTGGAGCCGGGGAGGCGTCGCCAAGAAACCACTAGGTGAGTGAGTTCACTTACCTTTTTCTCCCGCTTAACCCCGCCAGCCGCCTCGGGCGCCTTGTGCCTCCCGGACCGCCAGCCTCGCCTTGCCTTTGTCCGCCAGTCCGCCTTGGACCGCCTTGGACCGGCTAGGCGGGCCGAGCGCCTAGGCCACCAATTGGCACCAAGTCGCAGCTGAGGGGCTTCGCCTAGTGCCTAGGTGGCCTAGGCGCCCACCTAGGGGAACACTGTTTTGGTCATTGGCGATGATCCAAAGGACAAAGTGTCTGCTTCAGGTTTGTGTCCTCCCTGCACAACCTTTGTATACATAGAAATGATTTTTACGATAATTTTTAGATTAGAAGATATTCCATAATGGTCCTTAATGATTATGCTCGTTGTAACTTGTAAGGATTTAAAGATTGCAATGGCGTGGACGGATTGAGGATCAGGCACTTAATTCATGAGTTATGCATGGAAAAATTGCAAAAGTGGAAAGTTTAAATATTTCCTAGGCAATCACATCCTGACATGTGTGCGAGATAAGAGGGAGCATTTTGAGCATGGCAAAGGGGGGTACAGTTCACTATAAGTCTATAAGTCCTCAGCACTTTAACCATTTGCAACGAAGTCCAAAACTGACAAAAAACTATAATACTAACCGGTGCTATACCTAGATCTGCAATAGTAGTATGGTGCAATAACTGCTAATAAAGTCACAGATGATTCTTCTATCAGGACAAACTTGTTTATACCATTTAGCTTCAGATTACTGTTATTTTTTCTGAATAATGCCAAAATTTAGTTTTGAAATCGCTGTAATTTTGCTTGATCAGAATAAAACTTGTTATATGTAATACAAACTATTCTTTTTTGTTTCTCTACCATGTAAATTTCGTTTTTTATTTAGAATCTAAATCTAAATCATCATTAGTTCCATGTTTGTAGCTCAACAGAAAATGGAAAAGGAACTAAAAGAACGAGATGACAAATATGTTGAGCTGGATACCAAGTTCCAGAGGCTTCACAAGCGTGCAAAACAACGTATACAAGATATACAGAAGGTAACCAATTCGAGGTGTCCTATCTGTACATTAACTTGAGAACAATAGACCTATTACTTTGCAGTCTTTATTTTATGCCACAGTGCCATCAGTGCAGAATTGTTTCACTGATCGCTGAAGAAATTTGATGAGTTCTTACAATTTGATTCAACAACTGATATGATTGAAACGACTTGTTGCTGCATGTTGCCTCTAGAATGTTCCAAATCAATATATATCGTTTTATACTGAAATATTAAGATAAGTCTAATATTAAATCCTGTGAAACGACAACAATTGATTTGTGTTTATCCTGAGTCCTGACAGTTTTGTATTCTTTACAGGAAAAAGATGACCTGGAAGCTCGGTTTAATGAAATTAATCAGAAGGCTGAACAAGCTGCTTCTCTGCAACTAGCGGCACAGCAGGAACTGGAACGTGCTCGTCAGCAGGCTAGTGAGGCTTTAAGGTCAATGGATGCTGAAAGGCAGCAATTGCGGGCAGTGAACAGCAAGTGAGTAACTGTATTAATCTCATTGTACAATGCACATGCCATCATTTAATTGCAAAAGTAGCAGCAGATTTTATTTTATTTTCCTTTTTTTCGAGGTGGTAGGATTAGGATACTGGGAACTAATGATGTGAGTTGACTGCAGTGTATCCATAATGAGGATTCCTTATAGTTATGATCCTATGTTTATATCTGGAAGTCTTGTACAAATTTGATTAAAGCTGATGCGTATCTTCCCGCAATAGACATGCTAAATCTACATAATTTTTTTGTCTTACTGGTGAATGCAAACCATGTGTAGGTTAAGAGCTAACCTTGACGAGACACGTCTTGCCTTGGAGGCCAGGAATAACGCCCTTGAGAAGTTGCAACAGTCAATGTTAGAAAAAGAGCAGGTATGCACATGTAATAAATGTTCTTATCAATTTTTTGTTGTTTGAGTTGCAAGACAGATGATCTTTAAAGGAAATAAAAATGAGTTGCATGGTACTTGTTCTTAAAAAGAAAGATAAAAGGGTTTCAAGGCACATACTTCAAGCGCTGAAAGTTTTATTAGGATTTTAGGCGTTAGTGCCAAGATCTCCTTCCATTATGTGCTTTTATGGAGGGTGGAAGGGGGGAGATAGGTCTAGCATTAGTGGGACATTGATTGACTGAAAGTAATTGCACATTTTGTTATGTAGCTCAGAAGTCGGTTTAGCTGTCTCTCTGAGCAAGCTGAAATATTCAAGCAAGTATGAGATTCCCGTTCACCTCAGCAGACCAATTTGTGTGTTGCTTGGATGTTGATACATAATGCTCAGAGCTGACAATTAGCTATTCTTCTAAGCTAATATAATCTCAAATATACAAAACTACCAATCGGCAATCGAACAATGTTTTCCCATTTTACTGATGTGATGTTTGTAAAGGTGCTTGAGCAAATCCAAGGATCACTGCAATCTGCTGAAGAAAAGAGGCATGCATCAATTGCAGAGCTCACTGCTAAGCATCAGAAGGTAAGAAAAAAATGCACTTAGGTAATTTTCTAAGTGCGAATTCATAAAATGATCAAGGTAATCTAACCTGGCTTCTGTTTTGTCTTCAGCAATTACAAAGCTTGGAGGCACAGCTAGCTGAGGTTTCTGCAGAGAGGACAAAAGCATCTGAAACGATTCAGTCTCTACAGGTAATGACTTCCAGTACAAAGTTTCTTTGCACACCATTTTATATTACAAAACTATCATTTCTATTTTATGTCTAAGATATGTTACGTAAATGCTTTTGAGTATTATCATTTTCTGTTGTGCTTTACTGTCGACAAAATATTCACTAGCTGAAAAAGATTTGTCTCATTATGCTGGAATAAATAGTGATTTAGATGAAACATCCATGGTGGGTTGGAATATTTATATTTAATTAAACTTTTCCAGATGGTACTCACTGAGAAAGATTCAGAAATAGCTGAAATCGAAGCAGCATCAACTGGTGAAGCTGCCCGACTTAGAGCTGCCCTGGAGGACGTTAAAGGAGAGTTGTCTCACTTAAAGGACCAACATGTATGTCACTCTATTTGGTACCGTTACATGCCATTGATTTACATAGCTGAACCATATCATAGATGCCAAAAGAGTTGAACCATATCATAGATGCCAAAATGATAGACATCTTCAACATCTGTAGTAGTTCTGTTGATTAGTATTTATCGAAACTGTAATGAGTTTGAGCATCCTGTAATTACATTGGTGAAAGTACTGTTCATGTTTAGAAAGGGCATAAGAAATGTGAAAAAAATAACAACTTCTGTGACCTGGGAACTCTGCCCATTATTCTGGCTAGACTGAACCTGTGATCATTTCTTGAGTAGTTGGATTGTAAAAAATTGAAGCAGCCTGTATAGCTCACGTGAATTTACTGTGTTACATGTTCAGTCCATGCAACCTTGTTTCTGAGCATGCCTTGCTTGATTTGGTTTCTGTCCTGTAAATTGACTTGCCCTATAATAAAATAATTTGCATTTCCATCAGTTGATTTTAAAAGTGACTGATTTCAGTAGAAGTAAGGTATTAATATTAGCTGAGTAGCACCTCTATTAATATTACTACTCCATTACTAGAATATTTTAGAATTTTATTTTAGACTTTCTGTTGAACAGCTCTTACTGCTGTTTGGTCAGCAGATCTTTTATGAAGTCTTGGAGACACTAAATAAAATTCTTCCAACTTGATACTTGCTCAGGAAAAAGAAAGGCAAAGCTGGGAAGCTACTAGTGAATCCCTTAGGACAAAATTGGAAGCATCAGAAAGTGCATGCCTTAGATCTGAGATAGAGTCTGCCAAAGTTAAAAGTAAGTTTGCTTGGACTTTCTATTTTGATAAATACATATATAAAGCACTGGATGTCCTGCAGGTCAATTGGAGTTAGAGTTGTCAACACAAAATCAATTGTTACAAACCAAAGATTCTGACCTAATGGCTACAAAAGGCGAGGTATATTTTTATGGTGAGCTTAAAGCTTTTTAAACTTGAAGCAATGTGAACTTGTCCAAATATCTGCACTATAAGCTTTACATAAGCATAACTCATATATGTCTAGACCCACGCATGCTTGAGTGCATCTCTACTACTTAAAAATTAGAGTTAGTGGTCGTTCGCCCTCCCCACCCTCCCACCTCTGTCCCTCTCTATTGACATATGGGCCACGTTATCAACAAACTATCTCATCGCATCGTGCGCTCCCTCCCTGCTCCTCTCCTAGCATCGCCTGCGACGCCGCTTGCGCTTCCTCCTCTCCGCCCTCACCTCCACCCCCACTCTTCTGTTATGCTCCGCGCGCCTCCACCCCGTCGCCCATCGCCGCTTCCATCGGCCGGATCTGGACGAGCCTCACTTCCTCCTCTCCCTCGCTCTTACGCTTTCGACTCATGCCTTGACGAATTGAGATATATTATATCTACTTAATTGATAAATGATTACATTTATGAGATGTTTTGTAGCAACGCACGAGCACTTAACTAGTATAATTCAATTCCTCAATGCCACTTTTAGCTTCTTAGAAGTTAGAAGAAGGCAAAATTGGCTACATGACACCTAACTTTTGTGTCATTGGCTGGTACTGGTAGACATTCAAATTTCGTGTTTTTGCCAAAATACACTAAAATTTTATGGCTCTTTGCTGTGGGAAACTGAGGTTAATATAATATCATTTCCGGGCTGAAGAGGAGGGAGAAGGCTAGTGAAAAGTCCATTTTACCCATCCGGTCTCCTTCTCCCTCCGCCTTTGTTTCTTTTCCTCTCACGCTGTTTCTGTTTCTTTTCCTATCTCGACCCGCTCTCGATCATCGGCTACTCTCTCGCTCAAGACCGTAGGCGAGAGAGTGAGTGGCAGGCGACTATGCGAGAATATGGAGACAGCGGTCAGTATGGTGGCGGTGACAACTAGAGGAGAGGCGGTTCGGGATGCATGGTGACGGCTAGCTTTAGCGGAAAAACGGCAGGGATGGCGCGCGCATGGTGCGTTCCTGAGTGAGGCGGAGCAGGTGACGGTGGTTATTGGCCTTGAGGAGCTTCGAGGTGGCCGAAACAGCTTGGCAACAGGGGCGGCGGCCGTGGGAGGAAATACCTTGCCGGCGGAGCCTTGACCAAATTGGTGGGCGAAACAATAGGAGCGGACCACAGTGGCCCTTACCGTGGTGGCAGATTGGCTCGGTATAGCCTGAGGTGGCCCAGTGGCGGTGATGACCATGGCTAGGCAGCGGAGCTCAGTGGCGGCGCGATATGGTGATGAGGACAGCCGATGGAGATCATGGGGAGATTTAGAAAGGCGAGGCAGAGCTGGTGATGCGGTTAGCGCGAAATGGAGAGGTCAGGAGCACTGGTCTGCTCGGTGGTGCGCGCAGTGGGGCCAGCGGCGTGGATGGCTTCTTGCGTAACTCTGGCGAAGATGCTGGGAACAGGTTCACAAACGGGGTCACGGAAGGATGGCGAAGATGGGGATGACATCAACTTTAGAGGGAAAACGAAGAGTGACGGATTTACGGGCTTGTGGCGCTCGGCTTGGACGATGTCGGCGGTATTCACGGGTCTTGGGGAAGAAATGAAGCTGGGGGAGGAAGAAGCAGAGGATAAGGGCATGAAGGTCATTTTGAACTGTTTCTCTCTCCAAAATAATGAATAATATTATTATATTGACCTCAGTGTCCTACAGCAAAAAGCTATAAAATTTTAGTGTCTTTTGGCAAAGACATGAAATTTGGGTGTCTATAAGCCAATGACACAAAAGTTGGGTGTCTTATAGTCAATTTTGCCGAAGAAGTATTAACAGTTTTACGTTTGTTCCCCTGCACGTGGTATAAAATATGAGCTAACAGAATGGAAGAAGATATTTCGTTCTTGCATTCTTGTTCTGGGTAGTACAGTTGTATAAGGTGGCCAGGCTTCCTATTATTTGCCACTATTGAACTAGAAATAAATTGCTCATAGCATGTTTTTGGGTTGGTAACAACATGCATATCTTTGCATCATTACATCTGCATTGTGTTTTACATACATCTATCTGAGGGGCTTCTATTCTGAGGGTTGGATGTAGGGTAGAGTGCAGAGGCAGGAATAATGAATAACTGGGAATTCCTCTAAACTCATTGAATAAACACTGCAATACCGAACTGTGTACAGTGGAATTATATCTATTTGCACCAAATATGGCTTCTCCCTTAACAGGCAACAGAGCTTGATAGTCCCTTTCTAATTAGAAAACTGACTAGTGAGAGACCACTTGAGTTTATTCTCCTTGTTCTGTCTACTTGGCACACTATTATTATTTTGAAGCCTACAAAATGCATTTGAGATGAATTGAATCAGTTATTAGGGCACTACCTAATGTGAAGGACTTAATTTCACTACCATTTTCAAGCGGAAATATGCCATATGATGTACCAGTAGTTATGACAAAAATATTCCAAATTTATCCTTTTAAACTTTGCAGATTAGTCGACTGGAAAGTGAGTTTTCTGCATACAAGGTCCGTGCGCATGCACTTCTGCAAAAGAAGGATGCTCAGCTGAACGCAGCTAAAAATTCAGATTTGCTTAAAGCACATGAAGAAGCAATAAGAGTATGACTTATGACATCCTTGTGCGGATATCTAATGTAACCAAAGATTTAAGACTGGCTTGATTGATTGCCGTTGCTTTAATCCAGGAAGCCGAAAAGGAGGTGGCAGCTGCCTTAGAAGAAAGAGATAAAGCTATGCATGACCTTCAAGCTGCTCAATCCAGACATGGTGAAGAAATTGAGGCAAGGTAGTGTGGCTTAACTTTGAACTTTCTACTCAGCAAAATCATACACGATGTTCTTTGCTCAGTGCTTTACACGAACCTCCATAACTAAAATGATATTCTCCAGCTCAAGTTGTGAAGCATGCTATGAACACCAGGTGCAGTTCTTTTAGATACAACTTGGGGGTCACCAGTCACTACATTCTTAATCTCATTTAGAAATGTGCCTGCATATAGGCAGCAGTATGCATTGTAGCAATACTAGTAATGTTATATGTTAAGGGTATTTGTGGTATTCCACTCTAGTTTAGGGTTTACTCTTGTGTGTGTCCTTGACTCCTTGTACTATATATTGCCCTTTGGGCTATTGCAATACAACCAACCGTTCACATCTGCACTCTCCCTTTCCATCTAACATGGTATCAGAGCACTAGGTTCTCCTAACCTCCGCTGCCGCTGCCCCCGGGAAAAGCAATTTCCACTTGGGGGCGGCCTCCTTCTAGTCGTAGGCTTTTCCTTTAGTAGAATCAGCAGCATAGCAAGCAGCAAGCCGACGATGTCCCTGCCTCGCGGTGTCGCCGGGTGTCGCCTCGCCTGGATCCAGCCACTGCCGGCGTCGACTCACCAGGATCTGGCTGCCCCTGCCTCGAGGTGTCGGCCATCGCTCATTTCCTCGGCTGCCGGATCCGGCCGGACTAAGGCACCGCCACCTTCGAGCTAGCTCGAGAGTCGCCACCTCTCTACTCCGGATCAACTCGACGGCCAGGCGGCCGCTTCATTGCTCGCTTGATTTGCTCGAGCCATCTGCTGACCGGATCGAGCCGCTACACTCTCGAGCTCGGCGCCGTCCGCCAAGACGTCGTCGCCATCATCGGTCTCTGCCACAGCTCGCTCGCGTCGTCATCAAGCGCCAACTTCCCACCGCCATACATTGACGCGCCTTCTGCCATTACCCACAATTGCCGCCAGTCAAGCCACCAAGCCTCGGCGCCCATGTCTCGCCGGGCTCGGCTCTTCTCCTCGGCAGCCGGCTCCTCATCACCAACATCACCGAGACGGCCGGAGGGAGAAGAGGGGAGGAGGGAAGTCTGCTGGAAGAGAAGAAGAGAGGAAGAGTGGATGATCTGGTTTATAACCAGATATGGCCGAAGCTGCTCCGGATTCTCTACCGGCTCCAGCTTCGGCTTCTCTGGCTCTGGCTTCAGCGTCTCCTCTAGGTACAGTTGGCTTCGGCTTCTCTGGCTCTGGCTTCTTTCAGCTTCTTCCTCTCTTAAAGAGTACTACTGCTAGTATCTGCTGCTCTTTTGAGTCCTTTTTCCCTTTTGAGTCCATCTAAGTCCGTAACACTCTATCATTGAGTTCGCCTAAGCCGTGCAAGTCCAAAAATTTCCTTGTCAATCAGCTGATTGCTTTGCTAGCCACGGTCCGTCCTCTTGGATCGAGTGTGGCCTTCTTCGTCTCCTTTTCGCATAGCCGCAGCCGCCGCTCCTCTCTCTGAGCCGCTACAGATTGTAGAAGTTGTTATGATGCCGCTGTTTCTCTCTGAGCCGCTGCCCCGAGTTTCTAAGGCCGCCACGCTTCTTCCGCATTGCGCCTCCACTGCGCTTCTTGTGCACTGCGCCGCCACCTTCTCGGGCTTCGATCTGCATTACCATGCTTCTATCCATTCCCCTTCGACTTGATTTGATAGATATCTCTATTCCCGTTGGTTTCATTATCTTTTTCGTCATGTTGTCGTGGTCGACTTTGCTCCCGCTTGCATCTACTTTCTCAGCACCTGCACCTTGTGCTTTATGGGCTGCACTGTTATTAAGTCACGCGACTAGTCGACAATTAGTCGACAAGTCGGTACACAACCCCCGACTAGAGTCATCGACTCGACTAGGAGGGCTAGTCGCTCGACTTGCCGGCTAGTCGGCTACTAGTTGCGACTAATCGAGATTTGTTAGCCGCCCGATTTCAATTTCAAAGAAAGCCATTCATCAAGAAAGATTTGTTACGATCAAAACGAGTATGTCATCAACTCATCATCGTGATTATGTTGTTATCTTTATTTCATGATTTACAATATGTATATGTGTTAATTGTTATACAACTTAGTATATTACATGTCCTATTTAAATACTTTCTAGTCTATGGACTAGTCGATCGACTAGTTGGCTAAGTCGACAAGTCGCCCCTCTTGCGACTCGACTCGACTTTGCGAATTAATAGCCTTGATGGGTCGTCGAACGACCCCGATGGGAGATCTTTTGATATTCGACATATTTTCTAAGAGGTGCACGCTACGATGACATTATCAAGATTCAGATTTCGGATTTTTCCTATTGTAGTGTCAACCCTTTCAAATGCAAAGCTATTACACATGCCTTGCATTTGAGAGGGGTGCTAAGGGTATTTGTGGTATTCCACTGTAATCTATGGTTTACTCTTGTCTGTGTGTTTGTACTATGTATTGCTCCTTAGGCTATTTCAATACAACCAACCATTCACATTTGCACTCTCCCTCTCCATCTAACATTATAATCTTTGTACTCTGCTTATTATTATTCACAGCACTATTCCTGTAAGTTTTATTCTCAACTTATTTATTCTAAGTTATTTATTTGAGAAATATTTCATCTTAGTGAATTTTCTTTTCAGGGATTTGGCTCTTGCTGTTGCTGACAAAAAGCTAAAAAGTCTCATGACAAAATTAGATTCTGTCACTTCTCAATTCTTCTCAGAAAAAGAATCATGGGAGAAAAACTTGGCAAGTGTAGAGGAAAACTGGAGATGTAAGATAAACTTGATCTGCTTTAGAATTTTTTCTCCTTTTCTTATTAATGGGTGCTGATGATAAAAATTGTGAATTTATTGTGGATGACTCAGTGAAATGTGAGTATATGAAGGCTCAGAGCAATGGCCATGTTGGTGATCAACTACAGAAGAACTTAGGGGAGTTGACACTTAAATATGAGAAATTGAAGGTGTCTTCCTGCAACATGGCTCATTTTATCTACATGCCCTTTTTCGTGACTTTGATCCAGCATTTTAATATATACCTGACTTTTTTAGGAAGAGCATGAATCGTTCCGTGACATTGCTGATAGAATGATTGAAGAGAAGGAACAAGAGATAGCTAAACTCTTCCAGGAAAACAAGGACCTTCATATTTCTTTAGAGAGTACTGCAGCAGTGAGTCATTTTCTTAAACCCACTCATTTCTATCTTTGTTACCTATATTGAAGTAGCAAAACACATGGATGCTAGGTGTTCACTGATTAAGTATCACTTACGTGCACAATGAAGTTGTTTTCCTGTTGTGGCATTAGATTTTTTTGTGCTTGATTGCTTGTATGTTTTCTTGTTTCTATTGGTTGAAAATTCATGTGTAACAACTGACAAACACCAACTAATAACAGGTGTTTTGGAAAGTTCATATTTATATGAATCGGGGAGTTTGTAAGGTTGTCAGTGTCATGATCCATATCGTAGGATCTTACGTTACTACGATCCTACGGGACCATTTTGATATCGATCCTATGTGGGATCTTAATTAAGAATCATATAAAATAGTGGTCAAAGCATTGTAATGTTTGAAACTATGATGCACGGACACGGATACGTCGACACGACACCGACACCGACACGGGAATTCGTCATTTTCCCAAAAATACCGATACGGCGACACGGCTATATATATTTAAATAATAAGAATAAATTACACATATATATCATTTTTTATGTTTCTTCAAGCTAGTCGAACTGAAATTTTGTAAAGTGTAAAATAAACTCGGAATATGTACCTCTCAAAGATAACCCTTGCCTCTTCATTCTTCCTGCAGTCAATTCATAATTCCATATACCTGGGAAAAGAATTAACATGATAAGCAAGAGTTGCAAGAATATAAAGATAAGTAACATATGTACTTGATTTTTGAACAATCTAAGTCAAAGGCT
Organism: Phyllostachys edulis; assembly: GCA_036346405.1. Taxonomy (NCBI): domain Eukaryota; kingdom Viridiplantae; phylum Streptophyta; class Magnoliopsida; order Poales; family Poaceae; genus Phyllostachys; species Phyllostachys edulis. Next base: position 4,363,853 of record CM070557.1, on the reverse strand, counting down.
CAAAGCAATAGAGCAACTACAATTGATAAGCGATAAAAATTAACAAGCAGCCAAGTTCAAACATAGAAACTTAAATGCATAGTTCAACCAAAAGCAAGGTGCCACTAGGCAACAGCCCAACATAGAAGTGGTTTAACTTAAGTTACATAACAAAATCAAATTCCAGTGGCAAGACTAAATAAAAGACAGTATGAGATGGGACTCTTAGTCTTCCACTTCATCCTCATTTTCTTCTTCGATCATCACAGTAGAAGACTCATCTTCAAACAACACACTCTGTAACTCTGGTTCTTCTATAGAGAGTTGAGCAACTTCGAGAATGCCAACACCAGTTAAAGATTCAAAGTTATCTCCTCCCACATCCCACATTCTAGTTGCTCTGTTTTATATGCTTGATTCTTCTTGATAGAAGTCTTAAATTGTTATGCACAAATACCAAATCTTCAAAGACGCTCAGAGTTAATTTGTTTCTTTTCATCTTTGTTGACGAAGTTATATGTGCTCAGTTTCTTTCACAACAAGAAGATGAAGCCGGTTGGTTAACCAATTTGAGAGCCAAACTTTGCAGCACATGAACGGATTGTCCATGATTTGCCCACCAATTCATTGGATCAAGGATCCATCTGTCATAAATAGAATCAAAGTCATTGAATTCTCCAGAACAAGTGGAAAATCTTGCATATTCTTCTTTCACTTTCTTCAAATCTTCAAGCACAGGGAAGAACTTGTTGAAGCACTTCATTCTCATTTGTGAAATCTCAAGATCCTTGTGTGGGGGTACACGACCAACACCAACACCTTCTTGACTGATCCACTTCTCACTATAATACCTACAAAGAAAAATGGGTTAGAACTTTGTGAAACTAAAGTGTTAGCAAAAGCAAAAGGAAGATTTGTAGTTCACCTTGGATTGAGTGAATGTGCCAAACAATGGAGTGGAGTGTTGCCTTTTGCCCCACGATCAACCAATATGCTTTGAACAACTGAGTAAAATGTGGACTCCTCATTGTATTCCTTACCTTCATGCCTATATATCACTTTCTTTACATTCTCAATCATTGCATCCCACATCTCATAAATTAGATGAAGGCATGGTGTGTCGGTGTCTGCCCAACGAATCATTTCATAGATTGGCTCAGTGAATTCAACAATGTAGTTCACCTTGTCCCACCACACATCATTGAGTACTAGTTCTCTAATGGTTTGTGCCAACCCTCTATTGTCATCTCTATATGTCTCCCATTGGTCACTAATCACCATGTTTTGGAGAGCCTCTTGACCATACAAAACCGCTTCAACATAACCACTCTTGAGGCAAACCTCGTCTCAAAGAATAGCAAGTAACTTCACTTGCTAAACTCATTGAACATTGATAGCCTCATGCCATGGTTCATTATAAAATTCTTAATCATATTCGCATCTTGAGAGATCTCAGTTATCCAATGACACTCATGAAAGATTAATTCTTCATCATCAGTTCTTGGCATTTTAGCAGCACAAATACTCTTGAGAGCAAGATTGAGAGTATGAACAACACAAGGAGTCCAAAAATATGAGTGTATTACATTGAACAATCAAACCCGACCTTTGCAATTTGCGGCATTGTCGGTGATGACTTGGACAACACTTCTTGCACCCACTTCTTCAATAACAGCAATCAACTTTTCAGAAATGTACTCCTTTGTCTTCACCTCGCCTTCAGCATTGATAGCTCGCAAGAACATCGGTGCGCCCTCAGAAATAGCGAGAAAGTTAATGAGAGGTCGCCTTTGCGCATCTGACCATCCATCTGAACAAATGGTGACACCCTTTTCAGGCCATGTGCTCCGTGTATGTTTCAATAAGGTCTCAATATGAGTCCTTTCTTATTGAAGAAGTGTAGTCCTCAACTTGTTGTACCCAGATGGGACATAACCAGCAAGCTTACCATGGCTTGCAAAGAAAGGTGTCTGTTGTTGAAAATGTGGATTTCTTGCTAGATTGAAAGACAATCCTGTAAATTTCACATAACCAAAGTTAGTGAATGCATATGGTAAGTTGGATAAAATTGAAACAATGATTTCAAGTTGATTGCATACCTCGAGTAAAACATCCTTGCAATTTGTGCATCCAATTGATTATGCAATTCCATGGCCCAAGCTTTCTCTAATGGTGAAGTAGGTCCCCTCCGCTTCTTATTCCCCAACATAGCCGAGTCCATGCTTGATGAAGAAACACTAGCACTAACACCAGTTCCACTACCGACAGTTGATGGTGGCAAGGGAACTTCTCTTGGCCTTGTTTTTGCTTGTTCATCCTCAGCCTTTGCAACTTCACTTTTAAGCTGAGCAAGAATAGGTACTGTCACCTTAGGACATACCTTGATTCCACCATTAGTAATTTTCAGCAAGTGCACTTTGACTCTAGAGTAGCTACTAGTGCCAACATATTTGCAATACTTGCATATCCATTTCACATTTCCTCCTCCTTGACCACCCTTGTCTACAACGTCAACATGATTCCACAATGGAGGCTTGAACCTATTGTTGATTTGCTCCTCTCTAGCACTAGAATTACCGGTTTCTATTTTTCTAAAATGATGAAAACAAGCAATGAGTAACATACTAACATATTAACATGAGAGCAAGCATCAATGCATCATTTTTCTAAAATGCTTGTGTACTGATGCTATGCTTGTGGTACATAAATGAATTGATGCATTGATGCTTGTGTGGCATCAATTCATTTATGTATCACAAGCATAGCATCAGTACATACTAAGTCTCACTGTCAGTGTATCACAATTCACAAGTCACAAGCAATTAAGCAAAGCATTAGTACACATGCTGACATGCAGCCTCCAATCCTCCATTCTGGACCAACATGGCAACATCAACATACATACTAATACATATTCATTAGTGATTACTAACTACTAAGTCTGTCACTCACTCAGTCTATCACAATTCACAAGCAAAGCCAAAGCATCAGTGCATCAGCATCACTCCATCAGTATGGCCATCGGCCCATCACTCATCAGTACACAACAAGCATTCAAGCAAAGCCAAACTGCCAAAGCATCACTACTGCATCACCAATTCACCATCGTCCATCACCATCAGTACTCACCTCACCTGAGGTTGGAGGCTTGAGGCGCGTGAGGGACTGAGAATCTTGGAGGTCCGGAGTCAAGGCGAGGCGAGGAGGGAGGACTGGCCGGCGCAGGCGATGACCATGAGGAGGTCCCGAGCCGGAGTTCGCGCATGAGAGGAGGCGAGGAGCCGCGGCCGAGGTCGCGAGGAGGACCGGAGCCGATCCGGCGTCGACCCCCGAGCTCAGCCGGGCGCGACCTCGACCGAGCTGGATTCGGCCTTGAGGAGGGAGGCGAGGAGTCGCGGCCGATCCGGTGGCGCGACCTCGACCGGGCTGGATCCGTGGCGAAGAACGGCGAGGCAATTCGTGGCGGCGACCTCGACGGCGCGCGCTTCACGTGGCGGGATCGAGGCAAGATCAGAAGCGCTTCCTTTCGGTCTTGGGTGCGGATCGAGGGTGAAGGCGACCAAGAAAAGCGACCCTAGCTTTGTTGGGCCGGGCCGTGTCCTCATATGTGTCGGACACGCGGTCACGGCGTGTCCGACACGTATCGAGAATTATAAAAATTAAAATTTATTATTAAAGTCACCGATACTCCGCCGACACGTGTTGGAGACGTGTCCGACACGTGTCCGTGTCCGACACGCCGTTTGACACGGATACGGCAGTTTTCTCAAGTGTCCGTGCTTCAGAGGTTTGAAATCATGGTTTCCAAGGTATGATCCTACCACGGTACGATCCTAGGATTGCAAATTCGAGATTCAGCACAAAAACCATCCTGCCTAGGATCCCGATAATGACAAACCTCATATCTTCCGGATACAATCCTGTATCATATATACACCAACACCTCCCTATCTGATGCTCTCTCCCCCCTCTCTCTCTGCGCTGTCCACCCCACCTTTTGAAACACCTGAACTTGGCAAACAAGCAACTAAATAGAGAAAGAGCGAGGGAAGGAGCATGGTTCACCAAGGCGCTAGGCGCTAGTCAGGTGGCAGACCCCCGCCTAGCGCCTAGCTTGCCTAGACGCCGACTAGGCGGCTGACTCACACACATGCAGCAAGAGGAAGAGTCAGCAGGCAGGCAACACAGGCACAGAGCAGTTGAGCTACACAAGACCACATAAGTACATAACACATAAGAGAAGGCTAGAAGCAGAAGGCAACAGCTTCAACACACAGAGCAGCAGCACAAAGCAGAACCTGGAGGGGGAGGCTGGGGAGCCTTGGAGGTCAATGTCCAGTGAAATCGACAGAGGGGATGCGAAATCAACGGGAAATCCGGCGGCATACAGGGATGGAGGCAGAATCCGGTGAGGGGGAGCTCGATGTAGACAACACGGAGGCGGCGGCGACGCACTGGATCCAGCTGTCCGCTGCTGCGCCTAGCCGCCACTGCTTCTTGTTTGCTTTGACTTAGTCTGGTGCTAGGGTTTACTTGGTTTAGTACTTAAGTGGTCTGGTGCAGCCATGAAGCCCATATGGCCCAACCATATGGATGCCTTCAGGATGACGCCTTCTTCAACCTTCAGTGTCTAGACTGCATGCCACCACCTTCCGCACCCCCTTCTCTCTCTCGCCCAGCGCTAGCTAGTTGCCAGCCTAGGCCGCCGTGCCGAGCTCCGCCCAGGCCACCCAGACCCGCCTTTGACTGCCTAGGCGCGGAGGCCACCTAGCTTGCCGATTTTGCCGAAATGGCGGTGGCTGGCCATTGCCTAGCGCCTAGGCACTGCCTAGGCGCTGCCTAGATCCGATTTTTAGAACACTGGGAAGGAGGGAGGTGAGGTGATGGTTGTAGGGGAAGGAGGGAGGTTATGGTTGTAATTGAGGTGGGATTTAGTGATAGTAAAGGGCAGTAGCGAAGAAGGCTCAACTTGCAAAAAGAAAAAGCAAGACTACATTGCTTGCCAATGCGCATGTCTCATGATGCCTGAAGAGACAGCCCCTTTTACACCTAGCTGCTGTCATGCACTGCTGGTGATACCTTGCAGCCGCTGCTCAGTGCAATTCGTGGTGTCCTGCTCCTGCCTCTTGAAGCTTCAGCAGCTGTCTCCTCCCATCCTACTCCAAGTCTCCAACATACTTGTATGCTGCCATCGAATGCCAATCCTCACCAGCATGTTGCCGTAGTGTCCACTAGGTTAATGAAATGAAAACGATAAGTATGTGGAAGGGGCATTCTAATAACAGCTATGGTTTCTGTGAAGAAATGAAGGATAATTTGCTTTTTTGTGGGGATATATCTGCAATTTCCAAACTTAATTGGGACATCAACACATTTTCCCTATGTAAAAACGCTCATGAGAGAAACTGTGGAAATTTCATATCATGCAATTACCAACTGGCAATTTCAATCAACACTACATCAATACATTCACAATGGTCTTGCAGAATTGTTCTTCCCTCCTGATACTTCTCCTTGCATAAATTGTAAAATAGGATTTATGGTTTTAAAATTTTGATGATGGGATTATTGCATTGATATCACAGGTTACCAACAATGATAATCAAAGTCCAGGTAATTGGTTGTGCCTTTTCTGATCTCTCATATGTTTTTCAGTTGAATGGCTAATTTTTTGGGACTACTTAACATTGAGTTGTATTTGCAGGACCTGTTAAACAGGATGCAATGAGTGTTGAATTGGCTGAGCAACAAATTCTGGTAATTCCAAGTTCGAAATGACCCCCTCCCCCTGCCCCCAAATTAATGGATATTATAACCATGACGACAATCTTTGCTAAAACAGTTACATGAGTTGATGAATTGAACCATGACGACAATCTTTGCTAAAACAGTTACATGAGTTGACGAATTGAACCATGGCGACAATCTTTGCTAAAACAGTTACACGAGTTGATGAATTGAATTGGACTTTTAATATGTACTTTGCACTGTTGATAGTTGATTTGGTTGAGAATGAGATAGGGTTCTGATGTTGCACCAAAAATTTCAATTATTCATTCAAACTAGAATGTTTGGGCTACTTAGCAATATGTTGACAAAATGAATGACAAATTGGATGAGACATCTCAAGATTGTCAACTTATAATGCCATGCCTACATTTTCAGCTTCTTGCACGGCAACAAGCACAAAGAGAAGAGGAACTGGCTCAGTCGCAGAGGCATATCCTAGCGCTTCAAGTAAGTTTCCAGCTTAGCAGGCATTTTTTTTTCACTTTGGTGTAAAGTGAATAATTGTGTCCTTTTTTTCCTTTCTTCAGCAAGAAATTGAGGAGCTCGAGCGTGAAAACCGTCTTCATGATCAACAGGTGGGTAGTCTGAGTTTTTGGTACCTTCCATTAGTTGCAGATCCTTGATTTGATGTACTGATTAATTTGTACCGTACAGAATGACATTTGATCTTTCTAGTTACGGAACGCTAAAATAGGGTCAAATTTGCAATTTGCAATGTGTACCAAGATTTCTTCAATGGAGGAACTGTAGAGTGTACTGTAGTGTATGTATCTTGACTCACAATTTTGTATCAGTAATTTGTTATACCTAGAACCTGAAGTAGGTCCGCTAAAAAGCTGAAGCCTGTTTGACTCAGATAGTAGTATTTCAGTAACTATTACTTGTCTGCTGCATTTTAGCTGATACTGAATTCATCTTCCTTTTTCTATTCCTCAAATGTTAGTTCAGTCAGAAATTATTTGGATGTTCAACCTTGCTAAATCGGTGACAGTGGAAAACAGGAAAAGATTGTGTAAACTGTTGTCACACCATACATGAACACACGGTGTTGTAGGATGAGGGTTTAGGCTTGGACTGGATCATTCCTAATGAGCATTGGGGTAGAGTGTGTTGGAATGAACCCCAAGGCAGGGGCGGCGGTGGCGGTCTGAGGCCAAGGCAGCGAAGGCCGGGGAGGGGAAGGACTGGGGTGCATTGGCGAGCGCCAACGGCGCGGCCACTGGCTGCTGCTTTGCCTCCCGCCCGTCGGGTTCCTCCTTGCTGCTGTGAAGGTCGGCGTTGTCTGGGCGCGTAGCAGCTAGGAGAGCGGAGAGGAGCTCGTTGCGCTCCGTGGCCTCGCGCTCGAGCCGCTCGACGCGGGCCCACAACGCGTGGTCTCTGCCTGGGCGAGCTGTGCATGGAGCGAGGCGGCGCTCGGCCTCCATCCAGGAGGCATAGTGGCAGCGGCGGTGTTGGGGATTCAGAGCAGGGGAGATGCGGGGCGTGGAATCCGGTGAGTCGCTGGCTCGTCGAGGTGGCAGGAGCAGGGGAGTCGGGGATCTGCCGCAAGGAGCAGGGGTGCTGCCGGGCGCGAGATCATGACGGCAACTTGTCGAGGCGGCAGGATCTGGAGTAGGGGAGCCGGTGCGAGCTCGCCTGAGGCAGGGGCTCGAGGCAAGAGGCAGGGGCGACAATAACCCGAGGCCGGAGCGTGGCATCGGGCGTCGGCCGTGCGGAGCTGAGGGCGGCGTTGGGGCGGCGATCGGATCCGGAATGGGGAGCGGCGGCGGGCGGATCACGTAGCTCGGGGCGGCGATCGGAAGAGGAGCCCGAGGGAGGAACAGGGGGTGCAGATCCAGGGGCAGGGGGCACGGTTCGCTCGGCGACAGATCCGGGAGCAAGGGTCGTAGATCCGGGGCGGGGCGGCGGTTGCCGGGAGCTCGAGGGAGGAGCAGCGGCGGCTGGTGGTGGGTCGAGGCTGAGGCGGCGGCGGCGGCGGTGGTGTTGCTAGCCAGGGGAAGGATCAGGAGAGAGAAGATCCATGGCTTTGATTCCATGTTGGAATGAACCATTGATCTATTCCAATAGGTCAAAGGCCAAAATATACAAGTTATAGGTGTAGGTAAATATGCAAGTTCTAACATTTAACAGAGTGGTCTAATAGAGGTTTACCTCTTTAAGCCATGAGCGATGCAATATCCCCTGTTTTGTGGAATTCAGAATCTAGCACTGGGAATTTTACGTTGAGGCAATGAACAAGTAATAGCAGTTAATTTGTTTGTTTAGTGTTTACTGTTTTTATCATATCTTCTCCAAGGGTGAGTTTTTGAATTTTGTTTGAACCATTATAAGCCTGAAGTGCTTTCAAGCACTTGCCAGATTAAGGATGATGGGTTGTACCAAGCAACTGAGATTGGAGAATACACCTCGCCATGCTCTAGAAAACTATGGAACATATATCTAGTTATAAAAAAGCATAAGAAATGCAGTTGGATGATGATTTGACCCCGTATTTGACTTAAGATCTTTGTAATAAAAAATGTTGTTCGTTGTTGGTCTTGTCTGCTTATGAACTACTGTGATGTTTACTCTTGTTATTAGTTAGTCTTTCTGGTGTTTGGGACCTTGTATTACCTTTCACTTGTTTTGTGTTTTGATGAAACTGGTCTTTGACTTGACGAGTCTTGTTATCATTAAGACGCCTCAAGTTGATGTGCCTGATTTTGTGTAATTCTTTATTTCAGGAAGCAATGCTGAAGACTGAGTTTCGCAATATGGAGAGATCACAAAAGCGCGAAGGAATAGATATGACATATTTAAAAAATGTTATTCTAAAGCTTCTTGAAACAGGTAATTGAAACTTTTTATTGTCTCCAGTTGCAGTAAATTGACAGGCTGTATGAAACACCAATTTGATTTCTTTCGTCACAGGGGAGGTGGGGGCTTTGCTGCCCGTGGTCGCAACATTACTACAATTCAGCCCTGATGAGGTAAACTGGGCAATTTCTACTATATAACGTTTTTCCTTGCTGCTGATTGCTTGCTTTCCTAGCATAGCCTGTAGCCTCTGATATGTTTTTTTTTTATAAAAAAAACAGTAGAAACACCAGCTCTAGGATACTCCCTCCTTTCTCAAATACATGTCATTCTAGCTTTCAAATTTTGTTCCTCAATACATGTCATTCTACACCATTTTTTTTCCTTTGCATACCCCTCTCATTCCTATTTCCAAGGTCATTTATTACTATGGACTAGAGTACATGCAACATCCAAGAGCAATAAGTGACCAAATAAAAGAGGGAAAGGTGGTCTTTTGTATACATGGGTTGGCCGTTGGTGGTTGTGCGAAATCCTAGAATGACATCTATTCAGGAACGAAGGGAGTATCTTAAAGCCTCGGTTTTATGCATATTGAATTAAGTTGGCTCATGTATTGTAAACGTTACAGAAAAATGTTATATATTAATATTAGTTAAGAGTACAAAAAAACATAAAACAGAAGCATGTGACATGTCCCCATTATATATACAATATTTAATACTGTAACATATTTCTGCAGCAGTTGCAATATTTTTCTTTTTCTAATCTCTAATGTAGAGCATCTTAGATTTCGCTTACTCCAAGAATGATCTGTGTAACTTGTGCTGGCCGCTTGCTGGTTGAGGGGCTCATTTATGGATAGACAACTAGAAATCATTCTAGTTGATATGGTTGGTTTCGTTGTTTCAGACTGCGAGTGACTGAAAGTCTTCATTGGCCAAGCTGAACCTGCTCTCTAATGGAGTCTATGAAGCTCCCTAACCGGTGCTAGAAATATAAGAATGGTGCCAGAAATATATGAATGATGCACTCTAGTCTAGTGTGCCTAATCTCACATCTTTAAGGTTCCAGAATGTCAAATCTTGCACTGTTGGCAGTTGGTGTTTAAGATTCTTTCTGGAATCAATGTCATTTAGGCCAACCCACATACTGCATTTAACGACCTTGGAATTATACTGGCTTTTGGCGATTGGGAATGGTGGTGGGACATTCTTGAATATTTGGGATACATATTCTGCAAAAAGTTAAGACCTTAAAATATAGCAGTCTGAAATATTAAAGGCCATACACAATTATAGGAAAGCCCATCCTTCTAATAAACAAACTTGGCCTTACATTTAAATTTTTTGAATTATCAGAGACTTGTGCACCACCTTGAAGACAGGCTTGGATTTTTGGATTACCGTTTCAATCCTTATGACAAAAATAAGGATCCATGTTTCAGATTTAATTTATTGTAAGAAGTATTAATCATTTATGATGCTTAAAATTAGACCACAAGGCCAATGATGTATGAAAGTTTCCAATGATGACCTTAATTCGGAGTTTGTGAATTGTCTCTGCAGCAGGAACCACCAATGACCATTATTATACTCCTGATATTGAAAAAGGATACTTGTCGCCAAAGGTCGTTCTGAGTGAAGATTTGACATTTCCTTGTTTGAAACTTGACAGCTCAAGAAGTGCCAGCATGGCGTCCTCTCAAATGTGGCTTCGTTACCAGCTACTGCATTGCCGGATGGTGGATCCACGCCAAACTCGTTCTTTTCGAGATTCACTTTCTAGTAGAGGTTACAGGACACTGCTTTTGAAGATTCACATTCTAGCTGAGGGAGAGGATGTTTGTTTGCCTATAGATTCACCAGGTGATCCAAAACAAAAAAAACCCAACCTTTTGCTGATCGTGGAAGGGATTTTTTTTTAAATAATCTATTTTTTATTTTGAATTACAATAATAATACTACCTTTTTTTTTATTTTACAGAAATAATCATATGTCGCTCAACCGTTGAGCGACTTGATCCAAGTAGCTCAACCGTTGAGCGAGTTGGACACTTGTCGCTCAACGGTTGATCTTAGTGTGCAGGCTAACAGGGTATGCATTGTGCCCGCTGGACGACAAGTGTTTAAGTCGCTCAACCGTTGAGCGATTTGAAATAGTCGCCCAACGGGTGAGCGACATATGATTATTCTTGTAAAATAAAAAAAGGTGGTATTATTACTGTAATTCAAAATAAAAAATAGAATATATTTTTTAAAAATTCTCGTGGAAGATGCTATTCATTTATTATTTTCAGGCCTCGTCGTCTCTTCACCTTTTGTAAAACTAGTGTAGATAAAATTAAAAGTAGTTGCGCTACAAGCAATTCATGTTCAAAGTGAGGGGGGAATAAAAGGTTTGATCGGCAACTCATGTTTTGTGTGGGGGGAATGAAAATGTTGTAAATTTACATTGAACATCTCATGAATTCAGGAATTATACTAACTCTGGAAAATTGAGTTGAGCGCTTTCGGTGGCCTGTATTCGGTCTCAGTGCAGCGTGCCAGTGTGTGCTTCTTTGTTGCTCCTCACAACGAGCACTCTAATCTGCTGAACTCCACCAGTGTCACTTATCTTATACATTGGACCACCCTGCGTGGTTGCGCAAATGTGCTGTATTGCCTACAACTATGCACGTCTTGGGTTATAATTCGATACGGTTTTTGCATGCCGCTATGTGCAAAACATGAGTAGCGTTCGGTGATGCACACTCTGGAGAGTTGTGCATTAGGGTCGAATTGTATAGTACAAAACATTTCGGTATACAAGTGTTTTTGTGAAAGACTAGCCGAGTGCTCATGCGTTACGATAGATTTTAAATAAAATATAATATAAGTTATAAACTTAGAAAATCAATATATACTAGAAGACCACCCACGCGGGCTGTTTTGGCTGTCCTGGCGGGCCGACGCATGTGTGGAGGCTAAGCCGAGCGAAGCAGCCCAAGCGCAGGTGCACCCGCGCGGGCTGTTTTGGCTGTCCTGGCGGGCCGACGGATGTGTGGAGGCTAAGCTGAGTGAAGCAGCCCAAGCGCTGGCGCGAGCGCCCCTCCACGCAATGTAGGCCTAGGCCTTCCGGAAGCGATCATATGGAGCGCCATCCCGGGCAACGTGGCGATCTTTGGACCGTGCGGTTTCAAGACGACGCTGCAGAGCTCGAATCGACGATCTTTGGCGAGGAGCGAGCACGATGCGACAATGCGTGTTTTCTTGCCGACGTAGAGGGCTCAGGAGGAGTTCAAAGCTAGCGGCCTTTAATGTTGGTAATAAGGTAACTATCCCTACAAATGAAAGTTTCATACATAATTTGTATCCAATTAGTAAGCTATATAAAATTTTATCACAAACCACAAACACAATTAATCTAATTAACCACGGAAGGTCGTTCACGTATCTTATACTTATACATTGTTTTTTAACGGTAAAGATAAAAGAAGCACATTTGCAAAAGTGGTCTACTTTGAAGGGTGTACAAAATCGCCATCCAATGGGACGCCGCCACGTATGCGGCCCCAGAACGCAGTGGGCTGTAGCAGTAGGAAGCAACAACGTTCGAAAGAGCAATCCAATCCATCCAATCCGACCGTTGGAGCCCCTCCCTCCCACCCCATAAGAGTTCGCCATCCAAACGAGGAGAGTGAGGGAGAGAGAGAATCCAACCAAGGAAGCAAGCACGGAGAGAATCCAAGGTAGGCGATTGCTAGGTTTCTCCCCCCTCGACGGCTCCACGATTCGTCTCCTCCTCGATCTGATGGGTTTTGCTTCTTTTTGTTTCCCCCTCTCAGCTCCTTCGCCGTCTTCACCGATCGATCCATGGACCGCCGCCCGCCGCTCGCCGTATCCCCGCGCCGGCTGCGCCCGCGCCCGCACCACGCCGCCGGGCGCCCTCCCCTGGCGTCCTCCCTCCAGACCGCGCCAGGTACTAGGCGCTACTCATCTCCGTGAAGTTTCTTCTCGACTCGCTCCGCTGCTTTTCTTGTGACGGACGGATTTCCTTGCCATGCGCGGATCTCGTTGTTCTTTGTTTTCCGATTGGGTTTTTTTTTTCGAGCTAGCACTTGGCGGATCACAAAAAGATGGGGTGAAACTTGCTTGTTTTATCCGGTTCTCCACTCCCCGTCAAGAACGGGATCCGCCTATTTCCTTCTGTATCTGGCAAATCGGTTCCGTTTGCATGTGGAAACCCCAGCGAGTTCTTGATGGCCAACAAAAAATGGCCATTTCCCTTTATTTTCTTTCTTAAACGAAAGATGTGTTTCCCAATTGATCTGTTCTGTTCTTCTCCTTCAGTTTCAGGCTTAATCAAGAAACCTTAAAATGTTTAGGTGCAGTGTCCCTGATGTTTAGATTTCGATAACGAACGATTGCTACTTGCCTCATTTCTGCGGTTAAATAAACAGATAATTTGCATCCTTTTCAGTTCTGTTTCGGATGATAAAACCATTTGTTTCTTCAATTCTGTTCTTCATCGCCAAAAAAAATGTTCTTGTCATCGTAAAACCAGTACGCTTTAACTCTGCAACTGCAATAAATTTGTTCTTTTACATTGTCCATGGCTACCGAAAGATGAGTTTTTTCCCCACTGATTCGTTGTGCAGGATTGATCAAGAAAGCCCAGACCCCGATGCGCTCGTCCATCTGCGCGCTCCCGCCGTCGTCCCGCCTCGAGCCCAGCCCGCGCGCGAAGCTGGACTTCGCCGCCGCGCCAACGCCGACAAGGGCGGCGGGGAAGGAGAACCTCCGTGCCCACGATGAGGTGGCCCTCAAGCTCGCCGCCGCCGCGGCCATGAACAACTGGAGGGCCGCGCCGACAAGCCCGCTCTTCGAGAGGGGCAGGTTCTACGACCTCTACTCCGCGCGGCGCAACGAGCGGCTCAAGCGCAAGCACGGGTTCCCCGCCGGCGATGAGGAAGCGGAGGCCATGGCTGAGGACCCCTGCGTGGCCATCGAGCTGTCCAAGCGGAGGGGTGCCAAGAAGTCCGCCGAGTCTGTGAGGAGGTCCATGCCAGCAGCAGACTTCCCGGGGAGCCGGGCCGGCGGCCTGAGCCTGAGGTCGTCTCTGAGGAGCAGCAAGGAGATGAAGAAGGCCTCCGCCGCCACCGCCAAGTCGTCGGCGGTCAAGGAGAGGAGGGCCAGCACGCGGTCGTCAGCTCGCAGGATCTGAGCTTGGAGTTGGCGGTGAAGCTTATGGTTTGGTGGTTGGTAATGTGGATACTATGAAACTCTAGAAGGATGTCAGTAAGTAAGATTGCTAGGTAATTGGGTTGGTAACAGTACTACTGTGGAGTTTGGAATTGGTTTGGGGGCAATATTTTGTTCTAGATTGTGCTTAATAAGTTGAATAACCTTCTTTACTGAAATCCAGAGCCTTTCTGTGTGCCTGGGTGCGCATTCCTTGGGTATTTGTTCTGACTGAAATGTAGCATTGTTTTGAATTCGATGGTTGCTAATGTGGATATTGTTAGTGTTACGACCAAGGATCACATAACAGGAGCAGGCACATTTCCCACTGGTTGGCCGGTAATCGGTCCGGTTACCAGTCAAACCGATTTTTTCTCGGATGAAATTCGTTTGAATTTGATTAAAAACCATTCAAAATTTAAAATTTGAATATGTAAAACCCGGGATTACCAGCCGGGATTTTAGATCCCGGCCCCCAGCCGATAACCGGCGGTTACCGGTCAGGAATTTAATCCCTGGTTACGACCCTTAGACCATACTATTGTGTCGACGTGTCTAGGAAGAGAGAGGCAAGGAAACAAAAGCTAACTTATTATAGCAAGGCGGCATTCCTACACGATGACTGAGAATGACTAGCCTCCTCTCCTTATATAGAGGCAAGGCCCTAATAAAAGATAACTAATTATAGTAATATCTAAACAATATATAGGAGATATCAATCTCAATCCCTATAGGAGATAACTTGCTAATAAAGGAAACAACTTAACTAATCTAATCTATTCAGCAGTACTGTTCATACTCTCTCTCCCTTCGCGACAACTCGTCCTCAAGCTGTGGTGGTGGCCACGGCTGAAGCCATAATGACAGCATCAAAGCTTGCAGGTGGCTCCTCATCACATGAGATAAAATCAGCAAGGCTCCAACGACGCTTGAGGGTGAAGGTGGGGATCCCTTAGCACTACTGACCATTGAGGAAGTCGCCATTGATGTAGGTAACCAGCACGGGGCAGCAGCGACGCCCTTCCTACCACAGAGCGTGATGGGTGTTGAGAGAGACACAATGATATCGCGACCCCCTACGAGGTAATCCTTGCGTTCCGCACCGCCAAAGGTAGGGGAGTCAAGTGGCAACGCGGAAGATGTCGTTGCATCTTCGGTAGCACAAAGGCTACCTCCAGACGTGATGCCGATAGGGGCACTGGCAAAACCAATAGTGGCGCTGGTTCTAAAGGCGGTGGTGATGATGCTGAAGATGGTGACTTCATCGGGGGCACTGTCGGTGGCTTGACTAGCACGCCCTCGGCATTGGTCGTTATCGTGTGGACGACCTCCTCTTTAGCTTGCCTACCAAACAATGCCTCCTTCAGGCGTGCGAGTCACACGTCATGGTTGTCGAGGCGACTATTCATGATTGCACATTGCGCTAGGATTTGATCATGGTTGACATCAATCGTCTTGGAATCAAAACCCTCGTCGCCCGTCATGGTGGAACGTGTAAAAATTGGCTCTGATACCAAATGTTATGACCCTTAGATCATAACGGGTAAACATCGCTGAGAGGATGGCCAGGTGGCATTGGTGTGCTTATGGAGAGAGACTAAGATAGAGAATGATTTTGTATTCCTTCTTTTCTTAACTCTTATTACGCCTCCTCTCCTTACAAAGGCAAGACCTAACAAAAGTTAACTAATTATAGCAATCCGTAAACAATAGAAGATATCAATCTCAATCCCTAAAATGTAGGAGATAACTTGCTAACAAAGGAAACAACTTAACTAATCTAATCCATTCAGCAGTACTGTTCACGCAAATAAACAGTACATGTGAACAATGCTTCATGCGCATAAAGTGAGGCTCTAGTAGGTGTCAGTAAGGCCCTGTTTGGTACAGCTCCAGATTCACATTTTTCAGATTCTGCTTCTAATTCTCTGAGAATCCATTTCTCTGAGAATCTAGAGCTGTCTGTTGAAAGCGTTTGGCTGGTAGGTTGACTCCAAAAACCATATGAGGGAGGATTAGAGACAAATAGACCATATGAAGGGTGCATGCTCACTGGTGGTAGCGAGAGATGATTCAAACGTACTAGTCGTCAGTCAATCAGGTACTTTTCATGAATGGATATTAGATTCAGGTTGTTGCTACCACATATGTTTGGCGAGGGAGATGTTGGACAAAGGATCTCGACACCTAGCGGATGGAATTGTTCACTTGGCAGATCGTAAGGAGTGTAATTACTAAGGTGGAAACGGTTACATTAGAGATGTATGATGGAACACATCACACACTAACGGGAGTTCAGTTTGTTCCTAGCTTAAAGAAGAATCTAATATCTGTGAGATCACTTGAACTCGAAGGTTGCGAGGTATCACTTCGAGATGGAGTCATGCGAGTTACTTGCAAAGGGTTGGTAATCATGAAAAATGTCATAGGGGTGGCCCATCGGCCCTAATGACCTGGCGAAGGCTCCAAAAAGGCATCCGAGGACCACCGTAGGAGCCAAGCTAGGTCACCTCGGACAAAACAAAGGTTACCAACGCACCCCGCACACAACACGATGGGGTGAGCTGGCACCCCAAGGGCGACAAGCCGGGAGGGTGCCGCGACCCTGGTGAAGGTACTTAGGGTACCGTCGCACATGACTAAGGATGCACGAAGGCTGCCAAAGGTGCTCAGTTGGGGGACACTGCATCATGGCGAGGGGCTGAGGCCCTTGGCCTGCACTCACCACGCAGAGGCGAGGGACTGAGGGTCTCGCTCGAGTCCCGCTAGGAGCGAGGGGGAGCGAGGGGGCCACAAGGCTACCGATGGACTGAAGAAGTACATGCGCGATGGACCTGGTCCAAGAAGGACCACTGTACACCATAGGCTACGCCTAGGGAGGCATAAGGACCCTACAGCCCCTACACCCAGGGGGCTTTGTATGGATATAATTGTAATCTCATGTACCATCTTTTATGACTCTATAAATAGGGTTTTGCCCCATGTAATGAGGAAGGACTTTTGGAAAAGGCAATAGAGACACATTCACACACCTTGACACCATTCCCCTATATTGAGGATCATTGGGGTTTTCCCCCTTTGCATATGTGGGATACCCAGGGTCCCCATTTCTCTGCTGTCTAGCTCTGTTGCTACGACAAAAGGTATCTGGAGCAATGGAGCATACCGATTGATAGGTAAACCTAAAGGAAGAGCAACCTATGAGAGGTCTAATGAAAATCCTGGCCAGGAGAAGGAAACTGTGTCGTCAGCATTAGGTTCTCATATCTCATCTACATTTATGTGCGGAACTGCAAAGATGGTTGCAAAATCTAGCAAACGCAAAGGCGAAGGTGCGAGTTGTTAGAAGAAGGAAGATGTGGTGGGACTAACCACGCAATACCGGCGAGTAGGTGGAGCTCAGAGGCAGTACAAACCTTTGGCAAGGAGGGTTGTAGGAAGAGGAGGTGTGGTTAACCAAACTACACAAGGAAAAAACTCTTAGGTGGAGTGTCCACGTGGCCAAGCCCAGATACCGACATGCACATTGTGGTGATGTGCATGAGCGCCTATGATGGGGCACTCTCAATGTGGGAGAAAAAAACGAAAAAAAGGAAAAAAACGAAGTCAACTTGGAGCGAGTTCTTGAAGGAGCACGATGACTTCAGTGGATAAGAGTCAAGGTGGAGATTGTTGAGTATGTGACTCATATCCTAATCTAATAGGACTTGGATATATGTGCTACAAGGAAAGATAGATGAATCATAATAGGATTAAGACTTCTACTTCTCTTTGGTGTAGAATTCCTACTTCACTTTGGAGGACTACGATGACTATATAATCCTATGAGGGGTGCCATAGGAACCCAAAAAGAAGCAAGCCAAGCAAGAGGAACTTATCCAAAGCAGAGAGCACGAGAGGATTAGAGGCTAGGTTATTCTTTAGCACTAGATTCTTGTATAGGGCAAGGATCCGATGGTCCTAAGAGCTTTGAGAGGGTTGCGAGAGAGCGACAATCCCTTGTACTCTATTGAGGTCATGCTTAAATAATTTACGGTTGACTTCGCCAAATCTTTCTCTCTCGTCGTGGTTGCTTCATCACCATTATTTTGGTTTTCTCTATGAGATTCATCTACTTCATTCTTGTTACCATGTATGCTTGTGCTGTATCTCACAAGCTCTGGTCTGATCCAGGGGGTTGCAGCGCATAAGAAGGGGTATGAGAGTAACATTTAGTAAGTTTGCTACGAGGACATGTTGCATTCTTTGATTTGATAGTCATGGAGCATATTCGGGAGTTGGATTTTCTACTTCATTTAGATAATTTGATGCACTTTGGATTATTGTGTTCTTCAGCGGCTTAAGATTCCTTAATTTGTTGGCGAGTGCCCACATGCTTTTTCCAAATATATGTTATCTACTTTGAGAAGGCAACATCACTACACCAGTTATGAAACTTGGATCCCTGAACAATCTTGCTTCTTTTTTCTCCCCCTAAATGTGCGTCGTAGTAGAGAAAGGTGGTAGGCCAATATTAGCCACATCACACAGTATATATGTAACGTCCCGTTTGTCCAGAGTTCTTGCAAGTTTTCAAAACCAAAAAGGAATCATTCGGCTTTGTTGAATCGCCCAAGCTTAACTTGAAGATTTTGGAATCTTGGAGATTTAATATGAATTAATCAAACTTCAACTAATGAGAAAATCTTGGTTTATTTGGAGTTGTTTGAGCTCTAGCGTTGTTTTCCTCTTTCTGTTCGCTCAGACCTCTCTAGACCTCCCTCGTCCTCTCCAGACCTCCTTCTCTGTTTGAACCTTTCTTTGGTTTTGACCTCCGCTTTTGGGTCACGACCATCCTGAGGCGTTCTAAGCTCGGGTTTGTGTTTCAAATATCGTTGAATTCCAAAATTCAAATTTGGGTTTGAATTTCTCTCTTTTTGGGACCTCCTTGTGTTCATTTGGACCTTCCTTGTGTTCATTTGGACCTCCCTTGTGTTCGTTTGGACCTCCCTTGCGTCCGTTCGAGCCTTCCGCTTGATCCAGACCTCAATCGCTTTTGTACTGTCCGATTTGTGTTGGACGACTTGATCTTGTTGGCACGTTCGGCCGGTCCGAACATCCCACCCCCCCTTTTAGTCGTCCGATCTGTGTTGGACGGCCCAATCACTTAGCTCTGTCCAATCGAGATCTGACGGCCCCAGCCTTCCCTGCGTTTTTCCTCGCTATCGCTCCTCCTCTTGTTAGATCTTGACCGTCAGGACCTCCCCTTGTTAGATCTTGACCGTCAGGACCTTTTTTTGTTAGATCTTGACCGTTAGGACCTCCTCTCGTTTGGATCTGAGGGTCCAGAACTCCCCTCGTTTGGACCTCCCCGTCCCTGTGGTCTTTTTGTAAAGACCACCCCCTCGTGGTCTTTTTGCAAAGACCATCCTTGCTGGTCGCGACGTTCTCCTTGGCCGCAACCTCCTCCTTTTTGTCGTTTTGCTGCGACCCCCTCTCTTTTGTTGTTTGCCGTGACCTCCTTTGGTCGGGACCTCCTCGTGGTCTTTTTGCAAAGACCACCTTTGCGGTCACGACCTCCCCTTGGTTTTGACTAGTCCCACTTGCCAGTCCCCTACTCACCTTTTTCCGCCACTTCACTTCTGGCGCAGTCAACACCGCATTAAATACTGCTTTGTCATTTTGAACGTGGATGGGTCGCATTAAATGCTGCTTCCACTATAATCATTTCTCCTCTTGCCTCTTTTTCCTACCTGCTCCTTTGACCATTCCCCACTTTTCAGCAGTACTTCATCATGGCTTCCGGCGCTACATCTTGTAGCCCAGTTTATCTTTCCTTCCCCTATAAATAAAGCTCCAGGGAGCCCCTTTTGACCTCTTTTTCTCCCTCAGCTTCCCAACACTACCCTTTCTTCCTCTGGCTCGTTTTTCTCCGTGCTTTGATTTCGCCTGAGCAATTGGAGCCGTGTCATCTTCAACAGCTTCTCCATCAAGGGAGCTAGTTGGAGTCTTCGTCCTCCTCACCGTTGAAGGGCCATGCTGGAAATTCGCGTCGCCTTCGATCTCCGTCGGAGTTCTTCCGCGACCTCCTTCAGCATCTCGCCTTGTCCCGGTGAGATTCCTCATTCTATTTCTTGTTTTGCTTGGTCTTCTTTTGTCAAGATCTCTCTCTTGGGTCAAGACCTTCCTCTCGATCTTGACCACCTTCTGGTCTTTTTGTAAGGACCACCCTTTCGGTCTTTT
Source organism: Phyllostachys edulis (assembly GCA_036346405.1). Lineage (NCBI taxonomy): Eukaryota > Viridiplantae > Streptophyta > Magnoliopsida > Poales > Poaceae > Phyllostachys > Phyllostachys edulis. The sequence goes on along the minus strand of CM070557.1, from coordinate 4,343,844 downwards.
GCAAAGACCACCCTCTCGGCCATGATCACTTCCCGATCGTGACCACCTCTTGGTCTTTTTGCAAAGACCACCCTCTCGGTTCTTTTGCAAAGACCACCCTCTTCTGCTTGAACCTCCCTTTTCGTTGGACCTCCTTCCTAGTTGGGACCTCCTGCTTTCTAGTTTTTGGTTTAAGATCTCTTTAGTTCTTTGCTCAAGTTGTTTTGCTTATTTGGCTCTTTCCGAACTTGTAGATTCCGACTTCGTGGAGGAGTACCTGAATTCAACGACCTCTACTGAAGCCTCGCCACTCTTCAAAGAAGGCAAGCCTCAGACCTTTGATCATATTGAACCTAGCATTTCAAAAGTATCTTGTTTTACCTTACCATGCATGGCTATTTGTATAAAAATGGTTTGGGCAGTAGCTATATCCTACCTAACAGAATGCCTCTTTGAATGGTTGAACTCGACATGTTGACATGTTCCCCTTGGAGACCTTAGAATGGGTATTCTTAGTTGGTCTTGTATTGATATTGCTAACATGGGAGCGTATTTATGCTTAGCCTTGCTTTAGATGCGTTGGTTATGAGAATCATGAATCATGTTGTTAATAAACTTGACTAATTGAACTATGGAACTGTGGTTGGTGCCACTATTGAGCAGTTGTGGTGCTGATGCCGCAGCTGTATAGATCGTGGTGCGATGCCACTCTTGTAAAATTTATTGTGCCAAGACCAGGGTGGTCTTTTGGCTGGGTGAACCCAAAATGCTTTCTCACTCGGGCGAGTGATTGTGCAGTAAAGGGGGTGCTATACGCATATTGGGATGAGGTTGTCTCGCCCGGGGTGGTCTAAGGACTTAACTTTATGTTTCATTGCTTCGGGCCAACCGTGCAACCACAATACCATGGTTATTAAGGCGGTAAGGCGAGGCGAGGCGACCCACCCCCCTCACACCTTTTAAGCGGTATGGCGTGAGGCGAGGTGTGACGACCCAATCCTAGGGCACCCGAGAGATCCTCCAGGACCTCTGGAAAGTCCATCAGGACCTCCCAGGAGGTCCATAAAGGACATCTCGAACAGTCCACCAAGACCACCCAGGAGGTCCAGCAAGACCTCCTGGAGGTCCAGGAGCACATGACCCGAGAGAGAGTCTTTGAACCGAGGAGCACCCACGGTCTGATATGTCCCCACGTAGAAACAAACGAGGAGGTCCGAGGGCGTACCAAGACCTCCCACAACCCTCCAGAGGAGGTCGTGGAGGTCTGGGACCACTCCAGAACCCCACATGTTCATCCTTCTTGAGGACATGGTGGACCGAGCCTCGCTCCAAGGTCCTCAGGAAACTTGAGCTAGTCCCAAGGATCATGGCTAGCTCTTCACAAAGATATACACAATGGTGATGACATCCGAACACACCTTTATATAAGCAAAACATTTACAAGGTTGTTTACAAGGTGGCCTTGGGCCAAACATAAATACATGAAAACAAAAGAAATCAAAAGGGTCCATCAACACGCCACAGGCAGCTGACTGGAGGGCACAACCTAGCTGCTTTGATCTTCTTCACTGACAATATCTTCTCCCGCAAAGATTGCAATGAGCAAGAGTGAGCACAACAACCGTGCTTTCGCAAGTTACACCCGTGGGTTAGCAACATGACATGCATAGATGGATAATCAAAGGATGGCATAATATGGTTATTTTGCACAAAGCCAATTTTCTTTCAAATACCATTACTAAGTTCCAAAGCAGATCTTTAATAGCTAAAATTCATTTAGCAAAGCGCTTTTTCAGCTTGAGTAGCATTCATCAACAAATTGGTGAAGGATACCTCCGACATTAGGCTCCTCGCCCAAACCCATGGGATAAAATCCCAAATACTGCTTTTAGCAAACATTTCGAAACCCCAAATCCAACATCTAACTTCAAGTGGCCTTTGCCAAGACGCCCATGACCGTGGACACGGCTATTCAATAGATTTAACTCTGCAGAGGTTGTGCACTTTACCCACACGACATGAGTACTCTAGTTTGTTTGGCATGCGCGAGTGCCACCTTTCACTACCGAAGGTAAGAGGTCTAGAGTTCATGACAAGGCCTTTACAATGCATTGCTCCACCACGCCTTTCCTTGCTAAGGTTTCACCCCTGTGGATAGCAATCCGTGGAAGCCCCTCTTGCACCGTGGGAACGATGGGTTATAAAAGACCATTGGCCAAACAAGACCTCCCACACCTCTAATGGAGCAAAGATATGGTAGAGTTTTGCAAATTAATCACCAGATCCCACGCCCCAGATCGAGACGTGGTTGCACGCAGTTTTAGCAATGGCCCATTATAGGCCTAGCATTGGTCGCTCAAAGACCGGTCCTCAAATGACTAGGGCGACTTCCACAAACCCAAGGGCATCGATCTACCATAAAGGCACGATCCTGCATAAACTTGCACCAACCAAGCCAACCAATTAGCGAGCCTAAATCCATTTCATTTTCTTTGCTTCCCCAAAGAATACTTTCATACCTCCATGACAACCCAATGTCATGGTTAAAACATTTTAAAGAAACAGTTGGTCATGTTGGTAAAGATTTCCCAAATCAATAATTTTGGTCTAAGCAGGACTAAGCATAGGTTTTCAAATGATCTTGGCTCACACTCATCGCATGTACCAAGCTTGACCTAATGGTGACAATAAGTGCTGTCCAAAGTCAACAGTAGCCATACAAAGGAAATGGGTATAACTATGAAGTTAAAACTGGTATTGAATTAACTTGATAGAAATAGGCATGCAATACATTTTAAAACAAGACATAAATAATTTGAATTACTGGGTGCAATATGATCAAAAGTGTAACTTGCCTTGCTCACTACTCTGTGAATCCTCCTCTTCAGTACACTCAGACTCCCTGGAGTCTTCACGATCTACACGTATGAAGGAGCAATTTCAAAGAAGGTTCAAATAAAGATCCAACAAAGATCCAAATAAAGAATCAAGAGAACTCCAGAGAAATCTCAAAAACCCAATTAACAGAAGAGTATTGTATTTAGATTAGGTTCTTTTGGAGAAGGTCTAGCTTACCAGAGGAAAAGGGGTCTTTAGAAAAAGGCCCCAAAGGTGTGACCTAAGCAGTGGGCAAAGAGGTCCTGAGGCAATGGTGCTTGCACAAGGTCCAGAGAGGAGGTCCTCACCCGAGCACCATAGAAATCCCAAAAGAAGTGCACAAGAGAAGGTCCTGTGAAGGACATGACCACTCGGTGTAGTGATGAACTCAAGAGTGGAGGAGATCATCAAAGAACTTACCAAGGGCAAGAAGCTATGGATGAAAGGGGAGGTCGTAAGAACCAAGCTCTCCCGGGAAGGCCTCTGATCCAAAACCGAGAGGGTGAAAATGGAGAAGGTGGAGTGGTGGAATTTCTTAGACAAGTTGTAGTCAAAGTGGTGAAGAAAACTAGAAATACACGTGTCAAGGATAAGTATAGAAATGGGTCAAAGGTAGGTAGTGGCAGGGCAGGTGTCACTACAATTCTAGGCAAAAGGTACGAGGAAGGACAATGTATGTTGCTTGGGAAGGAACAAAGAAAAATATCAGAGTACAATTAAGTGATCCAATTCAAAGTAAACACCACGTATGCGCATGCATTTAATGTGACAAGACACGCATTAAATGCCCCAAGATATTTACGTGGCGGAGGAAATGAGAATGACCGGATCGTCAAGTGGGGCCACTCAATATAGGAACTGTCGGGTCAAAAATGGGGAGGTCTTGACCCACAATAGAGGTCCTCGAGGAAGTCTAAAGGTCAAGGAGGTCCAAACATGCAAAAGAAGTGCGGACATGGGGAGGTCTGACGGTCAGATCAACAAAGGAGATCCCGACGGTGAGGATCTCATCAAAGGAGGTCCAGCGAGGAGGTCCCAAGCCGCTCTCTAAAAGCCACGGAAGGTCTTGGACAGAGGTCCAAGGAACTTCTAAGGAGGTCCCGTGGTTGAGATTAAAAGTGAATTGAGGTCCAGGCGGTTGGATCTCCAAAGGGAGGTCCACGGCCAAGATCAACGTCTTGAAGAGGTCCGTGGAGGAACATAACGCATGTGGAGGTCTAGACCCTTGGATTGGAAATGGGAGGAGGTCCGGACCGCCAGATCAAATGCAGAGAGAGGTCCATGCGAAGTGGTTCCAAATGGAAACGCCTAACGTCCAAGTAACTTAAGGAAGATCTTCACTCCGATGAGGTAAGGTCAAGATGAACCCACGTAAAGTCCTTTCTGACAGAAGAAATGTCGAGGTGGTTCATATGAACTCGGAGGTCCAAGACATACAAGAAGTTCATTGGAACACATGGAGGTCCAAATGAAAGGAGGTCAGGCATTAAAAAAAGTGCCCAGATGACAAGAGGTCTAGACTTAAGAGAAGTCTCGAATAAAAGAGGTTTGAACCTTAAGAGATTCAAACCAACAAAGAGGTCTAAATGACCAAAGTCAAAGAACAAGCCCTGGACGTGGGATTACGCCCAAGAAGGAAAGATCCAAGCCTCAGGAGAGGCTTAGCCTCATGTGTCACTAATGGGGTCTAGGCTGCAGAGGAGGTCTAAACCCACATATCCACAGGAGGTATGCTAGGGAAAGGTCTACATAGCATACCAAAAGAAAATCTCAACAGTTCAACCTCTCCAAACGAACCAACTCGGAACTTTTATTAAAATACAATAGTGTCAATTTATTTTACACATTTGAAAAGGATTTAGAAATTCAAGATGTTACACGAGGCGACGCCTTACATCATCCTAAGGCGAAGGAAGATCCAGAACAACTGAGCATAGTGTGGAAGAAGAGCCGAAGAAAAAGAGAAAAAAGGGGAGATAAGGCAAAAAAGAAAAAGAAAAGAACTCACCTGCATCAACAGCCCATCAGCCCAACCGACTATGCCCGTGACCTAGCCCATCTCAACGCCATGGTTATTATGCTGTGCCCGTGAGCCGTGACCTCCTCACCTCCTCTCTTTCTTGCCGCCGCTTCCTCTCTCTCCCGTCCGACGTCGCCGCCTCCTCTCTTTCCTGCTGCCGCCTCAGCCCTGCCTCCTCTCCCGTCTGATGCCTCCACCTCCTCTCTTTCCTGTCGCCCTCTCCCGTCCTCTTCCCCTTCCCTACCCCGGCGGCGCAGATCCGGGCGGTGCAGATCCAGAGCTCGGCGGAGGAAAGCACCCACGGGTGGCAGAATACCTGGCGGCGCAGATCCGGCGCGGCTCTTGGCGGTGGAGGATCCACAGCCGGTGTAGATCATGCGAGGAGGCTCCAGGTGAGCTCCCGGTTCCTCTCTTCTGTCCTTCTACCTCCCTCTCCACCGGAGGCCCGAGCAGAGCGATTTGAAGGCGAGGCGACGCAAAGGCGGGCGACGCCTTACACCCCGGGACCGCCTTACCGCTTAGGCGACGATTAAGCGTCGCCTAAGCGATGCCTTAATAAGCATGCACAATACCATTTTATGGGGGTGGTCTGGGCCAAATAATTAGCAATGGTTTGGTCTGGTTCTGTTATGGTGGAAGTGTGTGCTGATTCACACTTGGCGCAAGAGGGGGCACGAATCTGGGGGGGTTGCAAATTAACAAGCGAAACCTTAGCGGGCAGAACCAAGTTAGATCAGAGCTTTGTAAAGGCCTTGTCACGCTCTCTAGACTACTCACCTTCGGAAGTGAGCAAGGGTTTTCTAGGAACCCGACCCGCTAGAGAGATCGTGAATTGTGGATAAAGTTGTACACCTCTACAGAGTGAAAAATCTATTCGAATAGCTAAGCCCTTGGTTATGGGCACTGCCTGGAACAAATGCATGAAGGGTAGTTTTCTCAAAATGTGGTCTTGGGAGCTCCAGAGTTGGTGTTCTGGGGTGGTTGTGGGAGCTCTGGTGTTGGTGCTCCAGAGAGGACGTGGGAGAGGTCCTGGTTGTGGGTGCGACCAGACCTTCCACGAGTGGTCTTGGAAGTGAGTTGGTGCTCACGACTTCCTTTGAAAAACAAAATGTACTTATGTATTACTCTTTTAACTTGCGCTTTGCAATCTACTTATGTTATTCTCTATCAAATATCGCTTTCTACAAACTAACCCTACAGCTCTCATTGGCCAAGCCATTGCATGAATATTATGTGTATACTTGTTCCCTGCGATTTGCTGAGTACATTCAAACGTACTCATGGCTTTAAGCCCTGTGTTGAAGCAGTGGCGAAGAAGATCAAGGACAAGGGTGCTTAGACCTCTTTGAGGAGGAGTTCTTTGATGATATAGCCTTCTAGGAGACGTCCTCCACTCGACAGCCTGTGGGCTTGCAGGATGGTCCTACGCGCGTTTTGTGTTCCGCTGCAAGTTCTGTTGTCTGTTTTTGTAAGCCCTTGGTGGCGATCTCTGTAAATAACCTTGACCATAAGTTCCTTGTTTAATATAAGTTAATTTGTCTGCTTCATCTTATTTCTTGTTGAGTGGTTGTGATTGCACCTGTGTTGATCTGTGCGAGCTAGCTTGTGATCTTGGGACTAGTTCAGTGCGCAGAGGCTAGGACCTCCTCTCAGGGTGTTCTCGGAGGACCTCCCAGACCTGCGGGTGGTCCTGTCGGATCTCCCTAGGTGGCCCTGGGAGATTTCTCCGGGTGTATCCCGAGAGGGTCCTGTCAATATATAAAGGAAAAATTTTGTTGTTGCCACTGGAAAGGTGTGCAATATCGGTTTTGCCACCGCAAATTCGACCATTTCATTTATGCCACTGAAATTTTGGCTCCATTTTTTTTGCCATTACTGTCAATATCTATTAGTTTAACTGTTACAATAGATCGTTTGAACGCTATTTCGTCGTTAGGTTTTTCCCAAAAAGACATCCAATACCTGTGCCAGCTTGTGGGCCCCACTATCAGTCCCTCATATCTCTCTATGCCCACTGTCAGCTTTGGCGAAGGGAGGGAGGCAAAGGCGGGTGCGCACGTGAAGTTCAGCCAGGAGGGCCACCATCGACCCCCATGCCACTTCCCATATCGGACGACGACAGCGGCAGTGTGAATGACAACCACGGTGAGGACAACGTCGGTGTGAACATCGACCCTCGACGTGTGCGCGAAGAAGCAGACCATGAGCCGTACACGACGGTGACCATGAGAGGCCTCATGGGCCACGGTGAGGAGGCAGGGGGCGCGACAGCGAGGTGGAGATGAGGAAAATGGGGCGGAACAGAAGCGGCGAGCTGACGATGGCTCCTGGTGACGAGAACAGAGGGGAGAAGGAGGTAGTCGGGATCGAGGAAGGTGAGGAGGAAGAATTGGAGGCGAGGGTGCAACAATGATGCAGGGCGTGGTGGCGGAGAGAGGTAGGGGTCTTGGCAAGGGGTGGAGAGGAGGAGGCTGGAGGCAGGGGTGTGTCCACGGAGAGCTGGAGGCAAGGGCACGGCCATGGAGAGGGAGAGGTGGCGGTGGGTAGAGGGGGGGGTTGCGGGTTGTACGGTGCTGGTGAAGAGAGAGGAGAGAGACAGGGGAGAGACGGAGAAGAAGATAAAGAGTAAGAAGGAAGGGTAAATAAGTCTTTTCGTATACAATTTGACAGTCAAGGGGCATTTGATCGACGGTAATGTAAAAAACGAAATAGACCAAAAATTTCAGTGATATAAATGAAAATTTTTGGTGGCAGAATTGATATTGCTAACCTTTCGAGTGGTAGCAACACATTTTTCCCATATATAAATGGATCGTATAGAGAACTTTTATGGGAACATGGGTTTTCAATACCGGCGTTTATTTTTTTTTCCGGAGTCACCGATTGAACCGATTTTACCGGTAATCGAAAAAGTTTGACCGATTAGCGGTGTACCTGATCATAGCTAATCCAGCTATGCCTCGAGATTCGCAATTAGCTGAACCTGATCACCACCTAAAATCGGCCGATTATCTGAACCCAGATCACCACACAGGGAAACCCCTCCAGCTATGCCTCGAGATTCGCAAGATCATAGTCGGACGTGGAGATTGTCCCAAAGAAGATTTTTCGTAACCGTACTGCTCCATTCACCTCTCACCACTCAGCAGCAGCAGACAGACGCAAAGATAAGGTTCCTACCTAGTGCCTACAGTACTCCCTTGCAAGCGACATGGCACCCACCCGGTGGCCACTGCTCCTCCTGCTGGTGGCGGCCACCGCGACGTCGACGGCGACGGCCTACCCGCCGGCGCCGACGCCGTGGCCGGAGCAGTTCCACGCGGTGCTGTTCACGAACCTGACCAACACGTCCATAGCGTCGACCGGCCCGCCGCTGCGGCTGACGGACCTGTACTACGACTGGCCGCGGCGGCGCAACCTGAACCTGGTCCGGCACCAGCTCTCCAACGACCCGCTGTACGACGTGGAGTGGGACAACGGCACCACCTTCTACTTCGACTCCGCGTCCTGCCGCACGGAGCAGTTCCCCGTCGGCGTTCTGCGCCCCGGGTGGCTCGCCGACGGCGGCGCCGTATACCTCGGCCGCGAGCGCACCGGCGGGTTCGACTGCCACGCCTGGGGCAAGGCGGGGTTCATCGTCTACTACGAGGACGTCGTCACGCGCCGCCCCGTCCGATGGAACTTCCTTGACGGTACGTACATACATGTAGGCTCGTAGCAGTGCACGACATAGACACAACCACTGTTCACTGTTTATCATTGATTGATTCATTAATTGACCATGATTTGTCCCCAATAGTTTAGACGATGTTTGGATGAAGGAATTTCTCGGGCTGAATTAATTTACTTCCGTCTGGGATGCATGAAGAAAGTTACTAGAGGATCCAATACGCTTTCAAGTCGTTACAGAAGATATCCGGTGGTCAAAATTCCTTCAACCAGCTTCTTTGATTAGGCGGTCGAAACTCCTTCTACAACTATATAGTCGTAGCTTCTTCTACGACCAAGTCCAGTCATAGCCTTCTACAACCACGTATAGTCGAAACATTTCGACTAGGTGGTCGAAAGTCCTTCCGAGCACACGTTGTCTAAGACAATGAACAGTATTTGTGATGAACAAAATCGACGACAACGAACAGAGGAATTTTGCGGTGCCGAACTGCGCACCTTTTTTGGTTTTTCTTCCACTATTTATACACATCTTTACATCTTAGAAATAGAGAATACTTCTATCCTAACCGGACTCAACAAACTGAAACTAATTCTAAACCGGAATCGATGCTGAACCTAACTAAACAAACTTAGATAGGACTTTCCCTATCCATACTTGGACAAACCAAATCTTGATTATTTCCAAAGACTCCCCCTTAATCTAGATTTGGTTGTGTAAGATCTTTAACACCAATCAGCTCGCGCATCTCTGAAAACTTCAGTTTGGCAAGTGACTTGGTAAGAATGTTTGCACGCTGTTCTTTTCCACTAACATGCTGAACAATTATTTCTCCTCTTTCAACACACTCACGAATAAAAATGGAATCGGGTGTTGATATGTTTGCTCCTCCCATGAAACACTAGGTTCTTCATCAACGCAATTGCTGACTTGTTGTCGACATACAACTTGACTGCTTCCGGAGGACGCCCTGTCACTCCACTCAATAAACTCCTCAGCCATAAAATTGACATGCAGCAGCTGCAGCTGCCATGCACTCTGCCTCACACGACGACAATGCGATGCTCTTCTATTTTTGTGATGCCCATGAGATCACATTGATGTTGTGAGGAACTCCCTCGGAATATACTGCCCGGATTTTTTTTTTTGCTTCGGTACTACCGCATGGAGGAGCCGAGTAATCTTGCCGACGTTTCTAAAGGAGGTCCGCCAGGACCTCCCAAGAGATCTCAAAGACCTCCTGAGGGTCTTGGTCCTGTGCACCGAGCTAGTCCCGAGATCGAGTTAGCTAGCTTCGCATGCATTCCACATCGCTGTAATCAATTCCATACAACAAGAACAAAGATGAAGCAGACAAATTAATACATATATTAACAAGGGACCTTAAGGTCAAGGTTTGTACAGGGGTGCCTCTCAAGGCTAACAGCAAAAAGAGAACAACAACACAGCGGAAAACAAAACAATTCTGAGGGTCCATTCGCGGCTAGCCCACAGGCTACCAAGTGGAGGACGTCCTAGTCTTGTGAGGTCTTCAAAGAGCTCCCTCCCGAGAGCACAAGACCTCTGGATCTCTCACCTCTGCTTGATTAAAGCAGAGGGCACAAGCCAATGAGTACTTTGAATGTACTCAAGAAGCCGGGGACAATGTATGCAAGTAATATTCATGCACGGCTTGACAAGGTGAGCTGTATGGTTAGTTTGCAAAAAGCAACATTTGACAGTAAATAACATGTATAGATTGCAAAGCTCAAGTTAAAACAATAATACATAAATACATTTGATTTCAAAAGAGAGGTCGTGAGCACCCACTCACTCCCAAGGCACCAACCCAGACTTCTCTAGAGCACCCACTCCAGAGCTCTACAAGACCACCCCTAGACCTCCACGGACAACCATGGTCATCACGAGTACGTCGGAGCCACCCAGAGCACTCACGATTCCCACAATCAACCGTGGACCACTTCTAGGGTTCACAAGACCTCTTTGAAGAAACGTCGACCCTCATTCGAAATCTCCGGTGTGTCCATAACAGAGGACGCGCTATTCGAATAGATTTACTTTGCAGAGGTGTACAACTTTACCCACAAGAGGTAGTCGCTGATATTACACACGTTACCTTAGACATGTGAATCAAGTAGAGACCACCACCGGTTTTTACAAAGGTCCATCTCCGACTTCGATTCGCCTCGTGAGGTTTCGCTTCCGGTTGGGTTGCAACCTCCACCGGATTCGTGCCCCCTCTTGCGCCAGCGCGCCAAACGCTCCACCACAACAGAACCAAATCATAACATCTCTAGTTATTGCACTCGGTCCACCCCATAATGGACATGTGGTTGCACGGCATGGCCCAGATCAATAGCTCCCAAGGTTCAGTCCTTAATTGGCTGCTCAGGCAAGGCTATCCTCAACCCAATGTGACCCCATAGCACCAACTCTAGGGCACCCAGGTGACTCCATAGCATCAACTCAGGAAGCACCCAAGTGACTCCATAGCAACAACTCATGGAGTACCCACTACTCGCACCTTGCCAACTTGCCCGAGCATAAAACTGTTTTGGGGTTTCACCTGGCCAAAGGACCACCCTGGTCCCGGCACTGCAAATTTTAACAAAGGTGGCTTTGACCACAAGCAACACAACTAGGCTCCAACCACAGTTGCACAGCAATGGCACCAACCACAGTTCCATAATTTAATTAGTCAAGTTTAGCAATATTGATTCATGAGGAGACCAATGTCTACTGGAGCATGGCTAAGCAAGCACGATACCCATGTTGGCAATAGCAATATGAAACCAACTAATAGTACCCATCCTAAGGTGTTCAAGGAAACATGTCAACATGTGGATTTCCAAAGAAACAAGGAGGCATAAAACAGGTGGGTATTTAACTAGAGCCCAAACTATTTTATACAAATAGCCATGCAGGTTTATAACAAATCAAAATACTTTTTGTAAAGATGGGTTCAAAATGATCAAGGACCACGACTTGCCTTTAGTGGAGAGTTGCTGAGCTTCTGAGAAGGCTGTTGGATCTTCAAACTCCTTCGCACCAACGGAATCTACACGATGAAAAGAAAACAAATAAATAAAGCAACCCAAAAAGAAACTGAAAAAGAACTAGGCTAGAACCAAAAAGGGAAGAGGTCCACTGGAAAGGAAGGTCCGACAAGGGGAGGTCCAACTAGAGAAGCTAAGGGAGCTCTCTTGAACTGAGAGGGAGAGGAGGAGAAGGTTGAATGAAAAACAAGGAGGCAGTGGTCGCTCTGTGGTGCTCCATATAAAGGAAAAAGGAGAATAGGAACGCCATCAAAAGGAGTGACCAGGTTCAAGGTATTGATACAAATGTACACTACCAGCAAGTACCAAAAAGGACCAGAGCAGGCACGGGAGGAGACAAAAGGTCAAGGAGGAGGTGACAACAATAAAAGGGCGCACACTTTTGCAATGGCAAGGACGTGACAAACGATAGAAAAATGTGCGCAAGGTACAAACAAGAGTGACAAGGTTACTGGCTAAAAACAGGAAAAGGTCCTGTGAAGGTCAAGAGGAAGTCAAGAAAGGAGGTCGTGACCCACGAGGGAGGTCTTGACCGCCAGGGTGGCCTTCGCAAAAAGACCACGGGTAGGTCCTAAGGGCAAGGAGGCCCAAAGGCAGGGAGGTCCTGCGGGAAGGAGGTCCTGGAGACAGGGGGAGTCTAGAGCCAAACAAAGAACCAACAGAGAGGTCCAGACCAACAAAGGTTTAAACCCAAAGAGGAGGTCTAGACCAACTGGGAGGTCTAAACCACAAGGGGATCTAAACCTCAAAGGAGGTCTGAACCACAGAAGGGTTCTGGACCTCGGAGGAGGTCCAGACTACAAGGAGTGAAGGAATTCAAGGAGGCCCTGAGGGCAAAGAGGTCCAAAAGACACACGAGGAGGTCCCATGGACACGAGGTCCAAAAGACACAACCACGGGGAGGTCCTATGGACAGGAGGTCCAAAAGACACAACAACGGGGAGGTCCTGAGGGTCAGATCCACAAAAGGGAGGTTCTCGATGGTCGAGATCCATAAGGGAGGTCCCGACGTCGATCCAAGAAGGAGGTCCTAACCGGTCGATCCACAAAGGGAGGTCCGAACGGTTAAGATCTCCAAAGGGAGGTCCTAACGAGATCTAACAAAGGGAGGTCTGAGCAGTTAAGATCTCCAAAGGAGGTCCTAACAGTCGATCTAACAAAGGGAGGTGCGAACGGTTAAGATCTCCAAAGGGAGGTCCTAACGGTTAGATCTAACAAAGGAGGTCCGAACGATTAAGATCTCCAAAAGGAGGTCCTAACAGTCGATCTAACAAAGGGAGGTGCGAATGGTTAAGATCTCCAAAGGGAGGTCCTAACAGTCGAGATCTAACAAAGGGTAGGTGCTCGAAGTTAAGATCTCCAAAGGGAGGTCCTAACGGTCGATCTAACAAAGGGAGGTCCGAACGTTAAGATCTCAAAAGGGGAGGTCCTAACGGTCAGATCTAATAAAAGGGAGGTCTGAACGGTTAAGATCTCCAAACGGGAGGTCCTAAGGAACTCTGGGAAGGTCCATTTGAACCTGAGAAGGTTCGAATGAACAAGGGGACGTTCAAAAGGAGCTCGATATGGACACAAGGAGGTCCATACGGGCATGGGGAGGTCCAAGCAGAGAAACAGGTCTAGACCAAAGGAGATCTAGACAGAGAAGAAAGTTTAGACCAAAGAGGAGGTCTAAACATAAAGAGATTCAAACCAACAAAGAGGAGGTCTGGACTAGAGGACGTCCAAACAAAAGATACAAGGGAAGGTCTAGAGATCAAAGAGGTCTGAAACACAAATCTGAGCTAGTCTAAAACCCAAAAGGGAGGTCTTAGACCAACAAAGGAGTCTGAGCAAGGGGAGGTTTAACACAAAGGAGGTCTGGACCGAGAGAGAGAGGGGTCTAGACACAGAAGAGGTTCTGGAAGGGAGAAACCAAGCTAAAAGGCTGATAGAGCAAAAAGAGAAAAGGAAAACTTCCAACAAACTCCAGAAGAAACCGAACTGATTTAGTTGAAGTTTGGTTTAGTCCATTAAAGCTCTTTTAAAATCTCAAGTTAAGCTTTGAACTCTCGACAAAAATCAAATGGTTCTTTTTATTTTGAAAACTTTAAGAACTTTGGACAAACGGGATGTTACAGCTGTTGACATAGAACACCATCCCACTAGTGCTTTTCTTGTCATCGACGTCATTGGCCAAGCCACTATCACAGAACCCGACCAACTTCCCATCATCTCTACCTATATATTCTAGTCCAAATTCAACAGTACCTTTCAGATACCGCATCATCTATTTAACTGCTTCCTGATGCATAACTGTTGGCCTCTCCATGTACCTACTGACCATCCCAACCGAATATACGAGATCAGGTCGAGTGTGTAGCAAGTACCTTAAGCTTCCAATGACACGTCGATATTTAGTTGGATCTACAGGCTCTCCGCTAGTATCTTTACCCAACTGTAGCTTCGATTCCATGGGACACTTGCATGAATTGCAGTCTTCCATACCAGACTGTTGTAGAATCCTCTTTGCATAGTCTGATTGCTTGAGAGTGATTCTGTCTTGTCCTTGTTCCACCTCAACGCCGAGGTAGTAAGAGAGGAGTCCGAGATCAGACATCTCAAACTCATTCATCATCTGGTACTTGAAATCTTGGATGTTAGCAACTATTGAGCCTGTCACAATGAGGTCAATATTGGTTCCATTTGCCCTCATGTACACAACATGTTCTTGAGGGCACTTGGAGAAACCCAACTGCTTCAAACTTCTGTCCAGCCGAAGGTTCCCAGCACGAGGTGCTTGGCGAAGCCCGTATATTGCCTTGCATAGCCGGTACACTTTGTGCTCTTGCTGTTTCACTTTGTATCCTTCTGGCTAGACAACATAGACTTCCTCTTGCAATTCTCCATTTAAGAAGTCCATTTTTACATCCATGTGATGCACCTGCCACTTGCATTGAGCTGCAAGGGCTAACAGTAACCTTATAGACTCAATTCTTGCTACTGGAGCAAAAACTTCATCAAAGTCGATTCCTTGACGCTGCACATACCCCTTTGCAACGAGTCTCGTTTTATGCTTCACCACCTCCCCTTCTGAATTTTTTTTGAACTTATAAACCCATTTTAAACCAATGGGTTTGTGCACTTTTGGCAAGTCGGTCAGCGGCCATGTTTGATTCTTCTCAATTGAGGCAATCTCATGATCCATTGCATCAACCCATTGCCTCTCCCTGACTGCTTCTGAGAAGGTTACCGGCTCCTATATTGCAATCTGCAGTAGATCCTCCGTCGGCAAATGTGTTTCTTTTGTCTCTTCATAAATTTCAGCAAGAGATCGAAACTTGTGTGGTGTCTTACCATACGTGGATGAAACTAGAGAGCTCTAGCTTACCGGAGTGTGTGGCGACGCTGGTTCTCCAATCGCTGGCGATCCTGTCATGCTTGAAGCTCTAGGAGACTACTGAACTGCTCCGATCATCAAGTTTTCCTGCTTGAACTGATGGAACCTTCATGTGTGCCATGTAACCGAACACCTTCAGGTGGTCTAGACATGGCTTCTTTCTAGTCCATGCTTCATAGGGGGTTGAGGTAGGGAGTGCTTTAGTGGCCACACGGTTCAGGATGTACACTGCATGCCGCACTGCCTTCCCCAAAAGCTTCTGGGCATGTGCATGCTTCTTGCCATTGCCACTACTGTCCTGTTCCTGCGCTCCACGACACCATTTTGTTGTGGCGTGTAAGGCACAATGAGATGTTGCTGAACTCCTTCATTCACGCAGAAAGTGTTGAAATCATTTGAGAGGAAACCCCTCGGATCTGTTCTCAACACCTTCAGTTTGCATCCTGCCTCGTTCTCCACGAGCGCCTTATACTTCTTGAACTCCTTGAATGCATTGCTCTTCTCCTTGAGCATATATACCCACATCATCCGACTAAAGTCGTCGATGAGGAGTAGGAAATACTTATTGCCGCCTGATGTCGATGGAGAGATAGGACCGCAAAGATCAGCATGAACAAGTTCGAGTCGCTCCTGGGCTCGGTAAGCTGCCACACCGGGAAACAGAAGACGAGTTTGTTTTGCAATTAGACAACCCTCACATACTTGGGTGGGGTGGTTGATCTTCGTTAATCCAATAACCATCGCTTTTTCACCCATGAATTTAAGAGATTGGAAATTCACATGTCCTAATCTTGCGTGCCATAGCCATGTTGGGTCACCCATACTTGCAAACAAACACTTCGGTTCACAAGTCTCCATCTACACCTTGTAGAGACGATTGGGGGAGCGCTTGACCTTCATCAGCAATCTGTTAGACTGATCATATAACCATAGGAAAGCATTAAAAATGATAACTTTGCTTCCTGCTTCTATCAGCTGACCAATGCTAATGATGTTGCTACAAAGATTGGGTATATAATACACCTCAGTCAGAAGCCTCTGCTCACCACCTTTAAACTTGAACAACATAGTTCACTTTCCTTTGATTTTCACAGTTGACCCATTGTCGAACTTGACGTGCCCCTCGATGGTGGAGTCCAGATCATGGAACTTGTTCCGTTCGCCTGTCATGTGATTACTGGCCCCATTGTCGAAGTACCGCACATTGGAACTGACATGTGTTTCGCCATTGACTCGCAGTCGTGGCTCCACCTTTTCTTCATTTAGTAGAACTAGGTTACGCAACTCCGTGCTTGCCGACTCTGTGCTCACCACCAATAGCAGTTCTTGATCTTCCTCCTCTTGCATGTCCTCCTGTACGTGCGTGTGGTGCACCTCTTCCCCGCGGCGCTTGCTCTCGCACTCTGAGGCGTAGTGGCCGTACAAGTCACAGTTAAAGCATTTTATGTGACTCTTGTCGCGGCCCATCCCGGACCCACGACCAACTTCACCATCCTGGCGTGTCGCAGTTGAGCCTCCACGACCTCCCCTACCTCGACCATGGCCTCTCCCGCGAGCTTTGCCACGAGCACGACCGTCGTTTCCACCAGTGGTGGACCCTTGTCCCGACGAGTCTCTACATTTTTTTTTGCGCGTCGCCACTCGGCTTGAGTGGCGGTATTGTCGATGTTTCCATTATTGCCGTGACGTAGGATTCGCTCCTCATATGCCTTCAATTGACCGGTAGCTTCTTTAAATGGCATTGCATCAAGGTTAGAGTATTGCTCGATTGATGCTGCCAACTATAAGAATTTATCATGCACCGAATCAAGAAGCTTCTTGATGAGTGTGGCATCCTCCAGAGTAGCACCAAGAATAGCAAACTTGGCTGCCATGCCACTCAATTTGCTGGAAAACTCGTCGATCGTCTCCCCTTCCTTCATGCGTAACGCCTCGAGTTCGCTCTTCAGGGTCTGCAGGCGTGCCTTCTTCACGCGATCCGCACCAATGTAGCGAGTTTTCAGACTGTCCCAAACATCCTTTGCAGATTTCTTCTTTGCGATCTGCAGAAGGACATCTTCGGGGATAGCCTGAAAGATGAACGCTTGCGCTGATTTGTTCTTCTTTTCATCCACGGCCACTCCAACTGTCGGTTCGATTACTTCCCAGATACCCTGGGCATCTATGGTCGCCTCCATCTTGATCGCCCACGTGGTGTAGTTGGACGTCGTCAGCATCGGGCACTGGTGCGGCATGCCGCTGCTCTCCCTTGCCGCCTACTGGATGGCAGACACCATTGTCTTGAACCGGAGGATCTTGGGTGTGCTCCGAGCTGCTCCCAAGTCGTTGGACAGAAGAAATCCGGTGGTCAAAACTCCTTTGACCAGCTCCTTCGACCACATAGTCGTAGCTCCTTCTACGACCACGTCCAGTCGTAGCCTTCTACGATCACGTATAGTCGAAACCTTTCGATTAGGTGGTCGAAAGTCCTTCTGAGCACACGTTGTCTAAGTCAATGAACAGTACTCATGATGAACCGTACTCGCAATGTCAACGACAACGAATAGAGGAATTTTGCGGTGCCGAATTGCGCAACTTTTCTGGTTTTTCTTCCACTATTTATACACATTTTTACATCTTAGAAATAGAGAATACTTCTATCCTAACCGGACTCAACAAACCGAAACTGATTCCAAACCGGAATCGATTTTGAACCTAACTAAACAAACTTAGACAAGACTTTCCCTATCCGTACTCAGACAAACCAAACCTTGATTATTTCCAACAATACATAGATTTCACGAGAAATAGTTTAATTCCCGTACGAAAAAAAATTCTCACGTCCAGGACAAGGAGACAACAAAACGGCACTAGCACAGAGAACACGGTATCAAATCAATTGCACCTACTGTAGAAATCAATCTAGGGCATCCATCTTCCAATCTGACTGTTGAAAATTGCCTAAAGGCAAACCGCTGTAGCCTGTTCTAATTATTTCAGTCATTGCGCATCCTCTCACTTGGATGTTAAGCCTATGAGAACTCTCGACTAGTACCACTTGTTGGAGAATTTAGCTCTCTTTACCCAGACTACATGAACCGACATATACTCTTACCGATCGACTTAAGTTCAAAGTTACTTTTACAGCTCAACAAGCTACATAACTATCTCATCTGTAGTAAGGTAACAGCTCTGATACAAGGTAAACAAGTTTGCTTGTGATTCCTTGCCGCCATTTACTTGAGCTTGAGCCAACTCAACTTTTCTTGCTTGTGCTAGAAGCTTCAAGTTCAACAGTACACTAATTAAACTCCTGCTCATACCGACTTGGTTTCAGCATGCATGAATGTCACCATTAGCCAAATCCAATTTGACTTTGTCCTCGATAAAATAAATTAACTAATCTCCAACAAAGCCCCATCACGGCATCACCCAACACCATGAGGACCATAGTCCTACGAGTACAAGGGATCAGAGGATCTTACGAAGTAATGCACAAAATTTATTGTGATTTAGAATTCGAGAGGGTCCTAATTCAGCAACTCTTTTGCGAGAATTAATTGATTCAAGTTGAACGCAAACAATGCATTTGCAGTGACAGGGATACAGCAGTTCGTGATGAGCTTCGAGGACGGCGTGGTGCTGGAGGACGACTCCCAATGGCAGGCGCCGGCGCATTGCTTCCCGGACGACGAAGAGAAGATGAAGAAGAGCGATTATGCCACGAGTAGAAGAATTGAGGAGGTTGCAGACGGCCGGCTTCAGGCGGCCAGGCTACTCAGCAAGTTTGCAGGAGCAGCAGCGTTTTGATGGATGCCGTATATATGTGGCACATATTTATGCCTGGTACGCATGCTACTTTTCTGTTCTTATCTTTCCCTCCTTTCTTGAAAAGGCTTGGTATATGCTGCTAGCTGCAGGTAGTTGACTTGAGACGACTTCGCTACGATGTTTCGTCTTCTTCAAAGAAAAATCTATAAATAGTGTTTCATGTGCCATGTGTGTAATACTCTCAGTCCTTTTTGTACTCGTCGTGGGGACATCAACACGTTCTCCAATAAGCACATTTGACCACGGGCTCGCCGGTTTTCTAGCTATATGTAATTTTGATAATAAATCTATTAATATCATTTCAATAACAAATCTAAAAGGTTTTTGTGTATACTAGTGCTCAAACTTTTATTTTATTTTTACTATAAGTATTCTACAACGACATCTATTTTAGAACGGACCGTGAAATAGCCGTTCAGGGTTCCCCCAGCTCTTGACATGGCTTCTCACTCTCTTCCTCGTTGTATCACTGTCATGTGCGGCCGAAATCATGCATCACCACCGCCTTCAAAATTGAGAAATCGTGCTACCGGCCTTCAAATGCGTGAGATCGCCTAAAATATCATGCCATCCCGCCTTTGGAATCGTGATTTCCTCCACCTCTGCATTATCCTAGCTAGCTGCTTCCTCCACCTTCCAAATTGAAGCCTCCTCTTTGCGGGGGAGGTGCTTTGTGAGGACCCGAGGTATTTAGCTCGTAATATTTAGCAATCCACTTGATTCTAGCATCACAAACCAAATATCCCGCGCCTCGGTGCAACATGTACCTCCTAGGACAGCGGTACACATACATCATCACAAAATTTGAAATATCAATTCCATACACAAGTCATTACCATACCGAGTCTCCATAATTTATAACACAAAAGACATACAAGTTCAAATTACAGAAGGGACTGACCGGCCAAATATATCAATCCAAAAGTACTAAGTTGCAGCGGAAACATAGCCATAAGATTGCACCAAAAGAAATGGCCAACTGGTTTGCTTTTACCCACAGGGCAACCGACTGGGCCGCCAATCTAGTCGTCAACGTTGTAGTCGTTCTCACACTGGCTCACCCCTTGGGGGTCAACCTCCTATACAGCATGGACAATGCAGTCGAGTACAAAGTTGTATTCGTAAGACTTACAAGCAAAGAAATATATAGATGCATTCATGTATCAAAGGAAGGCTTCTACACTAAGCAGTTTTTAGCATAAATCAGTTTTTCTTTGCAATAGAATAATAGATTGTAAAGCAATTTGTCAAGACTGTTTTCTATTCTTTTAAATAACAGCGAGACAACATTTATAGACATAATTAACATCCTAAAAGTGACCTCCCAACAGCTACCATAACATAGCACGAATTTCCCGTTTGTACCACCCGAATTCAAGTTTTATCGAAATGTTAAAGTCTAATTCTTGCACGACTTAACCAAGCATGTCCATAACCTAGGACGAGGCTATTTGAATAGTTTATACCCTGCAGGGGTGTACAACTGTACCCACATGTCAGACCGCCTTTTTGCCATGCAATAGAGCACACTTCCTTAGGTATGTTGGCAAGACTAAGTCCTACGAGACGTTTCCAATATTGTGTATTAACTACGAGTCGCCCGTATGATGGAAACCATACGTTGTGTCGGAGTCATCGACCTTGGAAAAGTACCGATGCTCCCCGGTGTGGAGAACCTTGACAGGAACCCACCCTGCACACCCAACGCACATAGAACATTTCTTTTTCAACACCACACACAACCTCCTGCGACTCGGAGCTAACACACGCCAAAGTACTAAGTCAAGAGGGGTTCCCAATACCCTCGTGTGGAATGCACACAATAACGCTTGAATCAGTGACACAAGTAATTCGGTCCTTGTTGACTCGGGCACCAAGCACACACTCAAAAGCACACCATTCAACCAATGTGCCCAAGTCCAAAACTTTTTATTTTTTAGTTTTAGTTTTCTAAATACGATTACATACATAAGTACCCTGACTCAAATATTTAGAGTGATGAAATACTGACCATCGCCGAGGCGATGATCCCCATTCTACCGTTCTAAGCAGTGCTAAGCGACACAACTTGTATACAGTATATTATGACCATAACTCATCCACCGAGCTCTAATTCATCGGCGAGGATATTAACCTAAGTTCAGTGGCAATGCATAACATTTACCTACAGCTTATGCAACTACTTGGATTAACTACCTCTAATCGAGAAATTAATCATCAATTAGAACATGCATACATACATTTGCAAAACAAGATATTGTACTGAAACTAATAGGATCAATATGATCATGCAGGGGGAGGGCTGCTTGCCTTGCTGGAGATAGTCCATTTGCTGCTGAGGATCACTCTCGTGTTCAACCGAATCGTCGAAACCTATCGAAAGAGTGAAAAGAACCAATAAGAACGAATAACATCGAATAAGCTCAAAAGTTTAAAATCATCCAAAAATCATGAAATTTACACAGAAGATAGAGCATGATTTTAAATGAATTTAGCAACAAAAATCAAATGATTTTGATGTTGCATGCAAAAGTTATAGCCAAAACAAAATCAACTTTTGATAAAATGCTGAAAAATCCATCTCGGGTACAGTTTCGAGTGCACGAGGTCAGAAGAATTTTACGACTGTGTGGTCGGAAGGAGTTTGGAGTACATGTGGTCGTAGGGAGCTTCGACTACATGTGGTCGTAGGGAGCTTTGACTACATGTGGTCGTAGAGTGGTTCAACTACATGTGGTCGTAGGGAGCTTCGACTACATGTGGTCGTAGGGTGGTTCGACCGGGTGGTCGTAGGATGTTTTGACCAGATGGTCGTATGATGTTTCGACCGGGTGGTCGTAGGATGATTTGACCAGGTGCGCACAATGCGCGGTCTACGAGGCGGTGAGCTGCGTGCTTAAGTGATTGTGGGGGCCCGTATGTCAGCGGTTTCAAAAGAACTAACCTGACAACTAAACATTGATTAGCCTATAATGAAGGTGATAAGACACACTAACGACGAGCTCAGTGCTCGTCACCGATGTGCCGTGTGGTGGCGCAAGCGCCCACGCAACTCGCCGGCGAAGCGGAGCTTGATGGTGCCGATGAGTGATTAAAACGGAAACTATACACTAGTGCGCTCCCGTTGATACCAACGGTGTGGCTTGAGGTGGTTCAACGTGGTGGCGCGCCAGCAATGAGCAGTGGAGTGAGTACAGTCAAAGAGCAGGAGCTCGATTGAGCTACGCCCTTGCCAACTAAAGTATGCTTGAGCTTCTAGGAGCTACTAGGAGCATACCAGAAGGACGCAGAGGGGTTGAGGTGGTTGGAGACGAGCTACCGATGGTGAGATGTGGCGGCGAGGTAGGTCGCGCGTGGAGAAAGAGCTCGGGTGAAGAAGAAGGTCCAACGAGGGTTGGAGAAGCTTCTTGTTGCTCAGGCGATACTCCGGGTGCAGCGATTGGTCCGAAACGCAGTGGATCACCGACGGGGCTTGGAGCGGCGGTTCGGGCCGGAGACGAGGAAGACAACTTGATTCGGGAGCTCCTATGATTCAAAGGTCGAATTGAGTGAGGGAAACGAATACTAGTGCACTGGAACACAAAGTGATGTGATAGGAATGACTAGGAACCCTTCAGTTCGTCGGCAATGGAGGCGGTGGCACACGGCTGTTTTAGGGTTTCTGCTCTCGAAGCCGTAGAGCTCAATTGAGTGGATGATTGGAGGAGCGAGCGGGTGCATAAGCTTGGAAAAGATGAAATGCAGCTCGGGGGTGGCCTTTACATGGGCGGAGGGGCGGAGAAAACCTGAGGATAGCCATGGCGGCTGAGCTCGGTTCAAGGCGCTGCCATGGACGAGCATGAGTGACAGCGAAGCGACGGGAGTGGGTGTGGTGACGCGGCTGAGGCAACGAAACCAGGTGTGTGCATCAAAAACCGAGGGCGGGCGGTTGGCCAAACCGCTATGTGTGCACAAAGTGAGAGCTCAAGGTCTTGTGCATGGCGAGTGTACAGAGGCGGCTGCGATGTGGAGAAGAAGCATAGGCAGCTGGGCCCCACCCATCAACGACCAAGGTAAGAGGCTCGGTCGGTTAGGTTAGAAGTCTGGGTTCGACCGCGTCGGGGTCGGATTTAGATCGGACCAAGACGAACGAGTACGGTCGGACCGAAAGGGTGGTCGAAGGCGAGTGCCTGGTCAAAAATCAAGAACTGGTCGAAACCGAGTACTGGTCAAAATCGACTGCTGGTCGAAAACGAGAGCTGGTTGAAACTGAGTACCGGTCGAAATCGATGAACAATACTCATAGATGAGCAAGTTGATTTCAAAAGACTGAGAGGGTTGCGGATTTTTAGACAGAGTTATACCATTCCAAAAATTCTAAAATTTTTACAGGAGGTTCTTGACTCTAAGAGTAATCTTGTATAAAATTTTTAGAGGTTTTCATGCACCGCATGTTTCTCTAGAAATTTCTCAAGGCTCTGCCCTAGGGTTTGACTAAGGACCTAATTGGTTTGACTGTCCTCTGAAAAAAATAGCAACTAAAAGCTAAAATTTATGAATTTTTTTAGAGGAGTCAGTAGGATGATCTAGAACCTAGGAAAAAAATATTTCCAGAGGATGATCACAGGATTGGTTTTAAAAGCTTTAAAGGGTTATGCTAGCTTCTAGTCAATTGAAGCATTAGGTTTTTCACAAACAACAAAACATTTGGAAGATTTTTCAGAAAATTCAAATAACAACATGATGCAACAAAAGTTTTAAATTCTCCTCATTTTCGTACATTTGAAATACAAACCCGAGATTTGGGATGTTACATGCTTTCTAGCAGACAATAGATTATGGTATCTGGCGGTGCGAGAATGGCGGTGCGAGAATGGCGACAAAAGTGGGCTCAAGTGGAAGAGAGCAGGAGAATGGGGAAGACAAGGGAGGGAGAGAGAGGAGAACAAGGAAGCCTAAAAATGTCACCCTAAGCATTTTCGACTTCTCTGTTGCAGGTGGGCTTATTACCGGCTTCTTCTACAAGTCATCGCATGTTTCGAGGGCTTCGGTTTCAAAAGCTTGAAGAAGTCGAAACCCCCCAAACCCCAACCGAGACCTAACTCTACTCTCTTTCTTTAGGAAAGATACTCCAGCTTTTAGGTACTCAACTTTTACATTGAGAACGGCCTAAAATAGCTCAGTGTGCTTAACTACAAGGCACACTAGCGTTTGGTAAGCTGCCTAGCTGGGCTGGCATTAGCATTCGATCTAGTGTTATGTTTATTTGAATAGATGAAGCTCGACCTGTTCATTCTACGATTCTACAGATTTATGTGAGTACCTATTTGGAATAACTAGTTGGTGCAACTGCGGAGGTAGTCGAATTAAACCCTTGCCTTTTAGCTAGGCAACCTACCTGGTTGGATTAATCACAATCAGCTCGAGGGCATCACGAGCTTAACACTTTTGAAAGTTGAAACCAGGAGGAATAAAATACATCAGTCGCATGCAGCACCCTCCCAAAAACCAGGTTTTGTCTTCTTGGAAGAATGGAACCCTACAAAAGTTGCAATCACGCCAAGCGCGTCACACGTACGCATCGCTGTCGACGAATGGAACACCTAGTTGCAGAGGAGAACCTTCCATCTGATCTTGCATTCTCTTGTTTTTTCGCTTGTCTCTTCGCCCTTGTGTTCAACGGCAACCTTTGCAGGCAATCCCCTCATGTATACTCCGACTAGATCAGTGGCCCCAAACTAGTCGCAGCTGTGTGTGTGTGTGTGTGCACGCATGCACTGGCTTCTTGTCCTGCAGCCACAGATTAGAGTTCTAAATTGGCAACTATCGTGACCAAACCGATCACCTAATTGATCACATTCTGTTGATTATATTGTACATGCTGAATCTAGTGATAGATATATACCTCACATGGGCAATCACATGATCCAACTACAACTGTGGCAACGCATGGAAAGTTTCAGGAAAAAAACTGACAACATATAGTTCGCACTTTGGAGAAGGTCAGATATAGTAGGCAGCTAGCACATCACCTTTCTGTGAGAGACCATGTGGAGGTCGTCCCGTGTGTGTGATGAGTAATTGACATAGGTTTAGGAAGTCGAGTTTGGTTTGGGTGGTTTGGACCATGTCGTTGCGTGGTGCAACAGGCTCAGTCGGTTTGGTCAAACTTGGTCGTATGGGATTAGGATGCATATTCTTTGATTCGACAAGTTTGGATTTTGTCATGATAAGTATGTTGGTATTTACGCTTTCATGTATCGGCGGTGCTATTTGATGTGTTTCTTATGCGTGTGAATGCGAGGACATCGGGTGGAGTCGTGGCGAGACACGGTGGACGGACTAGGTGCAGTGGCGCCGAGGTCGAACGGTCGGGATGTGTCGAAGGCACGTGGACTCGAGGTGGTTGCGAGCGTCGGCGAGACAAGGAGCGCGGAAGCTTCCCGGAAGGTGCAGAAGGGGCGAAACGGGAATTTCGCAAGGCTGCACAAGCGGGAGCGGGCTCCGTTGGATTTAGCGGGCATAACGGGGTGGAGACCCGTTAGCCATGGGCTATAAATAGGATAGAGGGCTGCTGCCCAAACTGAACACTCCAAGGGTTTCTAGGGTTTCCTTTAGTCAAAATAGGCTTTAGAGAGTTTGTTTTGCTTTAGGCTTTAGTTGTTGAGGGTTGTTCCCTGCTTGTCCCCTTTCTTTTCTTCAAGATGGCTGAGTGTTCTTGAGTTTTGAGAGTGGGAGAGGATGAGTTGAATGCTTGTAATCATTCTTCTTGTATTAATCTTTTATCTCTCTTCCCTTAGATCAATATGAGATGGGTTTTGCTTATCTTGGCTGCTGGTTCTCTTGCGTGTGAGTGCTGTAGTTTGATTGTGATGTCTTTTATTGATTCTCGTTCTTTTAGTTCATGCGTTTGTCCTGTGAGCTTTTCCAAGATCTAGCTGTTTGCTTTGAGTCTGGAATTTTTAGTTCTTGGCAGCAGCTTGCAGCGTCCGCAAAATTGATGTCCTAGGCGGCGGCGCGTCTGAGGGTCTCTCCTGTGGCGGCGTTTAGGCTTTGATCGGTTTTCTTTTCCGACTGAAATCTTGTGCGACAGCAGTGTGTGGTCTTTTGCATTCTCTGTTGATTTGAGGCTGCACCTGTAGAGGCGCCCTGTGAGATCCTGTTTGGCGTCGGCTGCCTCTCCTCTGAAAAATCTGCTCTGGTCTGTTTGATTCGTTTGGATCTTATTTTTATTGGTTGCCTCGGGAGAAAAATTGGTGGCTTTGTCTTGTTGATAAAAGCGAGAATCCAATGGCACATGTGCATCGCACGAAAAAGGAGCTCTGCTGCGTGTCCTTGGTTTTAAAGCCAGCGTTTCCTTTGTTGAGTTTTAATCGCTGTCCTCTCGTGCATGTTTGATTCACGGCGGCTGTTACATTCGGTTTAATTAGCGTGATAAAAATCGCTTGGAGGCGGTGCGCTCTTATGAGTCCTCCGTAGAAATTCTCGTGGCGCTTTTGCTCCCAAGAAAATCAGTCCTTGGTCGCTTAATCAAGAGCTTGTAGTTTCTGTTTTAATTGCGCTTTGTTTATTGATGGGCAAAGTATTGATGCGAGCAAATTCGTGCATTGAGTCCAAGTTATTTTATAGCTTTGATCTGTCATCAAAGCTTTTGTTGCATGGAGTTGTTGCTCGGGCATCAATGATCTCTGATGCTTTTTTCTTTTGCTGATTTTCAACCATTTTGCATGCAGATTAAACAATGGTATTTTCAGTTGATTTTTTCTTGGTTGGTCTCGATTTATGTTGAATTTTTCGATGTCACATGCGTTCGGTGTTTCAGCAGAATTAACTCTCTGTGAATTACTTTGTTTTGCTTCTTCTTAAAAACAAAAAAAAATTAGTGTACGTTTTCTCGGGGGCGATTTTAAAGGGAGCGACATTCACCCCCCCTCTGTCGCCATTTCGGTCCTACAATTGGTATCAGAGCCGGTTAGCTCTTTTCAATAGATCTTAACCGGTCTCAAGAGCCGTGGCGATGGACAAGTACTCGACCAAGCCGCCTGTTTTTGATGGCATCGATTACCCCTTCTGGAAGAGCCGAATGGAGACATACATCCAGGCCCAGGGGTATGCCATCTGGCGAAAGGTCAAGGTTCGATTCGCTGTTCCTGCCGATGAGAACATCAATGTCGGAACATGGTGATGTTGAGGCAAATGCAAAGGCAAGGAACATCATCATCCGGGTTTGAGTCGTGGCGAGTTTGACCAAGCATATCTCACTGTCGTCCGCCTATGACATCCGAGTGACCCTCGGCGATACCATGAGGGCACCACCCAGATCAAGACGGTTCGACAGACCAGTTCAAACGAGAATACAACAAATTTGAGATGCTTCTCGGTGAGTCCTTAGATGAGTGCTTCAGACGCGTTTTCACAAGATCTTGAGCAACCTCCGGCGGTCGGTCTCACATACCCCGACTCGGACAATGCTCGTCGATGCTCCGCGGCACTCGACTGCGTGTTTGGGAGATGAAAGTGACCACCATCAAAGACACGACAGACCTCTCGACCTTGACTCTTGACGCTGCAGACTCGCGTCTCAAGACTCACGAGATTGACGTTGTCTCTCGTCGGTCGAAGTCACAATCGATGGCCTTAGTCACCAATCCGTTTCTTCTTCCGGCTTTCTTGATTCTTCTTGCGGTTTCTCCTTGCTCGCTCTCTGACATAGCGATGATCGCTTAGAGCGACTTCGCGGATGAGCGGCTTGCCCTCCTTGCTCAAGATTCTCCCACGCTTACAAAGGAGGAGGGACAGAAGAGAGGAGGACCCGTGATTTGCTTCGAGTGTGGTGGCCCCAACCACATTCGAAAACCGCCCCAAGCCGGAGAAGGGCAAGAACGACTACTGGCGGTTTGGGCAAAACGACTACACCGACAAGAACCGCAACAAGAAGCCTCCAGCTCGGACGCCAAAGAAGAAGAAGTTCCGCAACCGGCAAAGCCAAGAAGCTCTTCCACGCGTCCTCACCGCCGACGACCTCGACCTCGGCGAGGTGGAGGGATGGAGCGACGATGACGGACGGGTGACCAAGAGCCCAAGGATGGCGGTGACGACTTCTCGGCATGTGCTTCATGGCCCTCGAGGGCGAACTCAATGACAATGAACAGTACTCCGACTTCGGACGAGGTAGATCCCACCTCTGAACAGCTCAATCATGCTTTTCTTAAGCTAGGAGGTTTTCATGCTAAAGCTAAGGCTAGGTGTCTTTGAGTTAGAGAAGGAAATAGATAGATTTGTCACTAGAGATTATTGCTCTTACATCCGCTCCTTCTAGTGATGATTGTGATACTTGCTCGCTTTCTTTGGTTGATATGGAGAAGTTAAGGACCTCACATGATAGTGTGTCCTCCAAACTTGATAGTGTTAAGGTGGAGAATGATAGTCTGCTTCTTTGAGTTAGAGTTGAGTAGGATGGCGGTTACCCTACTTATTCTTGATGAGACTACTTCTCCCACCTCATGTGAGGGTAAGGACATTCTTTGCTAGAGGATCTTATGCCATGCTTCTTGATCTGCTGAGTCTTGTGAAAATTGCAATAACTTGAAGATGAACTTAAAGCAGGCGGATCATAAAATTCTCAACTACAAGCTTCTTTACTTGAGCCGATTGTTTCATGCTTGAACTGTCCTAAGTTAATCTGCTTGAACTTGAGGTCGTCTCCAAACAGTTTCAAGATATGATTGATCATGAAAGGAAGTTGGCTCGGTTTGCTTCTAAGGACCTGTTAGCTCACCATGCATTAAGTGTAACAAACTAAAATCGACTTGATTGCTTTGGATGAGAAATGTGTGAAGCTAACTAAGGACCTTCTAGAGAAGTCACATTGTGCTTGTAATATGATTGTGGAGAAGGGGAGAAGCCCGGGATAAGGTTGAGGCGCTTAGCGGCGTGAACCAACCGGCTAGCAAGATGGGATCTGCCCTTCAGAGTCGGTGTGCGTGCACAAGCCATTCTTCCCTCTCGCCTTTGGTTCTTCTTTTGCTCCCTTACCTTCTTGCCTCTCTTCTTCCCCTGCTCTTCTTGCACCTCTCTCTTTCGGAGTGTCGGTACCTTATGAACACTCTCGAGAGATTTGTAGGAGGCAAGAAGAAGCTCAATCTTATTCTAGACCAATCTAAGATCTGCAGATTTAATCGGGGTCTAGGATATGACTTCTTTGAGGACATGAGGAAGCATCCACCGCCATGCTCGGACCCATAGCACCGTGTGTGATCGAGATCGAGCCAGGGACCGAGAAAGTCCATTTCAAGTCGGCGGGCTATGTCCGAGGATTTCGACGATAAGGTAATTTCACATGTTGCTTCTACCTCTCGGAAGGTGAAGTATCACCGCACCTTCATCGGAAGGATGGACACACATCGTCGATGCTTCAGCGCCAAGATCGCGTAGAGACCATGTTGAGTCTCTTAGGCGCATTGGTCGGCCCCGGACCTTGAGTGCACCTAAGACCAACACGAGGTCTAGGCTTGTTTCTTCGATGGGTTTGTGCAAAGATCGAGGACTTGGTTTTTCCGAAGTTTTCGGTTTTCGCCCTCATCTTTGCTTTCGATCGTGACTTCCGCCGTCTGAGGGTAGATCTCGTTTTCCCCATCGAGATAGCTACATGGCGTGTTCAACATATTGTGTGCTCGACTCGCTCCTTCAGTAGGGCCGGACCCGAAGAATGCCTTCTGGTCTACTCTTAGACCTTCGCTTTGAGTGACAGAGAGCGTAGAGGTCGATCGGGCTTGACTACTTCATCGCTTTCGACGTGTTATTCAAGATTGGGTGCCAAAATCATTGTTGATTTATCCCAAGATCTTGAGACTTTACTCTGTTTGACTCGGAGTTCGCCGGTAGGGAAGGAGAAGGTTTGGCTTGTAGACTCGGTTGTTCTCGTCATATGACCGGAGACTCCGTTGGTTCTCCTCCTAGCCCGCGCTCGGTGATGAGGCGATCACCTTCGGAGACGCTTCGTGCAGGCGCGCATCGCCAAAGGTACTTGTCGCGTATTAATGCTTCTTTTATTCTTAAGGATGTTGCCTTGGTTAGTAAGTCTGCGGTACAATTTGCTTTCCGTTTCTCGACTTCTGATGACGGTTTGAGGTGAGCTTTAAGAAAAACAATTGCAAAATTCTTGATTCTTGGTAGTCCGGTTTATGGATTTCTCGTTATGGGAGGATCTTTCGTGCTGATTTTTCGATTCTTCCGTGATCCTCTCCGTGTTTGGTTGCTTCGAGTCCCGCGATCTCTCTTTCGGCATAGGAGACTTGGTCATATTGGATTTGACCATTTGACCCGAGTTAGCAACCATGATCTCATTAAGTGGTCCGCCAAACTCAAGATGGTCAAAGATCTTGTTTGCACTCCATGCCGCAAGACGCGGCAAGATGGTTGCCGCTTCTCATCTTCCCACCACGATTACTATGACCGATGCAGACAATTGCTCCACATGGACACGCTTGGACCAAATCGAGTCTTGATCGGCGGGAGGAAGTGGTATGTTCTTGTTGTGGTCGATGACTTCTCGAGGTACTCTTGGGTGTTTTCTTAGCCTCGAAGGGCGAGACATTTACACATTTCGAGGTCTTTTAGTAGGTCATCTCGTTGAGCTCCGGGTGCCTTACGAGCGATCCGATGACAATGGCACGGAGTTCAAGAATTCCTACTTTGAGAGTTTCTGCGGTGAGGCAGTGTAGAGCACCGCCTTCTTTCTCCATCGTTCCTCGGCAAAATGGCGTTGTGGAGAGGAAGAACCGTACCTTAGTCGAGATGGCGGGCGATGCTTGATGAGTACTCTACACCGAGGAAGTTTTGGGTGAAGCCATTGCGATCAAGTGCCATGTTTGAATCGAGTTTTTCTTGGGCACTCTTGCACCAAGACTTATGAGTCGAGATACTGCGAAAGCCCAGCGTCTCTCATTTTCGTGTGTTTGGTTGCAAGTGCTTTATCTTGAAGTCCGGGAACCTAGACAAGTTCGAGTCACGTTCTGTGGCGGTATCTTTCTAGGCTACTCGACTTCTTCATGGGCTTATAGGTGCAGAACTGCGAGTCTAGCAAAATGGTAGAGACTGCGAGGTGACTTTTGACGAGGCCACCAGGGGACTAGGCCAGATATCTCGAGTTCTTTAGAGCGATCCGAGACCATCTTTGTGGATGATGAGGACGAGGAGACGATGGTTGCTTACGATCCAGCTCCTTTTCCTCCCTTGAGATGCCTTCTTCCACGGCACCTCAAGGTGATCGCCCCTGCCTTCCGTTCCCTCCGGAGCTAGTGGCTCTGTCCTGCCTCGTTTGCACACGAGGTAGAGGCCACTTCTTCTTCTCATCCAGACCTCCCGACATATCCGTAAAAGGCATCCTTCGAGCGGATGATTGAGACCTTTTGAGCGTGTCACACGCTCTAAGTCCGCTTTCTCATTTCTCGCTCCATTCTCGCCTTTGTTGCCTCCTTTGAGCCCAAGGATGTTTGTCACGCCCTTTCTCGATGAGTCTTGGGTCAATGCCATGCATGAGGAATTAGAGAACTTTGAGAGAAACAAGGTGCTGTCGCTTGTTGAGCCCCACGAGGCCACAATATCATTGGAACCAAGTGGGTGTTCAAGAACAAGCAGAGCGAGGATGGGGTAATCATCGAAACAAGGCTAGATTAGTAGCTCGGGGTTTTCCTGTGTTGAGGGTCTAGACTTGAGGAGACCTTTGCCCTCAGAGCTCGACTTGAAGCCATTAGAATCCTGCTTGCCTTTGCAGCTTCTAAGGGTTTCAAGCTTTACCAGATGGACGTGAAGAGTGCCTTTCTCAATGGCCTTATTGAGGAGGAAGTCTACGTCCGACTGACCTCCGTGTTTTGAGAACCCCAAATACCCTAACCATGTCTTCAAGCTTTCAAAAGCGCTGTATGGACTTAAGCAGGCTCCCAGAGCTTGGTATGAGAGGCTTAAGTCCTACTTGTTGAGTCATGGGTTTGAAATGGGTAAAGTTGACAAGACCTTGTTTATCCGTAGGCTTGGTAATGACTTTCTGCTCGTCCAAATCTATGTCGATGACATCATCTTTGGCAGCTCTTCTCATGCTCTGGTTTCACAGCTCTCGGATGTCATGAGCACCGAGTTTGAGATGAGCATGATGGGTGAGTTGACATTCTTTCTTGGCTTCCAAATCAAGCGGACTCGGAGGGTACTTTTCTTCATCGAGGCAAGTACACTCGTGATCTCTGAGACGCTTCGATATGAGTGATGGTAAGCCCGTGTCGACTCCCATGGCTTCTCAAACCTATCTTGACCCAGATGAGGATGGCGAGCCGCTTGATCAAAAGGAGTTTCAAAGATGATTGGCTCCTCTTGTACCTCAACGCCTTGAGACCGGACATACATTTTTACGTGTGTTTGTGCGCTCGTTTTGAGCTTCTCCTCGCGTTTCTCACGCCAAAGCAGTGAAGCGCATCTTCGATACTGCGAGCTACCATTGACTATGGTATCTGGTACTCTTCCTCATCATGTCTTTCCTTGAGAGCCTTCTCGGATGCGACTTTGTTTGGTCAGAGGATAGATAGGAAGAGCACTTCCGCACCGCCAATTTCTTGGCACTTCTCTTGTTTCTGGTCTTGAGAAGCGGTCCGGTGCATACCTGATCCACAGAGGCCGAAATACGTTCTTTGCAGCCGATTCTTTGTAGCCAAGTGCTCGATGACTTCGACCTGCGGGACTTTGGGTTAGTTATCGGCAGTGTTCCACTCTTTGTGATAACACTTCTGCGATTAACATTGCCAAGAACCCAAGCAAAGATTCCGGACCAAGCACATCGATATCCGCTTCCACTTCCTTAGAGACCATGTAGAGAAGGGCGACATAGTGCTCCAGCCAGGAGAGTGACCACCGCTTGGTGACATTTTCACCAAGCCTTTGGATAGTTCGAGGTTTTCACTCTGGAGAGCTTGGGGTGGTTTGTCCTTATGGATTTGTAGTGAGGGGAGCTTTGGGTTTCTTGCTTTACTATCTTATTTATGCTCTAGCTCCTTACTATTGCATTGCATTTTGGGTGCATTTGGGATTAGTCCTCCTAGCATAGATTAGAGTGCTTCTTTTGTCTAGTTGTTTAGATTTACTGCTCTTATCTTGTGATTCTAGGATCTTGCTTATTAGTCATTACTTATCTCACTAGGTTGAGCTCACTCACTTCTTGTAGGTTCTAGTGAGGTTGGGCCACCCTCGGGTAGACAGGGTACGTGTTTGCTCCTAGGTGTGTTAAGTGGGCAGTTGATAGTCCTAGAGTCATATGGGGTAGATGAGAGTCGATCTGAGCCATAGTATTCTCTATATCTTATCTATGCTTTAAGGATTTTTGCTTTATGTTTTCTTTGCCAGCTTCACGATTTATTGTTTTGGTTCAAGGGGAGTTCATTTGGGAGCTTCTGGAGCTTAATATTGACATAACTCAACTTGAACTAAAAGTTGCATCTATTGTTGAGGGGGAGCTGGATCTTCTGCATTTCTAGCATTCTGCATTGTAATATAACTACATTGAGCCTTGATTATTATCCTGCTATGACATGTTTACAATGCTTTACACCTTGCCATGACTTGTGCTTATTTGCTAGATTTATCATGACTTCATATGTGTAGCCTAGCTTTTGCCATGATAAGATAATTAAAATTGCTCAACTTAAACTAAAACTTGTCATGTTAGCACTTTCGAGATTAGTCTTTCTTGAGCTATCCTTTTATGATTCATGCCATGTCAAATAGGTTTGGGTAGAGTGATGAATCTATATTGAGCCTTAGATTAATTTGTTTTAGTCTCTTGATGATACATGAGTTAGTACAACTTGTTAAAAGGCAAAAGATCTCTTTTGTCTTGAAAAAACCGATCTCACCAAT
Organism: Phyllostachys edulis; assembly: GCA_036346405.1. Classification (NCBI taxonomy): domain Eukaryota; kingdom Viridiplantae; phylum Streptophyta; class Magnoliopsida; order Poales; family Poaceae; genus Phyllostachys; species Phyllostachys edulis. The sequence continues at coordinate 4,310,173 of CM070557.1, read as the reverse complement.
TCTCTCCTATGAGACGGCTTGCCATTGCACTTGGCATGAACTTAGGGGAGTTTTGGGTGACCTAGACTATCTTCTTAAGCTTCTCGCTTGGAGTAGTCGCATAAGGCTTGAGACCTAGCACATGATAAAACAAAAATCTGGTTGGAAACCACCATGAATTTCAAAAAGAAAATATGTTTTATGTGTTCAATGTGCTTAAAGCTACAAAAAGTATCAAGTACTTTAACCAATGTTTCAATCTTGAGCATAGCACTCTATTTGGTCTCAATTTAAGCTTCTTAGTTCCGCTTAGCTTATTGACATGGCCTGCATCATCCTTGGATATCTCTAGCGAGACTTTGCTCATTGATGACTTGACTTGCTCACATAATGTACCTCATTTTCAGATTGTCATCTATGTGTTCTAGCTAGCTTATACATATCTTGTCATGATCTAGCTAGCCTTTTTATTGAGTTATGGCTTGGTGTATTACATTATGGTCATATTGGATAATTCTCATGGCTCTAACGCTAAGAATAATCAAACTTGACCATTTCATCCATTGACATGTCATATTCTCTCTTGAGCATTCTTGATGTGTTTATTGCCAAAAGGGGAGAATAGAGAAAAAAGTCTGTTGGGAAACAGTTTAGAGCTTTGGAGATCAATTTGCTCTTTCGTTGTTGCTCTAGTGTTCCTTCCATCGACATGGTCATTTGTTTCACTCTTCTTCTTTGGACCATGTTGGTTTCTTCAAACTCAAACTCAACTTTGCGCTTTTTGGAGTTTGTCAATATACTCATCAAGGGGAGATTGAGAGACCATGTGGAGGTCGTCCGTGTGTGTGATGAGTAATTGACATAGGTTTAGGAAGTCGAGTTTGGTTTGGGTGGTTTGGACCATGTCGTTCGCGTGGTGCAACAGCTCGGTCGGTTTGGTCAAACTTGGTCGTATGGGATTAGGATGCATATTCTTTGATTCGACAAGTTTGGATTTTGTCATGATAAGTATGTTGGTATTTACGCTTTCATGTATCGGCGGTGCTATTTGATGTGTTTCTTATGCGTGTGAATGCAGGACATCGGGTGGAGTCGTGGCGAGACACGGTGGACCTGACTAGGTGCAGTGGCGCCGAGGTCAAACGGTCGGGATGTGTCGAAGGCAGCGTGGACTCGAGGTGGTTGCGGCGTCGAGACAAGGGCCTTGAAGCTTCGGAAGGTGCGTAAGGGCGAAACGCAGAATTTCGCAAGGTCGCACAAGCGGAGCGGGCTCCGTTGGATTTAGCGGGCATAACGGGTGGAGACCCGTTAGCCATGGGCTATAAATAGGATAGAGGGGTTGCTGCCCAAACTGAACACTCCAAGGGTTTCTAGGGTTTCCTTTAGTCAAAATAGGCTTTAGAGAGTTTGTTTTGCTTTAGGCTTTAGTTGTTGAGGGTTGTTCCCTGCTTGTCCCCTTTCTTTTCTTCAAGATGGCTGAGTGTTCTTGAGTTTTGAGAGTGGGAGAGGATGAGTTGAATGCTTGTAATCATTCTTCTTGTATCAATCTTTTATCTCTCTTCCCTTAGATCAATATGAGATGGGTTTTGCTTATCTTGGCTGCTGGTTCTCTTGCGTGTGAGTGCTGTAGTTTGATTGTGATGTCTTTTATTGATTCTCGTTCTTTTAGTTCATGCGTTTGTCCTGTGAGCTTTTCCAAGATCTAGCTGTTTGCTTTGAGTCTGGAATTTTTAGTTCTTGGCAGCAGCTTGCAGCGTCCGCAAAATTGATGTCCTAGGCGGCGGCGCGTCTGAGGGTCTCTCCTGTGGCGGCGTTTAGGCTTTGATCGGTTTTCTTTTCCGACTGAAATCTTGTGCGACAGCAGTGTGTGGTCTTTTGCATTCTCTGTTGATTTGAGGTTGCACCTGTAGAGGCGCCCTGTGAGATCCTGTTTGGCGTCGGCTGCCTCTCCTCTGAAAAATCTGCTCTGGTCTGTTTGATTCGTTTGGATCTTATTTTTATTGGTTGCCTCGGGAGAAAAATTGGTGGCCTGTGCGCTGATAGAAAGCAGAATCCAGCCGGCCTGTGCATCGCACGAAAAAGGAGCTCTGCTGCGTGTCCTTGGTTTTAAAGCCAGCGTTTCCTTTGTTGAGTTTTAATCGCTGTCCTCTCGTGCATGTTTGATTCACGGCGGCTGTTACATTCGGTTTAATTAGCAGCAGTAAAATCAGTTGGAGGCGGTGCGCTCTTATGAGTCCTCCCGTAGAAATTCTCTGACGGCGCTTTTGCTCCCACAAGAAAATCAGTCCTTGGCTGCTTAATCAAGAGCTTGTAGTTTCCTGTTTTAATTGCAGTTTTGTTTATTGATGGGCAAAGTATTGATCTTGAGCAAATTCGTGCATTGAGTCCAAGTTATTTTATAGCTTTGACTGTCTCAAGCTTTTGTTGCATGGAGTTGTTGCACAGGCATCAATGATCTCTGATGCTTTTTCTTTTGCTGATTTTCAACCATTTTGCATGCAGATTAAACAATGTATTTTCAGTTGATTTTTTCTTGGTTGGTCTCGATTTATGCTGAATTTTTAGTGTCACATGCGTTCGAGTGTTTCAGCAGAATTAACTCTCTGTGAATTACTTTGTTTTGCTTCTTCTTAAAAACAAAAAAAAAAAAATTAGTGTACGTTTTCTCGGGGGCGATTTTAAAGGGAGCGACATTCACCCCCCCCCTCTGTCGCCATTTCGGTCCTACATTCTGATCATTTGTTGGTTACCGGCTTACTACTGCGTGTTGGCCGCCGCCGGCCGCCGCGTTGTTGCTACTGGGTCGCTAAGGGCAATGTTTGGCCCGAGGAATTGATTAATTCTATGATGGGTTATGTTGTAAATAATGCACAGATAAAATACAACGAGAGAGACGAATTTTACTCAGAAAACCCTTTAGGAAAAAATCACGAGCGCACGAAGGGAATATCACTGTATGAGAAGATGTTTACAATAAAGCTCTTACTCTTCACTGTGGACTACATGGATATGTTTACAATGGAACATGAAAGACTCCGTGTAGAAGTAGAACTATGAGTTAGAGTAGAAAATAAAATTTGTATCACACTCAAACCCAATTCGTATCACACTCGAACTAATCAATCTCCACCTTGAGACGAATTCCTCTTGTAGCCAAAACAAAAAGTGATCTTCTCGAAACAGATTGGCATGAACACCTTGTGCGCCGAACGTTCATAGGACTACTTAATGATACCAACTAAGTCTGAGCAAAACTCACACTTAGCGATAGAAACTGAATTTGTCATGATATCAGATTGATTATTATGAGTACTTATCTTGCCAACTTTAATGTCACATTGAGCAATGACACCTCGAGTGTAATGATATCTGATGTTAATGTGCTTCGTTCTCTCATGAAACATCTAATCCTTTGTAAAGCAAATAGAGCTTTGACTATCGCATAATATTGTAGTGCAAGGTGTACTTCCACAGATCTCGGTAAAAAAACCTCTTAGCCAAACGACATCTTTGCAAGCATCAGAAATTGCTTCAGAAGTAGTGGACAAGGAAACAGAAGCTTGCAAGCTTGCTTTCCAACTAATGACACATCCTCCCAACAGTGAACACATAACCAGTAAGAGATCTTACCTTATCCAAATCTCTAGCAAAATTCGAGTCTACATAACCAACAATTCCATCTTTAGTCTTCCCAAACTGTAAATAAGAATTAGATGTGCCTCGCAAGTATATGAAAATCCAATGAACTACTTTCCAATGCTCTTTCCCAGGATTAGCCATGTATCTACTAACAATACTCAATGATTGAGATAAATCGGGATAAGAACATACTATGTCATACATAAGTGAACCAATTGCACTAGCATATGGAACTCTAGACACGTACTCAACTTCATCATCTGACTATAGACATGACGTCGAAGAAAGTTTAAAATGTGCAGCTAATGGAGTATTCACCTGTTTGGTGATCTTAATAATATACGTTTTCTAACTTAGGTATAATTTTTCAAACCGTCTATCTCTGATAATTTTCATACCAAGAATCTTCTTTGTTGCACCGAGATCCTTCATCTCAAATTCACTGCTCAATTGTGCTTTCAACTTTGAAATTTCTGCCTTGTCTTTTGCAGCAATGAACATATCATCAATATATAGGAGCAAATAAATAGCTGTGCCATTAACATTCTTCGAATAAATACACATATCATAATCGGATCTTTTGAAATCATGAGAGATCATAAAGGAGTCAAATATCTTGCACCACTGTCTCGGTGATTGTTTTAGACCATAAAGAAATTTCTTCAACTTGCAAGCATAATTCTCCTTTTCCAGAAAGACAAAACCTTCCGGTTGCTCCATATAAAAGTCTTCCTCCAATTCCCCATGTAAGAACACAGTTTTCACATCCAATTGTTCAAGTTCATAATCATGCATAGCCACTATGTGGAAGGTTATGCAATATCGTCAATTTCTTCTACCAGATTCAAAGCATAAGCAACAACATAAGCTTCTACAATTAATTTCTTGGGAGCTTGAATATTCCTTTTAGTTCTATCGTTTGCAATGAAATGTTGTGGTAATTGAAAGACAATATGAACATCCTTTATGTTTTCCTTTTTAGCTTCAGGTGTAGATCCTGAATCAATAATATGGTCTACCTGCAGGCTTGATTTCTGCAGCTTCTCAACAGGTTCTCCATAATGGTTTTGTTCATGTGTTCGGCTACACCATTTTATTGAGGAGCACCTGGAACAGTGTAATATCTCACAATACCCTCTGATCTGCATAAAGCTTCAAATTCTCTAGAACAGAACTCTAAGACAATATCAGTACGTAGCTTCTTGACATGCTTGTCAGTTTGCTTTTCAATCATAATCCTCCACTCCTTGAATGTCTTGAACATAGCCAATTTATGCTTCACAAAATATGGCCAAACTCTTCTTAAATGGTCATCAATGATGATCAGCATGTAGCCAACACCTCCAAGGGATGGAACGCGGGATTCTCCCCACAAATCAAAGTGAACATAATCTAATATATTTTTTGTAGAGTGAATTGTTGTGTTGAATTTTATCCTCTTTTACTCACTGAAGATGTTCACAAATCTTCAACTTATCGATGTTTTGACCATCAAGGAGTCCTCTTTTGCATAACTCCATGCCAATTTCACTCATATGCCCTAGACGCATATGCCAAAGATTAGTAGCATCAAAATCAGAAGATTTATTTGAGGCAACATCAGCATTACCTGAAATTGCAGTACCTTACAGATAATATAAGTTGGCAGCTTTCATACCACTTTCCATCACAACAAGAGAGCATTTGGAGATCTTTAGAATCCTACCTCTACCTGAATACTTGTACCATTTAGCATAAAGAGTACCCAGCGGAATAATATTTCTCTTCAAACCCGGAATTTGTCGAACATCTGACAAAGTTATGATGGTGCCATCAAACATCTTGATCTGGATAGAACTGATGCCTGCAATCTTGCATGGTGAGTTATCACCCATCAACACAGAACCACTTGGCGTAGCTTCATAATTCACGAGCCAATCTTGGTTCAAACTCATGTGAAAGATGTAGGTCCTTTCAAGAATCAACTCATCATTGGTTTTAGAATTACTGACAAAGGCAACGAGAACATCTCCATCATAATCTTGCTTAGTAACAATGCTGGCTTTAACATCATTCTCTTGTTGCTCCTTCTTGAAATTGTTATTCTTTTTCTCCTTTTTCTTTACCCACCAACACTCAGATATGTCGTGTCCATCTTTCTTGCAATACTTGCACGACTTGTACCCGCCTTTGGATCTTGATTTGCCTTTGTAATTTCTGCTCGAGCTTTTGCACCTTGAATTATCATTTCAACTCCACTCCTGTTATCTGCCACGGACAACCAGACCTTCTGCGTGTGAATATGAACTTTCGTTTGGAACAATAAGTTTTATCTTTTCATTCGCATGCAGTGCTTCATAGACTTCATTAAGTGTAAGATTATCTCGGCTATATAGAATAGTATCTCTGAATGTAGAATATGAACTAGGCAGCGAGCATAAAAGAATAAGAACCAAATCATTATCATCGTATTTTACCTCCATAAACTCGAGATCCGAGACCACATCTTGGAATGCGGTTAGGTGGTTCAATAATGTCCCGCCTTCCGCTATCTTGTGCAAATAAAGCTTGTACTTCAAATACATCTTACTGGTTGGATATTTGATCATACAAATCTATTCTAGTTTCAACCATAATGTGGCGGCAGTCTTCTCCTTCAAAACCTCATACAGAATATTACTTGATAGATGAAGATGAATATGAGATAACGCTTTATGATCTTTTCTATGCTTCTTCTCAAGATATCATGCGACAGGTATCTTATCGAACACCAATAAAGCGTCATCCAAATCGAGTTGTGCAATTACAACTCGTATCTTGACTTGCCATAGGGAAAAATCTCGTGTCTTGATCCGGCAGTGGAAGATCATACTTCAAAGTTGCCATACGGAAGAAATCCCAAAATTTCTAGTGCAAATATGTGTGTACCTAGCAAATAATTCCCGAAATCTTGGGTACACTTCTGTGTACGTGAAGCAATGAAGACCGAAGTTGGTATGCTTGCTCGTGTGCGCTTAGCAAATCGCTTGGTGTGTGTACGTAGCAATTTCTGCTGGGATGAATTCAAGAACTACAGCTAGCCAACGGAATCTCTACCGGCTCCTTTCCGGGTTTAATGCCTTTTCTTTGCAATCAATGTTGCTCTGCTTGGATGTTTTTTTTCTTTGCAATCAATGTTGTTGTTGCTTTGCTCGTCTCGTGATCTGCTTGATGCGCTTCCTACTTTATTCCACACGGAGAAACAACTGTTCATTGTCTTTGATGCGAAGATGACCTCGAATTCAACGCCGATTCGGATTGCAACTAGCGATACGTGTGAAGAATCGTTCCTCAAATTTCCTGTACTTTGATACCACTTGTTGTAAATAATACACAGAAAAATAGGAACGAGATACACAAATTTTATGTGAAAAACCTTTCGGGAAAACCACGAGTGCATGAAGTCAATATTACTATTTGATGAGATGTTTATAATAAAGTTATTACTCTTCTCTATAGACTACATAGATATATTTATAGTGATATATGAAAAAAAAAATCCGTGTAGGAGTAGAACCAGGAGTTTTGAGTGAGAAACTTAATTTGTATTGCACTCAAACTAAACAGGTTTGATCCATCGTGAGGTTATTCTATGAATTTTATATGGGATATCCACATTCCTCGTTTTTTCTACCAGCATTGTGTTTACGAGAAATAACACAGTGATGTAACTGATCCATTACTGAAACCAAACAGGATGATGAGAAACCAAAAAAGGCTCAGTCTCAAGTTTGATAACCTAGAGTACTGTGCAATGGTTGGATGCCCTTTTCGTAAGGGCGCAGTAATTGACTATGTAGACACCAGGCTACCACAGTACTTAATTCCATTCCAACTCAAAATAATTAGGGACAGTTTCTCGACGCATGCCCTCATCCTAAGAGCATGTATAATAGGCTTATATCAGTCGTCTATAGTCATTGGCACGTAGAATTTTTGCTGATGTGGATGAAAGAGAATGAAGAGAGAGAAAGATGTTGTCTACAATCCTGTAGTCAACTATAGCACAAGAAACAAGAAAAACATTAAAAGATTATGTGTTCTATAAAGACAACTAAAAAGATAGCAGCCGTCTGTATCATTATATGAGCTGTCTTTAGTGCTGTCTATAGGCAGTGGCGGAACCAGAAATTAGAAAGACCTGGGGCGAACCAGCGGTGTAAAAATACCGAGGCACAATGTGATTCAGTAGTCAATATAACTAATGATGTCAAATGCATTCAAATTGTCAAGATCTAATCGATACAACCAGACAAATATAGATCTAACTGATACAACGACCAAGCAAGCATAGTATACAATATTAAGAGCTCATATAAATATTAAGATCATAGAGATTCTGAAGTTAACTATCTGATAAGCATGAGACTAAAGATTTTAGCAGACAAACAATGGAGGGCTTAAAATCTCACTAGAACAGTAGATATGTAATTGATTATCAGGAAATAAATTTCATCTCAGTTGGTGATGATTTGCTGATTAGGAATATACTTGGTTTGATCATAATTAGACATAATTAACGATGAGATCACTTGCTAATAGGAAGTTTGGCAGGCTACCATCAGCTATCTGTGCTCAAATCCACTCAACGGAAGGTACCAATGTACTTTAGCAAACAAAACTAGGAACAGGGTCAACTGCTATCAGCACAAAGAACATAGTCGAAATAACACATTCTGGCAAGGGAAAACGGCTCTCGGGCGCACTTAGATGCAGGGCAAAATGGGCAAAGGTAAAATGCTACATATGATTGATCATTTGGAAAAACTATAAAGATGATATTTCTACTCAACTCATTAGTCCAAAAAGAGGTTGATCATTCAAACTGCTACTGCCAATGCTTGTAAGCAGAAATTAGTGAAGATGCAGATGATAATCACATGGGGGCGCGACAATGCTGAAATTTTCAGCCATGCAAACGATTGAACAGGTAATAATAAGATGCATTCAGTGCCTTGTAATCAACTTTAGCAAATAGCAACCAGGGTATAAACTATCCCACTAGGGAAAAGAGTCGAACACTTAGGGCGCACACCTGGAGCCGATCCCGTTGGTCTGGGGCCTGGGGGCCTGGGGCTCGTGGGCGACGAAGCGCGCAAGGAAGAAGGCGGATATAGCGCAGCGCGTGCAAGTAGGTTGTCGGCACTCGCAACGAGGGCACACATGGGATGATGCAGCTCCACTCCGATCGTCCGGCGCCGCGGTAGCACACTGCGCGAGGCAAGAGAGCGACAGCGATGGGCAATAGTGGCTTGGCCGGGGGCGCCGGTGGGCTGCCCGGGAAGGGGGTCCGCCCAAGAGACCGGCAGCAGCCTTGGCTGCCTTCTGGTAGTTCCGCCGATGTCTATAGGTGATATAGAGAGTTCTTTATGAGCAATTGCCTATACCATTATATATCGCCTGGGGTTCGAAAACTATCAACCTCGGATCCCGAGGCTACCAAAGGTAATCACGTGTGGCAAGCACAAGTCAGTCGCCACACTTTTCTTGGGCCAGTAATATATGTTCGCTAAATCGGGGGTTAGGTAAAAACAGCCGAAATCCCTTCCTCCATTCGATCGAAATTTCGAAAACGGTGTTTGATTTCTACGTGCTTTGGCTTTGACCCGCATGAAGTATCTTTTGTCAGGGCCTTAGCCTTTGGCGTGTAGACACTGGAAAGTTAATCGAATGATTTGGTTGCTTATGGTTGATCGAGACATGGATCGATGGAAGTGATAGCTACTGACTGTCATTGTTCATGCATCTACGTACGTTCTTTGACGTCTTCAAAATTCCTTCTTTTGGGCCGAGCCAACACATTCAAAATTAATTACACCTCTTCTGAATTATATTCTCTCTCTCTCTCTCTTTTGCGCAGTCTAGGAAGAGGAACTTTTTTTATTAATTAATTTTTTTGAATTTTATTAAAGTTAATCCCGGCGCACTTTATTTCCAATTCTGACCCCTTTGATCACCCACGGGTGGTGGTGTGACAAAACAACACTGCCACGCGCCAGGATAAGTCCCAAAAATAGCACTTTTTATCACGCCACTAGTTGTGGCATGACCAAATAACACTGTCACGCCACTTCCAGTGGTGTGACAAGAGTTTGACCAGAAATGGGCTGGCATGACAGTGTTGTTTTGTCACGCTACGGGTGGTGACGTGACCAAAGAGGTCAGAATTGGAAATAAAGTGTGCCAGGGTTAACTTTAAAATAAAATTCAAAAAAAGATTAATTAATAAAAAAAATTCTAGGAAGAGTTGGCTAGAGCACGAATTGTAGGACATATCAAACTGATTGTATTTGGTACAACTTTGCATCCACGCGTTTGTACAATTTAACCTCGCAATTTGTTGCTAGTATCTCTAAAATTTTCACTCACATAAGTTCCGGGCGGTGTAGTGCGGGGCTGCATGATTGATAAGTCTTAGGTTCAATCCCCACCGAGGCGGGCTGAAAACACTATTTCTATAAAAAAAAACTTAAGAAATGGCACAAGGCCTTAGCTTCCTTAAAAAGCTTCTACAATGGGGTAACAAGAGAAGTAGCAAGGATGACTTCCTTTGGGGTCAACCCCAAACATTGTGGGAGTGGGCGCTAGCAAGAAAAATGAAGGATCGTGCCTCAAGATTACGACCTGGTCTCAAGGGATAAAAAATATCACAAACACACAGCTACACGCACATGTGGTTGTTATTGCCTCCATACGGGTGACGCGTCGCCGGCCATCGTCGTCGGATCTAGCATGTCAGCGGGCCGGGGTAGGAGTGCTGCCTCCGGATCTAGTGGAGGGAGGGGGTGCTGCTGCTGGATTAGGTCGGCCCGCGGGGGGGGGGGGGAGTTGCCTCTAGAACCGGCCTCTGGGAGGCTAGGGACGGCCATCGGCGCCAGATCTTCACCTTCCTTCGTCACCGACCGTCGAATCGGAACGAGAGAGAGGGGGCAGTGAGGAGTGGCCTTAGGGCGTGGCTTCCATTGGATCTGGAGGGAGGAGTGGTGCGGTGGTGGAAGCCGAGAGGCCATGGGTGTGGAGAGAGGAGGGGGAGAGGAGGGGTAGGAAGGGATAGTGGGTGGGAGAAAGAGAGGGGATGAACAAAGGAGGGGTGAGCAACAACACTCCTCATTAGAGCATCTACAATAGTTTGTTTCTTAACTTGTTACTAAGAGGAGAGAGAGTACTCAACTAGATCAGTGGCCCCAAACTAGTCACAAGTGTATGTGTGTGCATGCATGCACTGGCTTCTTCTTGTCCTGTAGCCACAGATTAGAGTTCTAAATTGGTAACTATCGTGACCAAACCGATCACCTAATTGATCACATTCTGTTGATTGTACATGCTGAATCTAGTGATAGATATATACCTCACATGGGCAATCACATTTTTTTATAAAGGATATACCCGGCTTTTATTAGAAAGCCAATAGAAGCAACAAGAGTTCAACTGAGAACTAACAAGATTACAGGCTGGGGATTCCAGCAACGCAAACAAGACCACCAAAAGGAAGGCTACACAGCTAGTAACAACCCCTCATACATCCAGACACAAAATAAGCACAACCATGAAGACAACAGAGATCAAAAGCAAGACAAAACGCCAGGGTTCAGGAGCACTTGAATCTTCTCAGCCAGTCCAGCGCCAGGTCCACCAACACTTCTAGCTTCTTTTGGTCATTTTTTCGAAGAAGGGTGTGCCAACGCTGTAAACATGATATAATGTTGAAAACAACTCCAAGTGGTTGATTAGGAAAAGTCTTCTCAATCGCTCCTTTGTTCCTGCATTTCCAAATTGTCTAGGCATATGCTGCAAAACTAAATAATCCAAGATTATAATCATTAGCACCCCTGTAATCTAACCAACCTAGATGAAAATCATCAAGGGACCGCGGACATCTCTGCCAACGAAAGATTTCTCTGAAGCAAGTCCAAGAAAAATAGACATTAAGCATTTGAAAAAAACATGGTTAGTATCTTCTGGCACACCACATAACCAGCAGTTGATATTCCCTTTCCAGTGCCTTAGCAACAACTGGTTTGTAGTTGGAAGTCTATTCAAGTATAGCTGCCAAAGAAAAATCTTAGCCTTCAAAGGTATCCTAATATTCTAGATGTTATGAATTCTGTTAGCAATGACACCCCCAAAAATAAGATGTCTATAAAGAGATTTGACAGTGAACTGCTTAGATTTTTTTTCAAACACCAAACAACTCTATCATTCTCCTTATGGAGAGTCACCCCCTGAATAAGCTCTTTCAAATCTCTCCATAACCCCTGTTCTATCACCCCAAAGGTCCTAGCAAACCTGATATTCCAAGTATCATGAACCAAGCAGTTAGCAAGCTTAATGTTAGGATTATTGCAGATATTGTACAGTCTGTTAAATCTAATATGAAGAGGACAATCACCAATCCAGACATCCTTCCAAAAATAAATACTCTTGTCGTTGCCTACCTGGTAGGAGACGCCCCTGTTATACAAATGTTTGACTCTACATAAGGCTTTCCAGAATTGAGAACCCCTGAGATCTAAAGAATCCCTAAAGTCACCCTTAGAGAAGTACTTAGCTTTTAGTAACCGAAACCACAGCTCATTTTTTGCCATACTCATCCTCCACAACTATTTGCTAAGCATGCAATCATTCATTAGCCTGGTGTTTAAAACCCCCAAACCACCAAAATCTTTAGGTCGACAAACAGCTTCCCATTTAACCATGTGGTATCTAGCTTTGTCATTAGAGCCTCTCCAAAAGATCTAGCTCTGATAGCATCGATCTTACCATGAATCTGATTGCTCAATCTGTAAAACCCCATATTGTACATAGGCTGATTACTTAAGCAACTATTAACCAAGATCAATCTCCCCCCCCCCAGAAGAAAGAAGGTTGTTCTTCCAATTATCCAACCTGTGACCCAGTTTGATGAGTATCTTCTCACCAGCCCCCTTATTCACCTTCTTCAGATCAAGCTGAATGCCAAGATAGGTGAGGGGTAACTTCCCCAGTTTGCAGTTAAACATATTAGCAATCTTGACAGCTTCTTGATTTTCCACTCCAATCACATAAACCTCACTCTTATGATAGTTGATTTTCAGGCCTGACATCCACTCAAAACAGTACAAAAGAAACTTGAGATTCAAGATATAAGAGTCATCACATTCCAACATCAAAACTGTATCATCGGCATATTGTAAAAGAGGAACCCCTCTATCAATTAAGTGAGAAGACACCCCTTTTATCAAACCCTTTTTTTTTTTTGCTTTCTCAATCATAACAGCCAGAGCATCTGCCACCAAATTGAAAAGCAAAGGAGAAAAGGGATCCCCCTGTCTCAGACCCCTATGCGTAGTGAAATAAGGTCCTACAGAACCATTGACATTAATGCTAACCTTACCTCCCTGAACAGAGCTCATAACCCAGTCTATCCACTTCTGAGAAAACCTTTACCAATCATCACATCTTTCAAAAAACTCCACTACACTTTATCATAAGCTTTTTCAAAGTCTAATTTGAGCACAATCCCTTTTTTTAGTAGCTCTAAGATCATGCAGAATTTCATGTAGTGAAAGCACCCCATCTAAAATATTTCTCCCCTTGATAAAAGCTGTCTGACAAACATTGATAATATTGTTAGCAACTCTACCTAGCCAAACTGCTAACAACTTAGTAATGATTTTGAAACTCACATTCATTAGACAAATAAGTCTGAATTGCTTGATGTTATTAGCATCCTTTATCTTAGGGATTAAAGTGACCACCCTATAATTCAGTCTCTTTAGATCCAGCTTCCCCTCAAAAAAATCTTTCACCATGTTCATGAATTTAGGTCTCAAAGCCCCCTAGAAAGTTTTGTAGAAGCAAGAGGGGAAGCCATCAGGGCCTGGTGCCGAATCATTAGGAAGGCTTTTGATAATATCCCAAATCTCAGCTTCAGAAAAATTCTGCACTAAGCTATCATTGTCAGCATCTGATACTTTTGAATCAGAATCCCAAAAGTTAGCATTTAAGTGCACATTCTGCCCAGCTTCATAACCAAAGAGGTTCTTGTAAAACTTATAAATGTGGTCTCCGATAACCCCTGCTTCGGTACGAGTCACACCCTCATCTTCTAGAGTGTAGATGAAAATTTTCCTTCTCCTACCATTAGCACAACAGTGAAAAAAAATCTAGTATTAGCATCACCTTGAATAATCCATTTCAACTGACTTTTCTGATGCCAAACTTTTTCTTCAATCTCATACATTCTCTCCAGCTCTTCTTCAATCCTATGTCTGTCCAGCCAGTCCTCAGTGTTTAGAGAGGAGCTCTCAGCTTTTCTGTCATAGAAATTAATTTGCTCTGTAAGGATTTTCTTGTCTTTTCTGAATTGCCCACAATCATTGGCACCCCAGCCTTTCAAGAACTATCTCAAAGTAGCTAAACCACCATTCCAGCTATCCAAAGAGTAGATCTTATCAGGCATTTTACTACAAATTTCTTTCCATCTAAGTAGGAGTGTTTCTCTGAAATTCTCCATTTCTAACCAGAACTTGTTAAAATAGAAACCCCCTTTCCTATTATCCTCTTCAACCCCAAAGGACAAACAAATGGGATTGTGATCTGAGCCCACTCTTGGGAAAACTAAACTTCCCGAACGGACACCCATCCTTGTTTTTCTCCTGTAGAAACCTCACTTAACCTCCCACGTCTTTGCATGCATGCACGGGCAAGTAGGGCTTTTGCTCACATGATCCAACTACAACTGTGGCAACGCATGGAAAGTTTCAGGAAAATAAGTGACAACATATAGTTCGCACTTTGGAGAAGGTCAGATATAGTAGGCGGCTAGCACATCACCTTTCTGATCATTTGTTGGTTACCAGCTTACTACTGTGTGTTGGCCGCCGCGTTGTTGCTGCTGGGTCGCTAAGGGCAATGTTTGGCCAGAGGAATTGATTAATTCTACGATGGGTTATGTTGTAAATAATGCACAGATAAAATACGAATGAGAGAGATGGATTTTACTGAGAAAACCCTTTAGGGAAAAATCACGAGCGCACGAAGGCAATATCACTGTATAAGAATATGTTTACAATAAAGCCGGTAAAAAACTTAAGAAATGGCACAAGGCCTTAGCTTACTTAAAAAGCTTCCCGTTGGAACTCTTAGGGCATCCACAATGGGGTAACAAGAGAGGTACCAAGGATGACTTGATCCTTTGGGGTCAACCCCAAACATTGGGCGAGTGGGCGCTAGCAAGAAAAATGAAGGACCGTGCCTCAAGATTATGACCTGGTCTCAAGGGATAAAAAAATAGCACAAACACACAGCTGCACGCACATGTGGTTGTTATTGTCTCCATCTGGGTGACGTGTCGCCAGCCTTCATCGTCGGATCAAAGCCGTCGTCGGTAGGTAGGAGGCCTTGCCTCCGGATCTTGTGGAGGGAGGGGTGCTGCTGCTGGATTAGGTCGCGCGGGGGTGGGGGTGGGGGTGGGGAGGGAGGGAGGAGCCGCCTCCGGGAGGCTAGGGACGGCCGTCGCCGCCAGATCTTCACCTTCCTTCGTCACCGAACGTCGAATCGGAACGAGAGAAAGAGGGGGGCAATGAGGAGTGGCCCTAGGGCGTGGCTTCCGTTGGACCTGGAGGGAGGAGTGGCGCGGTAGTGGAAGCCGAGAGGCCATGGGTGTGGAGAGAGGACGGGGAGAGGAGGGGTGGAGGGAGGGATAGTGGGTGGGAGAAAGAGAGGGGATGAACGAAGGAGGGGTGATATTTGATTAAGTTGTGGGCCCTACCTTCCCATCTGATTTCCATAGATTGCAGGAGACAGCACTAAGCAACAACACTCCTTCTTAGGACATCTCCAATAGTTTGTCTCTTAGCTTGTCTCTAATACACTCTATGTCATCTTGAGACAATATTAGAGACAACTATTCCAATAGTTTGTCTCTTAGGTTGTCTCTAACACCTTCACAAGAATTTAAGTTTTGCATGAATCAAATAACCATACTGATCAACACTAACTTCAATCTTTGTGACCTACATGTGTTTTTTTGTTACATCTACATATAGTGAGACCTTATTGTTTCCATATAGGAAGACAACCGTCTTCAATTCAAATATGGAATTGCATTTCAACTTTCATGTACAAAGGTGGCATTTCGTCACCACTACTTGGTGATGAGTTCCTGAGAACTACGAGAATCATATAAAAAAATGCAATCATCCTTAGATATCCATTTCATCACCACTACTTGGTGATGAGTTCCTGAGAACTACGAGAATCATATAATACAATACAATGCATTTCATCACCATATAATACAATGCAATCATCAATATCGACAATTTCAACCAAGTTTTCATCTATCAGATATCCTTTTTATAGAGACTGCCGTCATTTTCTTCGCCTGATAAAAAGGAAAATCAATATACATCCCTGGATGGTGCAAGAGGTGTACAGCATGAACCCAGCTAACAAAACTGAGTTTAAAATCTTGTAATCGCACAATTTTGACTAAAATGAAGTGAAGAGAAAATACATGCAAATATGTTCGTTCATTCATCAGCTTCAGTGAATTGAATGATGGACCCGTACTCTTAAGAAATATATACAATGGCAAAAACAATGCATCTGGACTGACCCCTTCTTTGTTGCCAAATACGATGTTTCTCAATGAGATATGCTGAAATGCACATGGATATAGACAAACTTTGAACAAACTATCAAGTTGCATCGTACTACCTGACGACTACCTGTGTTACGGCAACCACATGATGAGTTGATAAGCAATCAAGTGCAGGTTAGCACATGCATCAACAGGGAAGAAATGCACCGGGGCTCAAATTTGGTAACTTATTCCATTTATTCTTCCTTAAACAGTTAAGCTTACAAAATTCTTCCATCAAAAAATAGCTTCCTAATGCTGAAGAGAGTTATTCCCTCGTCACGAGCCAACTAGATTGATAGGTGATCCTTAGGTACAGCGCTTACATATTAGGCTCAATGGAATCGAATGGAATCTATATATACATATGAAGCAATGCACAAGCACTGCTAAACAAAATGGCCTAGGCACCTGACATGTTACTACCAGGCCATAACTAAACTAGAGAGTTGAGAAAGAATGGGTGACTTGCGTACGCCTAACATGGTTACATCTCACTGAGCAAATTGCTGATCTTGCGAAGCTTCGTCAGAGCAGACATTACAGTGACCTGTCCTTTACCTCCGAGAATGTTGTTTGAGAAGTTCTCCATGGGGCCAGGCTGACCACGATCTTGCTGAAACGCTGACTCAATCACCTAAACATTAAATGCAGGAACTGTTACTCTCATGCATAGATAGCATTGTGAACATGAATTATCTGAGTTACATAATACAGGTTGGCAACTAAAGACACTAAATGTACTTATTTACAACTTTTTTAGAGTTCTTTTTTGGCATATGGACTGCGACAGACTTTATAGAGAACTTCAGAACGCAAGCAATGCTATTCTAAACTAAGATTATCTACACATTAACAGACCATCTTTAAACATATAAAACTATATAGTGACTACCAGTAAGCAACACATGACAAGAAATTAAGACAACTATGAAATACTAATACCACAGGACAACAGAGGATGTTGCATGTAATACCTGGATATTCTCAAGCATGCTTTGTCCAAGAGTCTTAAATGTGCCCATGACCTTATCACCAGAAGCCAACTTTGTGCTACCATGTGGGTTATTTAAATTCACATCAGAAGGTGAAGAGCAAGAAGGATGAACACCATCTTTACCATCTGATGTTGTACCAGTACCCTTCTCTGTGTTGCCTTCACCTGAAGGTCTGCCCAGCTTCAATAGCCACTGCAGTTTACTAATAAATGGCTTCCTTTCATTAGAAACTGCAGTGCTCTCAGAGGATCCAACTGGATCTAGATTTTTATCAGAAGATGCTGCTTCTAAATCTTGAACAGTTTTGCCATCACAGTTACAGCTGGATGACTCATCTTTCAGGATTTCATCCCTGTCATTGTCACCAACACACAAATTTGAAGTGACACTGCTCCTCTCAGAGTCATTCTTGCATTAGCCAACTTGTTTTGTCCAACACTGAAATACAGAATTAACCATTAGTTCTGCATGTTGCATTCCATGGAACAACACATTGGAGGAATTAAAATGCCATTGATTCACAACTCAGGACTAATTAACCATTACCAAATCACAACTCAGATCTGAAAATTAGTGGAAGGAGATGGCCAAATCATTTCTAATCCTCCAGCTCTATTTCTAATCCTACAAAGGATGGCCAAACCCAAGCACAAATATTCCAGATGTGAAGGAACGAGGGACGAAGATGGAGGATTACCTCGGCGCGGAACGGGGGGACGATGACCACGGCGGAGGGAGGTGGTGGCGCCCAGGACCGTGGAAGGCGGTAGCGGCGATAGAGATGGGAGGTCGGATTTGACGAGGAGGAGGTTGGATCTAGTGGTGAAGATGTCGGGGCCAGTGGCGGTCGGACGGAGTGGAGGCAGTGGACGGAGGCGACGCCGGTGAGGGAGCGGGGGAGGCGTGTCATGCATCGCCAACATCGGTGAGGGAGCGCCCGCAGAAGCTTGTGGATTTGGGAAGGAAAAGCAGACGCGCGGGGAAGGAAAAGCAGACAGGCGCGCTGGATCCGGCGAGAGAAAGAAGAACACGTGAGGAAACGATGAGCCTTCTCCAACAGCGAAAACGTTCGACAGTAGCTTCTTGTTTCGTGTGCGCGATCGTCGCTTCATAACACGACCACTTCATTCTCTTTCCTCTTTCTCTCCCCTCCACTTCAACAAAAATCCAATGTGATATCTCTTAGAGACAACTAAAATGGACAATTGGAGATGCACTTAGGACTCATCTGGGTGCTACACAGTGGAGATGCCTATATATATCTGACTCAAACTAGGTCCTCGAACCTTACAACAGAGTGTGGTAAAAGTATATATTTAACAGGAAGGTTCACACTAGCAAATGCTACAATAATTTTAGGAAAATAATGAAGACCGCGATACTGACTGACGGATCGATAAATCTAAACTATAGTATCAGCGAGGAAAATCGTGATATTTTAGGACCTGTTCAGAACGCAGGAATTCACCAAAAATAATTCAATTCTCACATGAATTAGAGAAAATTCCCAGCGTCCCAGTTGGGGCCTTACCGGTTGGACTATGACATGTGAGTATCTTAAGAGGCTCGAGCATGCTCTACCACTACCATTTCACTCTTGAGTTTTGTCAGAGATGTATCCGGTGGCTCACGTCGTGAAACAATCGAATTGATGTTTCAGATGTTGGAATTAATATGACTAGATCCAAATATTATATTCTAATTAATTCTTAAAAAATCTCAAAGGTCTATGTGCAAGTGCTAAAAATGTTTAGTCCCATATGGAGGAATTAAGGGAAATGACACTAGTTTAAAAGGTGAAACGTGGTAGCCCCTCTTGTGGAATTAGAAAGAGACAACACACGCGTCTTGGCGCTCGCTTCGCCTCGCCGAAAGTAAGTCTGCGTCGTACCTAGCGTGTCGGTGCGGCGCGATTTTCTTTATCTATTCAAAATCAAACGCACCGACATTGAGGTATTGTTGGTCTCTGGTCTCTTTGTTTTTGGCCATTAAAAGAACAGAGTGCTGGTCCTTGATGGTGACTGTTGACCTTTGGTCTTCTGGCGACTGTCCTTGATGGTGACTGTTGGTCTTTGGTTTTCTGACGACCTTTGGGCTCTCTATCTTTTGGCTATATAACTATATAAGGAGACTGAGAAGACTGGCTCTGGTCCGAGCAATGCTTGTTGCTGTCTATGGCGATCTCCATCCCGACGAGGCGCGTGTACAGCCGCACCGAGAAAGCAGGCCTCCGGAACCTCGTCCTTGAAGGCTTGCACGAGCGAGGACGAATAAGGTTTTTTGGGATCGTTCGCGCGACTGCTCGCTGCTACGTCTACATCAAGTGCACGACTACGACTCTCTGCTACGTTCTACATCGACTACACAACTCTCTGCTACGTTCTACATCAACTGCACAACTACGCGACGACCACTACATCATGCCGAACAACGACATTATCAAGAATTCTGGCGGTATTTCTTCTTCTACTGAATCTGGGTATGTTATTTGGTTTGCTTTACTATTTGTTGTTGTCATGAACGCTGAGATAGATATGCTAGTTTCTGTCTTTCTAGAAATTAGTATGTCTATAGTGTTCATACATACCTACTTTGTATTTGTGAAAATAATTAGAGTATTTTTCATGTTTTATCTAGCAAATTTCTGAATTAAAATACTTCGAAAAATACTTATATACTCATCATCAGAGACGCGAGTTGCCATCAGGTTCCCTGTCAAGATGGATGTCGGTTTGCGTGACAAACTAGGCGCGTTGATGTCGTCGAGGCGCGTCGATAGTCGTCTTGCCCGTGAGGACCGGAGCTAGCCCCCACATGCACACGGAATCTTCCCGGACGCCCATGCATGCAAACTTGTCATCCTCTTCCTCGCTTTTCCTGTGAAAAAGAACTCCACCACCACCGCCGCCGCCGCCGCCATGTTAAACACTTCAGAGCTTCAGACCCTGTCAACTTATAATTCTAATTTTGTCGCAAATTATCTAACACCTCTGGCTCTGAGATGTACAAGTGGTGAACACACCGATCGATAGATAGATGTATACACACTTACAATTGTTCCAAGTGAAAAATAAATTGATGGGCCCTCGTGTCAGAGAGGGCGGGTCATGCTTCTGCTAAACACAAAAAAGAAGGAACAAAAAAAGTAAACTTATAATATGGTAGTGATATAGAAAACTTGGCAACTCTAGCATTGTGAGTGAAACATTCGTTTCAGCGAAAAACATAGCAGGTATCCTAATCTCACACTCTCACTTGCTACCAAACACAGCAAGATTAGGTGGGCATGTGAGCTTTGAAACATCAGGAGAGACACACATGGCACATGCCAAGGAAAAACACAGCTCTATGTTCAATAATTATTCTATCAATTAGTAGGGAGGTAGCTAGCTACATTTGTTTGCACCTCCTCTGAGCCATCTTGATCGATGTTGGATCTCTTATATGCATGCATGATTCAGTGAACAAACATACATATAGGTCACAACTATCCCCACACCCATCTTTTTCTTGACAGCAAGAGGGAGTCCTCCTTTTCCCAATGACTGGTGTGTGCATCTGCATCTCCAGGTCATTGCAGTACCATATACGTCAGGCATAACAAGAAAATCAGCTTATTGTAAACCCATTTTCACTTCCAGTCCAGCGTGGCACAGTCTAGGCAGCTCTCCCTCGCCACGTCGGCGATCCGGGCTCCGGTGTCGTAGACCTGGCCCGGCTGCCAGTCGGCCGGGAGGACCTCTTTCTCGGCCCAGACCCACTTCCCATCGTACCCACCGGTCACCACGGCCCGTAACTGCAGCGGGCCGGCGGGGGCCCGGTCGGTGCTCCACACCGGTCCATAGACCCGGTTCATGAACCGCCAGTCTGATGACCCCACCTGCATGCATGGACCAGGTCCACAATGTTCTTGATTAGACAATTTGGTTTGAAGTGTTTTTTAATTGCTTTTCTTCTCTCTTCTGATTCTGTTTTGATCGAGTCTTCCTTTTAATTACCTGGGCGACATCCACTGCTAAGATATCAGTTTGGCCACCTTGGTAAAGGAACTTGACGACCAGATTGTTTGTCCTCTTGCTCTGCTCTTCCACTAATATGGACAGGTTCGTGTCCTTGTAGTCACAGGGAATTCTGCAAACAAACAAGAGAAAAAGATATTCAGAGTACTGTAATGGGAGCCCTTATTTTGTATGCATCTCTAGACTCTTTGAAACAAGATTGTGTCTTTGCAATGCCTTGTAAAGCATTTGAAAATTTTCCTTGTCTCACTTGTGTACATTCTATCCTAAAATAAAGTGTGTTGGAATCTGGACCAAGTAATATCTTACGGGTAAACATCAGTAAACAGGAACATCTTTTGGTTTTGCAATTTTCTCATTTTAAAGGATAATTTGTAAGTATGAAATTAAAGTTCAAGTTTTACTATGGAAGTTAAACTCAGATTTTAATTTATTGAAAGTGAAATTTATAACTGAGGCTTTCTATCCAAGTCAAAGTGAATATGAAGCACATAATTTAAGTCATTAACTATAAAATTTAACGCAAAATGTAAAACTCAAATCCAAATCGTTGAAAAAACTAAACTAGAAACATTAAAACCTCTAAAAAAAATTCAAAACATAGCACATGCAAAGTAAAATTCCATTTTGAATTCTACAGATTTGAAAAGTACATAGTTGGTTGCTCATAGCATCCTCTTTTAACTTTCTTCTAGTTTTTCCAGTAATTCCTAACCATGGAAATCATCCTCCACAGTTTAACAAAATAAGTAGTCTCTAAAAAGTTTACGAAAATAATTTCCTTGACTTATACTGGACAAGTTTGTACTATTGAAGTGCAGTTCTCGGCCCATGCGCTCAAATGTAGCCATTTACCACATGTATTTTAAAACTTTACTACATGGCAAACATAATGCACTACCTAAGGTACGAAAGAACATTTGACAAACTACCATATTCTAAAGAAGAAATTTTAAATATCTAATACAAGTTTCTCTTGGTTGCCTATTCATGTCCAACTCTCTTGTAGCTATTTGTTTTCTTTTGTGTGCAAATTTTTCAATGGTTTTATGGGAAATTAATCCTCTATGTTCAAGTATTCAATATAAAGGATCTACATTGCATGATATTAACGCATTCAATATAGAGGATCTATAAGCGATCCCCACAGTTCGATAAAAAATGGAAGTCCGAGATCAATAACTATAGTGTTTTTGCTACAGTAAATATTTCGTTGTTAATACAATACCACTGCAGAGTGTTGTTGCTGTGCTCACAAAACACTATTTATACCGGTTTCATGAGGCCCTGTTATTATTACCTTTTGTACTCTATGGACAGAGCATCCAGCCTCTTTAACTGGTGGGCCATGCCAGGCTGGGCCAGGCCCACAAAGGCGGGCCCACTCAGTAGGAAGTCTGTACGGTTGCTCCTGTGGAAGTCGGTGAGCACGACCCGGACGCCCCCACTGCTGCACAGCTTTGCATCCCTGCATCTCATCTGTTTCACAAATCACAAAACCACAAAAGTATGAATAAATAAAACCTAAAGAAAATAAAGAACACATGAAATTGATGACATATTCATCAGTGCAGTTTAGTCTTCTTAGAAACGAAGAAAATTTTAGCAAACAACCGAAGTAGAAAAGAACAGAGGAGAGCATATGCTACATAAGTTTTTTAGAACTTCCCCTGCAAAAAAAGAAAAAGAAAAGAAAAGTTTTTTAGAACTACATTTTTTGTAAAATATTTTAGAACTACATTTGGTACATAGGTTAACAGGAAGTTCCAACTCTTGATTAAAGCTTCAGCCAGTTTAACTGATATCCAAAAGGAGAAATTCTAGCTGCTCTCATAATTACCTGATTGGCTGATTGCTTACTTGCTTCAGAGGCAACTAATTAAATAACAAGAAATTTACTTCGCAAAGGTAAGAAAAAAAATTAAGCCTGCCAACTAATTCCAAAATTTAAGACAAAATATGCAACCATTCATCAAAACCTCAAGTTCTTGAAGAACTACCCATGTGAAGAACAAACAAGAAAGGGCATTTTGCCAAGAGAAGAAGAAAGACAGGGCCAAAATGAGAGTAAAATTTAGCAAAAAAAGAAGCTAATTGAGACTGATTTGGTCTCTTGGCTTGTACCTGAAAGCATC
The DNA here is from genome assembly GCA_036346405.1 of Phyllostachys edulis. NCBI lineage: Eukaryota > Viridiplantae > Streptophyta > Magnoliopsida > Poales > Poaceae > Phyllostachys > Phyllostachys edulis. The sequence continues at coordinate 4,286,760 of CM070557.1, read as the reverse complement.
TTCCACAGCCAAGCCCTCCTCTATGTTGCCTTGGACCCCCAGCAGCGAGGAATCCCCCATTGATCTCCATGGCCATGGTCCCATACCCACAAACTCCACCACCTAATCAATCAGCCAAGAATCACACCACTCACTCAAAATCTTTCCAAAAAGAGAACAAACTAAATTAACATCTTCTCTTGCAGCTTGAACAAACGGATCAATTCTGGATTCTTGATCTGCACCAGGACTCAGTTCTTACCAGTAGCGATGGGGGAGAGTTGGGGTGAGTACGCAGCCTTGCCCTGACGCACACACCTCTCACAGGCAGATGCGCAGGCGGAGGAGATGAGGAGCAGCAGGAGGCAGGAGGAGAGGGTGGAGAGCAAGATCGCCATGGTGCTGCTGAGCAGTAGTGTGACTGCCTGCTGAGTGAGAGAGAAAGAAGAAGAAGAAGAAGCAGAAGCAGGAGGAGGAGGAGGAGATGGCTATGGCAGACTTGCTTTCCCTAGCACATGCCGCTGCTTTGGCCAGTGTGTTAATTAAGTGCCGATATATAACGGAGGAGAGGAGGGAGGTGGAAGACTGAGGAGTGCGCGTGCCGTGAGCGTGTTAACTGTGTTTGGACTCATATGATTTTTCACAAAGAGCACTGCTAGTGCTACACGTACCAAACATTCCATCTATAAGATGGCCACTGATAGTCGCTGACTTGTGGGCACGTCTTTTTCGTCTAAATCTATGTGTCAGTGCCGGTCTGTAGGGATTCCGGGTAAGATGTTTGTGCTTGGAGCATTTTTTGTTGTTGTGGGGTATGCATATTTGGTTTTTTTTGGGCGCTTTTTTATCACTTTTTGGGAGTGAGTTTTTGTGTGGGGGCTACATGCTTTCGAGGAATTGGTCCAAGGGAATTGAGGAGTGCACGACAGCGGCGAAGCTAGGACAGAAACAGAGGAAGCACTTTAAGGTTAAAGCTAAAATCTTACCGCGGAAGACTGAGTCCGCGTGTGTGTTTATTGTGTTCGGGCTCATATGATGTTCCCGGAAAAGAAGAAAGGGCACTGCTACTTTAACTGGGAAGACAGTGAAAATAAATGAGAAAGTAATTTTGAGCTTATTCTTTATGGAAAGTTAGTTTTGCATGATTTTTGAATTTTTTTGTATAAAACAAATAATGGAATTTCATACAAGCAGCAACTTGTAAGAATTTTCGGGAAAATCATAGAGCACAAAAAATCCTAAAAAAATTACATAAATAACTACCCTCACAAAAAAAATTCATAAATTTTAGACTCCGTTTTCTCAGTACAAAAATTCAGCAAACACTCAGCCAGATTTTGGAAATTCGAAAACTGTTTTCAATTTTCTCGCTCGCCCTTGAGCCGAAATCTAGCCGACCCATTTTCGCTGCCTAGCTCGAGTCCGCGTCAACGCTGCTCGCCCTCGTTCGCTGACATGTGGGCCCCGCCTGTCAGCATTTGTCTTCCACCTCTCTTCGCCCTCGCTCGCCAACACGCTAGCGTTCCCTTACCAGCTCTGCCCATGGATTCGCCTCGCCGCCCACCGTTTCGAGCTCCACCTACCTCCATCACCTCCGCCATACATCGCCCATGCCATCTACCCCCTTAATGGCGCCCAACCCCCGCGCTGGCGAAGAGATCCAGAGATGACCGTGAGTTTCTCGCACTGACCGCTAGTGCCTCGCTGTTTTCTCATGCGAACATCCTAACTACTTAAGCCCTAGCGCACACATCGTCTTCCTTAGCTCGCCCTCGTTCTATTTCGTGCTAACCTGAGCCTCATAGCTCCTTGGTTTCACGAGAACGTACGCGTCGTTCTCGACGCCGGTGAGCGCGCCTCTGCACCATTCTTGCTTTTGTGAGTTTCCTCAACCACGACACCTGCATCATCTTGATCCTCTTACCTCACTCCTTTCCTGTGCTTAATGTAGTCCCGGAAGTCGTGTAGCTCAATCGCAACTGCATTCGTCCTCTACTTCGGCGCGCACTTAAGCTCGCCAACGCATTCTCGTCGCTCTGGTGAGTTCGAGCTAAAATCAACCGCGTCATAAGGTGCTCCCCACTCCACTAATGCTAACCCCTCACTCAATGCAGGCAATCTTGCCCTGAATCCGAGCTTCACCCTCATCTTCCTTGTTCACAGTCGCTGCCACCACCATTTCCGATCTTCCTCGAAACCCGGTGAGCCTCGGGTCGATTTCTTGCGTCTACACCATCCTTAGCACCCTAGTAGCCTAACGCGACACTTCTTGTAGCACCTCAGATTGCTGTGGTGAGTCAGCTTTGTTGCCAAGTGTGGTAGAAAACCTACTGGTGATTTCCTTGATTATATATATATATATATATATATATATATATATATATATATATATATATATATATAGACACACACACACAAAACAAGGAGTTATAAATAGCATTTATCAGTATTACACGAACGTTGACTGTGATTGTATACACTTACAGTGTCCAGCATCGCATGAGTGAGGCGTCGAGGTTGAAGAGTAAGAACAAGTCCTCAAAGGTCATCGTAAAGACAGTCTTGAACCTCGTTGTGAAGATGATGTGGCCCAAACTTTGACGTTGACATCCGAGCGCCGTTGTCCGTTCGTCTTGTTGGACTGTTCCATGTACCATGCATGCAATCTCGTGCAAGCCATTCCTAGGGTTTTGAGGCACTCTACCGTCTCGATCAACGGCTCGCCTTACACGAATTTCTGGGCCAACAGCAAGAAGAGGATATCATCGGGCTTCTTCGATTTGCCCTTGTCGCCTCGCTTTTTAGAGGTGGATTTCACAAGAGTTGACCGGGCACGAGGTGTAGATGCATCTGATGCACCGGGCCCTTGCCGCATCGATGCAGGTAACTCTGGTACAGGTAGCTCCGATGTAGGTAACTCTGGTGCAGGTAACTCCGGTGCAGGTAACTCTGGTGTAGGTAGCTCCCATAGATTTGGCACCGTTGCAGAACTTTCCTGTGAAGTTGACAAACGGTGCAGATAGCTCCAGGCAGATGTCCCTCTTGAGCCACCAAATGAATGTTCCAATGGCTTGCCCTATAGTCACGACCTCGTCGTTTGGGGGCATATGCAGCGGGACAACCTCGAAATTGGCATGAACACCATCCACATTCACTTTTACGAAACCTGGCGCTAGATTTACACTGTGCACCAAGGCCCTCGCACTGGATGGATACGCTTGGCCCCAAGCAACGTCCAGGGCAACGGAGGCACATCTCACTTGGAGCTTGTATTTCATAGCCACCTACATAACGATACAAAATTAGCTACTCCAACAGGTCTATCAATGGATCGAGCATTCTAGAGATAATAATTATTACCAAGATGTCATTAATAGGAAATCTGTCGTCGCTTTTTGAGGTAGGGTTGGACACGTAGCTACTTCGATAGTTGGGGGGCTAGCTAGCACAGTAGTGGCGGGGGCTTGCAACTGATTTCCTCTAAACCCTTTCTTAATGCTTTCTATCTGTCATCGCATCTCATCTCTGACGGCATCGGTGATCTCATCTCAGGCAGCATCAGTAATCTCCTCTCTGAGGTATTCACGAATCTCCTCTCGTAGCCATGCATCGCGCTCGGCTTTGGCTCTCTTCCTACTCCGGTATGCTTTGGAGTCCTCTAAGAATCCCTATTTCCATGGAACATAAAGACCAAGGCCTCTCGTGCGATCCGGGTGCTCCTTGTTTTCCAGGGCCGCAGAGAGTATATATCTCTCCCTGACTGCCTGGAATGAGCCTGGGAAGATTGTGCACTCAGCGCTTCCTGCAATATCCCGACATGTTATTTCACTTCCTATGAAATTATGGAGTAATTACAAACTAGGTAGTTTGATATCTTACCAAGCGCTAAGACACTTCCTCGTCTGCGGGGTTTGGAAAGGAGATGGCCCCTGAAGACACGGTAGATGACCTCGCTCTTATCCAGTTTCGAGCGTGCTCATTAGGGATCCCAGCAAATGGCGGGGAGGCCTCCCAAGGGTGGCGAGGTGCTCGTTGATGGTTCTCCACCTCAACGATGGCCTCCAAGAGGCATGTGCTTTCATGATTGGTGCTTTCACATGTCTGGTGAGCTATCCTATACCTTCATACCCTTATCTTCATGATTATTCATACTTGGCATGTTGTGCTTGTCTTTGTGCTCACCTGTATCATATTGGCATGTTTTTCTCTTATGATATCTTTCTTCATGCCTTTACCAGTACCTTGCTTATATATCCATGTATTATATTGTTTTTCATTGTTTCCATGGTTATGTGAGCTTGGTTTTGTCATCATGAGCTTGTGATGTCTTGTACCCTTATTATCTTGCTCATGTTGATTCTTGCTTATGTATCCATGTATTAAACAGTTGTTCATTGCTTCCATGGGTATATAAGCTTGGTCTTGTCTTCATGAGCCTGTGCTATTTGTACATGATTTATCTTGCTCGTGTTGATGTTTGATGTATGTATCCACATGTTCACTTGATATCCATGTTAGCATACATCATTCATGATTTGCTCTTAAAATGCTTTATGCTTACATGGTTTTTGTGCCTTACGGTTAACTGTGGATGCATGAGTCTTGCCATAGCTTTCACTAGCATGCTTTGTCTATGACTGTACATATGATGTGTGATTTGCTATGTGCTTGTTTGCTTGCTCCTATGCCTTATTGTGGATTAAGGATAGTTTGAGCTCTGTCTTGTCTTGGATAGCATGTGCTGCAATTGATTTGTTTATCTTCATGCTCATGTTCTAAATTATTGATTATATGCTTTTATGAGCTTTGGATCATTTGCTGCTATCCTTGTTAGTCGTGTGTCTTGGTACTGTTTTTCCTAGATATTGTTTCACTAACCCAGTACCAAGGCATAGACTTTTTCTGTCTTTGTGGTGTAGTCTTTCATTTGAGAAGAAGAACATATGGTCCAACAAGTAATATCATCTCAAGCTGTTAGTTCTTCTTCATTTGTGAATTCAATACTAGCTATCACTTCTTGGAGACGAAGGAATTTGAGATGAGGATGATGGGTGAGCGCAACTACCTTCTGAAGCTTCAAGGAATGGATCTTCATCTATCATGACTACATCTCACTACCAAGCAGTGCAACTCAGGTTCAAGCTTCTATACCTTACTTTTGTGTATGGTATCCCTAGTCTACCTTGCATACCATCTGGGTTGTGTCAAGTGTTGGGCTTGTCGAGTTTAGGGTAGATAGGAGGCTCTGTCTTAGCACGTGTCCTTTCTAGGCACTCTTCTTATCCCATGGTTTGCTAGGATGCACTCATTTCACTGCCTAGGTCGAGCTTGTCTCCCAATCACTAGCCTTAGCAGGTTTTGAGCTGCCTGTAGGTTTTTAGTGCCTGTGTTTCGCTCCCTAGCTTTTCGAGTTGCTTTCCTTAGAGATCGTATGGTGTTTGAAGTCTTTGTGCTATCTTGTGGAGTTTTTGGCTCTTTTGGCGGGTTCCCTCAAAGTCTTTTTGACCCAACAAGGTTTGCCACCTTGAGAAGCAAGTTAGGGATAATTTATCCCTATGGGTTGGTTTGAGAGGGAGTTAGTTCTCATCTGAACTTTCCTTGATCATTTGAGCTTTTGTGGATTTTTTCTGATATCTTCTTCAAGTGGTATCTTCTTCGGATCCTTTTTGATCTTCTTGATCTTTTTAGGCTTTTAAGTCTTTTGTGCATCTCATTGTATCATATTGCATACATATGAAAAATCCAAAAAGATGCATTGTAATATAAACTTTACTGCTCATCTTTTAAATTGATGAAGCTTTGCTTTTTACTCTCTTGAGCTTTAGTATTTCAATTCTTGCTCAAGAGCGTGTCTAGTTCTTTGACTTGCTAGAATTATCATGCTTTTACATGTGCAGCAATGTCTTTGCTAAATGAGCTAGAACTTTTGAAATAACTTGAACTGAAAATTGCAATTTGTTGATCTTTTAGCTAGTTGCACAATTAGTGATCCTTTTGTGACATTGGCCCTGTCAAAATTGCTTTGTTAGCTCTGGAATCTAGAATTGAACATCTTTTGAGCTTTCAGTTCATTAAAAAAAAATATCTAAAACAGCCCTTGTGCAAAATAAAAAATGATCTCTTTTGTGCGAAAAAACTGATCTCACCAATTCTTTCTCATGAGACGGCTTGCCATTGTACTAGACATGAACTCAGGGGGAGTTTTAAATGACCTAGACCACTCCTTTAAGCTTTTGTTGCTTAGGATGGTCGTGGCAAGGCTTGAGATCTAGCACATGGCTAAGAAAACAAACTGTTAAAATTGGTTGAAGCTTAGGAAGAGAATGTGGATGGCTCCTAGTCCAGGATCTTCTTTACTAAGATAGACCTTTTATCAACTTGAATATTCATTGCAAATGAAGAACAGTTGAAATTTGGGCTTTTGACAAAAACTTGAGCAAAATGATTCATTTCATGACTTTTGTCTCCTAGATGGCCTTTACTAGCTTCTTGATCTCACATTGACATTCTGACATGGCCATTATCACTTTAGGATACCTGTTGTTGAACTTGCTAATTTTGAAGCATTACTTAATTTAATCCAACAACATGTGGTATATTGAGCTCTTTAGCCTAGCTTCGCTATAAATGTCTTAACATGATCTTGCTAGCTTTGTCAGGCTTGTTGTATCTTGAGTAATTTTAGAAATGCTAGCCTGTTCAATTGAGTAATCTCCAAAGCTTCTTTTACTTAAAAAAAATTGAAAAATCAAAACAAAAATGAAGCCACCCCATTGCATTTCATGCATGCTCTTTCTTTTGCTTCTTCCTTTTTGTTGCACTTGTCATCTCTGGATGAGAGGAAGGCTTGACTCCTTGATGAATCCATTGTCAAAGGGGGAAAAGTTTTGGCAAAAGTGTGAAAAAAAAGAGCTTTCAGGTTAAGGGGGAGAAGTTCAGGATGTTAAGTGGGAGAAATTTTGTAAAGGTGAGTTGTTAGGAGCTTTTTGGAGAAAAATGAAAATTATAAAAATTTCTCTTGTAAATTGGTGATCATAGTGAGGGGAGCATTTAAATTGCATTCTTTTGATCTTATTGTCTTTTTTAAATCTAAATTGCAATTCTTGTAGACTCATAATGATCAATGGTCAAATAGAACAATTGTTCTTTCATATGGACCATAAGTGAGATTTTGTCACTTCTCTAGAAATTGAAGCTTTTCTTGCTTCTTCTGCCGTGTCTCACTTGCTGAAACTATTTTGAAGCTAACTTGGTCTTTCTCATTGCTTTCTCCTGTATTTGAGCCAAGTTGAGCCTTTGCGCGAAAATATCAAGTATTTTCATTTTTAATCATAAAACTTACATTTTTGGGAAATTGCCAATGTGTTCATCAAAGGGGAGATTGTGGATGTCATGAGGACATTATGGATGTCATGGGACATGCTCATGATCTTAGGTGATGAGACAATTGGCAATTGCTTTGAAAGTTTGTTGAATTATGTGGTTTTCAGCAAGTGTCAGGTTTTGCGGTAGTACCAGCATTGTGGCCGCGGTACTACCAGTGGGCGGTATAACCACAAGATGGAGCGGAACTACCGCAAGTGTCGTTCCAAACGTGTAAGGATCGTGTGAGGCGTCCGATTGGAATCGGACAGCCCAGATTCGTTTAAGGCCTTTTGTGCGTTCAAGTGGAGCGGTAGTACCGTTTGGGAAGTGGCGGTAGTACCGCGTCCCGGTAGAACCGTTTGTGACTCGGCGGTATGAAAATTCCAGAGAAGGTGTCTCTGGTGCTCTGATTTTCTTGAGGAGCGGTACGACCGTGCTTTGGTTGCCGGTAGTACCGCATGGCAGAATGACCGCATGTGTGCGTTATGGATTTTCCAGAGGAGGTGTTTTGGAGATTTTGGGATTCTCTGAGTGGCGGTACGACCGCAGTTGCTTGAGCGGTATGACCGCGTTGCGGTAATACCGGTGGATATGTGGCGGTAGTACCGCTTGTGGATTGAATTGTGCTAATTGTCAAATTTCTTGGAGATTTGATTTTGGGTTTGGTCAGTTCATGTTGATCATTGCATATGTGTTGCATGATGCATGTTTTGGCTGACGTGGGTCAAGTTGTGAAGAACTTGTTCCCGAAAATCGTTTCTTGGTCTACTGCTGTGCAGGTGGCTTGTAGGTCTATGACGGTAAGCGGCGAGGTGGATCGGGACTAAGCTTGGAGAGCTGAGGTCCAGAACGATCGAGGATGCCGGGTGAGGTCAGAGGACTCAAGCGGGGCGCAGAATGGACAAGGATGACCGAACAGGTGGTTCGGTGCGACTGGTTGGATCAAGCGGCGCGGGAGTCGTTGCAAGTGCTCAGTGGTGCTAGTGGGATCCGGACGAGAGAGACTTGACGATATGGAGCCGTTGATCAACCTACACGTGGCGAAGCATGGGATTGCTTCACGATCTGTGGACTCAGTCTTTTGGAGAAGGATCGAGACTCGGTCTTTTGGAGAAGGATCGAGAAGGGGTATTTTGGTAATTTCACCAAATACCGTCTTGGTGACCTTTTGGCTAAACCACAGCGCGGGTCGGCGCATGGTGAAGCAGTTTAGATCAATCGACGATGAAGACGGCGCTTTGAGATGTGTGCGTTGTGTTAACCCATTGTATGTTAGGGTTTAATGGGTGCCATAATGGAATATTCTCTAGATGCTTAGCCTCCATATAAATAGAGGGGTGTTGGCTGCTGTGTGTGCTACTGAAGCCAAGGGAGAGCTAGCCGAACCCATTAAGGTGTGCCCTATTTTGCTTAGGGTTTTGAGAAGAGAAAGGGAGAGCTACGGTTCTAGAGTGGGATTGAGTGCGGTAGTACCTTTTATTTGCCTGCGGTAGTACCTTTCATTTGCCTGCGGTAGTACCTCAGTGCGGTAGTACCTTTCATTTGCCTGCGGTAGTACCTTTCTTTACACTGTGGTAGTACCAATTCCTGAATTTTCTGTAGACCTTCTTCAGTTCTTGCTGTGCCTTTGGGGGTTAGGAGTGGATTCAATACAAGACTTCCTCTGTGCTTAAGCATTCATCTTCATAGCTCTCATAGCTATTGGAGTGATTTGCGAGTTGAATCCATTCTTTGTGAAAAAGATTTTGTGCTCCTATTCACCCCCCTCTAGTCGCCTGTTTCCGGTCCTAAAGTATTACTAAATCTATTTATGTTTATTGGCTAGCTCACGAAATGCTAGCCATGCCCCTTGAAACAAGCAAAAACACAACAAGTACATGTATACATCCAATTCACATTCATTTCAGAAACAAGCACATCCATTTCATAAATCAATTAACTCAAATGAACTAAAATTAACCATTTATGAACAAATACACACATGTACCATTAAGTTCAATCTACATTGTGGAACTCCCCATATGACACATTCTCATATACATAAATGCAAATTCACATATGACACATTCTCATATACATAAATGAAAATTCTATGACACATAAACATTTCATTCTGCGTCGCCACTGCTCGTCGTCGACAAGCCGTTCTAGAGCCCCTCTGACCTCATCTTCTGCACCTTCGTGGTCGTGGTGAGTCACTGATTTTCACCCACACGTTAATTTGCCAAAGGCGAGTCCCTAGTGCGTTATCCCCCTAGCCACTCATGGTGTCACCGCGGTTGTATGCCGCTGGCACGCCTTCGGTGACCCTAGGTCCCCGTGCCCGACCCATTAGCATCGCCTGTACTCACTGAGTCCAGTGCGCCGTTCATTCAGCCTGGGGAATGCCCCATACACGAAATGCATTGCAAACCCGAGGAACTCTGCCGCTCGTCGCCTCGCGCCACTGATTTCGTCCACCTCTCCGGCCACTTCCACCTCCCATGGCATCTTGTGGACACCCTCTACCCATTTCTGAGCTCCCCCGAGCCTTTCCACGCGTGCCTAGCCGCCGACGATCTCCTCTCCCTCTCAGCCATGTGCGCGCCCAACTCCTCCCTTCTTCTCTCTCTGCCAGTGGGACCCACATGTTTAAAAGTTAATTAACACCTAATGACAGTGGTTAAAGGTACTGAGTGGATGACAGGTGGGACCAGCCGAAAAGATAATAAAAATATAATTTCAAACATATTTAGAAAATGAGTCACTGACATGTGGGGACCACGCACTATTGTCAGTTTTAAAACACATTTTAAAATCGAGAGACTAACAAGTGGACCCTGACTGTTAGTTAATAAAAATCGGAAAAATGAAAAAGCCGCCTTTAGTTCTTAGGAAAGTACGCTTTCTCTATTGGAAAGCGTAAACCTCAATAGAACGTAGAGAAGAGTACACTTTCTCTGCTGAAAAGCGTAAACTTTGCGAAATATGCTGTCGACGTTAGCAATACGCTGTCGAAGTCAGTATTTTTCTGTTTTTTTGGAATTTTCAAATCGAAGCAAATTAAAATGTTAATAACTTTTGCATATAAACTCCAAATGAGATGAATATTTTTTCTAAATTCTTCTAAAATCATGCTCTACCTGAATATGCCAAAATATTTGGATTTTTTTGCTGTTGAAATTATTTTGCTATATTTAATTTGCTTTCGGCTCTTTTGATTAGACGTCGATTGTTCGAACGATTTATGCAACGATACTCCATCCTCATATCCAGAGCAAGGCAAGCACCCTCTTTGATCGTGTTGATCCTAATATTTTAATTAATGTACTTCCTTTTGCAAAAATCTATTATGCATGCGTGTATGTTTGATTAAAATTGCTATATTTGGGGTTAACGGTAGTTGTAATCCTATTCAATGCATGAACCTCCTTGAAATATTGATATCCCTACTGTTGTAGCCATTAGGTTATGATTTATATAATGAATGATGTCAACTTGGGATTTTCGAATGCGAATCTCGCGTAACTGGTTAGTCAAGCTTTAGTCTTTATTAAAAACTGCCAAAATGGATGACATATCGAATGTGAGTTTGGGATTTTTTTTGAAAGAATGACCCATAGGGGTTTACCTATGTTATTTGTATAAAAATAAAAAACTTAGTTTTCGACGCGGGCGAGTTATATGATATTCTGAGAAGTGTGACAGGTGTATCTCACAAGTAGATGGGGGAGATTCTCGCCCAGGTCAGTTAAGGACCGAGCGCCAGCAACTCCAATCTAAGCCTAAGCGTACAACCACATGTGCCGGTATAAGACGACATTAGCTAATTAAGTCATTGAAAACTAGAATTGCACGTTGGTAGGCCGTAGTAGTGCGAGTATGAGTAGTGTAGGCATGTTCGAAGGGGCTCCATTCACTACGGTGTTGGGCACAAAGTTTGTTGACACAACGGCGAATGCCTCACTGAGACGGGGGTGTACCTGGGTGAAATAAGGGTGTTCATTCGTCGGGCTAGTGCAGGGTTAGGACTAGGTGATGTAAAGGTTTGGACGCATGCTCTAGATTGCTTACCAAAGGTAGTGAGCGGTGGTATTGATAGATGCCAAACAAATTAGAGAATTCGTGCGATGTGGGTAAAGTTGTACACCTCTGTAGAGTGTAAATCTATTTAAATAGCCGTGCTCGTGGTCATGAGTGTGCTTAGTGCAGACTTAATGGGTATAGTCTTAGTTTTTTCATAAAAGCAATTTCGTTTGCAAACGTGGGAAACAGTTTGTTGGTTTATATTTGAGTTGAGTGCCATGTCCGTGGCTGAAAGTAAATTTTTTGCTTGCAGCCGAGGAGGGTGGCAAGTTGTTACTTATTCAATTACTTAATGGTTGCCCTTTATCTATTTAACTGCTCTTAAAATTTTTGTTGCAAAATACTACATATCGATATTACAAATAAAACTTGTTTGATGCTGAAAATAACTTTCAGCATAGATGCTCATCCCTTGTTAGCCATGCATGTATATAAAATTTACGACACACTACAAGTCTTGCTGAGTACGCAATGTACTCAATCTTGCTTAATTTGTTGATTCAGACTTAGAGGATAAGCCTACACCGGACGATGACTTCTTCGCAACCAGAACCGGTGGGTTCATTGACAGGTTTTTCTAGGACTTGTTTCTAGTCGGTTGCCTGAGGGTTTGGATGGACATGCTGCTGGAATTTTAGACTTATTACATATTTTTCTTCCATTTTTACTTTGCTACTTCTGACACTTAAGTTTTTATTTGGCCGGTCGGCCCTTGTGTTATAAATAATGTAACCGCTTAAGTTATGTATCCTAATTTGTTTATTTGGTGTGTATGAATGTATGGATGTGAATACCAATGTTGTGAATGTGTGTACTAGCCACTGACCATGTGAATAGTACGATACACACATGAAGGCTTCGAGTATTCAAAGTCCAGAGTCTGACAACTTTACATACAAAACATTTAATCTATAAGAGCATCTGTAGTGTATTGAATAGAAATTTATTCAAATCCATGTCACGTAAACAGTAAAAAGAACTAAACATTTGATCCGATTCTTACTCTTAAACGAGACACGTAAAACTCTCAACCCCCGCTCTCTCTCTCCCTCTCCATCCCCACCCCCCCTCCCCTCGCCTCGGATCGCCTGCTCCTCACAACTGTTGCCACCCCCTCCGCTGGTCGACGCCCATACATCCACAGTGGAAACCATGTGCTTCCCTCCATACGAGGCAAGCCTGCAGTAGATTTATACGGCTTGTGCTGCTTGGTTTGCCAAACTGCAATTTGGAAAGCGAGACCTGTACTGTGCAATACTGCATGTTGCGGTTAGTGGAGGTCGATCGGCCAGGGGTGTATTTCCTGTGGGCAGGCATGTTGCACGAGTTTCGTTGGTTCCATTGTAGGTCCCTATATTAATTTGTACATGTTTTTTACATCGTATACATGTTCTAATTTGTAAAGGAGATGTGGTTCAACTTCCAAGTTCGTTTCAACAGTATTAATGTAATGTGCTAAGTTGGAAAGTCGTAGCTCGGTGCAAGTGAGATGGTTTTTCTCTGTAGTAATCTGAAGGTACCAATTTTTTTAGGGCTAATTCTTTATATGTCACCGAAAGTTAGTCTCATCTCTTATATGCCACTCACTGTGTTATTGATATGTTGGTCCTGACCCCACATGTCAATGATATAATCAGAGATTGAGGCCAAATTTCAGTGGCATATAAGAAATTAATCCATTTTTTTACAACAAAACATAGGATTCCAATTTGAATTTTGCAGAAAACCCACATCCAGCGTTAGAGTAGAGTAGATGTACTTCTTTTCTTACTAAATCCCTGCGGGTTTCCCGTGTTCTAGACAAAGCAACATTGTACGGTTCGTGTTGGAGTAATTAAGCTTTTGTAAAGGCTTACTGAAAGTGGGATTTGTTAGAAACCTCAATCTCATTGTATCAAAATCGTAGTTACCCACATGATTGCATTCTCTTAAATTTCATCATGAAATTTCCTATGGCTAACGGAAAAATCTTGTGCAAATCCATTTCAATGACAATCATTCTATATGACCATTTGTACATGTATACTCGATATTCATCGTATTCATATTTGAGCTTGAGTGACGCATAATTTTGGTATTTCCATGAAAAGAAAGCTTAAAAAGGACGGGGCAATATATATGACATTGGGATTAATTGAAAGCGTAGCTGACACATGGAAGGCACACGTTTAGGGGGACGGCTACACTTGGGGCACATAGGCCAAATGGATGCCCTAGGTTCCTTGATCAATTTTCTCTTTTTTTTTCCTTTTTCTAATCAACTGATCACGCACATCATTCTCGTGTGACTTCAGCTTGTAAGCCAGCGAGACAAAAATAACAAAGGGAGGCTTGGAGCATTTCTTGGTTGGGGGGTACGCAAGTTTGTTTTCTTTTTGCACTTTTTTTTATCACTTTTTTTGGAGTGAGCCTTTGCCAATTCAAAATTGGTTACAAATTTTAACTCCTCGTGTTTTATTCATGATCCTACATAATTTTAGTTAGATTGGGATGACTATGTTACATTCGCCTCTAAGCTAAAAACTTCCTCTTGAAATTCGTCCAACAATCCCGCATCCCTCCCCTCCCCCCCCCACCCCCGCCCCCGCCCCAACCATCTCGTCAACCCCCAGTTCCATGGCTGCAGACGCTGTTCTAGATATCCCGAGTCCCGGTCTAGATCTACTAGACTATGGCTCTTCGGGCGATGATAGTCCCGACGTAGCTCGCCATCCACGCCGCCTTCCGATCGACCACCACAGGCATTTTTCTTCTCTGAGTACCATCTTGTGTTCTAGTCGGTCCATAGCCCCTACTCCGGCTAGAGATTCGGTCTGCTGGGCGAAAGGAGATGGGAGAGCTTCACCTCTTTCCAATGCCGCTCGTACACCTATGAGTGTGAGCACCAGCAATGCGCGGCGCACCTCTGTGCTCCACAACACAGTGCTGGGCATTTCCTCCTCTATCTGCCTGCTCTCACGCTGCTCTAATAGTGCTCTGGCCAAAAGTAGCTTGTCGCCTTGTCTTTTTGCAGCTAATGCGACTGTGGTGGGCTAAAGCAGTAAGGACAGAGCGCTTGGACATCCTGCTATTGGTTCACCTCCTTTGCTAGCCCAGCCTTCTGTTTGGGTGCAAAAAGTGAGACTTGCCACTATTAATCAAAGAGCTCAGTCAATGCAAACGGGTAGACGAGAGTTGGATGCTCGTCATCAAGGCAACCTCACCTCAGTTCATTCCAACGACCAGGGTGGTTGGCAGAAAGTAAAGCCTCGCTATTAGTGGCGCTCTCGGCGTGGGGCGAAACTCCCACATTTACCTCGCCGCTTTGAAGCTTCCACCTACCAGGCAAATCGACCTTCGGGTATTAGTCCTGGCACCTGCTTCAGATGCGTTGCGAAAGGCCATAAGAAAGCGCAATGCACGCCCCTGATTCATTGCCTCAGGTGTAGACTCAATGGTCACCTAGCTCGCCGCTGCCCTCAAAAAGCAAAAGCAAGCCTCTGTCATCCTTTTCGCAGCACACAACCTCAAGCTTCACCCGTTTGTGGCCTACCACCAGAGCAGTCTTTAGCCACCTCGTCCCACTGTCCTCCGAATTGCAGCATGGAGGACTACGCTGCCAGTCAGGCTATCAATTGGTTGGGCGAGGGCTTTTGTGCTCACAAAATCACCTAAGACATGGAGGCTGAGCTCCTGCATCTTCGGGACACGGCGGTCATCGCTTCGGTGGTGGGTCCTCACCGGAACCCACCACTGAGCCTGGTGGTGCGAGCTCTCTAGGTGAGGCTCCGCATACCGTTGCGAGACATCCACATCTCTCGATGTCTCCCTAAGGATTTCCTCATTGAGTTCGACACCCAACGTCAGCATGACACCGCCATGGACATAGGCGGCTGCTCTCTTTATGGCTTCCAGTTCCAGTTCCAGTTCCAGTAGTGGGACTTCAAGGCCGGCTCCCATCGCAACATCTGGAGGTACCGCGCTCTCCTCTGCTTGGAGGGCATCCCGCTCTTTGCCTGGCGACCTTCACTGGCCAAGCATGTGACCTGCAAAACCCCTCTGGGTGGTTGGATGCTGCATCAAGACCCGGATGGTCAAGATGGCATCCTGTTCACTCTTGACGGCCTTAGGCTGGACGCGGAAGATGGCATGCCTAGCCTAGTGCGTGTTGCGCCAAGCCACCGTGCAGACCCCATGCTAATTGAAGTTGCTCTGGTGAGGAGCCAGGCTAAACTTGGCAAGAAGGCTCCACCGCCTCTCAACCCATTGTGGCATCGCTATCTCGAGCTGCAGCAGAGGTCCACCACACCCCCACCGGTCAAGCATAGTTGGAAGACACCACTGATGGGGGGGGGGCACTAGAGAGCAATGAGGCCGAGCCTCAGGGTCCTCCGTTGCATGCAAATCTTGCATGCCCCCGTCCAGCCTCAATCCTGGGCCTGCCAATGGTGAGCTCCATCAACAATTCCGACCTCTCCCAGTCCGTCATAGTGGACGCCTTGTAGCAAAGAAGAAGGGTAGCTCCGAGGTGGGTGGCACGCGACAGGCCTCCCTCCTGCTGCAAAAGAGGTTCAACGATCCTGTGACCTGTCGTCTGAACGGTGGAGCAAAGGAGAGCTTCACCAACATTCTCAGCACTCCACTCGACTCAGAGACCATGCAAGCTATCAAGGCCCTGGGCGGTGTTGATGGCAAAGTGCAGGTGGATCTTCCATCCATGGGGCTCTCTCCTGAGGATATCTCAGCGCTGGTCCAAGAGGTGGCATTAGCATGAACGTCTTGTGTGTGATGCTTAGTAGTATTAGGAATATATGTAGTGTTGTCTCTCCATGCTGTTCGCATTTTGGGTTTCCTTCCCTTTAGTTTGTAAGCTGTCTAGGCTCATGCTTGTTGGTAGTCCGCCACGCCTTTTCTCTGTTTATAGGGCGCTGTTAGCTTATGGTGGGTTGCAATGCTGGAGTGGCATGACATGGGGTGTGCTGGTCTTTTGCAGGAGCCCAAAATGCTTTGTACTAGATAGGCATGAGTTTATATCTATGATGCATGTTCCAGGGATATCGAGTGTTCCTTTACTAGCTTCATGTCCAGACTTTGCAAAATCTTAAATTGGAATGTGAGAGGTCTCAATGTGCCGGCATGGGGGGAGACTATCAGGGAGTTGGTAGCGAACACAATGTGCTTGCTCCTTTGCCTATAGGAAACAAAACTTGCAGCGATTACATCGGGTCTTGTAACTGAGATTGTAGGAGGAAGACTTCAGGGCATGTTTTTTAAGCCGGCAAAAGAAACCAGGGGAGGCATAATGGTCTGTTGGGACCAGACACTGATGTGAATGGATAATGAGCTCACACTGAATAGGTCCATCACAATGAGGGTCAACTCGCATGACGGTGCTCATCCTTGGTCCTTAACCATCGTATATGGCATGCACACTGATTAGGAAAAACAAGCTTTCATTGAGGAGATAAAGCAGATTCATGACGAGATCGACAGGCCGTGGTTGGTAATTGGTGATTTTAATCTCATTTATCAGGCCTCGGATAAGAATAACTTGAACCTGAACCATAGGCGAATGGGCCAATTCCGTACAGTGATTAATTACAGTGAGTTAAAAGAGATTCATCTTCACGATCGCAGGTTCACCTGGTCCAATGGCCAACGCAACCCATCCATGGAAAGGATTGACAAAGCCTTCTGCAATTCGCAATGGGACCTAATGTTTCCAGATTGCTTTCTACGGTCACTCTCATCCTCCATTTCTGATCATAGCCCCTTGCTAATCTCCGAGATGGAGCGGGTTAGTGCACCTAGAAGATTTAATTTCGAGAATTATTGGCCGCTCATGACTAGGTATAGTGAGGTAGTCCAGGAGGCTTGGTCTCAGCCAGTACAGGAGGTGGACCCGATAAAGATTTTGTTAAACAAAATGCAAAGAACTATGAGGGCCCTCAGGGCTTGGAGTAGAACACAAATCGGTGACCTTAAAGCTCAGATGTAGATAGCCCTTGAGGTAACCCTTCAGCTTGATAGAGCGCGAAAACAGTGCCAGCTATCTCAGAAAGAACATGAACTGCGCGCAACACTTAAGCTTAGAATCCTGGGACTAGCGGCCATGCAGAGGATGAAATGGAAACAACGCTCTAGATTGAATTGGTTACGGCTTGGTGACGCCAACTCAAAAAAATTTCATTTAAAGACGAGCTTTAGGAGAAGGAAGAAGCTAATCCATACCTTACAGCATCAGGGGAATACATACATACTACACTCAGAGAAGGAGGAGGCTTTGGCCAAGCACTACACAGAGATCTTAGGCACTGCAAAACTGGCGGCATCCACCTTCTTCTGGGACACCCTTGGGTTGAAGGAGTTACCAATCAATGCATCTAATAATTTAAAGCGACCCTTCACAGAGCATGAAGTTAAATTGGCAATCAATGAAATGCCAGCTGATAAAGCCCCAGGTCTGGATGGGTACACCGGCTGTTTTTTTCAGGCAAGCTGGGATATCATAAAGGAGACCGTGAAAATCCACACCCTGAATGGGGTACATCTCAAGAAACTTAACACGACCAATATTATACTTCTTCCAAAAAAAGGGCCAAGCAATTGAGATATCCGATTTCAGGTCAATTAACTTGATCCATAGCATTGTCAAGATCCTATCAAAGTTGCTTTCCCTCAGGCTCTCTAAGTACATGGAGGATCTGATTTCTATAAGCCAAAGTGCATTCATAAAAAGGCGGACTATCCAAGACAATTTCCTTTATGTGCAAAATATCGTCCGGAGCTACCACCGGTCTAAGACACCGATGTTCCTGCTCAAATTGGACATAGCAAAGGATTTTGATTCCATCTCATGGCCATATCTGCTTGACATGCTGAAATACAGGGGCTTTTGCCATAGATGGAGGGCTTGGATCCCAATGTTGCTTGCCACATCTACCTCAAGGATCGTGCTCAATGGCATTCAGAGACCAAGCATTAGGTATCAGTGCGGGGTGCGGCAGGGGGATTGCCTCTCACCTTATTTATTGATCTTGGCAATCGACGCTCTGCATTGTATCCTCGAATTGGCAGATTAGCATCGATGGCTAACGCCACTTGGTGGGAAGTTCACGAAGGCGAGACTGTCTATGCACGCTGATGATGCAATGATCTTCCTATCGCCCACTAAGAAAGACGTCGATAACATAAGAGAGATTTTGCAAGTTTTTGGAGAGGTAACGGGACTCAACATAAATATCTCCAAATGAACCGTCATTCCAATCCAATGCCAATCACTTCATTTAGATGCAATACTGGAAAACCTTCCGGCCAACCGCTTGCAGCTTCCCTGCAATTATCTCGGCCTGCAGCTCTCACGCCGCAAGCTGAGGAAGAATTTGTTTCAATCTTTACTGGACAAGGTTCAGGCTAGATTAAGCAAGCGGTTACAACAAGAGCATGCTTTCTAGAGTAGGGAGGCTAGTGGTACTCAATGCGGTCATCACAACCATACCGATATATCTTCAAACAACTATGGAGTTACTGTCCTGGGTCAGGAAGCAAATAGATAGGCAGCGGAGAGCTTGGTTCTGGACCGGAGAGGACATCTGCTATGGAGGGAACTGCTGGGTAAACTGGAGCACGATGTGTCACCCAAAAAAGTTTGGCGGACTAGGGGTTCTCACGTTGGAACAATATAGCCGCACACTTCGCCTTTGATGGCTTTGGTATCAATGGAAGGCACCTGAAAAGCAATAGAATGGAATGCTACTGCCGATAACTCAGAAAGACCACGATCTTTTTTGGGCATCCACAATGATACACATTGGCAACGGCGACAAAACGACCTTTCGGAAGGACAAATGGCTAGGTACAAGGCTACTAAAAGATCTAGCTCCAAGGCTATTTCGCATCGCGGCTAGGAAAAATCGAACGGTGCAGGACGCAATGCACAGAGGAAAATGGATAGCTGACCTGAGGAAAAAAATTACCGTGCATCTAATACTGGATTTTGTCAAAAATTTTATCATGATTCGCCAGGTCACACTACCTCAAAACAAGGATGACATATCTTGGAAATGGACAGTCTCAGGCATTTTCTCAGCCAAGTCGACATATTATGCGCAATTCCTAGGGGCAGTCGAGGCCCCATTCCAAAAGTTTATTTGGAATATCTGGGCACCGCAGAAGTGCAAAATTTTTGCTTGGCTTCTCATTCAACATCGATTACCGACAGCAGACGTCCTTGCTCGCCGCCATATGCAAAACGACCATTGGTGTCCATTATGCACAAGCAATCTGGAATTAGCTATGCACCTGTTTGTGGAGTGTCCCTACGTCCGACATACTTGGTCTTTAGTGGCCACCTGGGTGTAGCGTTCGAATCTAAATTCTATAAACTGGACATCTCACCTAAAAATGGTTGACTAGTGGACCGACATCTTCCATCCTGGAAGTGGCCTTTGCAGGAAAAGGCTAAGCCTCGCTGATAGTACTCACACTTTGGCACATTTGAAAAGAAAGAAATAGACATATTTTTCAACATCTTAGACAGGCTCCGGCGGGGCTGAAGACAATCATTAAGGACGAGGCCTAGGTATGGACGCAAAGCGGTGCAACCAAGTTGCAGATTTATCTACAAGATGGGGAGGGTGCTCACGTTAGCGGATCGGTCTGATCGGGGAAGTTCTTGTAAATAGTGTGTGTGTTTCTCTTCCTTCTCTGTTTCCTCGTTATTTCTCCTTTTTGTCTGTTTTCCTTTTTACCTTGGATTTGGTTTATGACTTGCTCCAATCTTTAATATAATAATGGCACTCTTGATGTTTCTATAAAAAAAAACGTCCAACACCTCGTATCGCTGGCTCTGCCCTCATTTCCGGAAACGCATCCTCTACCATTACATAGTAATGTCAAGGATGAATAGTACCGTGACATTGCGTATGAACCGTCGGATCGAAAATGAGAGGCTCAGAGCGAGGCGCGCACTGCAGGAAACACTGCAGCAAGTACTGCAGCAAAACACTGCACTGCATGC
This sequence comes from Phyllostachys edulis, assembly GCA_036346405.1. Classification (NCBI taxonomy): domain Eukaryota; kingdom Viridiplantae; phylum Streptophyta; class Magnoliopsida; order Poales; family Poaceae; genus Phyllostachys; species Phyllostachys edulis. The sequence continues at coordinate 4,266,353 of CM070557.1, read as the reverse complement.
ACTGTTTCTGAGTACTGTAGCATTACTGTAGCTATTGATGTGGACCGTTCTTCCCAGGTTTAACGGCTCAGATTTACCCATGTCATGATACTGTTTATGATGACATTTCAATTAGAATAACAGAGGATGCCAATCCCTCGTTTCATCCCCTCTGCCGCCCCTACATATGACAGCACCACCACCGTACCGCTAGATCACTGCCATCGTCACTGCTGCTAGATCTGCCATCGGCGCCGTTGACTCCGGCCATCGCCGCTGCGAACCACCGCTTACGTCATATAGGCTGCGCTCCATCTGTACACTATCTACATTGATGATGTTGGATTATTAAAAATTAAAAGAGCTAACTTTCGCTCTCACGATTAATTCTTTCAAGAAACAGTTGGGAAGCACCTCCGATCCATCTCTATTCTATCGTAAGGTTATTATTGCATGCTGGTCGTCTAATGATATACGTACGTACAAAACCGTCATATTAGTTAGACGAAACCAAAACTCTCGGAGAGTTTATATCTCTCCTTTCTCCAGAATTGGATTAAGCATAGTGAAGGAAAGAAGAAGAAGAAAAAACGGAATCATTTGCTCTATACATCCAAATAGGACAAAACCCATCCCTACATACCTGTGGGCATGTTGCACGAGTTGTAATAGGAGATGTGATCGAGCTTCGTTTCAACGGCATTTAGTGTGAGTTGGTTGTCTGTTTGGAAACTATATTAATATTAATGTAATAATGTGCTATGTTGGGGAATCTTAGCTCACTGCAAGCTGGCTAAGGTTTTTCTCCAGCGTAATTAATTTGAGGGCGCCGGTTTTCTTACAACAAATAACGAATTCTCCGATAAGAATTTTGTATGCCCGGATTTGTCAAGCTAAGCTTTTGTAAAGACTTATTACAGCAACGATTTGTTGGAAACTCCAATGTCCTTGAATCAAAATCCAAGCAAATTACAATAGTTACCCACAGGATTGCATTATATATGTTAAATTTCATTGTGGAAGTTTCTTATTGTTAATGGAAAATCTTCTTTTGCAAATCCATTTCGATGGCAATCATACTGTATGTTCTTTTCTTCAAAGTCTATATGATGCTTTGTACCTGTATTCGATGCTCATCAATCATCATATTCATATTTGAGCTTCAGTGACGCATAAATTCTTTTTGACATTTCCGTGAGAAGGAAAGCTTAAAAGGGACGCGATAATATGAAATTGGAATTGTAAACGGAGCCGACGCATGGAAGGTTGGGCTGCTACACTTGGGGCAGACATGCCAAATGGAATAAAATGGATGCCGTTGGCACAATACACAAGAATAAACTAAAACTACACTGTTGGTTTATGTATAATTAACCAATGCCCGGTCTGCCAGCAGGCAGTTTTCCCCCTCTTAGGACTGTTTTGGTAATGAAATAGAAAATCTAGCCTCTCCGAGCCAAATCGGAAACTTTCAAGAAGCCCAAGGCGCGCCCAAACGAAACTTTCGTTCTCGCATACCAACAATATTATGGGATTCTCGGATACCAACATGTTTTCATAGATGTTGGTGGTACTCGAGAATGCTGATTATTTGTTCTTGTTTCTTTGGCAACACTTTTTTTGACGTTCCCAGACGAACGGTAGGCTACTAGTATTAATTATTTATAAGAACATCATTCATACATATAGCAACGCTCCACCCGCTCTCGTGTCGCTTCCCAGTAGTCCAGTACATGTTACACTGGACATGGAGAAATATTGACAAGAATTTCACTTGATCAATCAGCATTCAGGATGTTGGAATCAGTGCTAGCTTTGGTTGGTGTGGCAGAGAATTTAGATATTAAACAATCTGCTAGATTGAGGACTTTGTCTAGCTTTAGTAAGGGCAGCTTGTGGTGGCACTCTGTCGTATTGGGGAGTTGGAGAAGAGAAAGGAAGCATGCATGGAGGTATGGTCCTAAATTCTATTGTCCCAATGGCCTAACTTTTTAGTTTATCTCGGAGATTTTGTGTCTCTTGTTTTTGCCGATGGCAGGCCTGCTTTAGTTGCACGTGTCCTGCCTTGGGTTCAGAAGCAAAGGATAACAATGTTAACATATTTTCCTGGATTCCGGTGTTAGTTCTTCGAAGTAGTTCTTTGAAATATACCGCTTAAAAATAGTTGTCAACTACCTTATACACAAGGATCAAGAAGGCAAAATATCCAAGTAATCTTTAATGGATTTGGATCATCCTTATCCTATTAAATGACAAATTTCAATCTCTCAGCATCTTTTGCATCATTCAATGAAAATTGCAATAACAACGCTGTTAGTTTTCCTCGATAGACAACTGTTTTGAAGTGACCAACCCAACATATAAGCTGGACAACTATTTTGAGATGGACCCCAAGACAAGCTCGATAATCTCAAATATGTTTAGGGTATGTACAATGGTACAGACAACTACTGTCTATAGTAACTCTTCATGTCATCTGTAGATAGCACTAAAGACAGCTCATATAATAGGTTGTATGCTTTTCTTAGTTCTGGTACTACAGTCGGCTATAGGATTGTAGACAACACACAATCTTTTAATGCTTTTCTTGGTTCTAGTGCTACAGTCAACTATAGAATTGTAGACAGCATATTTCTCTCTTTATTCTATATCAGCTTAAATTCTACGTGGCAAACACTATAAATAGCTGATGTAAATCCATTGTATATTACCTTAGTTATATTATAAATCACGGTGCTATTTGGGATTGGCCAAAATTATCCGAACTGAGCTCAAGTTCGCGTTGAGTTAGGCTTTAAGACCATGATTCAAAGTAAACCCATTTTTTCCCCTCAAAATGTGATCAAGACAACTTTTCAAATACCTTTCAAGCCTCGAGCTTTTTTTTTGACAGCCCTACCTGCCCCTCAAAACAAGAGGGTTTTGAATAGAGTTATGAGTAATCAATGCATGTTAAGAAACTACAATAATGATGTCACGAAAAGGACTAGAGGAAGAGTTGACAACCAATCGATGGTATCATGGTAATGCCAAACTAAAATTGCCATGGGAGGTTTTCATATTAGTATATACACATGGTGCTTTGCTGTTGCTTGTGTACATAGCAGAAGTTAAGAGCCTCTGCAAAACTGTCGTTTGGATATGTTCGAAATAGTTTCAGAGTTTTCTTGCCACCTATTTTTCGGCCCATTCAAACGAGGCTCTACGGTGTGGTTTCCTGATTGTACATTAGTATTACCGTATTTCAGAACCATGTCAAGTTATTATCATTATTATTTTTTGAGCAGTGAACCATGTCAAGTTGAATGTTTGCTTTTGCTTTGTGACGGTTAGAATAAGGTATTAGAATAGAACATGAACTCTTTTGTATTCGTTATCCGCCTTTTGTATTTCCTTATCTGTATAGGGTATATTCCTTTGTATTATATATATATTGTTTATTGAGCATCTTCAATACAAATGCAATATTCATAACATGATTTGAGAGCAAATGTCACATTTAGTTTTTACTGTAGCCGCCGCCGACGTCGCCTCTGCTCGTCCTCCGCTGCGCGCTGCCTCGGGAGGAGCTTTCTCCGCTGCCCGTGCTCTCCCGCCGGGCTGCTACCGTCTCGGGCGTTGGTGTCTTCTTCACCTGGCGTCGGATCTGCCGGCCTTCTCTTGTCCAGCGTCGGATCTGCTGGCCTTCACTTGTCCGGTGTCGCCTCGATCCGGAGTCGCCTCTTCGTCTTCCGCCTTGAGGCGATGCCAACCTCTTCGATCTGGGGTAGCCGCCGACCAGGTCCTCTACACCCGGGTGCTCTGCTTCGTCCCTAGCTCTTCTTCGACTGCCGTGTCCTGGCTCTTCTTTGACTCCCGTCGCCGGTTCTTTGCTCGGCTTTGCTTCAACTGTCTCTCTCCAGCGCCACCTCTACATGCCAGAGCTTTCGATGGAGCCGACGACGACAACAACGCGTCGCCTGCTCCTCGTAGAAGCAGCAACATCTTCGTCTTCAAGTTCTACGGTCGCCTGGCTCTGTCTTTCACCGCGTCGACGTCTTCTTTGACGGCCTTCACTCGGCGTCTTCTTCGACATCTTCTTCAGCGACCTTCACTCGGTATCTTCGAGCCTCCCGCCCATACCCGACTTGCCCCAATGCTGTGCGCCTGAAGCTCGCCCCCGATCGGGCCTCCCAGTCCTCTCCAACCGCTCTGGTTTCTTCGCTTCAGGTCGGAGTCATAGCTCGTCCTCGAGTGCTCCTGCTGCCAACTGAAGATGTGAGGCTTTGCTTCTAAGGTGATCTGGTTTTTAGTGCAGCACGTCGCGTCTTTTGGCTGAATTGCTACTACCTCCAGTGCGTGTGAATCTTCTAGGCGTGAGATCACGTGAGTGTGTGTCATTCTGCCATCACGTGAGTGCTTCATCCGAGTACGCTAGGCTGCTGATGGTGTTGATTTGGGCTGCTATTGGTGCTGCTGCCGACTTTCTGTGTGCACGAAAGCAAAAGCGAAAGGTGACCGTGATGAGAGATTTCGGTGGACACATCTAGCGCTGCTAGTTTTTGCTAGTATTTGCTGCTAGCTATTCTTTGAGTTTTTTCTTTCTTTGTGTCGTTTTTCTTCCGTTGTGTTCATCCAAATCCGTACCATTCTATCTTTGAGTTCATCTGAGCCATGCGAGTCCACAAATTTATTGTCAGTCATAGAAGTATAGGAATTTCTTTGCATGGCCGCAACCGCTGCTCTTTTCTTCGAGCCATTACAGATCGTTATGATGCCACCGCTTCTTTCTTAGCTGCCGCCCCGAGCTTTTAAGGTCGTCGCACTTCTTTTGCACTACGCTTTCGTTGCGCTTCTTGTGCACTGCGTCACCGCCGTCTTGGGCTTTGATCTGTGCTGTCATGCTTCTATCTATTCCTCTTCGGCTTGATTTGACATCTTTCTCTATATTTATCGATTTCATCATCTTCTTCATCGTGTTGCCGCGGCCAGCTTTGTTCCCGCACCTTGTACTTTATGGGCTGTTGTATGACACCGGATGTGAGATCTTTTGTCGACATATTTTTCAAGAGGTGCATGCTACGGCGACATTATGAAGACTCGGACTTTGGATTTTTCATATTTTAGTGACAATTCTTTCCAAATGCAATGCTATTGCATACGTTTTGCATTTGAGGAGGTGTTAAAATAAGGTATTAGAATAGAATAAGAACTCTTTTATATTCCTTATCTGTCTTTTATATTTTCTTATCTGTATAGGGTATATCTCTTTGTACTCTATATATATTACCCATTGGGTCCTCTTCAATACACGCAATATTCATAACAGTGACAACAATGACGGTTTGTTTTCCCCCTTCAGATGATGGTTTGGGTTTCCGGGTCTCAATAGTTTTAGATGTCCCGTGTGCATTACAGCCCAAAAGCAAGCTGCAAACATATCAGAGATCCGTAAAGATACAAAGCAACAAGTTGATTGGGCCAGTTGGGCTTGTAGGAGAATTAATTTTGTTCTGTTCTTGAGTCTTCAGTACTTCCTTCTTTTGATCTTGCTTTTTCTGTACAGTCAAATATCGGCGCATACCATTGGACATGAATACCAATTTGAATGATATCGAATACGAATTCGACACGAATACTGAATGAATGAAAATACGGTTACGAATACACAGCCAAATACGCAAAGATGCAGATACAGTATTACTGAAAAGTTATATACTTCCAATAATAGACAGTCTAAGCTATATAAATTGTATCCAATATGATTTAGGACTTTAAATTGGTAACCGAGTAGTTTTTTTCCTTCTTTGGGGCAACATATGGCAACAAGGTTCAACTAGGTGAGTGCGTTATCATAATCTTCTGTCTTACACTCGCTGGTGTAGTAACAACCACTGATCCCGCCGAATTGAGAATCCGTTGTCTCACTTTTGCTCAAGGACGAGAAAAGATTTGAGAGTGGGAGAGGTCGTCGTCACAACTAGACCTGTTCAAATGGTAGGCTGGGCTGGGCTTTGGGCCAGGCTTTTTAGGCTGGACTTTGGGCCGGGCTTGAAAAGCCCGGCCAAAAATTAGCAGGCCCGAGCCTAGCCCAGCCCAAAAACCTGATTTTCCGATTAAAAGTATTATTTTAATTATTTTTCGGAATAAAAAACTAATATTTAATTCATTTTCAGCATTAAATAAATAGATTTTCGCTTTTAAATTATTTTTACCGATTTGGTAGGGCAGAACTTCTCTGGGCAGTTTTTGATCCCAAGCTTAGCTCGGATGGTGTCGGGCTCAGGTCGGACAAGGGTCAGTCATTTATGAATGTGTCTAGTCACAACCTTTTCGTGGTACTGCCGGTGTGATGTCAAACATTTTAAAAATTTGACAACTAACATACACAAAGCTATTTCAATTTGTGGCATGAAAATGATATTGGTAGATTTCATCGCAAGTGGTTCCATATTGTTATTTTTTACTAACATATAATTAGAAAAAAATAATGATCAAATATATGTATCGAAGACTGTGTTGATGTTCAAAACGACAAGTTAAAAAAAACATAGGAAGTATTTTTTTGTTAAATATTTCACTATATTTTTTTGTTAAATATTTCACTATCTCTTTAAGAAGTTGCGCAATTTACTCTTCTAAAAGACATGACAAATAACGAAGATAATCAAAGAACAAGAGACGCAAATTTAACATGGTAAACCCAAATCAGGAAAAAAAACCACGGACGCACAACGGTGATGATCAACTATATGAGATGTAACATCCCAATTTTCTGAGTTTTAAAACCCTTTTGAGTAGTTTAGTCCCTTAGAAAAATTCGCCAAATTCATTTGAATTTAACAAAGCTCAAATGAGACTTTCAAATGTCAAAATAATTTAATGTGAATAATCTGAACATCAATTAATTTCAAAACTATTCTATTTGAGTTCTTTGTGCTTGAAAATATTTTTAGATTTTTCTGGAATTGTTCCGAGTTCATTTGTTATTTTTAATTTGCCATTTGGATTTTCTGGTATTTCTAAAATACAAAACCTATTTAAAATCTTAGGAGTTCAAATGGGCTGAATCATATTCCCCAGCCTAATCCATCGCCGAAGCCCAGCCCATTTCCCCTCTCTTTCTAGTCTCTCCCGCCCGCACCTGCGTCCTTGGACCCACCCGTCAGCCGCACATGAGTCGTTTCCGACATAAACTCACCCTAGCCACATACACTGACATGTGGGTCCCACCCTTGCACTGTTCATCGTCTCCGTCTCGATTACGACTTGGACTCCGCCGCCGCTCGGATTTATTGGTGTTCGAGCCAGGAACTCTCCCGGTCGCCCCGCTATAAAGGGGGAGGTTGCCCTCAGCTTTCGCATCCCAACCACACCGCCGCCACCCAAAAGCCCTAACCTTAGCAGCCGGAATCACTCAGAGAAGAAAATCCGCTGCCGAAAACTCCGCCGCCATCTTCCGCTGCCATTGGTGAGTCTCGGGCCTCATCGTCACCACCGCTAACATTGCAAGGGTCTGATCTACACTGTCGTCACCTTAACGTCGCCGAAGCGCCACCCTAGCCCCTTCGCCATTGAGCCCGATCCTTAGTAGCCGCTTAGGTCTCCCCGTCGGTCACCTCCGGTTGTGTGTGTACACCGTTGAGTTCGGAAGAGCACTAGCTACCTAATGTGCGTAACCTTTAGCTCTACCGTGGCCCAGAATGTTGGCAACCATTGGAACCCTGAGCCACACCGTCGTCGAGTTGGCGTGCAGGCCAGGTGTCAGCCATGTCAGTGCCATCTCAGCTCCACACGCACGTGTCCACCACATCAGCACTTCGTTAGCACCCGCCTGCAAGCGCATCAGAAATAGTCCACGTCAACTTGGTCCACGGTAAACCTAGCCTCTAACATGTGGACCCCACATGTTAAGTTCACTATTCCATGCACCTGTGAGCCAAAGACCAGTAGAGAAAGCCATGGACCTAGTCCATAGACCGTGGGTCCCACCTGTCAGCCTCTATTCCCTATTTTCTGGATTTTCTTTTAATTTCAAAATTTATTGGTGATGTCATGTTGATGCAATATTTCGGGATTTCCTTTAGAAAGAAAATTCTGAAAAATCAAAATAGTGTTTTCTTTCTCTTTTTCTTAGATTTAAATCTTCCAAGAACTCGTTCTTCCTCTTATGAACTCCGATTGAACCCATTCAAGTTTCTAAATTCAAGCCCTACCTTCCTGAGATTTTTATTTAATTTTTAGAGTTCATTTGTTACTCTATTTTTTATTTATTTGGTTTTTCTCTTTTGTTTGCGAGTAGACGTTAATATTTCGGGAGCTTTTGAGGAAGGAGGAGTTGATCAAGCTCAAGACCGGTACCAAGACTTGTTCTATGGAAAGTTGTACCTTTGACCATTTTGAACCCAGTTTTCCAAAATTACTTTGATTCAAATTATTACATGTTATTTCAAGTATTTAATTCTTTAAATGCTTTGGGATTAGCTATACACCTATTTGTTTATATCCACCTTGTTCATTGTATTACCATGATCTTTTGTCACCTTAGTTGGTATCATTATAGAACCAATCTGGGTTGATTAGATATGAATAGTCTGCTTAGCCATGCAACGGGTTTTTGATATCATTTTCAGTTGCAAAACTAAACCTAACTAAGTGAATATGGAATACTTTGTGGAAAGTTGTGTACAGTATGTTGTCACTTGTTGATAGCATGTGTTGCATTTAACCAACAAGGGGAAGATTTGGGCCGAGGCGAGTGGATGCAATTGTGATATGGTGGAGCGTGTGCGCTTGAAAAAATATGAATGTGATAGTTGGTAGAAATTGGCAGTCTCGCCTTGGTCAATTAAGAACTTAACTTTGTACGCCATTGAACTGATCCACAACTGTACGACCATATGCCTGGTATGGGACATGCCTAACTTAGTAAGCTACGAAGTCTTGACATTGACTACTCAGACAGATAGGTTAAGTTGTGTGCTAGGATGAAGGTGTGATTATGCCTGTGTGACGATTCACATTTATGAGCGGTTTGCCATGTCTAGGTCCAACGATGTGCGATAGGCCAACAACCTGTGTGGGGGTTCGGTGCTATCAGTATGCACAACGGGATTGTCAATTATCAAGATAAAGTTTCAAAAAGGTTTTGTTATGACTGGTGCTAGCTACACTAATTATATCTTGTGGGTAAAGTGTACAAACATCTGCAGAGTGTTAATCAATCTATTCGAATAGCCACATCCGCGGTCATGGACATGCTCGGGGATTTCACACGAGGGATTGATTTTCATAAAAACACTTGAGAAGGGACAATTGTGTGGTTAAACTCATATAGTTGTGTGAAAAAAAAATTGATTATGCTTTGTGTTCTTTATGAAAATAATTATTAAACTATTATTATTTATTCGTTTTAAAGTACGCTTTCAATCTATTATTTGTATTTAATTACAAATGTTACTTTTTTTTTTGCAAAATAACCACATAAGTCATATCCTTTGGAATAAGCCAGTATCTATAATTGCATTCTGTGGTACAATTTGTTGAGTACTCGGGGTACTCATTATTACCGCAATCATTCAGCTAAAGTGGAGGAGTCTTCGTCTGCTTTCGATGAGGATTCTTACGAGGAGGGTAATCACTAGGTCTTGATCCCAATTGGTTTATTGTGGCAAGTCGATGGGTTCTCGCTGGAGTTGTTTCCGTTCCGCTGCCGTCTCTTTATTTAGTGTCAGTCCTGCGTGGCTTAATAAGTGTAAACTCGACCATAAGGTCACAACCATTATTTATTAACCAAATTAGTCTTTTATTCTTATATTCGTCTTTGTGTGGAATGATATTCATCTATGTTGACATTGTGTGCACTAGCGTGATTTGGACTAGTGCATTATATACAGAGGGTCCAGATTTGCATATTTGGGTTTCGACATGAGAAGACTTACAAAGCATGGGATTTTACAATGAAACGTCAACTAATCTCATGCGGCTACAGAGGGTATGTGTAAGATGTACAAAACGACTCCAAGTCTAATATGGAAACAAATCCAAAAGTATACTTATCCATACCCCCACCTCCAAATCCCTCGGACCTACAGAGGGTATGTGCATTTGCTATTTATTCTTGGCTATTTTTTCCTATATTTTCAAAAAATAAAAACTAGTTAAAATCCCAGAAGGCAGAGTAGGCCAAATCCTTACAGTCGGCCCACTCACTTTTCTCTCTCTCGGCCTAGCTTCTTGTCCATGCAGCCCAGTCCACCGGGCCATTTCTTTTCCACCACGCAAGCCCACCCGCGTCGCCCGTGTCCAACCCGAACTCCGCCACCGCCTCCGAATCCCTCGACGCATGCGCCATGCCATGCAACCCAAAGTACCCCTATAAAAGCTGAGCCCCCCATGAGTGCCTCTCCTCATTCCGCAAACCCTAGCACCCATTCTGTGCCAGAGTCACCGCCGTTCGTTATATTCTTCGTCTCCGGGGGAAAAGCCGTCGTGTCCGCCTCTTTGACTCACCGTTCCACGTCGCATCAGTGAGATAATAGACATTCTTCCCGTGTCACATCGTGTTTCAGGTTCCAATCTACCCATCAATCACGCTAATTTGGGATTGGTTCATCCTGCGAAGAGACCGAACCAATCCAAGCTTTTCCGTCATCGTCCCTTCACCGTTGAGTTCCATTGCCACCGTCCATACCATCGGGATCATCATTCCACGTTCTACCTGATGCATTCCTTCTCGTCGCCAGAGCATCGCCCGTCATTGTTGTCGTTGTACGCCATGTCACTGTCGCTGCTTGCGTTGCGTCGTCGCTCGCCGGTGGTGATGTCGACCGCATCACCACGTTCACCTAGCCGACCTCGTCCGAATGAATCCCTCTGCACGCACCGCCGTGAACCCTACCACTGACGACCATCAGATCCCAAGGATTTTTAGATTTTTTGGAATTTCCTTTTGGGTCAAAATTTGGAGAACTCATTCTCCCTCATTTTAAATCCAAATGATTTTATTTTTGTGTCTAAATTCAAGATCTTTACAACCGTACCAAAATCATATTTTTTGGATTTCATTTTAATTTAATTTGAATTTATTTATGTTATGAGCATTTATTCGAAGTTATCGTTTTTGCATTAAATAGATTTAAATGTAGCCGAAGACTTCATCACTGCTTCAAGGATCAAGACCCATCCACATTTGAGCAAGGCAAGTCCTTACTATAGATAATGTTGAACCTACTTTTGAAATGCAATGTATTTTATTTCAAATTATTACTTGCATGCTTATTATTATTTATGAAATACTATGTTAAAGGTGAATTTTTTTATTTAATCCTTTATTTAATTATATTTTAAAGTTAACCCCTCGCCAACTTTATTTCCAAATCTAACCCTTTTGATCACGCCACCTCCTGTGGCGTGACCAAATCAAACTGTCACGCCACCAGTGGTGGCGTGGCCAAAGGTGCCACACAAGCCCTCAGTCGCGCGCCATGCCAGCGTGGAGGGCTTGCGTGGCACCTGTCACACCTTTTTGTTTGGCGTGACAGAGCCCGATTGTCACGCCTTCTTGCTTGACATGACAGATCCCAATTGTCACGCCATTTATTACGGCGTGACAGGGGCTATTCCAGTTTGTTTGGATTCCATTTGGATTTATAGATTTGTAGCCAACAAGTACTTCGTTTCGAAAGATAAAAAACAATTGAAGATACGGTGATACATAACGCCATGTACATATAATATTTAACAATTCACAACTTGAAAATAGAGACCTCTCTACGTAACCAAATATAACACCATCCTTTTTAACTGAGAGTAAATAGATAGGAAAAAGTCCGGTTTACTCCCCTGAACTATCAGAAAAGTCTGGTTTACCCCCTGAACTACAAAACCGGTTATTTAACCCCCTGAATTTGTCAAATCCGGTCAAAAGACCCTCAGTCGGTTTCAAGCATGGCGGTTTTGCACACGTGGCATCTCGCTTGTCCAAGTCGTGGTGGTTTTGCATATGTGTCCCAATCAACGCTTTTTGCTTGATCGGTAAGACGAACCTACTTCCTTCCTTCTTCTTGGTCTCTCTCTCCCGTTGCTCTCTCTCTTCACTAGAGTTTCTTGCTTCCGACCGACCAGTGGTCTCATGGTGCCACCTCCGCCGGCCCGACGCCTCCGCCTGGCTCCTGCGCCTCCTCCGCCAAGCAGTGACCCATTTGCGCCACCATCCGCGCCACTCGGCTCTGGCTCTTCGCCCGTGCTCACCGTCTTGGCGTGGTTCGACCTTGTTTGGCGCCACCACTGCCCACCTCCAGCGCCTCCCCTCGGCCGGCCCGGCCAGGCTGTCGGCTCCATTCCCCTTCTTCTCCATGGAGGTAAGGGAGTTCACCTTCACGTTGAGGAAGCCATCGCCGAGGCTCCAAGCTCCTATCGATGTCGCCACGGGAGCCATCACCGCATGGATTCGAGCTCCCATCGCTGTCTCCACCGGGAGCCATCACTACGGGATCGAGCTCCGCCGCTGCCGCCATGGTCGTAACTCGTAACCCCTTCTCAGAACCTGCCAAAGAAGTCCGTCGGCGAGGGAGATCCACGGTGGTGGAGAAAAAGAAGGGAGGTGGGGGAGGCTTCCTTGACGAGATGCGCGGTGGGCCAAGCGGCGGGGGCTGACCAGCCGCAGCTGAACGACGGCTAGACTAGGAGGCCAAGGCTGCATGGGGACGCATGAGCTGGGGAGGAGCCGGGCCAGGAGCGCAGCGACGGCGGGAGACCAAGCGCCAGTGGGAGACCAAGCGCCAGCTGTGGCGCCAAGGAGCAGCCGGCGGCGGCACGTGACTGTGACCGACGGCAAGACAAGGGAGGCGCACACACGCGGACGCTGGTGGAGGCACCGACGGCTGCGCCAGAGGGAGGCGCGAGAGAAGCGGCGGAGGCGGCACAGGGAGCCGGGGCCGAGCACGACGCGGGCCACAGGAGGAGCATCGTGAGGAGATGAGGCCGGAGAGTTTTGGAAGGAGGAGCTAGTAAGGGGATAAGCCTGTGAGGGGATAAGCCAGTGAGAGAAAGGGGAGAGGTGGAGTGAACAGAGAGGGTGACATGGATGTCCACGTGTCAAAAATCGGCCACGTCAGCAAAACCACCTCTCCAAACCGCTACAGGGGGTTATTTGACCGGATTTGACAAATTCAGGGGGTTAAATAACCGGTTTTGTAGTTCAGAGGGTAAACCAGACTTTTCTGATAGTTCAGGGGAGTAAACCGGACTTTTTCCAAATAGATATATGGACCTGTAATCTTTATGTGCTTTGAAAACCTTAGACACTTTACAATATTTTCAGGACGTGTCCCAGAAGTGATACATAATGCATCCTGAAAAAAAGAGTAATATGTGGATTGTGTGGTACAACATGAGGCACAATTATGCTCATATGCTAGACAGTACTGCTGATGAAAGATGCGTAGACATCCTAGTGGAATGATAGGTGGTGCGTAGACATCCTACTGGAAACATAGGTTTGTGGTCGTAGACCAAACCGTGAACTTCCAGAACTCGTTTTTGTCATGTTGTTGGATGCCTTACTACGCGAAGAATTGAAAGTGAAAAGACGACGAGATTTAAAGTTGCGAATTAAAATAGACTTCATAACAAAGCTTGGAATAACATGGCGCACAGGGTTTGGTTACATGCATAAGAAACAACATCATGCACGATGCAATAAACTGAAGTTCTCCTACGATACATATGCGCCTTTTTTGAATGGAAATAAATTAGACCTTTCGGGAACTAGTACGGAAAGGTGCCTCGTACTACCCACATAGAGTGTTCTCCAACTGGACGCCTCGGACGTGGCTGGCCGTCGTTGTAGTGGCACGCACATATGCAGCTAGGGTTGGCGCAATAGCATGTGGGATCATAGGAACTTCCAATGTTCACGACCTCCTCATTGCCCCTCTCGCGCTGCATCTGTTGGCGGAGGTCATCATTTTGCTCCTTGAGATCTTCAATTTGCGCCTCCAAATCAAAGATTCGGTTCCACAATATATCCATGTGCATCGCAACATGTCGTTCATGGGGAGGATCGATCTAGCGGGTAAAGTTGTATTTCGCCATCTGCTGTAAGGGACGGTTAGTATGGGGGATGTATTAGCAGTAAGTAACATGAACAAAACTATTTACCCCAGAGTATGGGCATCAGAAGAAACGCCATCCGCCATTGAAAGGGTCGTCTATGACCTGCACGATAGCGTCCTCCCCGTGTCCGCATTTCGGCCACTTAGGTTGGGCACGCTTGTTCAGCACCAACCGGTAGTTAGGGCTGAAGTCCTCCCTCCTTTCCAGGAGAAGGTCTTGCTTCGGCGACTCCGGTTGGACTGTTCCTTGGGCGTCTGCCATGGTATGTTAGTATATGACAGAGAAGGTTCTTCTTCCTACGGTTTGAAGGAACAAGTGGTCCTTCCGGAGCGTGGGGCGCATATTTTATAGCCGGTGGGGGGAGGCCAAGACCTGATGGGGTAATGAGTTAGGTTGTAGATGACAAGACCTAACGGGGCTGTCTTCTTTGCATAGAGATAAGACCAAACGGGGCAGCTTTGTGTAGTGAAAACACCAAAAGAGACAGCCTTGCGCAGTAAGAAGACCGGATGGGGCAGCTTTTACGCATGACAAGACCACAGCATGCAAAGATTGCAAAGGACAAGGCTAAAGGAGACAAACCTTGCGCAAAGGACAAGACAAGACGGGACAGCTTTTATTGTCAGGATAACTCGATTGCCTCGCCAAACTTTTCGTAATGAAAAGACATTACTCTGCAAAAAAGACATCGAGTGTTATCACGTCGATCTGAAAACCTGGCGAGGGTTAGGGTTGTCCAATGATCCAGAATGAGTTGTAAGTAGAAAGGTAAGTGATATTCGCTCGAGAGAAAGGATGATTGATAAGCCTCCCGTCGTAGTGTTGTTGCTTTTGTAATTTTTGTATAATTTTATTCATTCAGGAAAGGATGATTGATAAGCATATCAGACGAGCTATAACCTTGAGGATGTCATCCAAGCAAACTCGCAAGGGGCTGAGAACGCTCATTGTGATTATGAAGATGCCCTAAAACATGGAGGATTCGATGTCGGTGCGAATGGTTCTTTCTGGGATTCCACTAGAAGAGGCATACTTGCAATATAGGCTTGCTTTGATGGCTTGGTAGAGACACAGAACCAGAACTACATTAGAGTCCGCGGACAGAAGCACATTACACGTAGTCATATGGCATGATGGTTCGGCTAATTGCTTTAGTCATCCTCGCTGCTACTACGGTACACTGCGACACAAGCATCCGAACCATGTAAGTATACATGCCTTTAGGGGATAGTAAAAAATATGGCGGGTAGGACAGGGGACAACTACAGAATGACTTGTCGTACAATACAGATCATGCACGATAAACTGATAATTTGACAAAGAGTGTCCTATTTAACGACGTTGGTCGGTCTCGGTCGAAGGAGCCTTCCCCTTCCCCTTGTCGCCATACTCTCCACATCAGGCTGGTGTGTCTAAGTCGTCCATGTCCTGCGATTCCATGATGTAAGTGCACCGTATAGTGAATATCATAAGAAGGATGTAAATTCTTCATAACTCACGTCGTCGATACGGATTACGCCCGGGCGACCAGATATGCTGTGGCGGCCGGGCTCAACCGCGTGAGCCTTTCCCTTGCCCTTGTCGCGGGACTATCCACGTCGGGCTGGTATGTCGAAGTCGTCCATGTCCTGCGATTCCATGATGTAAGTGTACCGTATAGTGAAAATCGTAAGAATGATGTAAATTCTTCATAACTCACGTCGTCGATACGGATTACGCCCGGGCGACTAGATACGCTGTGGCGGCCGGGCTCAGCCACGTGAGCCTTTCTCTTGCCCTTGTCGCGGGACTGTCCACATTGGGCTGGTATGTCGAAGTCGTCCTTGTCCTGCGATTCCATGATGAAAGTGCACCGTATAGTGAAAATCGTAAGAAGGATGTAAATTCTTCATAACTCACGTCGTCGATACGGATTACGCCTGGGCGGCTAGATACGCTGTGGCGGCCGGGCTCAGCCGCATGAGCCTTTCCCTTGCCCTTGTCGCGAGTACTGGGCTCCTTCGGTGCCTCCTCAACAGGGTCCGGTACGTAAGATTTCCACCGCACGAAGTTCTCGGCCCGCACCGAGTAGTTTAGCATGTACTTCTGCTGGATGAATGCCCTGTCGTACATCTCCGGGTCATCGATCCACTGGAAGAAGTGGCAGCGCATCTCGGGCTACCATTACGTGGGGATGAAGTTAAAAATTTAAGGAATTCAATGTTGGGAGAGGAAAATCGATGCACGCGAAAGAAACACTTACGAGGTAGTGCCCGCACGTGTAGTACACCCGGGCGGCGGTGTCTGGGTGTGTGGATTGAATGATCTCTACCGGTTCGCCACACACACACTGCGGGATTGGAAAACGTGGTGGTACTGGAGCATCTTTCATTGATTTATCTGAGTATTGTAGCTGTTTCCTCTTCTGCTTAAGCCACTTTTGCTTCTGTAACATCATCGCGTAGAAGTTTGCTGAAGAGTCCATAGCTGGGTATCTATTGTGTAGTGTTGTGTAGTGTTAGGTTTAGTTCAACCCCCTTTTATAAGCCCCATGGTTGGCATGGTGTGGTTAATTTCATGCAGAGTCATCCATCGCAAAAGTCTCCTTTGGTCTTATCATCGCGCAAAGTGACCCGTCCGATCTTGTCCTTTGCACAAAGTCACTCCTTTGGTCCTATCATCGCATAAAGTCGGCCCGTGTGGTCTTGTCATTTGCAAAAAGTCAGCATCGTCTGTTCTTGTCACTACGCAAGGCTGTCTCCTTTGGTCTTATCTCTGCGAAAAGCTGCCCCGTGTGGTCTTGTCACTACGCAAAGCTGACTCCTTTGGTCTTATCACTGTGCATTGTGTGGTTAATTTCATGCAAAGTCCTGTCTTGCTTTGTAGAGTACTGTCTTATCGGTCTGAAAAGTCTAACCCTAAACCTAAACCCTAAGCTTAGACCTAAACCTAACCCTAACCCTAACTCTGAACCTAAAAACCTAAAACCCTAACCCTAACCTTAAAAGCCTAAAGCCCTAACCCTGACCCTTAACCTATAAACCTAAAACCCTAACCCTAACCCTAACCCTAACACGTAACCTAAAAACCTAAAACCCTAACCCTAACTCTGAACCTGAACCTAAAAACCTAAAAACCTAAAACCCTAACCTTAACCCTAACCCTGACCCTTAACCTAAAAACCTAAAACCCTAACCCTGACCCTTAACCTATAAACCTAAAACCCTAACCCTAACCCTAACCTGTAACCTAAAAACCTAAAACCCTAACCCTAACTCTGAACCTAAACCAAAAAACCTAAAACCCTAACCTTAACCCTAACCCTGACCCTTAACCTAAAAACCTAAAACCCTAACCCTAACGTATACCTAAAACTCTAAATCTACCTAAACCCTAAAAACTTACTGCTACGCCACTTGCCCGTGCGTGACAGGACTGTCTTGTCACGCCACCATTCACGGCATGGCAAAAACGTGCTACCACGCCAAAATGCTTGATGTTCTAGAGGGCTTGCCAAAAAGGGCCATCGCTGCCGGGGCTAAGTCCTGTCACGCCACTTACCCAGGCGTGACAGGACTGCCTTGTCACGCCACTTACCCAGGCGTGACAGGACTGCCTTGTCATGCCACTATTCACGGCGTGGCAAAAACGTGCTACCACGTCAAAATGCTTAATATTCTAGAGGGCTTGCCAAAAAGGGCCGTAGCTGCCGGGGCTAAGTCCTGTCATGCCCTTTACACTGGCGTGGCAGGACTAACTTGTCACACCACTACGAATGGCATGACAGTATCACTCACCTCATCCACATGGGCCTCATGCATTGAATCAACCAAACACTGAGATCATGCATTGAATCAACCAAGAAAGAAAACTAAATAAATATACATTAAAAGCCAAGTAAGCACTAAGCAATACATGTTCAATGATCCTCAGTTTCAAATCTTCCGCAGCTTTGGCGCCCAAAGCTCCTCCAAGAAAGTTCTTCTCATTCTCATATTCATCCTTGAAGAATTCCCACAAGCTTGTCCATTGAATTACCTCCCTAGTAACGAGTCAGCTTGAAAGAAGAATCCTTTTTTTCATCCAAACAGAAAAGGTAAGTAATGCTAAATAAAGCCATCCGAAGTTTTGAGAATTTGTAATTCTAAAAGTAACACAATGGTACCGGAAATTTGGGATCTCAGAAAGATTTTTATCTTCTAGTGTAGCATTGAGAAGGCTCAATTGCATCGAATCATGAGGTGCCAGCACCAAGTACCAACAGATCTTCCTAAGAACCTACCATTGAATTCAGGCAGTCAGATAACTAGGAAGGCACACACAAGTACACACACACACACATTGTGTGGGATTACCGGTATCCACTTTGCTGGATCCTCTTTTATTGATGGAATGTCGTAGATTGACTTGTAACAGTGCATGGCTGCCATGTCCATGCTATCATCTAGCAAGTGTTCTAGTTCATCTCTAACCTGTCAAAACATACATGGAAATGACACTTCAGTCCTTCAAAACAAGCCAAAATGGATCATGGTTAAGTGTAACATAATAAATACTTCAGTACTAACCACACATTACTAACCTCATGCATTGAATCAACACAAGTGTGATTTCATTAAAACAACAATAAAATCAACCATCAACCATCGGGCATCTCGGCTCATTACAATGATTTCATTCAAACAACAATAAGAAGCAACCATCATTCATCTCATTTCATTCAACTTTCAAAATGGCCATAGAAAGTTCCATTCGATATGAACTGCACAAAATGCAATCACACATTCATTCATCCCATCGATTGCGCTTTGGTAGCGCCACTTGACCCCAAGTGAACCTCGCTCTTCGGGTGTTGGCCTCGCGTGCCCTCGGCAGCGTTCTGGAACTAATGTACGTGCGATCACGCATTACGGTGGCGTGGTGGGGTCCCTGAGTCATTGTGTGGGGGCGGTGCAACAACTGTGTCCTTGAGGAGCATTGTAACATCCCAAAGTTTTGTTACCAAAATAAAATTAATAAAATTATTATTTTATTGGATGTTCCAAAATTTGAAAGAGTTTGATTGTTTTATTTGAAGTTTTTGAAGTTGGCTTGGATTTAAGTTGAAAAATAAAAATTAAATTAATTTCTAAAATTTTACGAAGTTTTAAAAGTTTTTCCTAATTATTTTAAAGCCAAAATAAATTATGTGCAAAAACTATTACCAACTATTTGTTGAAAATATTTTTATTAAGTCCAAAATAATTCTAGGAATTTTTGTGAAATTTTCTAGAATTATTGGACTCTATTTGCTATGTTCTAAAAATCTATTGATTTATTGCTTAAATTGTATTTCTAATTTAAAAATAAAAATATATTTTAAAAAAAATGAATTGCCAGACGGTCACCCATCCAAACTGTGCTCTTTGGGTAGCACACTCAACTACCTAATTCTTTCCATACGTTGCCTTCTTTCCTTTTTTCTTTCTATTACTTGTACCTTCCCATCTATTCTTTTATTCCCTCCTTTCTCTTTCCTTTCTTCTCCAACGTAACTTTTTCTTTCTTGTCCAGAGAAGAAACAACAAGTCGACCACCATTGTTTGCCAACACAAAAGCTTCTCAAAACCGTGATTCCCTCCACCAATCTTCGCAAAACACAGCATTCAAATCCTCTCATCAATACACCTCCATTCCCTACCATCAAATCTTTCCTTAATCACTCCAATTCCACTGACTCATGGTGGCCGCTCAAAGCTTCTTCGCCGCACGAAGCCACAATAAGCCTCCTCGCCTCTATAAATAGCACCCATCTCATCCTTCCCATGAAATCTCAGTTCCTCCCTCTCTTTCTCCTCTCCACGATCGAAGGTTTTCGATCGATCGAACGCCGTTCTTCCACCTCTAGCGCCGCCGGTGTGTCTCCGCCACCACCGTCTCCACCACCGCATCGCGACGCCGAGCTCTACACGGTGCACCCTTCCCTTTGCCGAACATCGCCGCCAGAGCGCCGCCACCACTGCACCTCCATGGGCGCCGCCATCGTGAGTGGCCGCCACCATCGTGAGCTCGCCGCCGCCACCGCCGGCCGCTTCTCGCCGCGCCGCCAACTCCTACGGCATCGTCATGGGGTAAGCAACTCATTTTTGTCATTTGCCGGCCACCCCTTCCTTCCCCTAGCCTGCCCTACCATTTTTCTGTCTCTCCATGTTTGTGGTTGGCCGAAGAAGTAGGAAGACAATGAACAGTAAAAAAATTATCTAGTTTGTGCTTCCCACTTTGTACATAGAAATTTTATTCCTTCCAAAAATCTGTTCTCTCACATGCAAGCCCCAAATCCGTTGATTCCTTCTCCTAAATTCATCTATTATTTTTAGTATTTATTTTGTAATTTTTAGATTTTATTTATTTTCTATTATTTAATTGGTCCATTTTACGTGTCGTCGCCGCCACCGGCCGATCGTGCGTATTCCACCACAACCAAGGAGAGCATTGTGTTCCCCGCAGTTCCATCTTCAAATCGCCGCCAACCTCACTCGCTAAATCCTCTCCGTTTGCCCGGAACGCCGATGTTCGCCCGCCGAAGGTCTTCTCCGTCAGACTGCGTCACCATCGAAGGTCATCTCGCCGAGCCAACCGTGTCGCCGCGTGACCCTCGGCTTCCTCTTCATATCCCTGGAATTCGGCCCTCAATCTCGCCACAAGCAAAAATTTTCTGCAAACGGTTTACTACCTTCTGTCGCCATTTTCGGTGCCGTTTTTGATTTCCCGATGACATCGTCCACGCCATTGGCTTCGCCTCACAACGTTCTACGCAGTGCTCCCTTTCTTTTCCCTGAAATACCCCCGGCTCACCGGCGCCACTATTCCTCCGACACTATTTTGCGCGCCGCCGCCGCACCGGACCTACGCCAACGACGCGACCACCACCATTGGGTCCGTCTCGCTCCCGGGATTCCATTTTTGTGCTTCGCTGGCCGCCTCTCCTTTCCCTTCCACCAGCGCCGCCATTTCTCTGCGCGTTGTGCTTTGTTTACAGCTTGGCTACTGTTCACGTGCATGGGAGTGAACAGTGCCATGCAAGCTACACATACATCCTATTTTTGAGATTTAAACTTCTACAATTTCGTTTGTTGTCATACGAACTCCAAATCCATCGATTCTTCCTCCTAAATTCATTCTCTACTTCCAGTATTTATTTTATAATTTTTGGATTTTATTTGAATATTATTTGAATTCGGATCGTTTACGCGTATAGATTTCGACGACTTCGGAGAGTCAGATTTCAACGCTGTTTGAGAGCAACCAATAAAGCAAGGCAAGTTACATTCTTGACCATTTTGATCCCAGTATTTCAAAGTTAATTAATTCTGTTTTTAAAGTTATTATTGCATGCATATTTTTATTCAAGTTATTTTAAATTCCTGTTTTAACTCTTAGTTATGCCAATTCCTTCGTATATTGATGTTTGGAATGCCATGCCCTTGTCACCTTAGTAAAATAATTAAGATAATTATGCTTAGTCATTGCTTAGACCAAAAGATGATTTGGGGGATTTTGCCAAAATACAAAGTTGTTTTGAAAAGGAAACTATGGTATTGTTTTTACCATAGATGATTGGAAAACGTTTTGCCAAAGAAAAATAAATGAAATTGGTTTAGACTTGGGTGTATTGGATTGTTGGTGGGTGCAAGTTCATGCACGGGCTCAATACAGCCAAATGGTTGAGACCCGGGGTTTGTTTTGGAAGTCGCCCAATCATGTAAGGACCGGTCTCGGGGTCGGGGATGTAAGCCAAACTCGTACCACCACAAGTCTGGAATGGGACAGACTTGGCCAAATAAGCTATATCATTTCACCATGTTTATGTCTTGGAAAGATGTGGGAGTCGTGAAGACTTATTGATGATACCCACATGGCGCAAGAGGGGTAGTCGTTTGCGCGAAGCCTTCGACACTGAAACCTTAGCGGGCATAATTATGTTGAAATAATGTAGGGTAATGACCTCGTGATAGTCGCTTAGTCGCACGCCTACTAAGCGTGTATTGACGACATAATAAGCAAACTATCTCTTGTGGGTAAAGCTGTACCAACTCTGCAGAGTATCAATCTATTCGAATAGCCGTGTCCACGGTCATGGACATGCTTAACAGAAGCCGCTCAAAGTTAGTCTCTGGTTTTGTTTGAAAAGACTTTATCACCTAGTTTATGTAAATGGGTTTGGGCAGAAGCCTGGTGTAAGGGGGTAGTCCTTCACCATTTATGTATGGAAGTTCATCCTACACTTGACATTGATAAATCAAATTTTTGATCTTAATTAATTTAAAAATTGCCTTGGAAATTACTAAGAGTATTTAAACAGAAAATGCTGTTTTATGCAAATAAACCCTGCCAATATCCTTTGTTTACTTTATGCATGCATTCAATCTGTTATTTGACGGGTGTAACTTGCGAGCACGGTAGTTGTGCTCATACTTGCTTTATGCAAACAAATTTCAGAGGAGAAGAACTTTGCTACCGGTGTGGATCTCGACGACTAGGCCGCTTCCCCAGTCGATTGCCTGTGGCAGATCAGCTGGACTCCACTACTTCTTCGTCTTCCGCTGTGTTCATTATTGTTGGCTTGTAAGCCCCTTTTGTAATAAACTCTGTTGTTAATTATTAATAAAGTTATGCGATTTATGGATGTTACCATATCTGTTTAACTATGTGAACTAGCTACTGATCATGGGACTAGTTCAGAAATGCACAGAGGATTTGGGAGTGTTAATCCCGGGTCCAACAAGCATCTTGTCGGGAATCCTAGCAGCGACGTCCTCCTCGTCCTCGCCGGCCTCCTCCTCGTCCTCCTCGGCCTCGTCTGCGCCACCCTCCTCTTCATCCTCGCCGGCCTCCTCCTCGTCCTCCTCGGCCTCGTCTGCGCCACCCTCCTCGTCCTCCTCGGCCTCGTCTGCGCCACCCTCCTCGTCCTCGCCGGCCTCCTCAGCCTCGTATGAGCCACTCCAAGCTGGGCCAGGTTGCATGACCTCTCCCACTGCCGCCACACAACTCATATTTGCGGCCAGTCGTCGGCATTGGCGGCGAACCAACTACAAGGTTAAACAACAAAAAGGTAGTGAAGTTTAATGCAACAAAATAAATAACAAGGGATAACATGTTAATTTAACGTAGTGTGTGTTACCTCAGCGAAGTCCCGGAAGTGTTGGAAGCTCCCCTCCGAACCCTCCTGTAGCATGAGAACCTTCCTGGCCTCGTTGCTTATGCGGGCGAGTTGCTTTCCCTGCGAACGGGTCAACACATTAAATTAGCTTACGCATGGTGACATTGCTAATTAGTGGTGTGATACAATGTACTCACGTAGTAAACGTTGATGGGGGCCCTCTCCGGTTGAGTGCCCGTGCGTGTGAACTCGTCGTAGTCATCCACGATGTCCTCCTCGTCGTCGTCACCATCATCTATATCCACATCGGTCATCGCCGGTCGAAGCTGGAGACGCGCGATGCCGTGTAGCCACTCTAGGTATCTGATGAAGTTATGCCTCTAATGGATCTAGGTCACGTCCCTGGACCGATTTGTTCAGTCCAGCCACTCCAACACGTAGGCTCGGTGATGATGTGATCAGTCGGTGTGTCGGTACCTCCGCCTTCGGTTCATCCTACGATGGCGACAATTTAACAGTTAGCACGAAAATTGCTACTGAAGCTGCACATACACGACGACGAGGACTTACCCATGAAGTTTTATGTCTGTCGAGAACATCGCTGGTGGACATGCCTGAAACTTCCCAAACTGCCTCATCACCCGATGGGGCAAATGGTACTCCACCACATGGAAGTAGATCAACGGCGAGAGGGTCAACCACGAGTCCTCACCCTGCTCACACATCGGGTTTAGCGCTATTCCATCGACCTCGTCGCGGACGTATGGCAGCTACGTGACCTGCAGCAAGTAGGTTTAGCTCAATAGGTGAATGCAGCAAGTAAAATAACTTATGAAACAGTACCTGGTCCTGCATGATGACGTTGAGCTCATTTGTATACGTGAGGTACCGTGACCTCGGACGCCCAGTAGGTGCCATGATGGAGCTCCAAAGGTATGCTACTGTGGGTCGCGAGGCCTCATCTTCAATGGGCCATGGCCATGCCTGCATGGAGATATATATATATATCAGTCGTATTTCTTATGGAATGAGATATGAGTGATTAATTAAAAAAAATCTGTACCTGCAAGGCAACACGAGTGGGTCGACCCACGGGGAAATGCTCCCACATCCAGATCTGTAGGAGGTATGCGCAGCCACCCAAGTTGCCCTCCGCGACTCCGATCGGCACATCGCCGCACATCTTGCTGCAGACACGCCAGATGTAGCGAAACCCTAATCAGAGGTCCTCGCTGTCGTGAAATCTGCCAAAATTGGCAAGTAAATCCAAGAGACAGCGTTGCCGGTACCGTCCAGGAAGAGGAAAGAGCCGAGAAGATGCCAGATCCACGCTCGTGCGAAGCGCTGCACTGTGGTGGCATCTGCGTTCGGTGGGCACACGTTAAAGTGCGCGCGCAGCCATGACGCAAGCACCGCAGATGGCTGGTTGTCCCTCGAGTCTGCAAGGGGGTCCTCTGGTCACACTCCGAGCCACTCTCCCACCCGTCCTCGCCAAATTGTCTTTGTTGACGCCCCTCATCATAGGCGAGACTTCTACGGGAGGCCTGAGAATCATACCAACGTCCTGAAGCGTGATAGTTATCTCGCCTGATGGTAGGTGGAAAGTGTGGGTCTTCGGGCGCCACCGGTCCACCAGTGTGGTGAGCGCAGAACCATCCATACGAGGGAGCCCGTTGATAACTATCCACGCCAAAGCAAGGAGACTTGCTGAGCGGACGTGTGGCGCGTATCGCTCATCCCAATCTAGGGGGGTGTGGGTCCGAGGGCGAAGTGGCTGGAGTACCTGCAAGAGAGATACGTAAATAAATAAGTGAAACAACAAGCACGATGGAGTAGAAAAGTAGCAAATCTCACCTAACCACCCTGGGCTATGCGGCGAAGCGCGTGGTCGCTGTCAGACTCGAGAGGAGCAACGCCAGATTAAGATGTTGCGCATCCTCATTACATGATAGGATTTTTGTAAGATCACGTGAGGTACAAAACAATGTAGAGAATGCAAAATGAAAGTAAGTACACATGACGTTCAAAACAATATGTGAAATGCAAATGAAAGTACTATATACGTAAAGAACAGCATTGGATACCTCAAGCAGGTGGGGCGACATGTGAGCACCACCGCCTGACCCTGCGCGGCTGGGAATCCCTACTGACGTGCTTTTCCCTTGTGTGTTCGTGCTCATGGCACTCCGAGCACCTGTTGGTGCTACCGGCGTCGTTGAAGTCCCCTAGAGAGTACATGTCCTTACCGCCTTGCTGTGAGAGGTCCATGTCATTACGAAGCCTCTTCCTCTTCCTTCGGCCGTGTCGCTTGTTCATCATGTTTACGTCGGGAATGTATTCCTCCCCCCACGTACGGTGGCCAATGCGAGGGATCTAGGTAAATCTTGAATCGCTTCTCCAAAGTCTGCATCGTGGCTTGCTTCGAGAATTCTGACGCAACGAAGGTAAGGTGACTTACACTGCGCACGCGACAGGCGGTGATGATGTGAGAGCATGGGACATGCAGCAACGTTGGGACCATGCAAGTACAGTCTCCCTCAATCAGGTTCACTCTATGGTTCCGGCCACCGTAACGTTCGCCCCCTATCGATGTGCCCCCGCCTACCCTGACGGCATATATATGCTTAATGGGATCATATTCCTTCGCCTCCTGATTGCATGACTCGGCCTCCGCGATAGCAAAGTGCTTGGCGGCGAAGAAGACTTCAACGCCACGGCGTTGAATGCATCCCTTACCCGGGTCCACCGATCCACAAAGTACTTGTTGGTCTTTCGAAATGAGTACTCCAAGATAGCAGATACTGGCATCGCACGGATGCCTTTAATAACGTTGTTGAACACCTCTGAGATGTTCGTTGTCATCATTCCATATCGACAGCCATCTTTATCGTATGCCTGTGCCCACTTCTCCTTCTGCTGCAAGATGTCGTCTAACCAGACTTACCCCTGCTCGCTGGTCGGTCCCTCACCTGTCAACTTGACCTTGAATTCCATCTTCTCCAAGCATCCGCTGACAACAAATTTTGAACTTCTTGGTGAGATCTTCCCGCCAGATTGCTTAAAGAAATTAGCCGCTAAATGACGATGCACCACCTATGCAAAGACATCCAGTGTCCATCAAGTCCGCTTCTTCACGCCGCTCGTAATGTCATGCGGTGCACCTCGAGACGATGCAAACCTATCGTCTAGGTCCAACGAGGCGTAGATGAACTATATCCAGGAACCATTCCTAGCTTACATTGTTCTCACCCTCTGTCAATGCGAATGCTAATGGAATCAGCTGGTCCTCCGCATCAATACCCACGGCAAGCATCAAGGCACCATAGTACTTCCCCGTCAAGAATGTAGCATCAACAGATAAGACTGGTCTGTAATGTTTGAAGGCCTCTATGCATTGTCCAAAGGACCAATACACCCACCCAAGGATATGTTTCGTAACCCCTCCATCGAGTTCCATACGGTTGCCGTGCCAAGGGTGAAACACCATGCCCGGATTCTTGGCCTGCATAGCGGTTAGGATTCGAGGAAGCAAACCGTAAGTCTTCTTCCAATCACCCCACAATAACTGCATCGCTCTCTGCTTTGCCCTCCATGCTTTCCCGTACTTTACACGGTACTTAATGAACTCGTAGATAACCTCGATGAGGGTGGCGATGGACACATCAGGATCGACAGACACAACTGCCATAATACGCCTAGCAATGAAATTTGCGATCGCCTGGAGGTGCTCCCTGGACACTTGTGCGGTCCCACAAGTGTGAGGTTGCTTCACATTCGCTATTTTTCATTGGTTGTCCCTTGTTTTGCGGCCCCATATCTTCCATCCGCACCCCCTTTCATACCTCACGGTGTACCTTTTGTTCACATCGGAGTGTTGCACTATGAACGGATGATGGTGCCGCACTGAGTATTCTTGCAGCCAAACCTTCATGTCCTCCATAGTTGGAAACAACAAGTTCTTCCGTATTATGTCATTCTCCAGGTCCGCAATGCCATCCCTACTCCTCAACCCATTAGCACAAACCGCCTTATCAACCATACTAACATCATCGAAAGAATGCGCCGACGAGACCTCACCCATTACACTGCGAAGAACCCTGCCTTCCTCTGAGGAGAAAAGAGGTGCGGAAGCCTAATCTTCGGTCGAGCTCCATCCTTCGTCAGACTCCACTTCACGGGTTGTTCCATCGCGAAACAACTCCTCCTCAAGCTCGTTGTTCATTACAGCGTCGTTGAAATCACTCACATGGTTAATAACACGTTGCGGAGAAGATACAAGCAGATCCACTGACAGGGGGCCATGGTTCGTACGACTCACGCTAACGAACTCTTCGGAAGGTCATTCTTCCATTGGGGGGCCTCACGAATGATGGGCAGCGGGGTCTTGTTCCTCCGTGTTGCCATTCACCACATCCAAATTGTCTGGCAAATCCTCAACAACGATTGTCCTTTCCACCGCCACCTCCAACGCCCGGACCTAAGATGCTTACACAATTTCCTTGTACATGTCCCAATCATCGGCGGACAGGATTGGCACCAAAAAGGCATGCATCTTAGAACCCAGCCCTGCGTCATATCATCCTTGCATTCTGACAACGACCCCGGGCTCATCCCATCCAAATTTTGACTTAATCCTAGTCACAAGAGTTTTAAAGTCCGGCGATTCACGAAAGAAAAGGACGGTCGCTTTCATGCCGCCGAAGTCGACAGAACTTCCAGTTTGGCTAATGGCCCCACTAGTAAATACACGTACAACTTTGTCCATCTACATCCAACAATATATTGCAAAGTCAGTACTGCATGCCATATGAACAGAATACCGCAAGTACGAAATATCACAATCAACATTGGACATAACAAAAGCTCAGTTTCCTGAGACATGTTAGCAGTTTGACGATACAAACATATGCATAATTGACAGGTCGTTTCACAATGACTTGAGGTGTGTTAGGCCATACACAGTGGACGAATAACACCAAGAAACAAGGAGATGCAAAAAGATCCAAAACCTACATTACCTGAGTCTCTCGTGCTCAGTCACGCTCGAGATCCCGTTCTCGAGACCGCCCAAACCACGTGTTTGGGACGGCTCGAGCTTGCCTCGAAAAGCGACCTACACTACCTCGGATCCACGTGCCTGTGCACGCCGAGATTCCGCTTCGAGACCGCCCAAACCACGGTTTGGAACCGCCAGGCTCTTTCACGAGCACGCCCAGACTTCACTCCTGGGTACACCAGAGCTACACGCTCAGAGTGCCACGAAAGGAGGTAAGTTTGGATTCTTCACAGATGGTTTGGCGTACTAAACCTAGTCTACCTCGAAATCCACTAGAATAGACCATGAGACTAGCATGATTTGGTGTCCTCGTTATAATTAGAGACCAATTGGGGCATGGAGATTGATTGAGGCGCATTGTAGACAATCGAACATGCTCTGCTGCCGTGGATTGTGAATCCCCACTAGCACTTCCGTGGCTACCATCGTTAGCCTTCTCCACCTTGGTTCAAGATCCATATCATGGTGCGGTAAAAGACAACCCACTATGGCATTATCAAGTACTGAACAAGAGTATCAGTTGGCAACAACAATGACACAACAAAGCACCTAGCAATGCTTAGTATCATTTGGTAAAAATTAAACAATATAATCGTTTAAGTATAACTCGAGAGGAAGTTTGAACAATCTTTCTGTGTCACTCTAGGAGTTCTGGTTAGCACGGACTCAAATCTAACAGGAACAGAAGGCAAGTTTCCTTCTGGTTCTTAAGTAATTTCAGTCTCTCGTTAATATTCAGCTAATAGGAAATAGGTTCCTGTTGTGTTGGTGCCCAGCTAATTTACTTATTTCATCCTATTAGTTAGGATTGGGACGTACCATGACATGTCATGAAAGCAAGCTTATTAGAAAACAGTGCTTTTTAGTGCATCTACATACTTCATGTTTCATTAGGATGGTGCCAAATATGATTTAGTTGGATATTTATGTTCCACTAACTGATTTGTACCCAATTTACTTCCGTATATGTGATATATGGATTGTCACCTCACTTTGTATACATAACTGGAAACAATATTACCCAATCTTACATCAAGAGCAATGGTTTGATACCATTGGCAATTTCCACCCTTTGTTACTACAATTATGCATCGCATCATTCATATAATTATGTGCATAAGACCCAGGCCTATCGATATGTAATGATTTTTTCCCAACGAACAAGGTGCAAACAAGAACCTCAATTGAATATATCACATTGGAAGTACCTCAATACAATCAACAGGTACACAGGGACATGCTCACATTGCAAATACCTCAATACAATCAATAGCTACACAGGGACATGCTCAGCAAAACAATTTACCACAGTATGCTCATCGATTCATACCTTAACGGGGAGGAGGCCGATGGTGGAGGATGCGGGGAGGAGGCGGCTGGCGGGTGAGGGTGGACGGCGAGGGAGCCGGCGGGTGAGGGCGGACGGCGAGGGAGCCAGCTGTCAAGGTAGAGGCCGGGCGCAGGGGAGGAAGCCGGCAGCACCACGTGCAAAGGAGGATGAGGGCCGGCCAGGGAGGAGCGCAGGCAGCGGAGGAGCCGGCGCCGGAGGAGGAAGAGAGGCGGCCTCCGGTGGCGCGAGGAGCGGCGGTGGCTAGGGTTCGAACGGGCCGGGCTGCGAGGAGCGGCGGCGGCGAGAATGTTAGAAGATAGGAAAAGTGAGAAACGGGTTGGGCTGCCCGAGTATAAGTCCCCACTGTCACGCCAACTCTCATGGCGTGACAGTATATCTAGTCACGCCATGAGGCACGGCGTGACAAATGCCACGCAAGCTCCACGCTAGCGCACAACGCGCGGCTAAGGGCTTGCGTGGCAGCTTTCGTCACGCCACCTCTCGTGGCGTGACAGTGTTGTTTTGTCATGCCACGGATGGTGGCGTGACCAAAGGGGTCAGAATTGAAAATAAAGTTTGCAAGAGATTAACTTCAAAATATTAATAAAAAAGGATTAAATAAAAAAAATTCATTAAAGGTTGATACCTAGATATGCCAAAGTTTGATTATTACTATTCCCTTCCTTGATTATTGATGACCCCTATTCCTTGTCACCTTAAGGAAAATTATTACATGCGTAAAACTCCCGTTGTTTAAACAAAAAATGACTATTGGTTGTGCTTGACATTGCTTAGTAATTGAATATGAATAGGACACAAACATTGTCATAACGAGAACTTGGATACATTGGAATTGTAGTATGGTAACATGGGTTACCACTGGAAACAAGAAAATGTATTTGTAAATGGTGGAGACTTGGGCGAGTGGATGGCATGAGATCGGTGCAGTATGCATGTGATGGGTTGGTGGATTGTCTCGTATGAGTCGATTAAGGACTGAATCATGTGTTATATTCTAAACTACTAAGCCGTACAACCACAAGTCTAGTATGGGATAGACCTGGCCTATTACTTTACTTAGTGTTCGACATAAAAACACGCTCCCCAACTATACTAAGTCGAGAATGGGCCGTGACTCCCTAACAACATAGGGTCCCTCATTGAAAATGTACTTGGTACAAGGGCATTCTAGGGGTGTACAGTAAATTGTCACTGTCCCAGTGTTGAGTGGTTCCCCACCGGAGTGGGTCTAGTCTCATGACTGGGTATGGGAAAAACTTTGTTATGATGGTCTCCATCACATGACTAAGGAAGTGTGTTATGGCCGCAATTATGAGTTGATCATATCTCGTAGGTAAAGCTATACAACATCTGCAAAGTGTTTAAATCTATTCGAATAGTCATACCCCCGGTTATAGGCATTGTGAACAAATTCACATTGTTAGTTTTATTAAATTATAATTGTGAACTAAAACATGTTGGGTAAACATGGTCGTTGTGAACAATGACATATTGGTTAGGTATGTCGCCAGGAGTTGGGATATGATAGTTAAGCATGATCAATATAATAATTGCTTACACAAATAAAACTTTGGTTTTGAAGTTAAACAGGCTAAGTCATAGGTTTGAAAGAGAATTATAATATTGGAGCAAACTAACTTTGTGCTAAAATAAGACATATGTGAGGAACTCCCACGGAATATACCGCCTGGACTTTTTTTTTGCTCCGGTACTACCACATGGAGGAGCGGTAGTACCGCCGGGTATGTCCCGAGAGGAGGTCCCACAAGACCTCCCAAGAGATCTCAAGGACCACCTGGGGGTCTTGGCCCTGTGCACACTGAGCTAGTCCTAGGATCAGATTGGCTAGCTCGCACAGACTTCAACATCAGTGTAATCAAATCCATACAATAGACACAAAGAAGAAGCAGGCAAATTAACACATATATTAATAAGGGACATTAAGGTCAAGGTTTGTACAGGGGTGCCTCTCAAGGCTAACCGCAAAAGAGAACAACAACACAGCAGAAAATAAAACCATTACAGGGTCCATTCGGCTAGCCCACAGGCTACCAAGTGGAGGATGTCCTAGTGTGCAGGGTCTTCAAAGAACTCCCCTCCTAAGAGCACAAGACCTCCTGGATCTCCCACCTCTGCTGATTAAAACAGAGGGCACAAGCCAATGAGTACTTTGAATGTACTCAGCAAGCCGTGGGGACAATGTATGCAAGTAATATTCATGCACAGTTTGACAAGGTGAGCTGTATAGTTAGTTTGCAAAAAGCAACATTTGACAGTAAATAGCATGTATAGATTGCAAAGCTCAAGTTAAAACAATAATACATAAATACATTTGATTTTCAAAGGAGGTCGTGAGCACCCACTCACTCCCAAGACCACTTTGGAGCACCCACCTCAGAGCTCCACAACCAGCCCCTGGATCACAACTCGAGCCAACCATGACCCCTCTGGAGCCGGCCAAGGTCTCTTCGAGGCAAAGCCACGGCCTCTCGCAGAAGTGCCCAGGGACACAATTTTATAAAAGTCTACCCCTCGTTCGAAATCTCCGGACATGTCCATAACCGAGGACGCGGCTATTCGAATATATTTACACTCTGCAGAGGTTGTACAGCTTTACCCACATGAGATAATCTTCCTATAATGTCCGTTTGACACATTGACGAAGGTGTGCGACTAAGAGATTATCACAAGGCCTTTACAAAGTTCAGTTTTGACTCAGTTCTGCCCGCTAAGGTTTCGCCACAAAGGCCCCCTCTTGCGCCATTCCCAACCACAACAGAACCAAGTCAAAACCTCACTAATTAGTTGGCCAGGTCCACCCCATCCTGGACATGTGGTTGCACGTGTAGGCCCAGGTCAACGGCTCACAAGGTAAAGTCCTTAGTGGCTACTCAGGCGAGACCTTCCACAATCCCAAGGTGCACTTAGCACCAAGATGCACACAGCACCAATACAAGAGAAGGTGCGCGCAACACTAATGTGCAGACAGCACCAAGGTGCACACAGCACAAATGTAAGAATGTGCATGCAGCGCTAATGTGCATATAGCACTGGTGTGCACACAGCACAAATGTAAGAATGTGCATGCAGCGCTAATGTGCATATAGCACTGGTGTGCACACAGCATAAAGTAAACGTGCACACAGCACCCCCTGCTCACCGCTGGCCACTCGCCCAAGCATAAAAATGTTTTGGTTGCACCCGGCAAAATGGCTACCCAAGCCATGGCACACAACTTTTAGTAAAGGTGGCAACAAATGCCGTGACACACACAGGTCACACTTCTTTTTAAACAGCACCATGGCCGCTACTACACAAGCCACAAGCCAGTGCACTGGGGTAAAGATAACAGTGATGATGATTATGGTGAGACTACCGTCTACTAGAGCGTGGCTAGGCAAGACCCGATACCCATGTTGGCAATAGCAATATGAAACCAACTAACAATACCCATCCTAAGGTGTTCAAGAAAACATGTCAACATGTGGATTGCCAAAGAAACAAGGAGGCATAAAACAGGTGGGTATTTAACTAGAGCCCAAACCATTTTATACAAATAGCCATGCAGGTTTATAACAAATCAAAGTACTTTTTGTAAAGGTGGGTTCAAAATGATCAAGGACCCTGACTTGTTTTCAAGGCGAGTCACGAGCTTTTGAGAAGGCCGCTGGATCTTCAAACTCCTCCGCACCAACAGAATCTACACGATGCAAAGAAAACAAACAAATAAATAAAACAACTCTAAAAAGAAACTGAAGAGAACTCAGCAAGAACTAAAGGAAAAGATCCACAGAGAGGGAGGTCCAACGAAGGGAGGTCCAACCCCAAGGAGGGTGGACTTCTTGACGAAGAGGAGGCGCTGGAGCAGCTAAGAAGAGCTCCCGGGGAGGTCTCACGCACAGAGAAGGCTTGGGTGAGAGCAAAGAAGTTAGGAATGAGGAAAAAGGTGGCAAAGGGAGGCACCCACTGGCTTCTTATAGCCAAAGGTGGCGGAGAGACAGAGAGAGGGTTGGGCA
The DNA here is from genome assembly GCA_036346405.1 of Phyllostachys edulis. Lineage (NCBI taxonomy): Eukaryota > Viridiplantae > Streptophyta > Magnoliopsida > Poales > Poaceae > Phyllostachys > Phyllostachys edulis. The sequence goes on along the minus strand of CM070557.1, from coordinate 4,232,736 downwards.
CACGTGTCAACGATCGGGAAGGTTAGGACAATGACACGGCAAGGCATGCCCTCAAAAGGACAACCAAAGTACCTCAGATAGGATCACATTTAATGTGATACAACAACCATTAAATGCGCAAGAGACTTCTGAGGCGGAGGAATAGAGAAAGGGAAGCTATACTGATAAGAGGGGCCAGTCAAGAGGTGAACAGTCCAGTCAAAGGGGATGGTCCAAGGAGGAGGTCCAAAGAGGAGGTCTTGAGGAGGTCTTGAAGACAAAGAAGTCTAGAGGAGGTCCTGAAGACAAGCAAGGAGGTCTTGAGGAGGTCCTGAAGACAAACAAGGAGGTCCAAAGGACCTGCTCGCAGACTCACAAGAGGTCCGATGGTCAATATCTAAAGCAATGGGAGGTCTTGATGGTTAGATCTCCAAAACGAGATCCTAACGGTCAAGATGTCAACAAAGGAGGTCCTGCGTGGCCGTGAGATAAGGCGCGGAGGAGCAGGACCGTTGGACTTCAATCGGACGGGCAAGGCAATTGGGCCGCTTGGACCGAGCGAACGGTTCAACAGATTGGGGCCTTCCAATACGGATCTGATGGCTCTAAAGGAGTGGGACGCTCGGACCATCCGAACGTGCCCTCAAGATTGGGCCGCCCAATAAGCATCGAACGGTCCTGAAACGATGAAGGTCAAGGTCGAGGGGTAGGCTCGCACAGGCGCGAGGGAGATCCAAAGGTACCGAGGAGGTCCAAAGGACTCGGAAAAGGTCCTAACTGTCAGATCTAACAACGGGAGGTCTGAACGGTTAAGATCTCCAAAGGGGAGGTCCTAACGGTCAGATCTAAACAAGGGGGAGGTCTGAACGGTTAAGATCTCCAAAGGGGAGATCCTAATGGTCAGATCTAAACAAGGAGGAGGTCTGAACGGTTAAGATCTCCAAAGGGGAGGTCCTAACAGTCAGATCTAACAAGGGGGAGGTCTGAACGGTTAAGATCTCCAGAGGGGAGGTCCAAACGGTCAGATCTAACAACGGGAGATCTGAACGGTTAAGATCTCCAAAGGGGAGGTCCTAACGGTTAGATCTAACAACAGGAGGTCTGAACGGTTAATATCTCCAGAGGGGAGGTCCTAACGGTCAGATCTAAACAAGGAGGTGGTCTGAACGGTTAAGATCTCCAGAGGGGAGGCCCTAGCGGTCAGATTTAAACAAGGAGGAGGTCTGAACAGTTAAGATCTCCAGAGGGGGGGTCCTAACGGTCAGATCTAACAACGGGGGGTCTGAATGGTTAAGATCTCCAGAGGGGAGGTCCTAACGGTCAGATCTAACAAGGGGGAGGTCTGAACGGTTAAGATCTCCAAAGGGGAGGTCCTAACGGTCAGATCTAAACAAGGAGGAGGTCTGAATGGTTAAGATCTCCAAAGGGAAGGTCCTAATGGTTAGATCTAACAAGGGGGTGGTCTAAACGGTTAAGATCTCCAAAGGGGAGGTCCTACTAGTCAGATCTAAACAAGGAGGAGGTCTAAACGGTTAAGATCTCCAAAGGGGAGGTCCTAATGGTTAGATCTAACAAGAGGGAGGTCTGAACGGTTAAGATCTCCAAAGGGGAGGTTCTAACGGTCAATTGTAAACAAGGAGGAGGTCTGAACGGTTAAGATCTCCAAAGGGGAGGTCCTAATAGAGAAAGAGGTCTAGATCAAAAGAGATCTAGACAGAGATGAAAGTTTAGACCAAAGGGGGGGGTCTAAACACAAAGAGATTCAAACCAACAAAGATGAGGTCTGGACTAAAGGAAGTCCAAACAAAAGATACAAGGAAAGGTCCAGAGATCAAAGAGGTTTGAAACACAAACTCGAGCTGGTCTAAACCCAAAAGGGAAGGTCTTAAACCAACAAAGGGGTTTGAGCAAGGGGAGGTCCAACACAAGGGAGGTCTGGACCGAGAGAGAGAGAGAGGTCCAGACACAGAAGAGGTCCTGGAAGGGAGAAACCAAGCTTACAGGCACACCGAGCAAAAAGAGACAAGGAAAACTCTAGCAAACTCCAGAAGAAACCGAACTGATTAGTTGAAGTTTGGTTAGTCAATTAAAGCTCTTTTAAAATATCAAGTTAAGCTTTGAACTCTCAACAAAACCAAATGGTTCTTTTTATTTTGAAAACCTCAGGAACTCTGGACAAATGGGACGTTACAACCTACACCCCTTAAAAAGGGAATCTCGACCCTGAGATTCGGGCTGACTAAGGAATAGGTTGGGAAACACGGGTTTTGCTCACTCCTCCAACTTTCTCTTTTGAGTGAGACAAAACCGCCACAGACCAAAAACTTACCCGGTAAGAGGTCCTGAGCCGGTTGAGCTTGCTCCACCGCAACATGATTCACTAGCCCCTTTGCAGCACGACCTGGAGGTCTGGTGGCTTGACTCGAGGCTTGGGGAGGAGCTTGCTTCCATGGACAGTATTTGGCGTAGTGCCCCTTTCGTCGACAGTTGTAGCAGGTGACTCCCGCGGCAGAATTTGAACTTCTGGGTTGTTGGTTGCTGGCGTTGTTGAAGGTGTGAACCTCCTGGGGGACTGGATGAGGAGCTGCTGCAGAGGACCCAGGAGTACCAGGCTGGTGTTGGGAAAACATCCTGGCTCGCTGAGAAGGTCTTTGATGAGCTCTGGCTACGACAACTTCCTCTTGAATGATTTTGTAAGCTCTCTGCAGGACTCTTCAATGAGCAAGGTCTTGTTCACAAGATGCTGAAAATCTGCATAATCATTGCCAATGACTTGAACCTTTAGAGTGGGGTTGAGTCCTTGCTTAAACTTCTTCTGGTTGGCATCATCGGTGGCAACATCCTCTACAGGATAACGTGCCAACTGAGTGAATTTGTTGAGGTATTCACCCACTGACAAGTTCCCTTGTCGCAGCTCACGAAACTCATTCTTCATCATCTCAACCATCCCATCCGGAACATGAGAATGATGAAAAGCTTCTCAAGTTTAAAAGATGAGGAAAAGATAGCACAAAAGATGAGAGGGAAAAGCACCATAGATGAGTGAGAGCCGGAAAGAAAGATGGAACAACATATTCGGGGAGAAGTAGGTTAACCCGAAAAAGAACAAGTAGCCGAAAAGCTACTAAGAGGCAAGAAAGCTCAACAAAAGATCCTAGATACTGGACTAAACGATACATTAACTAGAAGGGGTAGCCTAGCAGCAGCACTTCTAATCCTAGCCTATTAGGATGGTCAACTTAAAACAAGGCTAGATCCTACAAAGATTGCTAAGTTAAGGAGGTCAATTGAGTTTGAAAACAAAGTTCTAGAAGGGGTGAGGTACAAGAACCTAAGGAAAAGGTAAGAAAAGAATGGATTAAGAGGAGAAAAGAATGAGACGAGATAAGAACATGACCGAACAAGGCAAGAGGAGAAACACTAGTCAGGTTTTCAAGTTGGTTTGATTTAGAAAATAGCTTTTGAAACAGACTAAAATGACTATGCTAACTCAGGTTACGTCCTACAGTCGGTATGGAGCTCTGATACCACATTTGTGAGGAACTCCCTCGGAATATACCGCCTGGACTTTTTTTTTTGCTCCGGTACTATCGCACGGAGGAGCAGTAGTACCGCCGGGTATGTTCCAAGAGGGGGTCCGCTAGGACCTCCCAAGAGATCTCAAGGACCTCCTGGGGGTCTTGGCCTGCAGGCACACCGAGCTAGTCCCGGTGATCGATTAGCTAGCTCAAGACAAACTTCAACATCAGTGTAATCAAATCCATACAACAGACACAAAGAAGAAGCAGGCAAATTAACACAAATATTAATAAGGGACATTAAGGTCAAGGTTTGTACAGGGGTGCCTCTCAAGGCTAACAGCAAAAGAGAACAACAACACAGCAGAAAATAAAACCATTACAGGGTCCATTCGGCTAGCCCACAGGCTACCAAGTGGAGTATGTCCTAGTGCGCAGGGTCTTCAAAGAGCTCCCCTCCTGAGAGCACAAGACCTCCCGGATCTCCCACCTCTGCTGATTAAAATAGAGGGCATAAGCCAATGAGTACTTTGAATGTACTCAGCAAGCCGTGGGGACAATGTATGCAAGTAATATTCATGCACGGCTTGACAAGGTGAGCTGTATGGTTAGTTTGCAAAAAGCAACATTTGACAGTAAATAACATGTATAGATTGCAAAGCTCAAGTTAAAACAATAATACATAAATACATTTGATTTTCAAAGGAGGTCGTGAGCACCCACTCACTCCCAAGACCACTCTAGAGCACCCACTCCAGAGCTCCACAACCAGCCCCTGGACCACAACTCGAGCCAACCATGACCCCTCTGGAGCCGGCCTATAACATCCCAAATACCTAAACAGGTGTTTGTTTCAAATGTAATTAAATGTGTAGAAATTAAAACTTTTTCTCACATCTTGAAACCCCGATCTCACATGTAATTTTGTCAAAAGTGGTGGGGTTCAAAAACCTAAACCTCTTGTTGACAAAAGTCAAACTCATTTTCCAATTATCACAAATGTTGTGCCAAACCTTTGGAAATATTTTTCCTTGGTCCTAGAAATGATGTGGGACCCTATGAAAATATCACAAGTTTTCAAACTTGTTTGGTAATTTTGGAGGTAAAACAAACCTTTGAACAGCATTTATGAATTTCCTGAGAAAATGCTTTGCATAAAAACCTCTGGAAATTTTATGTAAGGTTAATCCTAATGTAAGCAAGCTCCAGTTAAAATTTTAGAAATTTTGGAGTTAATTTGCTATCTCAAATAATTCTGCAAAGTCTCGCTTGTTAAAATTGAAATTCAAAACTTGTACTGCTCCTTGGCCGAGCCATTTTCCCAAATTGGGTTGCACCCAACCCACTCCTTGGCTCACCGACCTCTTTTTCCATTTGTGGAGGTCGTGAACTTAGATCCAGATCTAATGCCCACGACCTCCTCCTCACCAAAGTTCTGCACCTCCTCTTTCACATGAGGTCGTGAGTCGCTGGATCCTATCCAATGCCCACGACCTCCTTCACAACCAACTCAATGAGGTCCTCCCCACTCATCGAGGTCATAGCCGCTGGATCGATCCAACACCATGACCTCCTCGCTATCAAACGCCTAGTCCTCCACTCGTGAGGTCTTGTGCCGCTGGATCAAAGATCCATGGCCATGACCTCCTCTTTGCATCAAGCGATCAAACCTCCCACTGCGTGAGGTCGTGAGTCATAGATGGAAATCTAATGGCCATGACCTCCGTTATCATCTCGTGAGTCCGCTGGATAAAGATCCAACCGCTATGACCTCCCTGCCTCTTTCGTGTTGTGCTTAACAACCCAACCTCCCACTCGAAGCTCAGAGTCATAGATCCAGAGACCTCGCGGTTCAAGTCGTTAGATCAACATCTCACGGCCACAACCTCCTCAAGGTCGTGATTAACGCCCATGACCTCCCTAAGTGTTATGCGCCTTGATGTAAATCCAATGGCCATGACCTCTCCTTTGTTAGCGCCGTTGATCCAGATCCAACAACCACGACCCCATGTGTGTGCCGTGGTGCAATGTACCAAGACCTTCCCCATCAGTCCACACCCTTGATTCAGATCCAATGGCCAGACCTCTTATCCCTTTATGCCAGCGATTTCTGCTCGTTTCGCAGAACTGCGGCGATGGAGATCCAATGGTTGTGACCTCCTTTTCCTTTATGCATCAACAGGTGGTGATCTAAAGGTCACGACCTCCCGATCCCGATCCAAGGGTCGTGGACCTCCTCCTTCTCACTTAAATCCCATCGCTTCGATCTAGGGTCAGGACCTCCCTGTGTTTTAATCCACCGGATGAGATGAGGTCCTATTTATCTCCTTGCTTCGATGCTGCAAGGCGCCATGGCGTTGACGAGGTCGACTTGTCAAATCCCAACGGCTCAGGTTCGGGCGATTAAATGCATGTCGCTGCCTTTCCGCCCTAGGCCATGCTCTAGGCCATGCCCTAGGTCCGCCTCCCGACCGCCCCTTCACCTCCATTGTCTTGTCCAGGCCATGGACCGCGCCATGGGCTAAGCTCACCATGAGCTTAACCCTTGGCTCACGACCTCCATGTCCTGGGGTATAGAAGCTCCCATTTGCCTTCATTGGCTTCTTTTCCACACCTCACCATTTTACTCTCGGTTTTGAGGAGCTCAAACCACTTTGACCTCCTTGGCCGCCATTGAAGCAGCTTGGAGCTCCTCGGTGGCAGTACTCCAGTGGCTTCCTCTCCCTCTCCTGGGTTCCATTTTGAGCGCATCATCACCCAAAGTGCTCACCCCTAACATGATTTTATCTGGCCTCCACAGGCGCTTTAATTTCGAGTTGGATCTTGGCCGTGGAGCTCGCTGCCTTCACCAAATACCGGTCCTCCTCTTCTCCAACCTCCCCAAGACCTTCAAGACCTCCTGTAACTCCCGGTAGTCCTTTAGAGCCGGGCACCGCCAGATGTGGTTGCGGAGCTTTCATTTCTAGTGATGCTTTGGTCGTGTGTTGTTGCGCCGCCCATCTCCCATTATCGCTGCTCAGTACCACCCCACCTTTGGGAATGGTCCCATTGCATGCGCAACATTATTGCGACCTTTTGGTGTCCTTGGTCGGCGCCGGCCGAGGTTCTCATCACGCGTGCGAGCCTTGGATTGCCTCGGTGGTTTTGTTTGATAGGGACGCCCTGTCTTTGTTGTCGCACAGACCTCCCCGTGAATCGTGGTCCGCCAAAGTCCTCCCCGTGTTGATCTCCACTGTAGGACCTCCCCGAGGTCCTCTTAACCTTTGTGGACCTCCTCGTAAATCTTAACCGTCCCGACCTCCCAAAGGGAGAGCCGAGCTGCTTAAGACCTCCTCAAGGTCATCTTTAGCGCTAGGACCTCCTTTGTTAGATCTTGGCCGCTCAGACCACCCCAAGTCGATCTGAACCGCCCAGACCTCTTGGTTGTTGTCTTGACCGTCAAGACCTCCTCGATGAGATCTTGACCGCCCAGACCTCCTCATGTGAGATCTTAGCCGCCCACCCTCCCGGAGGTCTCGAGACGTTAAGACCTCCGCGAGGACCTCCTCGAGGTCATCTAAGCCGCTTAGGTCCTCCCTCGACGATCTGGACCATTAAGGTCCTCCCTTGAAAATCTGGATCGCCCAGACCTCCCCGTGAGGTCTTGACGATGTAGATCTTCCTTGGGGAGATCTTGATAGTTTAGATCTTCCTTTGGAAGATCTCACCGTTGAGGACCTCCCTCGCTAGATCTGGGCCGTTCCGGTCCTCCCTCCTGTGTTGTGGTTCGTTGGATGCGACATCAACGGCCACGACCTCCCTCTGCTTAGCTGCCATGCTAGGGAGGACAAGGACCGTTGATCCAAGATCCACGGCCCATGTCCTCTGGACCCTTGCGAGCGCGTGTGTGCATCATCGCCTGGGAGGTCTTGAGCCGTTAGATTCAAGATCTATGGCTCATGTCCTCCCCGGTTCTTTTAGGTTTTTAGAAATTCCAGAGAACACTTATTTTATGCACTGAAAAAGGTATGAACTTTGAAATTGCATAACTAGTTCAATTTAAATCCAAATAAGGTGATTCAAATTTCTATAGCTCTGGTTTGGACTGGGCTCTAATCTAAAAATGGTTATGGGCTCAGTTCAGCTCCAGAACATGCGTTTGCAAATAGTTTTCAAAACTAACTTTAAATGTTGCAATAAAAATTCAAATTAACTTGTAAAATGCATAAGTAATTCTCTAGAGCTCCTTTTTGAGTGAATCCAACTTTGTTGGCTTCCTCTGTTAGTAAACTAAATGTTAGAATAAGATTTAGACTTGTCACTGTTTTCAAAAAGCTTTCTTGTGCATTTTATTTTTGTTCAAGTTCTTGTTTTTGAAAAATTATAGAAAATGCATAATAGCTCCAACTGAGATGAACTCAATTGTGTTATTCATCTCATGAGGTGCTGGTTTTACAGTAAAAATCTCAGTATCACCACCTTTCTAGAAAATGTTGCCAAATAATTAAATTAGTGAATAGTGGCAGTTTGGTATTTTTAGGGCTGAGCAGAATTGTTTTGCTCATATCTTTTGCATTGAGAATCCAAATCCATTGGTTCTTATTGCTAAATTCCCTAAAAATCATCCTCTTGCTTCTGTAGAAATTTCAGAGCATTTGGAGTTTGTTTGCTGTGCTGTCCTTGTGGTTTTCGTCGTTCTTATCGATTCTTTTCGCTTTTCGATTAGGTGCCGCATTTGTGGGTTGATCCCGTGAGTGTTTTCACAGCATAGTGACCAGCCATAGCAAGGCAAGCAGTTTGATCATATTCCATTATTGTCCCATTACTTTAAAGCTTAATACTTTGTTTCACTTATATGTATGCATGCTACTTTGTGTTAAAATATCGTTAGTAATCCTATAGATGCATATTCTGTAGGTAAATGTTCATTCTCTACTAGTAAGCCTAGGACTATCTTGCTGCGATTTAGAGTTCGATGGATGGACTCTTATCGCTAGTAGTTTACGCTGATAATGCTTAGAAATGCTTAGATAACGGTAGAAATGGGCGGTTGTTTACATTATGTCGATGACCTTGATCACACTAAAATTTTTATTCCATGTTGTCCATCTTGTGTTTTGTTACTTTGTAAACAAATAAAACAAAAATGAAAACAAAACTATATTGACTTGGGCACAATGGATGTTGGTGTGATATGTTGGGTGTGAACGGAATGGTGCCTGTGTCTCCAAGGACCGAAGTTACTTGTGTCACTAAGCCAAGTGCTTATGCGTATAACCACACGAGGGGATATGGGACCTCTCTGGCTAAGTACTTTGGGAGGTGTTAGTTATGGGTCGTCACGATGAAACCCTTTTTATAAGAGGAAGAGCTCCCAGCAGCTTGCTTCGGTTGGCCAATGAGTCTCCTACTCTTTGGTGTAAAAGGCTCTTAACTAGCATCATTCATTGAAATGCCTCAGAGGACTTAGTCAGTGCTTAAGATACCAAAGGAAGTGTGCTAAATCATGTGGCTAAAAGGCTGTCTCATGTGGGTACATTGGTACACCCCGCAGGTTAAAACTATTCAATAGCCTCGCCCTAGGTTATGAACATGCTTGGTAAGGTCGCAAGAACTAGACTACAACATTTAATTAAAACTTGATGGGTTGGTATGAATGGATGTTCATGCTATTGTGGTGGCTATTGGGTTAGTCACTTCCAGGATTGTTGTTGTCTATTGTTATTATGTTACTTGCCTCGTTGTTTTTGCAAATGTAAAATGAATTGCAAAAGTGATTTGGAATCTATTACATTATTGCAAATGAAAACTTGCTTTATGCTAAAATAAGTCCAAAGCCTCATCCACTTAAATAAAGCTTGCATATAGTTAAATTATAGTTCTGTTATACTACACGTCAGTCTTGCGAGTACATTTTTGTACTCATTTGCTTTGCTTAATAACTTTGTTGCAGAGAAAGAAGGTGAGCCCCAAGGGCTTCACCCCGTGAGATGTGCTTCGGTTTGACGACTAGCTTGGCGGTCCTGGTTGGTTGCCTTGTGGGTAAAGGCACACTAATTGGCTTTTGTTTATGGCCATCTTATGGCACTTTTTGCTTCCACTGCTTATTTTAGTTTTGTATTTGTTGTTTGGCCTGTGGGCCTCCCTTTTGTAATAACTCTCTATATTATGTATGTCTTTTATTCTAGTTCGTGCTTGGTTCTATGTCTTGTATGAACTTGATGCATGATTTTGTAAAGAGGTGTGTATATCGATTGAAGTATACATATCTCGAAGACACGGGTTATTATGTTTGTGATGCTAGGGTCAATGGATGACTAAGTATTACAAGCCTAATAAACCGGGGTCCTCACACGGCCAAGGTCTCTTTGAGGCAAAGCCATGGCCTCTCGCAGAAGTGCCTAGGGACACAATTTTATAAAAGTCTACCCCTCGTTCGAAATCTCCGGACATGTCCATAACCGAGGACGCGGCTATTCGAGTAGATTTACACTATGTAGAGGTTGTACAGCTTTACCCACATGAGATAATCTTCTTATAATGTCCGTCTGACACACTGTCGAATGTGTGCGACTAAGAGATTATCACAAGGCCTTTACAAAGTTTAATTCTGACTCAGTTCTGCCCGCTAAGGTTTCGCCACAAAGGCCCCCTCTTGCGCCATTCCCAACCACAACAGAGCCAAGTCAAAACCTCACTAATTAGTTGGCCAGGTCCACCCCATCCTGGACATGTGGTTGCACGGGTAGGCCCAGGTGAATGGCTCACAAGGTAAAGTCCTTAATGGTTGCTCAGGCGAGACCTTCCACAATCCCAAGGAGCACACAGCACCAAGATGCACACAGCACCAATACAAGAGAAGGTGCGCGCAGCACTAATGTGCAGACAGCACCAAGGTGCACACAGCACAAATGTAAGAATGTGCATTCAGCGCTAATGTGCATATAGCACTGGTGTGCACATAGCACAAAGTAAACGTGCACACAGCACCCCATGCTCACCTCTGGCCACTCGCCCAAGCATAAAAACATTTTGGTTGCACCCGGCCAAGTGGCTACCTAAGCCATGGCACACAAGTTTTAGTAAAGGTGGCAACAAATGCCGTGACACACACAGGTCACACTTCTTTTTAAACAGCACCCTGGCCACTACTACACAAGCCACAAGCCAGTGCACTGGGGTAAAGATAACAGTGATGATGATTATGGTGAGACTACCGTCTACTAGAGCGTGGCTAGGCAAGACCCGATACCCATGTTGGCAATAGCAATATGAAACCAACTAACAGTACACATCCTAAGGTGTTCAAGGAAACTTGTCAACATGTGGATTGCCAAAGAAACAAGGAGGCATAAAACAGGTGGGTATTTAACTAGAGCCCAAACCATTTTATACAAATAGCCATGCAGGTTTATAACAAATCAAAGTACTTTTTGTAAAGGTGGGTTCAAAATGATCAAGGACCACGACTTGCCTTTAGTGGCGAGCTACTGAGCTTCTGAGAAGGCCGTTGGATCTTCAAACTCCTCCGCACCAACAGAATCTACACGATGCAAAGAAAACAAACAAATAAATAAAGCAACTCTAAAAAGAAACCGAAGAGAACTCAGCAAGAACCGAAGGAAAAGGTCCACAGAGAGGGAGGTCCAATGAAGGGAGGTCCAACCCCAAGGAGGGTGGACTTCTTTACGAAGAGGAGGTGCTGGAGCAGCTACAAAGGGCTCTCGGAGAGGTCTCACGCACAGAGAAGGCTTGGGTGAGAGCAAAGAAGTTAGGAATGAGGAAAAAGGTGGCAAAGGGAGGCACCCACTGGCTTCTTATAGCCAAAGGTGGCGGAGAGACAGAGAGAGGCTTGGGCACACGTGTCAACTATTGGGAAGGTTAGGACAATGACATGACAAGGCATGCCCTCAAAAGGACAACCAAAGTACCTCAGATGGGACCGCATTTAATGTGATACAATAACCATTAAATGCGCAAGAGACTTCTGAGGCGGAGGAATAGAGAAAGGGAAGCTATACTGATAAGAGGGGCCAGTCAAGAGGTGAACAGACCAGTCAAAGGGGATGGTCCAAGGAGGAGGTCCAAAGAGGAGGTCTTGAGGTCCTGAAGACAAAGAAGTCCAGAGAAGGTCCTGAAGACAAGCAAAGAGGTCTTGAGGAGGTCCTGAAGACAAATAAGGAGGTCCAAAGGACTTGCTCGCAAACTCACAAGAGGTCCGATGGTCAAGATCGAATGCAAGGGGAGATCCTGACGGTTAGATCTCCAAAACAAGATCCTCATGGTCAAGATCTCAACAAAGGAGGTCCTGCGCGGCCGTGAGATAAGGCGCGGAGGAGCAGGACCGTTGGACTTCAATCGGACGGGCAAGGCAATTGGGCCGTTCGGACCGAGCGAACGTTTCAACAGATTGGGGCCGTCCAATACGGATCGGATGGCTCTAAAGGAGTGGGACGTTCGGACCATCCCAACGTGCCCTCAAGATCGGGCCACCCAATAAGCATCGAACAGTCTTGAAACGATGAAGGTCAAGGTCGAGGGGTTGGCTCGCACGGGCGCAAGGGAGATCCAAAGGTACCGAGGAGGTCCAAAGGACTCGGAGGAGGTCCTAACGGTCAAATCTAACAACGGTAGGTCTGAACGGTTAAGATCTTCAAAGTGGAGGTCCTAATGGTCATATCTAACAAGGGGGAGGTCTGAACGGTTAAGATCTCCAGAGGGAAGATCATAACGGTCAGATCTAAACAAGGAGGAGGTCTGAATGGTTAAGATCTCCAAAGGGGAGGTCCAAACGGTCAGATCTAAACAAGGAGGAGGTCTGAATGGTTAAGATCTCCAGAGGGGAAGTCCTAACGGCTAGATCTAACAACGGGAGGTCTGAACGGTTAAGATCTCCAAAGGGGAGGTCCTAACGGTCAGATCTAACAACGGGAGGTCTGAACAGTTAAGATCTCCAGATGGGAAGTCCTAACGGTCAGATCTAAATAAGGAGGAGGTCTGAACGGTTAAGATCAACAGAGGGGAGGTCCTAACGGTCAGATCTAACAACGGGAGGTCTGAATGGTTAAGATCTCCAAAGGGGAGGTCCTAACGGTCAGATCTAACATGGGGGAGGTCTGAACGGTTAAGATCTCCAGAGGGGAGGTCCTAACGGTCAGATCTAAACAAGAAGGAGGTCTGAACGGTTAAGATCTCCAGAGGGGAAATCCTAACGGTCAGATCTAAACAAGGTGGAGGTCTGAACGATTAAGATCTCCAAAGGGGAGGTCCTAACAGTCAGATCTAACAACGAGAGGTCTGAATGGTTAAGATCTCCAAAGGGGAGGTCCTAATGGTCAGATCTAACAAGGGGGAGGTCTGAACGGTTATGATCTCCAAAGGGGAGGTCCTAACAGTTAGATCTAAACAAGGAGGAGGTCTGGACGGTTAAGATCTCCAAAAGGAGGTCCTAACGGTCAGATCTAATAAGGGGGTGGTCTGAACGGTTAAGATTTTCAAAGGGGGGGTCCTAACGGTCAGATCTAAACAAGGTGAAGGTCTGAACGGTTAAGATCTCCAAAGGGGAGGTCCTAACGGTCAGATCTAACAAGGAGGAGGTCTGAACGGTTAAGATCTCCAAAGGGGAGGTCCTAACGGTCAGATCTAAACAAGGAGGAGGTCTGAACGGTTAAGATATCCAAAGGGGAGGTCCTAACAGAGAAAGAGGTCTAGATCAAAGGAGATCTAGATAGAGATGAAAGTTTAGACCAAAGGGGGGGGGGTTCTAAACACAAAGAGATTCAAACTAACAAAGAAGAGGTCTGAACTAAAGGAACTCCAAACAAAAGATACAAGGAAAGGTCCAGAGATCAAAGAGGTTTGAAACACAAACTCGAGCTGGTCTAAACCCAAAAGGGAAGGTCTTAAACCAACAAAGGGGTTTGAGCAAGGGGAGGTCCAACACAAGGGAGGTCTGGACCGAGAGATAGAGGTCCAAACACATAAGAGGTCCTGGAAGGGAGAAACCAAGCTTAAAGGCACACCGAGCAAAAAGAGACAAGGAAAACTTCAGTAAACTCCAGAAGAAACCGAACTGATTAGTTGAAGTTTGGTTTAGTCAATTAAAACTCTTTTAAAATCTCAAGTTAAGCTTTAAGCTCTCAACAAAACCAAATGGTTCTTTTTATTTTGAAAACCTCAGGAACTCTGGACAAACGGGACGTTACAACATACAACCCCTCCCTTGGAAGCCATGCATCTATATAATTGTGTTTGAAGTGAGGGCTTGCCACGAGTACAAAAAGGCTAATATCGATGCTCATCACGCATTTGCTTTTTAAAACCGCTGCAGTTAATGGTAATCACGCATTTGTTTTACTAAAGGCGACCGCCTCTATTACTAGATACGCTAAGAACCGCTCGTGATGAGCTAATATCACGCATTTGCTTCATATTAAGAGTCGCTCAGAAGTATCACGCATAGCTTGGTGATACGAACCGTCTGTGATATGTCGTCTTATCACAGATGGTTCGTATCACCAAATGTCTATGATACTTCACAGACGGTTCTAAATACGATCCATCTGTGATAAGTATCTCATCACGGGCGGTTTGTCTTAAAAACCATCTGTGACTTGGAATTTTCCTTACTCTGTGATTTTACCACCGGCGACCACCCTCAATTCCTCGTCGCGGTTCGGCGAGAAGACATAGCCGACGAGGAGGAGGAGGAGGGATGCGGAGGAGCTCCTTGTCTGTCGCAAGAGGTAGACTGTCGGAAGGTACGTGTATATCCCCAAAACATACACAATTTGTTGGCTGTTTGTTGTAAAAAAAATGATCTTAATTTTGTGTTACCTAAGGTCGGAGCGCCGCCGGAGGTTTTCGGGCGTCTCTCCTTCCTTGCCGATGAGCTTGAGTCGAACTCGAACGACATGTAAGAACAGCTTGTGATATGCTGGTGAGATACAGAGAGGAGCTTACAAGACCAATCCAAGAAGCCGATAAGTTCTTCAAGAGCCTAGAGGCACAGATGGTTTCTAGCTAGTTTAACTTTGTAACTTTATTCTTTTTTTTTCCATTCGGAGGGGATGTTGTGAAACCTTTTGGTTTCCCTTTCCTATAATGTGTTTGTTATCAGAATTTTAATTGGATTTTAGTTGTCTTGCTAGAGGTTGCATATGGAACTACTGTCCAGTAATTGATTGGTTTGGCTCAAAATCAGATTTTTTTTTTTGCAATAGCAAAAACTATCACAGATGGTTCTGAACAATAACCGCTCAGGATAGTAATTATCACGACGCTATTGTTCGTAATCGCTCGTGATAGCTTTTTTTCACGCATTTAAAAACTATCTGTGATGACCGCCTGTTATCATAGACACATAAAATCCAGACGGTTCAGAAACCGTCTATGATGATGATTTAGAACCGTTTGTAATGATCTTTTCTGTAGTAGTGTGCTGAGTACCTTTGTATACATGGTTGCTTATACATGTGGATTTAGTATCCAAAGATACCAACCGGTGAGTAGTTACTCCCTTCCCATCAGGAGATAAAGATGACGTCAAGTACTAGGTCGATTACTCGAGTCGATTGCTTATAGACATATCCTAAGTGTCATCACAGCTATTTATCTTTTCGCTACAATACTTTATTTCTAATTGGCCTTTTGGCCCATGATGTAAGAGTACTTCAGCCTCATGGCCTATTATTTACCCTGAAATTATTATCTTTATTCGCATATATGGATGTAATATTCATTGATATTATACCGTGTGAGCTAGCTACCGATGATAGGACTAGTTTTGTATATACAGAAGCGGATGCGAGCATCCAGAACCCCACACTAATCCATGCATGAACAACCAGGGCAATGAGACGGAGACGGACCACGCATGCGAGAGCACCCGGATAGTCTGGGCCCAAGCGCACGCGGGCGACACATGGCCGATAGCAGCAGCTTGTGGCCGGTGATGGCGAGCACATGGCGCTGCCGGCGGGGGGCACCTGAGAAAGATGGGCAGTGCCTGCAGGGCCATCCATGGAGCCCCTCGACCCCACAACCAAAGACTGGTGGCCAATAAACGTTCCAGCCTTTGCTTGTTGCCTTCTTGCTCCTCCTAATAACTTTGCGTACGTTGCAGGCCAAGAGCTTGCTCGCATGGATTGGATCCTACATGCTTCGCCCCGCACCACGGACGTTCGTGTCGTACGTACCCCATGCATGCCCTACCTCTCCATTAATTGGCGTGTGTGTATATATATATATATATAGCATTTTTTACTGTAGAAGTAGTTACTTCATATTTTATGTCTCACAACGTAGAAAGTATCTTACACAACCAAAAGTATGTATATATAGTATACGAGTATATAAGATCACCTAGATAGTATTTACATCTTTTCAGAGGTAGTACGTACAATTTTTTAGACATACTCATTTTCTTGTGCAAATATGAAGGTATTTACAAAATGTGATAAAACTTATAGACTTTTTTGCAAATTTTTCGTGTGGTTCACATTAGAGTATCTTATAATTAGTATATGAGTATATCCAAAGTGATAAACGAGTATACGATGGTATATCAGAGATGTGAGTAACTACACCCGAAAGTAGAAGCTATAAACACACTCCGATACGTCAGAGCAAGAAAAATATATCGAGAGGGGTCGATTAGTAACTCTCTTTACGTCGAAGTTAGAAAATTTTCTGCTGTGTTCTGTGTGGCAAATGAATGCCATTTCACGAGTAAATGAGTAATCAAGTAACCCAAACAGGTAAGATTTGCGCGCGGCGACTTGGACGACTGTAGCATGTAGACTTGTCATGTCCATGTAGGCACACACATGGAGCTGCCGGTCTCTATCCGGATCCGAGCTAGAGGCCCTGATTTCCTACGTATAATCCCTGCTGCTGCCGCTAGCTGCCCGTACGAGCTACTGATGCCACACGCTCGCGCTTACGCGTCATGCCCTTTCTCTATCCATACACCCGTGGATGCACTTGCCTCGCTGCTGTTTCGCCATCGATCCATGCATCACGATTCTAACACTAGTACACCTGGTGGTAGCTAGCTAGTGCCATGCATGCATGTTTGTATATATGTATACGTTTATAATTTCAGTTGTAAGCTAATGGTGAATATATCTCGTATATATCTTAATGGTCGGTTAAATTTCGTAGCCCTTGGATCTAGATCTGATGGATCTCCTTCTTCTCGCCCCTCCCTGTGTATTCCCACACAACATAAACCGGCTCTTGTGGAGGCTAATGGTCGGTGAACCCGGGTTTGAACTTTGAACACCCCTACCTATGCCTACTCCTGAGAGTTTCCACATTGGAGCGTTAGAGATGGCCTCCCCTCCTCCCTCCTGCTCCCTCGGCCAGATCCGCGACTTCTGAAGCAATTAGGTTCGAGCACTGCTGCCTCCCCCGCCGCCCTTTGCCTCCTCTCGTCTGCCACTGACACCGTCCCGCCTCAGCCACGACTCACTGAGCCACCCCAAGCCCTCCTCCTCTCCTTCTCCCTACTACTACTATCCCGACGCCTAACTCGCCTCGATGCCCCAAGGCTTGCCTCCCCAACTCGCACCGCCGCCTAACTCGTGTCGTCGCCCCAAGGCCCCTCACCATCGCCAACCGGTCTTGACACCGCTTCAACCCCAAGGTACATCACCCTCCATCCTCTTGTACACCTCCACTTGTTGGCTCGGATCCGACAACTAAATCGGCTTTTGCTTGGCTCCAAATTAAATAATCGACATGCCATATCATTTCCTTTGTGTTGTTCTTATTGATTAAACATGGCAAGGGTTGGTACCATGGAGCAATTAGACTTCATGAATGAATGATATCTTCTGAACCATGAATTCGCCACTTCTCTACGTGACTTCATGGTCGTTGATTAGGTTGATTGATCCAAGCTTGAGAATTTTTTTCTGAGTGGATATGTTCAGATCTGTGCGCGCACTGTTATTTGATGTATTCATGTTTTTCTCAGTGAAATTTTATTAGCAAGGTATATGCACATGGTTCTCTAATTAGTTCTCCAAGGTTGTAAAAAATAGTTACATAGATCATGCCCGTGGGATGCATAGTTCATCCAAGTGCTGTTCTTGTGTAGATCATCCTGATAAATGGTATGCTAAAGGGAAAAAAAGTAATTCAAGACTCGTTGACTAACAAAAGAATTCCTTCATATATCTAGTGTTGATTGAGCATCCTAAATTGGCAAGATTAGAGATGTAACTCCCAAAATTTTGCTACATTTCTTCATATATTTAGTGTTTATATATTGTTCATTTAGTGTATACTGAATTCCTTTTTCTAGTCAATATATATTGCTTATCATTCATATATCAACATACTCTATATTTTTTTCTTGTATCTGGTAGCAAAATGTAGTTTAGTCATTTAGTGTATACTTGACAATGGTATGAAGCAAATTTCTCCGTTCTCTGCTTCAGAACATGGTCCATATTTTAGTTCAGATACCATTGTTTCAGGATCTTGTAATGTTTAGGTTTGCACATGTTTTAGTTTACTTTTCAGATTGTAAGTTGCATACTCGTATCCTTATTGTTATTTCCAGGATCAGTATGAATGTGCAATTAAATAAGGTGATATTTTGCTAAAAAAGATTTATAATAGGTTCCACCTAGTTCTTGTCCATGACTCCCATCACATTGTCAGTCCAGCTAAAATCAGTGAGCAAGACATATTTTCAATGATGTAACCGGAATATTTGCTTTGCTCATTATGCTTTCTGAATCATATACAGAGGACTTTATATTGCTATTTACTAATTTATATTCTTTTTGGTATATATTAAGATGCTTAGGTCAAATTGCTTTAGTAATTTGTATCCTTTTTTGTATATCTTTGCTTCTTAATGGTGGCTCTTTTTTCTTTGTTACTTCTTTATTTTTTTAGGCTACGTGTTAGGGTGGGGGTGCCTAACACTGCCGATGCTAGTCCCAAGCCCGGAAAAAGTGGAGGGGCGTGAATTATTCCATTTATGCATGTCATTCTGCTAATTGACAGGTGTAACTTGTGAGCACGGTGGTTGTGCTCATTCTTGCTTGATTAATCATTGAGCAGGAGAGGACTATGAGGAGGATGAACCGTAAGATGACTAGGCCGATCTCCAGCCAATTGCCTGTGGTGTATTGGATGGACTTGACTTTTGTTTCTGCTGTGTATATTGCTCTTGTCAGTTTGTAAGCAACTTTGTAATCAACTCCTTGCTGTTAATAAAGTCTTTTGTGGATGTATGTTATCACTTGTATTTGCTGTGAGAATTAGCCATTGATCCTTGGGGACTAGTTCGGATCACAGGAGGTTTAGGACTTCTCCAAGTCTCATGACCTCCTCGGGTTGGTCTCTTGACCTCCCTCAGGTCTGGTCGTGGCTCTTGGGGAGGTCCTGAGTCTCAAGACCTCCTCGGGTTAGTATCCTAGACCTCCAAGAGGTCCAGCCGGACCTCCTAGGAGGCCTGGGATGACTGCCCGAGAGATCCTTTGGACCTCCTGGGAGGTCCTGGTGGACTCCCAGGGAGGTCTTGGAGGACCTCTCGGGTGAAGCTCGGGCTGGGTCGTCACAAGTGGTATCAGAGCATCTTGACTGTAGGTCGTAGCCTAGTAGAATGGTCATTAGAAGAAAGTTCAAAGTGTGTTTTGCAAAATAAGAGAAATAATTTGTTCATTCCTTACCTGAGTCGTCTTTCTATCCTTACCTCTTCTCTGTATCTTTTCTTACCTCACTTTCTCTTATCTTTTGCTTTCCTCATTGTTTTATAGATCAATTGGATCCCCTTTCCCTTGTCATATCATTAGGAGGTCCAGTGGTAGTTAACCTTTGTATTTTAAGCCTTCCCCTTTGTTAGGACCTCCTAGCTCGTGGTCAATAGTGGCAGTTTTTGCAAAGACCTCCCTTTGGGTCTCTTTGCAAAGACCACCTCTTGTGGCTACGACTTCCTTGCTTGCAGCCTTGAGGGCAGTGAGTCTCGAGTAGAACGTGTTTGAGCTTTTGAGTTGCTGGATTTGCTGGTTTGCTGGTTTTAACGTCTTCCCCCTTAGCTCTCTCATCTCTTTCCTACCCCTTGGACCTCTGGCAGATGGTGACAACTAGAGGCAGTGGCAGCACTAGTGGTCAAGGCCGAGCCTCTGGGGGTGATCCAGAGACCCTAGTGCCGCAACCACCTCCTCCTCCAGCTCAAGGACCAAACTAGAACCAAATGATAGCAAATCAAGCACAGTTGATCAACTTGCTAGCTCACCATCACCAACACTCGAACCTACAAGCAAAGAGAGCAGCCCAACCTCCTCAGATATGTTCCACCTCCTCCAAGGGCGAATATTTCTGAGTTCATAAGAATGAGGCCACCCACATTCTCCAGTACTACTGAGCCCATGGAAGCCGATGACCTGCTCAGTGGGAAGAAAGTTAGATATGATCCAAAGGTAATCGACCATGAGAGGGTTTTGTTTGCCTCTCACCAACTCCATGGACCACCTCACGAGTAGTGGGACAACTTCACTCACCCCATGATGATGCTCAGACTATAACTTGGGAGGAATTTGTGCAAGCTTTTGCAGGCACACATTCCACATGGTATGATGTTGCTAAAGAAGAAAGAATTCAGATCTTTGCGCCAAGGAAATCGTACTGTAAGTGAATATCTCCACAAGTTCAACCAATTACCAAGATATGTACCCGAAGATGTGGCCACTGATGAGTCCAAGTAAGAGTGCTTCTTGGAAGGGCTCAATGATGATCTTTCGGTTCAGCTCCTTGCTCATGACTACCTAGATTTTCAGCAGCTTGTGAGCAAGGCCATTCGTCAAGAGGGCAAGCATATTGAGATGGAGAACCAGAAGAAGAGGAAGGCAGCTCAGCAATTCAAATCCGAGGGTTTTTCCAGGCCCAAGACCTCTCAGTTCCAGCAAAAGAAACCTGCTACCTCCTCCCCTTCGAAGTCTCCCGTGCAAGCAAGACATCCCTACACTTCTAGTTCCCATGGGAGGCCTAGGAGGACTGCCTGAGAGATCCTTTGGACCTCCTGGGAGGTCCTAGTGGACTCCCAGGGAGGTCTTGGAGGACCTCTTGGGTGAAGCTTCGGCCGGTCGTCACACACACTGGCTTCGGCGCCAAGACCCACACAAAAGCAGCCAAGATTATCCACCCCTTCGCCTCTCGGTCCTTGTCGCACTCAGGCTCTGTGTCGTTTTTCCTCTCGGGCCGAGGCCCCGACACCCAGCGCAGAGGAAGGGGCCCAAGCGAGCCCATAGGGGAGGACACGGAGGTGCAGTGGGTGGTGGCGACACGGGAGGGGATGCTGGGGGTGCGGTTGGAGGGGGCTAGTAGGGGGCGTCCGCCTACACTGGCTGTACATTTGTTCGTTATGTCATACTTAAATTTTGCATGTAATACTTTTGTGTTCTTATGTGTACTCGTTCATACAATGCATGTTTGTTCAATGCATATCGACGCCTATAACTTAAAGCACGCGACACATCGATGCAACATGTCAACTCGATAAAAGGCTACCGCAATGATGCGTCCACCATTTAGTTACATGCTTTAGGAGATTGAACATAAGTGCATACAGAAGGGGAGACTACCGAGGTACAAACTTCTCCGACCGTGCCTAATGGTAGAAGGTGCCTCTCGCTACCCACATAGAGTGTTCTACAGGGGGGCGCCTCGGACGTGGCTGGCCGTCATTGTAGTGGCACACACATATGCACCTAGGGTTCACGCAGCAGCATGTGGAATCATAGGAACTTCCTATGTTCACGACCTCCTCGTTGCCCCTCTCGCGCTGCATCCGTTGTCGGAGGTCATCATTTTCCTCGTTGAGATTGTCAATCCGCGCCTCCAACTCAAAGATTCGGTTCCACAATCTATCCACGTACATCACAACATGTCGTTCACGGGGAGGATTGATCCAGCGGACAAAGTTGCATTTCGCCATCTGCTGCAAGGGACAGTTAGTATGGAGGATGTATTAGCATAACATGAACAAAACTATTTACCCCAGAGTGTGGGCATCGGAAGAAACGTCGTTCGCCATCGAAAAGGTCGTTCAAGACCTGCACGACAGCATCCTCCCTGTGTCCGTATTTCGGCCATACCAGTTGAGCACGCTTGTTTGGCATCAACCGGTAGTTAGGGCCGAAGTCCTCACTCCTTTCCAGGGGAAGGTCTTGTTTCGGTGACCTTAGTTGGACTGGTCCCTAGGCGTCTGCCATCGTATGTTATTGTAAGACGGAGAAGGTTCTTCTTCCTACGGTTTGAAGGGTCGAGTGGTATGACTTTCCGAGCGTGGGGCGTGCATTTTATAGCCCACGGGGGGAGGCTAACAAAGCGGGTAATATATTAGCTTGCAGATGATAAGACCAGACAAGGCTAGCTGCTTTGCGCAGAGACAAGACCACACAAGGCGCTTTATGCAAAGGACAAGACCACACGGGCAGCTTTTGCGCAGATGATAAGACTAAACGAGACAACTTTTGCGCAAAGGACAAGACCACACGGGCCAGCTTTATGCGCAGTTGATAAGACCAAAGGAGACATCTTTGCTAGCTTTAGGGTTTAGGTTTAGGCTAGGCTTTTCAGATCGATCGATAACCCCCGCCTTTCGCCAAATTTTTTAGACCGAAAAGACAAGACTCGCAAAGAAAGACGTGACAACACTCGCCGCCAAATTTTTCGCACCTATAAGACAAAGACTCGCAAACCAAGACATGACTTCTCTCTGCAAAGTAAGACGTGACAACACTATGCCTCGCTAGCTTTTCAGATCGACATGACAACACTCTACCTCCTCAGCTTTTCAGAACTAAAAGACATGATTCTGCATGAAATTAATCACACCATGCTAACCCTGGGGCTTATAAAAGGGGGTTGAACCAAACCCAACACTACACAACCAAACCCAGCACTACACAACCAAACCCAACATTACACCAGAGCTTCCTTCACCACACCGGGATGGACGACAGGCAGAGGCAATGGGACCGAATCCACGAACTAGTAAGGGCTGCTAGGGAGGAGGACAACCGAGCAAGGGCTACTAGGGCCCGGGTCGAACAAGAGATGCGTGCCTATATGGCACGCCTTCATAATGAAGCCCCCCATAGTAGCAACCCCGCCCCCCGTAGCAGAAAACCCATGCCGAACGTTCTAACCGAGCGTTCGCCACAACACCCGCCCGAGGGGGAGACGCCGTCCCTCTGTTGGTGTAGGGATAGATGCAAGTTCTTCAAGTCCAAGCACCCGCTCAGCCTGGCATGCATTAGTGGGGTTGCGTGAACTACTCCAGTGACTATCCTGACCGATGTCGTGACACGAGTAGCTATTGGTAGCCGGTAAGGACCAGTTACAGTGTGTTCCCATACTATTTCGCTTTCAAAGTACGCACTAACAACCTCTCCCATCTACCTGTAGTCCCCGGATCCGCTATGTGGCTACCGCAAGTGGATCGACCACAAGATCCACCCACATGACCAGTGGTCTCTCGACATGGACGAGTGGTATGAACAAAGAGACCGCGAGATCCTACAGGAGCGACACCACAACGACGAGCACAACGAGCGCATACGTCGGGAGACGCAAGCTCATCTCGAGGCGTGCAGGCGCATGGAGCGCATGGCTCGCGAGAGGGAGCGTGAGAGAAAGAGGGAAATTGCGGCCAAGGCCAAAGAGGCCGGCGAGGAGTTCAACGCCGAGCTAGAAAGGAAGGAAAAATGGCCCCGGTCCACGCAGTAGGTCAGGTCATTACGTAGTAGTCCCCCGTTCTACCTGCCATGTTTTTTACTATCCCCTAAAGGCATGTATACTTACATGGTCCGGATGCTTGTGTCGTAGTGTACCGTAGTAGTAGCGAGCATGACTAAAGTAATTCGCCGAACCATCATGCCATGTGACTACGTGTAACGTGCTTCTGTCCGTGGACTTTAATGTAGTTCTAGTTCCGTGTCTCCGCTAAGCCATCAAAGCAAGCCTATATTGCAAGTATGCCTCTTCTAGTGGAATCTCAGAAAGAACCATTCGCACTGACATCGAATAATTTGTAAAAAATGATTACAAAATAAAAAATGGTACCTCCAGCCACCTGTCGCCCCATGTTATTCCCTAGCGTATTGTAATATCACTTACCTTTCTACTTACAACTCATTACTATCTCAATCGTCCTCACAAAATTCTACAGAAATTTAGAGCACTACAACAATATATGATGATGACAAAATATTATTGGTAGTCTGACAAATTTCGTACCCTTCATATTCTACAAAAATAACAAACAGACCAACCAACCTCGTCACAACACTTTTTTTTTCAAAATAAATAACATCATAAAATCAGATATGCTAAATGTAATTAACCTACAAAATATAATATTAATTACAACACAAAACAAGAATTAAATAATAAAAAACAGCCAGCGGCCCCCTATCGCCTAACTGTTAGGCGATAGGACCTTAGTCGCCTAGCGGTTGGGCGGCGACACTGTCACGAACCGCTGGATCTACAGTATTCATCGCCTAACCAGACGCCTAGTATATCCCTATCGCTGTTCAGTTGGGCGACTAGATCCAGTCGCCCAATCGTTAGGTGACAGACGTATACTTCTGTAAAAAAAAAGGTCGCAAGAATAAATTTGTAATTTCTAATAAAAAAAATAGATTATTTAAAAGCCAGACGACCAAACACTAAATCTCTTCAGCCTAACTATTCAGCCCGCAGTCGTTCAGCTCTGCAGCACACACTACTATAAAATAGACTATACTGGATGCCTCATCAAAGACAGTTCCAAAGGAACCGTCTATGTTGTACTTATCACAGACGTCTGTGATACGTAACTATCACAGACAGTTTGTAAATAGAACCATCTGTGAATTATCTGTGGTTCTTAATAAGAACCGTCTGTGATAATCGCAGATATCACAGACGGTTATTATTAATAACCATCTATGAATTATCGCAGACGGTACTATTTACAAACTGTTTGTGATAGTTAAACGTCACAGACAATTTTTATTAAGAATCGTCTGTGATATACAAGCATTATATAATACACGACCGTCCCAACAAACCCTCTGCCCCTAGTGCCTCCACCCCCTTCCCATTTGAGCCGCCACCCCTGCTGCCTCCTCCCTATTGTGCCACCTTAGAGAGGAGAAGGAAGGGAAGGAAGGAGGCATGGAGGAGAAGGAAAGGAGGAAGCTAAAGAGAGGAGGAAGGGAGAAGGAGAGGAGGAAGAAAGGGATCTCACAGGATATTTGGGAGTTTGGTCGTGATCTCTGAGGGTAACGATCTGTAACCCTTTATATTTGCTCTAAGTTAATCGCTAACCAATTTTAGTTTTTTTTTGTCAATAGGATGAGTACTTGCGGTTTATTAATCTAATTTAACACTAATTTATTACGTGCGTAGCGTAGATGGACCGAAACTGGATGTACGGTGTGAACCGTGTGAGTGAAGAGTACATTAATGGCGTGTCTGCTTTTAGAAGAGCCGCCGAGTAGGATATGTTGAAGAAGGGGATAACATTTATGTACTGTTTATGCATTGATTGTGATAATCTAAAGATGTTTAACAAGCCAGCGCAGATCGAAGTGCACTTGATTCGAAGGGGTTTCAAAAGGGGTATACATGTTGGACCAGTTACGGTGAAGAGAAGATTATACAGGAAGTTAATAATAACGACATCGCCGAGGAAGTCTACGATATGCCGGATGTGGACTGTGCTTTTGATGAGAATAGGTCGCACGATGACAATCTGGATCAAATGCTACGCGATGCAGAAGGGAACTATAGTGAGAGAGAGTTTGGTAAGTTCGAGGGCTTAATGAAGGACTCGGAGAAACCTTTTTTCCCTGGCTACAAGTCGGAATACACAAGGTTGTCATCTGTGCTTGAACTGCTGAAATTGAAGGCAAGCAATGGTTGGTTCGACAAGAGTTTCACGGCGTTGTTAGGTCTCCTAGCGGACATCCTTCCGGAGGGAAACGTGTTGCCCGACACCACCTACCAAGCTAAAAAGGTTCTTTGTCTATTGGGAATGGAAGTAGAAAGAATACATACATGTCCGAACGATTGTATCCTCTACTGTAAAGAGTATACAGACATGCATGTTTGTCCCGTGTGCAAAGCATCCCGATACAAGAGTAAGAATACTGTTAAGGTGAAGCAAGGACCTCCTGCTAAGATGTTGTGGTATCTGCATATAATCCCACGTTTGAAGCGTTTATTTGCGAATCAAAAGGAGGCAAGATTGCTACGTTGGCACTCGGAGGAGCGTAAGAAAGATGGAAAGCTAAGACACCCTGCTAATTCTACCCAGTGGAGAAACTTCGGTCGAAGCTTCGAAGAGTTCGGTGCGGAACCGAGGAACATAAGGTTAGGGTTGAGTACAGATGGAATAAATCCTTTCGGTAACATGAGCAATCGACATAGCTCTTGGCTCGTGAATCTATGTGTGTACAACCTTCCTCCTTGGCTGTGCATGAAGTGGAAGTACATTTTGATGTCACTACTTATCCAAGGGCCGAAGCAACCTGAGAACGACATTGATGTGTACCTAGCACCATTGCTAGAAGATCTTGTGACACTGTGGAACGAAGGGGTACAAGTATGGGATGTGTACAAACGAGAGAACTTCACTTTACGCGCCATGTTGTTCTGCACAATCAATGATTTTCCTACCCTTGGTAACCTATCGGGGTTCAGTACAAGAGCTAAAGCCTGTCCGCACTGCTTAGATGGTACTGAGAGTGTATGGCTGAACAACTCGCACAAACTATGTATATGCGTCACCATAGGTTCCTTCCCAGGATTCACCCATACCGCAAAGATGAAGAAACAATTCGACAGAAATAAGGAGAATGGTTCAACTCCAAGGGCTTTTAGAGGGAAAGAGTCTATGATATGGTTAAGGATATCGATATTGTGCTTAGGAAGGGACGTAAATTAAGGACCTATCAGAAAAACATCTGGAAGAAGCGGTCAATTTTTTGGTACTTGCCTTATTGGGAGCACTTAGAAGTTCATCACTTCATCAACGTCATGCACGTGGAGAAGAATGTATGTGATAGCTTGATTGGTCTCTTACGGAATATTAGTGGCAAAACAAAGGATGGTGTTAACGCACGGTGTGACTTGGTTGATATGAACATAAGGACTGAGTTAGCACCGAAAGAGACCAATAAAGGACGAACGTACATTCCCCCAGCTTGCTACACTCTATCCCAGGCTGAGAGAAATGAACTGTGCCAGAGCTTGGATGGTGTAAATGTTCCGTCTGGTTACTCCGCCAACAT
The DNA here is from genome assembly GCA_036346405.1 of Phyllostachys edulis. NCBI lineage: Eukaryota > Viridiplantae > Streptophyta > Magnoliopsida > Poales > Poaceae > Phyllostachys > Phyllostachys edulis. The sequence continues at coordinate 4,205,954 of CM070557.1, read as the reverse complement.
TAAAAAATTTGTTTCTATGGAAGATTTAAAATTAATTGACAAGAAGTCTCATGATTGTCATGTGCTAATGACACAAATGCTTCCTGTTGCAATCAGGAGTATCTTGCCAAATAAGGTCCGAGTGGCAATCTTGAGGTTGTGTTATTTCTTTAACTCAATTGCTCAGAAGGTCATTGATCCCAAAGGACTAGATGCTCTGTAGGCCGAGGTGGTGATGACTCTATGTCATCTTGAGATGTATTTTCCTCTATCATTTTTCGATATCATGGTCCATCTCATTGTTCACCTTGCGAAAGAGATAAAGATATGCGGCCCTATGTTCCTACGTCATATGTACCTGTTCGAGATGTACATGGGAATTCTCAAGTCCTACGTACGGAATAGATCTCGACCAGAGGGCAGCATCATCGAACGTTATGCAGCCGAAGAGGTCATTGAGTTCTGCGTCGATTACATGGCTCAGGTGAAACCGATAGGTGTGCCTCTATCTCGTCATGAGGGGAGACTGGAGAGTATCGAGACCATCGAAAGGAAAGCAATCACTCCCGATCTGGATACGTACGCTCAAGCCTATTTCACGGTCTTGCAACACCTGACCCAAGTGTCCCCGTACATCAACGAGCACAAAGACATGGTATGCCAACAGAATCTAGACCAGTCGGAGGTTTGGATCATGAGAGAGTAAAACCGTCAGTTCAACGAATGGTTAAAGGTGCGATTCGCTGGGAGGTCATCAAGTGATCATACGCTGCTATGGTTGGCAAAAGGGTCAAAATTTACAATTGTGACATAGCAAGGATACGACATAAATGGGTAAACATTTTATACAAAGCTCAGGATAAGAAGAGCATAGTCCAGAATAGCGATGTCCGTATAGATGCGTTTCACGAGCAGTTCAATACCGCCGGGCCATGTGGGTTGAACTACTACTATCGATTGCTTCTAACAGGGCTGCTTGATTAGTGCTTGAACACACTTCTGGAGTTGAGGAAATTCTGCTGTTGACTGGCAACTCAGGTTGACAACTAACTCTTCTTCTGAGCTTCGGAATCTGAACAAACTGACTCACATTTGTCACTTTGTCGTGTAATCCTTAACACAAATCTTCAACAGGTCCTCAATAGGTATTTTGAAGATAGACATGACTACGAGGGTGATAATCTGCATAATCTGCGTAGCTTTTCTGCTTGAACTAAACTACTTACAATCCCTTCAGGATTAAAGACACTTGGCCTTCTATTTCATGATTAATGCGAAAATCCATATTCTTTGTGATCTAATATGCCTTTAGCTGAGCAATGACTTACGATCAACCACTGCAAGTTTCAAATGGTGACAACTGCGAACTAGCTGACATCTGGTACTGTAAGGGAAACTCTGGTACTGTGAGTTAAAGAACAACCCATTTTTCTTTCAATTTGTCTGCAGATTCAAGGTGATACACACTACTGAACTAAAACGAGCATTCAAGGCTTCATAGACACTCTGTCACTGACACGAGGTAAACTGGGATCCTCGCTCTGACGCTAACTTCTCTAACACACTGTGCAAACTGATCATCTCTATTGATCTGGCACTATACCCATTTCTATGAATACCATCTCTGTCGTATACAACCACTGTCGTATACAACCTCTGTCGTATACTGCTCTGCTAGACGGTCTCCAAACTCGGTGATATTAATAGGAATGAAACGACAGATTTCTCTGACAAAACTGTCTGGTCAAGCTTGATTTTCCAGCATCGGTTTGAACTCTGGGGTTCAGCAAACATCCTCTTGAAACTGACTCAAGACTCAGCTTCTGACTTTCACAAGTAACTTTAGCTGACTAAACAATAGATTCTTGCGGTAGCTCTTCTGATTCGAACATCTGCCACTATACTGATCTGTCCTGACGGAATGGACTTTGACCTCGTGGTTCTCAATCCAATAAAACCATCTTTGTTTCTTCACGACGGCAACTTTGAATTATGACTAGGATAATTCACTACTTGAAACTTAGTTGTTAGGACGTGCACGCAAAACTTCTTAACACGCTGATTCTTGGACGTTTCATGATAAAAGCCATCAAGGTTCTTTCTGGTATCTGGCAATACAAACACTGGAGTTGCGATTAATCTCTTCTAAAATTCTCACTGACTTGGTTCACTTCTGGCGATATGGGCAAACTTGCTCCTTTACAACAGGTGAGGGGTCTTGGCTATCTTGAAATCACTGTCCCACTAATCTTCAACTAACACTATCTTGTTCACAGATGATCTTGGGGAAAACTAAAAGTCTTACTCAAAACTCAAACAAGCTGATTCTGAGGTCTTGAAGATTAGCTCCTAGATAAACTTAAATTCTTGCACATCCTAGTGCTACCAATTCCTCTTAACAGCTCGCATTGGTGCTGACAAATAGGAGAACTTGATTTGACACTGCCTATATCTGAGGGAATCCTTTGATCTGCTCTATCATTTCTGCAAACTCTTTTAACAACTTTTGTCATAGTTCATCTCTAATGTAAATCCTTCTGACATTGGTTAGTCCTAGGATACCAAGTCAAAGACAAACTTGGCTTCTAATACAGTTGCATACTGTATAGATCATTTGCAATGACAATTCCATACTCCCTTGTGGATATGGACATTATCCGATGGTTAGATTCTTCAACTATTTAAGGTTATCTCACTGCTATGCAAAATGATGAGTTGGAATTCAACATCACATTCCATGGTTACGGTTCTACGGCCTTCAATCAACATGACTCAAAGCTTGATTACTCGACTTACAATGGCACATGCTTAGAGAGATATCTGATGCTTTAATATCCAACAATTCCTTTTTCCTTGTAACTTGCATGCAAAGATGTCCACATTTTTGGCTCTCCAACAAAGGAAAAGTTACATTGATTCTCTGACTTTATTGTCACAAATGGAAACATGGCGCTGCATAATCTGGTCAAACTAGGCTTTCCTAGTAACATCATCGCACAAACGTCTCTTCTTTGACTGCTTCGTTGGACACATGGATCCTGCTGTATTACCACATGCTCTAGGTGTTACGATCTTGACTGACACAACTGCTTGCATTCTGGTGTCTGGAGTGAGTGACCGGTTCTTTTGAGGACACTGGCTGATGTAGTGACCTTCTTTACGACAATTGTAACAGACACGTGGCAGACGTTGTGACTTGCCTGGAAACATTACGGCAGAACGACTATCCTTCTTGAAGGTTGAAACTTGACGCTTTGTAGTGCATTGCTTAGCACAGTGGTCTTGCTTACCACACTCGAAACATCCTCCTGATGATAATGGCTTGCTTCTCTTTTGAGGCTGGTTGCCAAGGTCAATATTCTGCTTTTGTGCTTCTTCAGCTGACATATCTTACACTAACAATGGTTTGCCTTCTTTTGCCTAAGCTCTGACTGTAGCTCGAAAATATTCTCGTTGACGTTGTGTTGCGGAAGTCAACACCGAATACATGGGGCAGTAGCTCAGACAATGATCACCGCCTTCACATAAGAAACATATGATCTTGCTCATTGGACATTCTTCAATGGAACGGTTTTCTTCGCAACTGGAACAATTGATATTGTGCTCATCGGCACTATGGCCTATTTCTCCACAACAGATACATGCACAATCTTCTGACTTATCTGGTTGGCAGCACTTCAAATGACAACGGCTAGATTTGGTGTAGGGTATCGGAGTAACAAGTTTCTCTTGATCACTCTTGCTTGATGTCACATGCTATTGACGAAAAGCAGCGACAAACTCTGACCAGGTGATGGTCTGCTTGTCCTGATGGGTGGCGCAAATGAGTAGCATAGAGAGCTTTCTCATTATTGTTGCATTGCACAACAATTAGCTTTTCTTCTATGGTGCGAATCCGAGATTCTGCATCCTTGAGCTTGACTGATCCTTTAAAGATAGGTGGCTTGGCCCTTATGAACTTTACAAACTTGAACTGAGGGCATGCCGTTGGGATGGCAACAAGTTGTGCATCATTGCAGATGTTACTACTGTCCGACGGTTGCATCTTCGCTGGCATGAGTTGGTTCTGGGTGGCAGGAAACTGGCTCGGGTTCTGACATGTCACTACTAGCACTGGAGATAGTTGATGGTTATCGCGCTTCCTGCATCGACATCGGCGACGCTATGGCGGCTTGCTTGATTATTCTGATCCATCAAATTGATTAAAGTAGTGGCGATCTGATTCTGCTGTGTCATCATGTTGTTCATGTTTTGCATCATCACGTTCATGAATTGAGTCTGGGCTACCAAGAATTGTTCCACGGCCAGATCTGCTACTCGATCATCGACAAGCTGCTCACCGGATTGATAAGATCCGAGCCGCACAGCATCGCCTCAAGATTACTGACAAGGTTGGCTTCACTGTGGCTCTTCATCTGCTTGCTGACCAGGGCTAATAGATGAGAGGAAAAAGCATAAGGTAAGGGAAGACAATCTACTAAGGGAAGCAAGTTTAACCCAAGGAACACCAAAGTACACACAAATAGCCAGAAAGCTATTAAGAAGCATAAAACTCACCAACAAACTACACAGAAGAGAAAGAAGACGAAATCTAATCGTCTAGTCGATTAAACTCTAACTTAACTGGGTGACTTGGCTCAACACACGGGAGGAACCAACATTGATTTATCCTATATGGCTGGTCCGAAGACAACTCGAACTAGTTACGGTCTTCATCAAACGTTGACTTCTTGTGATCCTTGAAGGTGAAGCTTGGAGAAAGACGGGAGCGACGCACAACTTCTTCTGGTCTTCAATTCTTGTGATGAACTTGTCTTGAACACATAGGGAGATATTGATACGTTGTTGTTGGTTGCACGGTCTTCAAAGAGTTGCTCGAAAGACTCTTGGGCATCCATCAAGACATTTTGGCACAGATAATGACAACTATAGATGTTACGAGGGAAGAGAGTCCAATTTAATACTCAAAATGGTGAGGAGGAATATAGATGAGAAAGAATAGAATGGAAAAGTATAGAAGCTGGACAAGATGAGAATAGCACGTCATTAAGATTTTCCATTTGTAAAATAAGTTTTGAAGTTTTCCTTAATCAACAGCCATCTAGCTAAGGTCATGACCTACAGTCGATATGGCTCTGATACCACCTCTGTCGGGACCCAAAATGCACTCGACCCTCGTATATCTTGCACTAGTCCAGATCACGCTTAGTGCACACAAGGGCAACATCAGTGAAATATCATTTCCATATACAAAGAAGACTAATAAATAGGTAAATAACAATAAATATCAGAGTAAAGACCTTAAGATCAAAGCTTACAATTAATGCCTCAGAAGGCAAAAAGCTCAAAGAAGTTGCGGCGGAACGTAACGGAATAACTTTAGTGAAGCCCATTCATATGCCCACAGGCAATCGGCTGGGGTAGCACGACCTAGTTCTCCACGATCCTTGAAGTAAACCTTATTGACTGACGCTTCCTTCACCTCTGCTTGATTGATTAAAGCAAGCATGAGTACATAACCGTACTTGCAAGTCATACCACAGAAATGCAATTATACATGATGGCTTATTCCAAAGGAATGGCTTCTGTGGTTCTTTTGCAGAAATGCAACATTTGCAGTTTGAATATGAATAATAGGTTGAAAGCATAATTCAAAACAAATAGACAATAATAATTTATCAGTTGTTTTCACAAAGACACATAGCCTAATCAAGTTATTCACACAGCTATATGACTTAAATCACACAACTGTCCCTTCACAATTGTTTTATGAAAATATACCCCTCGTGTGAAATCCCCGAGCATGTCCATGACCGCGGACACGGCTATTCGAATAGTTTTACACTCTGCAGAGGTTGTACACCTTACCCGCAAGATACAATTAACTCATCATGTCTGCCATGACTCACCACACAGAAGTATGCAATTGAGCAATCATAAAAAAACCTTTCGAAAACTTCATCTCAAGCATTGATACTTCCAGTGTGCTTACAAACTGTCACACCAAGCCATACACGGCGATTGGTACGACACACACCGTTGGACAGGGACACGGCGAACCGTCCCGTGATGTAACTACTTGGTAGCACACCTCCACCCTTCACAAAGCATAACCTACTGCTTGAGCAATCAATGTCAAGAATTCATAACTTACTAAGTTAGGCCCATCCCATAACAGGCATGTGGTCATGTAGTAAGGCTCAGTTCAATGGCACACAAAGTTAAGTCCTTAATTGACCAAGGCAAGACTTCCAAATTCTAACTAAGACACACATATTATTATTCCCAAACACACAGCCACCAGTTCACCCAGTATCCACCACTTGCCTCAGTCTAAATCTTTTCTCACCCTGTTGGTTAAGTGCAACATATGCCATCAACGAGTAATAGCACACAGTACACACAGTTTTATCACATAGTTCCATAGTCACTTAGTCAAGTTGTAATGGCAATTTACATGAAATGATGACTCGTGGCATGGCTAAGCAATCTACTCGTATCTAACCAACCCACGTTGGTGCTACGATATTACCAACTAAATAAACCAATCTAGGGTGACAAAAGATTATGACATATCAAATAGACAAGATGGGTATAACAAATGAGATTAATAACTACACCCAAAGCATTTAAATAAATACTTAAAGTAAATGCAATAATTTGAATTAAAGTAATTTTAGAAAACTGGGATTCAACATGATCAAAGGTATAACTTGCCTTGCTACAGCAATGATAATCTTATTTACTCTTTAATCTTCTACTGTCTTGATCTTCAGCTCCTTCTTGATCAGGACTTCTCGAAGTATCAACGTCTACTCGTAAACAAGCACATAAACCAAAACAAATAAATAACAGAGAGCAAACAAACTCCAAAAATTAAATAATAATCTCAAGTAAATAGAACTTGAATTTAGATGAATTTAGGCATTTGAATGGACTCAATCGGAGTACAGATGCAAAAGATATGAGCTTTGGAAGATTCACATGAAATGATGAAATTGAGAGGGAAAAGAATATTTAGAGAATATTCCTTTGGATTAAATAAAATAAAATGAATTGGAGACTTACAAGTGGGGTCCACTAGTAAGTGAGAGAGATATGAATTCAATAGATGACATGTGGGTCCCACTGGATAAAAGGATTTTCCAAAATTAAATCAATTCCAGAAAATAGGATTAGGGGTTGACATGTGGGCCATTGGTCTATGGACCAGGTCCACGAAGATATGCTAGTCTACGGTGGACCAAGCTCATGGCTAGGGTTTGACCAAGGGTTGACTGACATGCGGGACCCGCATGTAAGAGAGAGAACTAATATAAGGTTTTAATTGGGTGGATGACATGCGAACTATTGGTCCATAGACCAAGTCCACGATCTAGGGTTTTTGGTGCATAGCGAAATAGGTTCCTAGAACAGTGCAACGATAAGCAGGGTCTAGATGTCATAGAATAGGTTCACATGAACCATGCCCATACAGTCTCGGTTTAGGGTTTGGGTGGCGCTTACGTGGCATACACATGTGCATTGCAGATGACATGGAGCTGAGGTGGCAAGGGTGATTACTTGGCGGCTGACGAGGCAAGTGAAGTGGCCATGCTGACGTGGCACCAGGTGACGTGGTATTAGCAATGCACAGAGGCATGGCAGCTCTCGGTGGCGCACAGCCTTGCCGGCTCGCCGGAGTTGCGGACCACGGCGACACAAGTGGCTGGCCAAGGTGGAACGAGGAGGCGAGGACGGTCTTCGTGATGTGGTCGCGGCAGCAGAAGACGGCAGTAGTTGCCGGCGGCGAGTCAGGGAGCAGCGGCGCACGCTGGCCGAGGCGGCGATGACGTTGCGGTGGTGCCCTTGAGATGGGAAGGTGAGCGTCGGATAGAACGTCGCATGAGGATCACAAAGGTGGTGTCAATTCACGGCGGAGGTTACCGGAGGCGGCGAATCGAAGCTTCGCAGGCGGCGGCCGGAGTCGTTGAAGATGGAGTGCGTGCCGGCGATGCGGTGCACTAGAGCGCAAGGTGGCGGCAGCACGCGAAGGAGGATATCGATGCGGTCACCGTGACGCGGATGGTTCATCCCGAGGACCCGCGACGGAGGAGATCCAGTGGTGAAGGCCGGCGCCGGGCTTGGAGGAGACGACCGGAGCAACGGCATGGCAGCGCATGGAGGCACTCCGAAGACGGCGGCTAGGGCACGAGGGCGGTGGCGCGAGGGCGGGGCGAGGGCGCAACCCGAGGATGACCCGGGCTATTTATAGCCTCGAGATGCGCGTGCCTGACGCGCCCAAAATGGTGGCGGCGAATATTGAAACGCGTTAACGCGCAAGATTCAAAGAACGGCGCTACGGTACGCTGCGCGGCCGGGGCAAAGGCGCGGCTGCTAGGGTTCGGCGGTGAGCGCGCGTTGCTCGCGCGTGTGCGGCACGCTAAGGGCGGCTGGGCTTCATCAAGGTGACAAGAAGATCGAGAATGCCACACGCATGCGCTTAGCGGCAAGAAGAATGATGAGCAGCACCGCATGCTAGGTTTGGGCGGTGCGCAGCCTACTGGGTCAGCCAAGGAAGTGGGCGGTGGGAAAAATTGGCCGAGCGAGGAAGAAGGGCGGAATGATTGGCGAGCTGAGCCGGATAGGGAAGAGGAAGGATGGGCCAGGTTAGAGGATTTGGCCCAAGAGTCTAAACCTAAGATTTTAAATAGTTTTATCTTTTAGAAAATAGCCAAAAATCCAAATAGCAAATGTACTTGGAAAAATTCTAGAAAAATATAGAAAATATATCCAAGTACATAGAATCCAAATAAAATAGTTTTGATAATAGTTGATGTTGTGATTAATCATATTAAATTGTTTTTTTATTTATGAAAGTCCCAATTAAGCTTTATTAAATCAAATAAAATTGGTGAATTTTTCCAAGGACCTAAACTACTCAAAAGATTTTTGAAAAGCCAAATTTTGGGACGTTACAACTTGCCATGTGCTATGGACTTGTAATCTCTTATTTTGATGTCAATGTGGAATTGTCATGTGTTAATGTGTTATGGACTTGTCATCTCAGATTTTGCTGTCAATGTGGACTTCATTGTAACATGCAATGGTAATATTATACACTAGTACAACCTATTTGTCTCATGTCATAATATGTCAAGTATGATGGACTTAATGTCTCCCTGCTCTCGTATGGCTTATAAAGGTTCATGTGCTCTCATGCCAAATTATGGATTTCTATTGTTATGAACTAGTATGCTATAGAATACTTATTGCACATAGTAGCTATAGAATGAACTATCGCATAGTAGATATGCACATAGTAGCTATACAATGAACTATCACATAGTAGATAGGGTGGCATATCACAAATGGTTCTATTATGGAACCGTCTATGATATGCTCCATATCACAGACGGTTCTATTATGAAACCATGTGTGATTACTTATCACAGACGGTTCTATAATAGAACTGTCTGTGATATCCCTTTATCAGTAGGGTGCCGCTAGGGTTTGCGCCTTACTCTTCACTTCCCCTCCCCAGCGCCTTACTCCTCACTCGCTCGTTCGCCTCCCCACCCGAGTACACCAGACCTCGACGCCGCCCGAAGCCTCCTCCCCAACGGCCGCCCTCAACATCGACGACACTCGCCACCCTTGCTTCATCGCCACTTGCCGCCGCTTGTCGCCAGCTCGGCTACCTTTCGCCGCCACTCGCCGCCTTTGCTTCATCGCTACCCAGCGCGCTCGCCGCCTTGGGCCCAATGCGTCAGCGACACGAGCGAAGGAGAGCGGTGCGAGTTGGTGTGGCTGGACCAAGTGGCTGTCGGGCTCGGTCGGTGCCGTTCGGACCGGGGCGTTAGGACCACATGATTGAAATTGGACGGTCTGGATGCGGTGGACGTTCGGACTGGTCCGATCAGATGCTGCGTTTGAACCCTTCGATCATGACCGAGTGTTTTAAATAGTAATAAAATTCTAAAAATCCTAAAATAATTCATGGGGTTTTCTGGGGTGTTCTAGTGTTTATAAAAATTATTAAACATTACTGTTAATGATCTAATTTGTATATTTTAAATTCAAACCTAAAATAGGTTATTTATTTGAGTTTGAATTTTCTGGGGGTCAAAATGATTTCGAAAAATTTGGAAAAAATTATATTTATTCATGATAAGTATTATAGTATTTTAATAAATTAATTTCCAGAGATCTTTATAAGCATTTGTTTCTGTTTTCTTTTGGAGCTTAAATTTGAAGTGTATGTTTTAAAATTTTGAATAAGATTTTCCAAGTGCAATAAAATATGCTAATGTTTCCAAAATGTCATGCATGCTGATAAGATGCATACTAATTCTCATTAATTAACTTAGGGATGTTACAAACCTCCCCTCCTTACAAAAGATCTCGTCCCCGAGATCTGGGTAGGTCAAAAGTTGGACGGGAAGGTTCTGAAAGAAGATACAACATCTGTTGTCTTTATTTCCTTCAAAGATAGTGCTAAGATATCCTAACAAGATTACATGGAATTTCTATTACATTTTTCTTTCCATTGTTTTGCTTAACCTTTCCTTTCTTGATTCGAAGGCACTTCAAACAGAAGGAAAAAGGTCGGGATATTCGGTTCGCATCCGGTCTTCACGTTCCCAAGTTGCTTCATCTTCAGTATGGTTGCTCCACTGAACCTTCAAGAACTTGATGTTGTGATTCCTTGTCTTGCACTCCATTTCTTCAAGAATGTGTATCGGGTGCTCCCAATAAGAAAGATCAGGTTGCAAATCGTGGTCTTCTAAATTGGTTGCTTCGATCGGGACTCGAAGACACTTCTTCAGTTGAGAGACATGGAATACATTGTGTATTTCTAAAAGTGATGGTGGTAGCTCCAACTGATAGGCCACCGATCCTCGCTTTGTTAGAATTCAAAATGGTTCGATGTAGCGAGGTGCCAACTTGCCTTTGACTTGAAAGCATTGCATTCCTTTCATCAGGGAGACTTTAAGGTAAACATGATCATTTACTTTAAAGTCCAACTCACGACAACGACAGTCGGCATCGCTCTTTTGATGAGATTGAGCCGTTCGCAGTCGCTCCCAGATCACACGGACTTGCTCTTCGGCTTCATTAATCAAGTCCGGTCCAAAGAATTGTCTCTCCCTGGACTCGGACCAGTTGAGTGGTGTCCTACACTTTCTCCCATATAACATTTCAAAAGGTGACATTTGGAGGCTTGCTTGATAGCTATTGTTATAGAAGAATTCCGCGAACAGTAAGCATTTATCCCATTTCTTGCCATAGGACAGCACACATACTCTTAACATATCTTCCAAAATTTGATTCACCCTCTCGGTTTGGCCTCCAGTTTGTGGGTGGTAGGCGGTGCTAAATGATAGTTGAGTTCCTATTGCTTCATGGAGGCAATTCCAGAAATGCGAGGTGAATTGAGTGCCTCGATCTGAAACAACTATCTTAGGCACAACATGGAGGCATATAATTCTAGAGATGTACAACTCCGCCAATTGGTTTCCTGAATAAGTGGTCTTGACGGGAATAAAATGAGCAACTTTTGACAACCGATCAACAATTACCCATATGGAGTCATACCCATGTTGCGTTTTTGGAAGTCCGGTGATAAAATCCATGCCGATTTCATCCCATTTCCATTCAGGAACGGGGAGGGATTGAAGCATACCCACTGGCCGTTGGTGCTCAGCCTTCACTCGTTGACATATGTCACACTCGGCAACGACAATTTTTTCTGCAAGTTTTGATACATCTTTGAACTTCCCGGATGAATGGAGAAAAGAGAATCATGGGCTTCATGAAGGATTAATTCTTTAAGCTTTCGCGTCATTGGGCACAACCAAACTCTTTCCGAACCACAAAACTCGGTGGTCCTCGGAGAAACACTTGGCTTTGACGAGCTTCATCTTCTTCTTGATTCTTTCCATACCCTTGTCATCTTTCTGGGCCATCTTGATCTAGTCCTCTAGGGTAGGTGTAACGTTCCGTTTCTCTTAAGTTTCTTGCCTGGTAATCAAAATAAAAGTAACCATTTGGCTTTATTGAGAATCCAAAGCTTAACTTGAGATTTTGAAATCTGGAGAGTTCAACTGGAATTAATCAAACCTTAACTAAGCTCTTTGTTGGTGTTCCTTGCTGGTGGTGGCTCTCTGTGGTGTCTTTGCCGCCCTTGGGCTGCTGGTTCTCCGAAGCCTCTCTGTGTGCCCCTGGTTTGTCTCTTCTCTCTTAACTTCCTTTGTTGGTTTGAATCTCTTTGAGATCCAGACCTCTCTCTTATCTCCCCTCTGTTCGAACCTCTCCCTTGCTTGGGGTTTTCCTGTCAAGGACCCGGCTCGGGTTTGTGTTTCAAAACCTCTTTGGTCCCTCCAAGCCACGCTTAGCTTTGCTTCTTCTCGACCTCCCGTGGACCTTTCCACGCCTCTTGAACCCCGAGAGTTCCTTGGGCGCTCGAGTTTCTCTGGACCTCCCAGTGCTCTTTTGGGACCTTCTTAGACCTCCTCGTGGCTATTTGGACCTCCCGTGTGTTCAAATAGACCTTCCTCTGTCCCTGCGGACTTTTCTGTGTCCTTCGGACCTCCTCCGTGTCCTTTAAGACCTCCCCTTGTTGAGATCTAGCCGCTCAGACCTCCCCTTGTTGAGATCTAGCCATTAGGACCTCCTCTCTGGAGATCTTAGCCGTCCAGGTCCTTCCTTAGTTGGTTCCAAAGGTTCCGATCTCCTTAGGTCCAAGACCTCCTTAGCGCTTGGACCCATCTTTGATTCTTGTGGTCAGACGCTTGAGGCTTTGCCTTCGTTACCTTAGGACCGTCCGATGCTGTTCGGATGGCCCGATCCTAAGGGCACGTTTTGGATGGTCCGAACGTTCCTTTCCTTCTGGACCGCCTGATTCCAATCGAACGGTTCCGCTTTGATGCGCATTTTCCTTTGTTTCCCAGGACCTCCTCGGTTGTTTTGCAAGGACCACCTCCTCGGTCCTTGCTTTGGTCTTTTGTAAGGACCACCTCCTAAATCGAATATCCTCATTGATCGGGACCTCCCTCGCACCCTTTGATCTCGACCGCTGAGGTGCTCCTTGAAATCTTGACCCTTAGACCTCCCTTGTGCAGTCTGGCGTCCAGACCTCCTCGTTGTGAGCTTTGAGGACCTCTTGTCCGAACCTCCTCTTGAGTCCTTGGACCTCCTGTCCAGACCTACCCTCTCGAGTGTCTTGGACCTCTTGCCCAAGACCTCACAGGGTCTTTGGCGGGGATGACCCTTGCGGTGGGGCCACCTCTTTGGTAGTGGTGCACCCTTTTGACCGCCCCACTTGCCACCCCTCTTCACCTTATAATTATTGCTCTTGCCTCAGAACTCTGTGCGCATTTAATAGGTGTCGGGTCACATTAAATGCAGTCACATCTGAGGTACTTTATTTCAATTCTTTTAGGGCAAGCCCTGCCCTAGTTGTCCCGATTGCCTGCACGTCACTCAGTTTTCCTTGTGGTGCACACTATCAACTCCGGCTATATATAGCCTGGGAGGGCAGGTCTTTGTAACCTTTTGCTCATTTCTTCCTTCCCTGCCTCATCTGCTCGGTTCTTCCTTGCGCAAGACCTTCCCCAGGAGCTCTTTGAGGCTGTGTTAAGCCTCTTGGTTTCCTTTTTGGCTGAGTTCTAGACCACTGGAGGGGATTGCGAAACCTTAGCGGGCAGCCCTAGTCGGCTTCAAAGCTTTGTAAAGGCCTTGCCGCTCTTCTAGATCCGCCACCTTAGGAAGTGAGCAGGGTGACCTAACCCATCCCGCTAGAGAGATCGTGGATTGTGGGTAAAGTTGTACACCTCTGCAGAGTGAAAGATCTATTCAATAGCCAAGTCCTTGGTCATGGACATGCTCAAGTGAAAATGGTGCAAGGGTAGTTGTTTTGAAAGTTTGCGTCATTTGGGCACTACAAATGAGATGCCTTGGCTTTGCCTCAAGAGACCTTGGCCAGCTCTAGAGGGGTCGTGGATTGGCTCGGAGTAGTGGTCCAGTGGACCTGCGGACCTCTTGAGTGGGTGCTCTTGGGTGGTTGTTATGAGGACTCAGCACTTTGTGTGACCCGCACCTCCCCATTTTCGGTTGTGGATGTGAGCTGGTGCTCACTCCACTTTTTCAACTTCAATTTACTATGTATTATGGTTTTACCTTGTTTGCCTTACAATCTATTATTGCTATTATTGTCAAACTTGGCTTTGTGCAAACTAACCATACAGACTCTCCATTGGTAAGTCCTTGCATGAATATTATTGCATCTTTGCTCCTCGTGACTTGTCGAGTACATTCCAAGTACTCATGGCTTAAGCCCCGTGTCAAAGCAGATTATGAAGATAACCAAGTGCGAGGCGGTCTGCAGACCTCTTCGAGGAGGAGTTCTTCGACGACTAAGATGCCTAGGGCGCCCTCCACCCGACGCACTGTGGTGCTTGTTGGGTGGCTTTTATGTGTTTTGGTGTTTGAGCCCTAGAGCCCTTGTTGCCGCTTGTAAGTCCTTGTTGGTTTTGTAAGCCCTCAAGGGCGCACCTCTTGTTAACAAGCTTGACCATAAGGTCCTATTATATAAAGTTTAATTTGTCTGCTTCATCTTTGTTTGACCTCGTGGTTGTGGTATTGGCTTGTGTTCTTGTGCGAGCTAGCTCTGTTGTCCTGGGACTAGCTCAGATGCACAGGGGCAGGACCACCAGGAGGTCCTACGGGACTTCGCCTGGGAGGTCCTGCCGGACCTCTCTTAGTGATGTGCTTGGAGGTGCTACCGAGCGGGTGGCGGCCACGACTTCCAGAAGGTCCTCAAGACCTCCTGGGAGGTCAGTGGCGGACCAAGACCTCCTGGGAGGTCCTGGCAGAGCTCCTCGGTAAAGCTTCATGCGGTGCTACCACATCTTTCCGTGGTGACTTCGCAGCACAAAAAAAAACGGTCCTCCCGGACCTCTTGCTGTACATCATGGGGTGGGTCGTCACAGTTGGTATCAGAGCCAGGTTCGGCTGAAGGGCGTGACCCTAGGTAGAAAGGTCGGTTTAGTTTTGACTCAAAAAGTTATTTTCTAAAGCAAATCAACTTAAAAATTTGTTTGGAGGTTCTTTCCTTGTTACGGTTCTATGTCGCACTTAACTTGTCCAAATCATTTCTTACCTGTTCTACTTCAATCTTAACTCCCTCTTTAGTTCTGTTATCTTACCCTTGCTGGAACCTCAATTTTAAGTCTAATTTGACCTCCTTGCCTTTATAATTTCTATAGGACCGACTGTGGAAAGGTTAGGGTTAGTGGTCCTATTCTGAGTCTCGCCTAGCTTGTGTCTCTAAGACCTCTGTTTTGAAGCTTTTGTTGCCTCTTTTGGCCTCCTGGCCTTTTGTTTCTCTCTTGGGTTTAACCAAGTCACCCCTTTTAGATGCTCTATCTTTCTCTCCGATCCCACTTGTCTTGGTGCTTTAACCTTCTTATCCTCTATGCTTTCTGTCTTACCTATTAAACCTTTAGAGTTTTATCCAGATGGTGCAGACTCGGCAGTCCACAAGTTAGGGTGAGCCCCAGCACGCTTGCCTCCACCCCCACCTCCTCCAAAGGGCAGAGACACTGGTTTTGGGCGCTTTATGGCGGCACAAGCCCAAATGATGAGCTCCATGATGCGTAACATGAACCAAATTATGGCTCAACAAAGCCGACCACCAATGCTCTACTTGCCATGATGAGCCGAGTAGTCAAGCTGCGCCAGCCTCCACCACCTCCACCCCCACTCACCATCAATCAAGGCCGTCGAGTTCATGAAGACACGCCCGACTACATTTTCGAGCTCCCCGAGCCCTTAGATGCGTATGATTGGCTGAGATCAACCGAGAAAAGTTGATATTGCTCATTGTGAAGACAGGAGAAGGTTTTGTTGCCTCACATCAACTGGAAGGACTGCGGTGAGTGGTGGGACACATTTGTGCCTCACATGTTGACCCCAGAGGATCACTTGGGCAGAATTCATAATCGCTTTTCGTCACTGCATGTCCCGGCGGGAAGGTAGAGATGAAAAAGGAAGAGTTTAGAGAGCTCAAGCAAGGCAAAGATGTCAAGAAGTGAGTATCTCACTAAGTTCACTCAATTGTCACGTTATGCTCGTGAAGATGTGGCTACGGATGATGCACGGTAGAAGCGCTTTAAGCGAGGCCTCCATCCCAGTTTAAAAGTTCAAGTTGTGGGCAACGATTATCCCGATTTCCAAAGATATGGTGAACAAGGCAATGCTCATTGAGGAATCCGAAGAGAACTCTCGAGTCCTTCAAGAGAAAGGTGCCACCCTCAAGTGCTCAAAGAAAGACCTCCCAGCGTGTCAAGACGCTTTGTACAAGACTCAACCCAAGCGCCAAGGACCTCCCCGACCTCCCAGACCTCTGTCAAGACCTCCCTTGCCGCCCCACCAGCGCGCCTCATTTGGCAAAGACACCAAGTTAACCCAAATGACCTCCACAAAGAATGAGATCACTGCTTAAGTGTCACCAAGTGGGGCATTTTGCCAATCAATGCCCATCAAGACCGAGCCACCAAGAAGACCTCTACTTCAGACCTCCTCGGCCAAAACCTCTACTTCAGACCTCCTCAAGCCAGACCTCCTAGACTTTTGGAAGGGCCGTGTGAACCATGTGGCGATGGAAGAAGCTCAGACCTCCTCGGGCGTGGTACTAGGTATGTTCCTAGTAAATTCAAAGGTTTTGCAGCTTTTGTTTGACTCGAGCTTCCCATTCGCTTATTTCTGGAGTTTTGCTTTGCAAAGCACCAGCTTGAGTTGTTGCTCTTAAGACTACCTTGTTGGTTCAATCCCCCGGCTCAGAACTAAGTACGAACCAGGGTTGTCCACAAGTGAAAATGGTCATAGAAGAAGTAGAATTTCTAGCCAACCTTATCCTTTTGGACACCAGGTCCCTAGATGTGATCTTGGGCATGGACTGGCTAGCTAACCACCATGCCATGTTGGATTGTAGTGGCAAAAGTATCTCTTTGACCAGCCCTAGTGGTGCCACTGTGAAGTTTTCGGCCACCTCGGAGAAGCTCCAAGGAGCCCTATCTTGTAGTGCTCAAGTTCAAGTTTTGGAGGATGTCCCTGTTGTTAAAGAATTTGTGGATGTGTTCCCTGATGAGCTCCCAGGAATGCCCCTAGACAGAGACCTTGAGTTTGTCATAAACCTTGTCCCAGGGACCTCCCCCATCTCCAAAAGGCCCTCTGATTGCATGTTGATGATCATGTGGAGTTGAAGAAGCGGTTGGAAGACTTGCGAGCAAGGGTTTTATTAGACCTAGCTCCTCACCTGGGGAGCCCTCATTTTTGTGCCTAAAAAGGATGGCACTCAAAGGATGTGTGTGGACTATGGGCTCTCAATGATGTCACCATCAAGAACAAGTATCCTTTGCCAAAATCGATGATTTGTTTGATCAATTGAAGGGAGTCTTTGTGTTTTCCAAGATAGATTTGAGAACAGTGATATCACCAACTCAAGATTCGCAAGGAAGACATCCCTAAGACAGCTTTTTTCAACTAGGTATGGGTTATTTGAATTCACTTGTCATGTCTTTTGGGTGACCAATGCCCTGCCTTATTTCATGAATTTGATGAACCGAGTGTTCATGGAGTACCTAGACAAGTTTGTCATTGTCTTCATTGATGACATTCTAGTGTATTCCAAGAGTGAAGAGGAGCATGCAAGCCATCTCTTTTCGGTTTTGGAAAAGCCGAGAGCTCATCGACTCTTTGCCAAATTTAGTAAGTGTGAGTTTTGGCTAAAAGAAGTGGTCTTTTGGGGCATGTTTTGTCAAAAGAAGAAGTGTCATCAACCCTAGTAAGGTTCAAGATGTGCTCAATTGGGAACCCCTAGGGCGGTGCCTCAAGTCGGGAGTTTTCTTTGTATGGCGGTTACTCTGAAGGTTTATTGAAGGCTTCTCCGGGATTGCAAGACCTCTCACTCAGCTGTTAAAGAAAGAAAAGAAGTTCCTTTGGACCTCAGACAGAACAAAGCTTCCAAGAGCTCAAGAGAAAGTTGACCTCTGCCCAGCTTTTGGTTCTTCCAGATGTCGAAAGATTTGAAGTCTATTGTGATGCATCAAAGCAAGGACTTGGCTGTGTTCTAATGCAAGATGAAAAAGTGGTAGCTTATGCTTCAAGACAGCTTGAAGCCTCATGAAACAAACTACCCTACTCATGACCTAGAGTTGGTCATGGTGGTTCATGCCTTAAAGATTTGGCGCCATTACCTCATTGGTAATAGGTGTGAAATCTACACTGACCACAAAAGCCTAAAGTACATCTTTACACAAGCAGATTTGAATTTGAGGCAGAGAAGGTGGCTTGAGCTTATTAAGGACTACAATGTGGGAATTCATTAGATGCTTTGAGCAAAAAAGTTTATGTCAATACTTTGATGATTAAGGAGAGCCAACCTGCCTTGTATGAAGAATTCTTGAAGCTTAGGCTTGAGTTAGTGGAAGAAGGGTTTTTGGCAACTCTTGAAGTGCAACCTACCTTGCAAAAACAGATCAAGGCAGTCCAAGATGGAGATGCTAACATCCAAGAAATCAAGGCCAACATAAGAGAAGGGAAGGCTGCAAGGTTTTCTATAGATGATCTAGGTGCGGTCTAGTTTGATAAAAGGCTCTGTGTGCCCAATAACACAGAGCTCAAAGGTGTAATACTTAAAGAAGCACATGAGACATTGTATTCTATACATCCAGGAGCTACAAAAATGTACCAAGATATCAAGGAATTGTACTGGTGGCCGAAAATGAAGAGAGAAATAGCAGATTTTGTGGCCAAATGTGACACTTGCCAAAAGGTTAAAGCAATACACCAAAGACCTGGAGGACTTTTAGTGCCCTTACCCATACCCGAGTGGAAGTGGGAAGAGGTCGGCATAGATTTTATAACTGGTTTACCTCGTACCCAAGCTGGTTTTGATTCTATTTGGGTCATTGTGGATAGGTTAACAAAAATGGCTCACTTTATTCCTATGAAGACTACCTATTCCGGAGACAAGCTGGCAGAAATTTACATGGCAAAGGTTGTATGCTTGCATGGTGTTCCAAAGAAGATAGTTTCGGATAGAGGATCTCAATTCACCTCCAAATTTTGGCAAAAGCTACATGATGCCTTGGGCACCGACCTCAACTTTAGTACAGCATACCACCCACAAACAGATGGCCAAACTGAGAGAGTTAACCAAGTCCTTGAGGACATGCTGAGAGCTTGTGCTCTAGAAAGGCAATCTAGTTGGGACAAGATGTTACCATATGCAGAATTTTCCTACAATAACAGCTACCAAGCGAGCCTCCTAATGTCCCATTTTGAAGCTATTTATGGGAGAAAGTGTAGGACTCCCTTGTACTGGACAGAATCGGGTGAAGGCCAAGTTCTTGGCCCGGACCTACTAAAAGAAGCCGAAGATCAAGTGAGATCAATTAGGGAGAAGTTAAAGACTGCTCAAACTCAGCAAAAGAGCTACGCAGATATTAGACGTCGAGACCTAGCTTTTGCCCCAGGAGAACAAGTCTTCCTTAAAGTGTCACCTCTCAAAGGTATGCAGCGGTTCAGAGTTAGTGGGAAGCTTGCTCCAAGGTTTATTGGACCCTTTCCAGTTCTTGCCCGAAGGGGTGAAGTGGCTTACAAGTTAGACCTCCTTCCTCAACTTGTTGGAGTTCACAATGTGTTCCATGTGTCATAGTTGAAGAAATGCTTGCGAGTGTCAGAGGACTAGATGCCTTTAGAAGCTGTGGACCTCCAAGAAGACCTCACTTACAGAGAGCACCCCATCAAGATTTTGGACGTGTCAGAGAGAGTTACAAGGAACAAGACCACCAAGTTGTGCAAGGTACAATGGAGCAACCACTCTGACGCCGAGGCAACATGGGAGCGAGAAGAGGACCTCAGGAAGGAGTTCCCCCACCTATTCCCTAGCTCAGCTTGAATCTCGGGGTCGAGATTCCTTTAAGGGGTGAAGGTTTGTAACGTCCCGTTTCTCTTAAGTTTCTTGCCTGGTTATCAAAATAAAAGTAACCATTTGGCTTTATTCAGAATCCAAAGCTTAACCTGAGATTTTGAAATATGGAGAGTTCAACCGGAATTAATCAAACCTTAACTAAGCTCTTTGTTGGTGTTCCTTCTTTGGTGGTGGCTCTCTGTGGTGTCTTTGCCGCCCTTGAAGCAGCCGGTTCTCAAGCCTCTCTGTGTGCCCTGGTTTGTCTCTTCTCTCTTAACTTCCTTTGTTGGTTTGAATCTCTTTGAGATCCGACCTCTCTCTTATCTCCCCTCTGTTGAACCTCTCCCTTGCTTGGGGTTTTCTGTCAAGGACCCGGCTCGGGTTTGTGTTTCAAAACCTCTTTGGTCCCTCAAGCCACGCTTGGCTTTGCTTCTTCTGGACCTCCCGTGGACCTTTCCACGCTCTCTTGAAACCCCCAGAGTTCTCTTGGGCGCCCAGAGTTTCTCTGGACCTCCCAAAGGTCTTTGGGACCTTCTTAGACCTCCTCGTGGCTATTTGGACCTCCCGTGTGTTCAAATAGACCTCCCTCTGTCCTGCGGACTTTTACGTGTCCTTCTGACCTCCTCACGTCCCTTAAGACCTCCCTTGTTGAGATCTAGCCTCAGACCTCCCTTGTTGAGATCTAGCCGCTCGAGACCTCCCTTGTTGAGACCTAGCCGCTCAGACCTCCCTTGTTGAGACCTAGCCGCTCAGACCTCCCTTGTTGAGACCTAGCCGCTCGAGACCTCCCTTGTTGAGATCTAGCCGCTCAGACCTCCCCTTGTTGAGATCTAGCCGCTCAGACCTCCCCTTGTTAGGATCTGGCCATTAGAACCTCCTCTCTAGAGATCTTAGCCGTCCAGGTCCTTCCTTAGTTGGTTCCAAAGGTTCCGATCTCCTTAGGTCCAAGACCTCCTTAGCGCTTGGACCCATCTTTGAATCTTGTGGCTGTATCGCTTGAGGCTTTGCCTTCGTTACCTTAGGACCGTCCAATGCTGTTCGGATGGCCCGATCCTAAGGGCACGTTTGGATGGTCCGAACGTTCCTTTCCTTTCTGGACCGCCCGATTCCAATCGAAAGGTTCTGCTTTGATGCGCGTTTTCCTTTGTTTCCCAGGACCCCTCCCTGGTTGTTTTGCAAGGACCACCTCCTCGGTCCTTGCTGGTCTTTTGTAAGGACCACCCTCCTAAATCAGAATATCCCTGTTGATCAGGACCTCCCCTGCACCCTTTGATCTGGATCGTTGAGGTCCTCCCCTTGAAATCTTGACCCTTAGACCTCCCTTGTGCAGGTCTGAGCGTCAGGACCTCCTCGTTGTGAGCTTTGAGGACCTCTTGTCTAGAACCTCCTCTTGAGTCCTTGGACCTCCTGTCCAGGACCTCCCCCTCTGAGTGTCTTGGACCTCTTGCCTAGGAGCTCACAGTGGTCTTTGGCGGGGATGACCCTTGCGGTGGGGCCACCTCTTTGACTAGTGGTGCACCCCTTTTGACTAGCCCCACTTGCCAGCCCCTCTTCACCTTGTAATTATTGCTCTTGCCTCAGAACTCTGTGCGCATTTAATAGGTGTCGGGTCACATTAAATGCAGTCACATCTGAGGTACTTTATTTCAATTCTTTTAGGGCAAGCCCTGCCCTAGTTGTCCCGATTGCCTGCACGTCACTGAGTTTTCCTTGTGGTGCACACTACCAACTCCGGCTATATATAGCCTGGGAGGGCAGGTCTTTGTAACCTTTTGCTCATTTCTTCCTTCCCTGCCTCATCTGCTCAGTTCTTCCTTGCGCAAGACCTTCCCAGAGCTCTTTGAGGTCGTGTTAAGCCTCTTGGTTTCCTTTTTGGCTGAGTTGGTTTGAGTTCCTTTTGGTTCTTTTGAAGTTCTCTGGCTTAGTGTGGTTTTGCTTATTTGGTTTTCTTGCGAACATGTAGATCACGAGTTCGAGGAGATCTTGGACCCAGCTCTTGCTGCAGAAGGCTCTCCACTGCTTGACCAAGGCAAGCCACAGACCTCCCTTTGATCATTTTGAACCTAGTTTCATAAATGTATTTCGGTTTTACTTTATCATGCATGGCTATGTTTATAAGAAAATGGTTTGGGCTGTAGTTACTTGCCTACTTGCTGTTATGCCTCCTTTATACCTTGTCTCCATCATGTTGTCATGTTCACCTTGTGAGCCTTAGGGTGGATATTTGGTTGATGTTCTTTGTTTTTGCCAACATGGGGGCCGTAGGTCTTATATAGCCTTGCTTAGAAAACGTGGTTCGAACGTATCATGCTTCATCTCTAATAATCTTGACTAATAAGTTATGGAATGTATGGTTGGTGCCACTGTTGAGCAGCTATGGCAGGATGCCTAAGCTGTGTTGACTATGGTGTGAGACCACTTGGCTAAAAATTGTTGTGCCAAGATTGGGTGGTCTTTTGGCATGGGTTAATACAAATTGTTTTGTCGAGACAAGAAGGCAGGGAGTGAGTAGTGGGTGCTTTGCACACTGGGTTGTGGAAGTCTTGCCTTAGCACAATTAAGGACTTAACTTTGTGTCTGTTGAACTGGGCCAAACAGTGCAACCACAAGATCATTTTATGGGAATGGTGCAGGCTGAATAATTAGCAATGAGATGGCTTGGGGCTGTTGTGGTTGGCGTGTGATTCGTTGGCGCAAGAGGGGCACCCCATAACCACGTGATTTCTAGACCACTAGAGGATTACGAAACCTTAGCGGGCTACCCTAATCGGTTCAAAGCTTTGTAAAGGCCTTGCCGCTCTCTAGACCCGCTCACCTTAGGAAGTGAGCAAGGGTGACCGGAACCCATCCGCTAGAGAGATCGTGGATTGTGGGTAAAGTTGTACACCTCTGCAGAGTGAAAGATCTATTCGAATAGCCAAGTCCTTGGTCATGGACATGCTCAGTGAAAATGGTGCAAGGGGTAGTTGTTTTGAAAGTTTGCGTCGCTGGGCACTACAGCGAGATGCCTTGGCTTTGCCTCGAAGAGACCTTGGCCGGTTCTAGAGGGGTCAGGGATTGGCTCGGGTAGTGGTCTAGGGACTGGCTCGGACCTCTTGAGTGGGTGCTCTTGGGTGGTTGTTGGGTGAGGACCTGGCCACTGGTGTGACCAGACCTCCCTCATTTTCGGTTGTGGATGTGAGCTGGTGCTCACTCCACTTTTTCCACTTCAATTTACTATGTATTATGGTTTTACCTTGCTGCCTTACAATCTATTATTGCTATTATTATCAAACTTGGCTTTGTGCAAACTAACCATCTGACTCTCCATTGGTAAGTCCTTGCATGAATATTATTGCATCTTTGCTCCTGTGACTTCTTGAGTACATTCCAAGTACTCATGGCTTAAGCCCCGTGTCAAAGCAGTTATGAAGATGACCAAGTGCGGGGTAGTCGAGACCTCTTGAGGAGGAGTTCTTCGACGACTAAGATGCCTAGGGCGTCCTCCACCCGGCGACTGTGGTGCTTGTTGGATGGCTTTTGCGTGTTTTGGTGTTTGAGCCCTAGAGCTCCTTGTTGCCGCCAGTAAGTCCTGTTGGTTTTGTAAGCCCTCGATGGCGGACCTCTTGTTAACAAGCTTGACCATAAGGTCCTATTATATAAAGTTTAATTTATGCCTTCATCTTTGTTTGACCTCGTGGTTGTGGTATTGGCTTGTGTTCTTGTGCGAGCTAGCTCTGTTGTCTGGGACTAGCTCGGATGCACAGGCGGGACCACCAGAGGTCCCACGGACTCGCTTTGGGAGGTCTGCGGACCTCTCTTAGTGATGTGCCCGGAGGTGCTCTTGGCGGGTGGCGGCCACGACTTCCAGAAGGTCCTCAAGACCTCCTGGGAGGTCAGTGGCGGACCAAGACCTCCTGGGAGGTCCTGGCAGACCTCCTCGGTAAAGCTCCATGCGGTGCTACCACATCTTTCCGTGGTGACTTCGCAGCGCAAAAAAAAACGGTCCTCCCGGACCTCTTGCGGTACATCACAGGGTGGGTCGTCACAGTAGGTTTCACTTCCAAGGCAGCGAGAAAACCTTCGCTAACCATCTCCAAGTTGAGCCGTTGAAATTCGTTGCATAGAGCCTCTGTTTTGGGTATAACCGAAATGCAATTGTATTGCGATTTTCGGCTCAATGCTTAGGCAACGACATTGGCTTTCCCTGGATGATAATGAAGCCCCAAATCATAGTCTTTGATCAACTCAAGCCATCTTCTTTGCCTTAGATTCAAATCGGCCTAAGTGAAGATATATTTCAAACTCTTGTGATCAGTGTAGACTTCACAGCAATTGCCGATAAGAAAATGTCGCCATATCTTCAAAGAATCAACTACTGCAGCAAGCTCAAGATCATGAGAGGGATAATTCATCTCATGATGCCTCAATTGTCTCAATGCATACGCCACAACTCGGCCTTCTTGCATAAGAACACAACCAAGACCCAAACAAGATGCATCACAGTATATGTCAAAGTTTTTATGGATATCCAGCAGAACTAACATTGGAGCAGAGGTTAGACGATCCTTCAGCATCTGAAAGCTTGCTTCACATTCCGCCAACCATTCAAATTTCTTTTCTTTCTTCAACAATTGGGTCATCGGTCTTGCTATTTTTGAGAAATTTTCAACGAAGCGGCGGTAATAGCCCGCAAGACCGAGGAAACTGCGAACGTCGGAGACGGACTTGGGCTATCTCCAATTAAGCACATCTTGGACTTTTCTTGAATCCACAGCAACTCCTCCTTCGGATAGCACATGACCCAAAAAGGCGACATCTTTTAGCCAAAATTCACATTTGCTGAATTTTACATATAGTCGATGTTCTCGGAGCTTGTCCAACACAAGTCAGAGGTGTTCTTCATACTCCCTTTCAGATTTGGAGTATATGAGAATGTCATCAATAAATACGATCACAAATTTATCCAAATACTCCATAAACACTTAGTGCAAAATGAACTAGTTCAATCTCAAATTCAGATTGCATCTCACTAGTTCATTCCTTGTTTGCAATAAATCACATTTATCTTTGCGTGTGCGTTCATACACTTCGCTTAAACCTTCTGGATCAGCACCTAGGCAAAGCATTCTAGTGTGGATTATTACTTACCTTAACATCCTAGAATTGCATAATTGAGTAGGTATACACTTACCCTACCAAGCGCCAATAAACTCCTGTGTCGTGCATAGCTTCGCTCTTGAAATTCGCTCACACATCACCTTGTGTTTCCTGCTACTCTAAAGTGTAAGTATTGTTCACCTTAATTCCTTTCGGAATGGTAAAGCAACTTCACCTTGCTTAGAATTGTGAGTTGAGTGATCTCCACATATATTCACCTATACTTTGTTGTGTGCTTCACTAACCATGGCAGGATCTGAAGCGGAGGTGGAGAATCCTAAAGCATCAGTTCCACAGTACCGGTTTGATGCATTGCTTGCTGAGTTGCAACGGGAGTTCAGGAAGAACCTGGATGATGTGGCTGTAGTTATTGGTGAGGACATGCAGAGTGGGGAGTTGTGAGTTGCTAATGAGATCAAATACCTTGTGCCAAGGCATTGCTGAACTCAAGGAGGTGTTTGGGGGCAACTGAGGAGAAGTTGGGAGTGTAGATGGTCTAGAAGCCAATGAGGCCCATGCTGAGTTCGCTGCACGTGCTGAGCACATGCACCGTGACCATGCCGCTGCTAATACAAGGTGTCCTCCTGGCCCTGGACGTGGCCGTGGGCGTGCCCAAGGTTTTGGTCGAGGTGGTGCTGCGGCATATGATGTTGATTGGGATGACGACCTTCACTTGCACCGCAATGATAATTATCATTGCTGACGGCATGAAGATGATGATTTGGAAAAGGTCAAGCTGAGCATTCCCAAATTCCAAGGAGGAACTGATCCTAAAGAGTACCACACCTGGAAGTTGAAAGTGGATAAATTATTTCGTTTATAGCGATGTTCCGAAGACAGAAAATTGAAGCTTGCTGCTGTGGAATTTGATGGGTATGCTCTTGTGTGGTGGGACCAAGTAGAGCGTCAACGAGCCGAACGGGGAGAACCACCCGTGACCACTTGGGTTGATATGAAGGCAGAGATGCGTGCTCGTTTTGTGCCAAAGCATTATACACACTCTCTTTTCAGCAAGCTCCAGAATCTGAAACAAGGAACTAAATCTGCAGAGGAGTATTATAAAGAGATGGAGCAAGCTATGATTCATGCCAAAGTGCACGAAAATGAAGAGCAAACCATGGCACGATATCTTGCTGGCCTGAATCACAATATCAAGTGCATTGTCAATTTTCAACCATATAACAATACATGTGAGCTGGTGCACCAAGCAACCAAAGCTGAACAGCAATTGGAGGAAGATGCACGGTTTTCTAGTCATGGTCCTTCAGGCCGTGGCAAATTTATGCCTAAGCCTTTCCCGAGCAAGAGTGCTTCTCCAGTTAGTTGTCAACTTTTCGGAGTGCACCAAGTGGCAAGAAGGAGGAGCCTCCATCCCTTGCAAGGAGAAGTGCACATCCAGCTGCCAGTGGCACTTCTTTAGTGGGCTCTACAGTAAGAACTCATGATATACAATGCTTCAAGTGCTTGGGACATGGTCATATGCAAAAGGATTGCCCAAATAACAAAACCATGTTGTCCACTGAAGCAGGCGAGTATGAATTAGCCAGTGAAGACGAAGACGACCCGTTTGCTGATTTTGATCACTTTGATGATGTGGACGAGGAGGATGGAGATGGGCAACTAGTGTGTAGCATCGTTAATCTGTCTGTAGTGATTTGCATGCAGAAGGTGTTAAGTGTGCTGCCCAAACCATCTATGGAATAGCGATGCAACCTGTTTCACACCCGCGCACCAGTGGGAAAGGGGAAAGCATGCAAAGTGATAATCGACAGTGGTAGTTGTCACAATTTGGCAAGCAAAGAGTTATGCACCAAGCTAGGACTGAAGTTTATTCCACATCCTCATCCTTACCATGTTCAGTGGTTAAGTGAGAATGGAGAGGTGAAGGTGACCTACATGGTACGTATACACTTCCAGATTGGCACTTACCGTGATATCGTTGATTGTGATGTTGTGCCTATGACTGTTTGCCATCTACTGCTGGGTAGGCCATGGCAATATGATCGTGCTATCGTACATCACGGGCGTAGCAATTGCTACAAATTCAAGTGGAACAACAAGGATGTGTTGTTAAAACCACTTACTCCTGCTAAAATTTTAAATGATTCTGTGCAAAAGACGGAGGTCAAAGTAGAGCATGAGAGTGAAAGAGGGAAGAATAGAGTGATTCCACCTTCGGTGAGTGAGCGCCACAAGCCAAATCTGAGTGGTAATAAGAAAAGTGAGGGAGAGAACAAGTTAGTAATGATAGCCTCCAAATCAGAAATTAGAGAGCTGAGTGAGAATCCCACTTTGATACACTTTGTACTTGTGAACAAGGATGCATTGCTTACTGCTAATAACTTAACTTCCCTTCCTAGTGGTGTTGCTCATGTTTTGCAGGAATTCAACGATGTGTTTCTAGAGGAGGTACCTGCTGGGTTTCCACCAATTCGCGAGATCGAACATAAGATCGACTTGATTCTAGGAGCGTCACTGTCCAATCAACCACCGTACCGCACAACCTCAAGGAAACAAAAGAAATTCAGAAACAAGTACAAGAGCTTCTATCCAAAGGGTACGTTCGTGAAAGCCTAAACCCTTGTGTTGTTCCTGTTATTTTAGTTCCTAAGAAAGATGGTTCATGACGCATGTGCGTAGATTGTAGAGCGATTAATAATACCACTATTCGATATCGTCATCCTATTCCTCGCTTAGATGATATGCTAGACAAATTGAGTGGTGCTGTTATTTTCTCTAAAATAGATTTGCGTAGTGGTTACCATCAAATTAGGATGCATGAAGGGGATGAGTGGAAAACAGCTTTTAAAACAAAATTTGGTTTGTATGAGTGGTTGGTAATGCCATTTGGTTTAACTAATGCACCTAGTACATTCATGCGTTTAATTAATCATGTTTTAAGGCCTTTGATTGGTAAATTTGTGGTTGTCTACTTTGATGATATCCTGATTTACAGTCACACTGAATCTGAACACATTGACCATATTCGACAAGTTCTACAAAGTTTACGCGATCCTAAACTGTTTGGTAACTTAGAGAAGTGCACTTTCTGCAAAGATCGTGTAATCTTTTTGGGATATGTTGTTTCTGCGCAAGGAGTTGAAGTAGATGAATCTAAAATTAAAGCGATTAAAAATTGGCCAACTCCTATGAACGTAAGTCAGTTTATAAGTTTTCATGGCCTCGCTGGTTTTTATCAACACTTTGTGAAGGACTTTAGCACTGTCGCTGCCCCCATTGAATGAACTTACTAAAAAGGGTGTTGAATTTATTTGGGGGGTAGCCCAAGAAAATGCTTTTGCTGAACTTAAGAAACGCTTGACTGAAGCACCGTTGCTTGTTTTACCTGATTTCACTAAAATTTTCAAAATTGAATGTGATGCTAGTGGTCTTGGTATTGGCGGTGTTTTAATACAAGAAGGTAGACCGGTAGCTTATTTTAGCGAGAAATTGAATGGTGCTCATTTGAATTATCCAGTCTATGATAAAGAGTTTTATGCGTTAGTGTGTGCTTTAGAAATTTGGTAACATTATTTATGGCCTAAAGAGTTTATTATTCATTCTGATCATGAAGCATTGAAGTATTTAAAGCGTCAAGTAAACCTGAACCGTAGACATGCCAAATGGGTAGAGTTCATTGAATCTTTCCCATACATTGTGAAATATAAGAAGGGGAAGGACAACGAATTTTTTTTAAATAATCTATTTTTTATTCAGAAATACAGAAATAATGCCGCTTAATTTTTTTACAGAAATAATCTCCTGTCGCTGAACGGTTGGGCGACTCGTGCAAGTCGCCCAGCCGAACTGCGACCAACCTTGACGTCGTTGAACGAAACAGCGATTTAAAGGTTCGAGGCAAGGTCGCTTTACGGAATAGCGACTTGAAGAGAGTCGCTATTCTATCGCGTGACTTGCTCGCAGCTCAACCCAAGTCGCCCAACCGTATGGCGACTTGGAGCGGTTATAAAACCCCGCGCGTGGCCGAACCGTCGCCATTCCAACGAGTGAACCGCCGGGAACCGAGAGAAAAGAAGAGAAAGGGAGGGAAAGAAGAGGAAGAGGAAAAGAAGAGGAGGAGAAAAAAAAGAGGTTTTTTGTTTCGCATCGACGACTAGGACGGTAAGTATTAATTTGTAGAAGTTTATTTTTGAAACCATGGTAGGTTAGCAAGCAACTTTAGGTGTAGTGACATATTGTTAACAAATATTTAGAGATGACATGATTAATTACTAACCATGGTACGTTAGCCTCAAACATCGTGTGTAGTGACATATTGTTAGCAAATGTTTAGAGATAGCATGATTAATACTTAGAAGTTCGTATAAAGGAAAAATGAGTTAGTAAAAATAAATTTAGTTGTACTATTCCGCGTGCTGCACTAATTGCGTACGGGCTAGATGAATGATAACATGTTACTTTTGTATTATATAAACACGTCGATAACCCGTGCATTCGCAAATGCTAGTTTATAGAATGTTAAATACAAGTATTTTTTTTGCAGGTATGGATCAAGACCCTACTGGTTCGGATTGGCATTTCAGTCTGCTGAACCGGTTGGTCGACGTGCAGCATCGCGCGAGCCATCGTGTGCCACATCCGGTTGGCGGGGACGACGCGGCTGAGTTGGGGGTGGTTCGTACGCGGACACCCCGACGGGCTTGGAGACTAGACCCACGCTGGGTAGAGAGGTCTGTCGCAAGCTGTGCCATTTTTTTGTATCGTATGCGCACTATGTACTTACTTCTTCGTGCTTTGTAGGCTGAGCCGTTCTGGCCTTCTACCTCTCGCACGGATGGTAGAGGCCACCGAAGAGGATGGCGGTCCGATCGATGACGATGGGGAGGTCCAGGCCAGTCAGGAGCGGTCACGACGATTCCCGTTCGACCGGTCGCTCCTGACTGCCCTGGTGGACCGTTGGCGGCCCAAGACGCACACCTTCCACCTCCCTTTCAGGGAGATGGCCCCTACTCGCAGATGTTGCGATCTTTGCCGGCTTGCCTATCGCGGAGCCCTCGCATTCCCGTCGGACGCTGGTGTGGATCGCGCGACGACTGTTAAGCGTGTTTCGGGGGTTCTTGGGGGCGGAGGTCAGCGCCTCATGCCGACTTCTCGGCGGCAATGGCATGGCGCCCTGCGGTGGCTTTCGAGTTCCGCACGATACTACCTATTTTGCATGTTTAGCGATTCATTGAGACATGACGGGCTTACTAATAATTCGTTTACAGAGGTCGAAAGCAGATGGTCCCACACCACGCCGACCGTGTGTCGCGGCACCGGGCGTACTGTTGTGGCTCTTGGTACTGGTATCTTGTTTATCAAACAGACCACGGTGACTCCGTCGATGCCCGCCTCGTGGGGTACGCGAGGGCCATCGCGGATGGCGAGGAGCTAGAGATCATGTTTGAAAATGTCTGCGTACTGTTACCTGACGCTTTGACACACTCCTTTCAGACAGACATCAACGTCGGGGTTGCCAGCGACGGACAGTCGATCCTGGACAGGATCGGCATTGGTGCGGAGGTCACGCGCGACGAGCTAGTGCAATTTGTTCGTTGGGAATGCAGTGCGGCGAGGCGATGTGTGGCCCTTACGTCATGCAGGACGGTACAGGAGGTGGCCTCATCGGTGCAGGAGGTGGGCTCCTCTGTCCGGAAGGTGGCCTTGTCGGTGCATAGGTCGAGGACGCCACGCCCTCTGACCTCAGCGGCGAGCTCGGGAGGGCACGCCCATGTGCCCCGCTTCGCGCCACGCCGCCTCCTCTCTGCGCTGCAAGGGGCGGAGGGTCCAGTGGGCACGCAGGTCGCACCCCACCGCCATCGGCGTCAGGGCCGTATGTTTTCGTCCCCGACCCGTCCGGACAGTATGGTGGGTATGACATCCCACACTTCACCTACCAGTCAGGTACGTTTCCTCTCTTCAGGTTTGCGATCGTCGATATATTGTAGAGATTAACATTATTTGCCATGCAGGTACTGTTGTCCAGCCGACACATGAGTTCTCCCCGCACGAGGATGTGGATCAGTACTTCGCGGAAGCACCCGGGGAGGTCCAGGGGGCAGCTCAGCCTGCACCTACTGAGGTTATTTCGATTGAACAGCTTAGCGGGCCCCTAGTGATCACGCAGCACCAGGTGGAGTCGACCCCCCTGGGACCACGGATCGGCAGGGCTCCTGAGCGCCTTTCCCTGTCTGGGCCCTGGCCTAGGCACCCCGCGCTTCGGAAGCCCAAGCGGGGGCGTATTGCTCGGCGCGGAGGAGGTGCTGCGGGTGGAGCAGCGGGTGGCCAGTAGGGGGTTTACATATTCTGTGTTTACGTATTGTATTTCGTAGGTACTATGACATAACTTGTATTATGTGTTGACGTATTCTGCTTCGTAATTACTATGACTTTGTTTGTGACCTAGTCGGGCTAGTACTTACTACCAAGTCGTCCAACTCATTTATTCAATGCATATAACTTAAAGCACACGACACATCGATGCAACATGTAAACTCGATAAAAGGCAACTGCAATAACGCGTCCACCATTTAGTTACATGCTTTACTTAAATTGAACATAAGTGCGCATGTAGGGACACTACCGACGTACAAGCTTCTCCACCCGTGCCTAATTGTAAAAGGTGCCTCTCGCTACCCACATAGAGTGCTCTCCAGTTAGGCGCCTCGGATGTGGCTGGCCGTCGTTGTAGTGGCACGCACATATGCAGGTAGGGTTGGCACAGTAGCATGTGGGATCATAGGAACTTCCTATGTTTACGACCTCCTCATTGCCCCTCTCGTGCTGCATCTGTTGGCGGAGGTCGTCAATTTGCTCCTTGAGATCGTCAATTTGCGCCTCCAAATCAAAGATTCGGTTCCACAATACATCCACGTACCTCTCAACATGTCATTCATGGGGAGGATCGATCCAACGGGTGAAGTTGTATTTCACCATCTGCTACAACGAACAGTTAGTATGGAGGATGCATTAGCAGTAACATGAACAAAACTTTTACCCCAGAGTATGGGCATCGGAAGAAACGCCGTCCACCATCGAAAGGGCCGTCTATGGCCTGCACGATAGTGTCCTCCCCGTGTCCGCATTTACGCCATACCGGTTGAGCACGCTTCTTCGGCATCAACTGGTAGTTAGGGCCGAAGTCCTCCCTCCTTTCGACGCTGGTGCGGCTTCAACCGGTTGGGATCGGGTCCTCGGCGTCTGCCATCATATGTTACTGTAAGACGGAGAAGGTTCTTCTTCCTACGATTTCAAGGGTCGAGTGGTTCTAATTTCGGAGCGTGGGGCGTGCGTTTTATAGCCCCGCGGGGGGAGGCTAACAAAACGATGTATGTATTAGCTTGCAGATGACAAGACCAGACGAGACTGGGTGCTTTGAGCATAGACAAGACCACACGGGGCAGCTTTGCGCAGTGATAAGACCAAAGGAGTCACTTTCTACAAAGGCTAAGACCACACGACAGCTTTTATGTCTCGAGAAGACCACACGGCCAGCTTTCGATGCGGTCTGCGGCAATTTGTCGCAGCTTTAGGATTTAGGTTTAGGGTTAGCCTTTTCAGATCGAATTGACAACTCAATTAAAGCCTCGCCAGCTTTTAAGACCGAAAAGACAAGACTCTGCAACGAGTGTTCTCACCTCTTCGTAATATCACTTACCTTTCTACTTAGCACTCATTACTATCTCAATCGTCCTCACAAAATTCTACAGAAATTTAGCGCACTACAACAACATACAACGATCACAACATGTTATTGCGAGTCTGACATATTTTGTACCCTTCATATTCTACGAAAATAACAAACAGACCAATCAACGTTGTCACCACACTATTATCTTCTAAAAAATAACATCATATAATACAATTTGCTAAATACAATACCTACAACATGTAATATCTATTTTAACACAATTGTTCCAATTGGATTCACATAATTCCAAGTTTATTTGCTCAAATCGCCCAACGGTTGGCGATTTCAAATAAGTCGCTCACTATCACATGACGTGATAAACTCGCTTTACAAATCAGCGATTCAAACACATCTCGACATCGGTTTACGACTATAACGATCGACTTAAAGTCGCTTTACCATCGCTACGACTTGAAGGTTAGTCGCATTTCTACTTGGGCGACTTGCACGAAGTCGCCAACCGCTCACCACAGGAGATTATTTCTGTAAAAAAAAATTAAGCGGTATTATTTCTGTATTTCCGAATAAAAAATAGATTATTTAAAAAAAATTCAAAGGACAACATGGTTGCTGATGCTTTATCTAGAAAAAACGTGCTTTTGACGCAAGTAGGCATCCAAGTTCCTAGATTAGAAAGTTTGCGTGATTTGTATGAAGCTGATCATGATTTTTTGATTCCTTGCTCCAAATGCACAGATGGGAAAGGTTGGGATAAGTTTCACATATGTGATGGATTTCTTTTTTGTGCTAATAAGTTGTGTGTTCCAGAATCGTCCATTCATTTGTTTTTGTTGCAAGAAGCACATGCAGGTCGTTTGATGGGCTATTTTGGACGCAAAAAGACTCTGTTGATGTTGAGCAATCACTTCTATTGGCCTAAGATGAGGCGAGATGTGGACAGGTTTGTCCAACGTTGTATTACTTGTCATAAGGCTAAATCCAAGTTGAATCCACACGGTTTGTACACTCTTTTACCCATCCCTGATGTTCCTTGGGAAGATATTAGTATGGATTTTGTTTTGGGGCTACCAAGAACTAAGAGGGGTAGGGATTCCATATTTGTGGTTGTGGATCGTTTTTCTAAAATTGCACATTTCATTCCGTGCCACAAGAGTGATGTTGCGTCGTATGTTGCTGACTTATTTTCAGGGAGATTATACGACTTCATGGTGTTCCAAGGACCATTGTCTTAGATCGTGATGTGAAGTTCATGAGCTTCTTCTGGAAGATATTGTGGAGCAAATTGGGGACGAAGTTGTTATTTAGCACAACTTGTCATCCCCAAACTGATGGTCAAATGGAGGTGGTCAACCGAACACTCTCCATGCTGCTACGGGCCATGACAAAGAAGAACTTGTGTGAGTGGGAGGATTGTTTGCCACATGTGGAATTCGCTTACAACCGGGCTGTGCACTCCACTACGCAGCTATGTCCGTTTGAGGTGGTACATGGCTTTAAGCCAATTACGCCACTGGATTTGTTGCCGCTGCCACCTTCAGATCGTGCTAATATGGAGGCTTCCAAACGAGCTGATTTTGTGAAGCAATTGTATTTGAAAACGAAGGCTAAAATTGAGAAGAAGACGAAGTATTATGCTGAGAAGGCGAACAAGAGAAGAAAGAAGGTGTTGTTTCAATTATGCGATTTAGTGTGGGTACACTATCGCAAGGATCATTTTTCAGAACACCGCAAATCAAAGCTGCTGCCAAGAGGAGATGGACCTTTCAAGGTGCTTGCGAAGATTAACAACAATGCATACAAGATTGAGCTTCCTGGCGATGAATATGGCGTGAGCTCTACGTTCAATGTCGCTGATTTATCACCTTTCTTTGGTGGTGACGATCCAGCGTCGAGGACGACTCCTTTTCAAGAGGGGGAGGATGATGAGGGCATCTCTACGACATCTTCTTCCCCTCCACACAAGTGCACAGATGACATGCCAGAAAAAAAAAACATTGATGACATGCCAGAAAAATGGAGAGGAAAATTACACTGATGAAGAAGCTGTAGGGTTGGCATGTAAGGACCATCATGGATGTTGAAAAACAGTGGGACATTATTCACCACCACAAGATTCAGATGATTTTGGCTAGAGAAAGAAACCAACTGTGATTAGTGCACTTTGAAAGGCCACAATCTTTTAACAAAAAA
Organism: Phyllostachys edulis; assembly: GCA_036346405.1. Taxonomy (NCBI): domain Eukaryota; kingdom Viridiplantae; phylum Streptophyta; class Magnoliopsida; order Poales; family Poaceae; genus Phyllostachys; species Phyllostachys edulis. Next base: position 4,171,038 of record CM070557.1, on the reverse strand, counting down.
AATGATTTCTTTGAAACAATTTTACCAACAATTACATGTACCTTTACTTATTCTGAAGTTGAAAGAATAAGGGAAGAAGGAAATGGACAAATGAAAATTTTGAGTATGTCCATAGTATACTACAAACATAAAGATAGGCTATTATTAAGCATGTTGAACCAGAAAGATAAATTACTAATCATTTAACAACCATCATGGGCGACTTCTTTGGAAGTAAGTCATCTAGCAAAGGTTCAAGTCCAGGGTACTGCAACAAAATTGATTTCAATAAAGCTAAACTACAGACTTTGCAGCTGAAATGAAAGAGATATGGAGGGTTATCCAGATTCTTTGACATAACACAACCTCATCAGCAATACTTTGCCGAATCTTTCACTATACAGAGGCCTTAACTTGATTATGTGCAGATATATCTTCAAAGGAGAACCTGAGATCAAAAGGAGCAAGTTCGTTTTATTGTGCCAAACAATGTGCAACAAAAATCTTGCATAGGGTATAATGACGTTCCATGCCATAATCATTCTGCAAATAAAGGTCATTGAGCTATGTGTCCAAAACCAGATCAAATGGGACTTCAAAACAGCGAGCTAGTTGGGGCACCACCAGAAAGAGTCCTGAACAATTTGATCTAAAGCACAGAACAATAATTGCCTAAAGCACTTTGTTACTAGGGGTTATGGCAGTAGCCTTCCTCTAGCAAAAGGAGGCAAACAAAAGAACTCAAGTTGCATCTGTGGCTTTGTGTGTATGGCTGTAGAGCATGGTCATTCTAGACTACCCAATTCCAGAGTGTATCAATTATGTCTCAAGTAATGGCAGCATTTAGGAAACCACCAAATGTTGTCATGTGCTTTATACGCAATCTAAGCACTAGCAAATGTTGAAGCAAAGTTCTAAAGAGTGGTGATACCTCAAGCTTAGCCAACTGTGCAAGGGCTTCCATTCTAGTGTTGTGATGTCGCTATTTCTCCATCTCCACAGCTTCCATGGTTTCAATCATACTACTCTGCAACTCTGAAGCCTGAAAATTAAACATGAAAAGTGTTGAAACAAATACCGATAAAGAATCGTCACTTTCTGGAAATCAATCTCACAAGATAACTTCTATAAGACAAAATAACAATGCTTTCACAGAACACTTAGCAGTCCAACTTTGCCTCACAAATGACAAGAAATAGTTGTAGGAACAGAGCATGGGAAGACAAGCTAAGAACCAAAATTGACAGCACTAGTCACAAAATGTGGATCCAATTAGGCTTTTTTATATCATGCAAAAACTCTTTATCTATAAATAATATATGCAAAACAAAATAAACCAAATCCCCCAATAAAAATAAAGCAATGCAATCAATGGATCATAGTATGAAAATAGCAATGCTATAAACTCAAAACAGTAATAGAATAATGATAGCAAGAGCAAAGTCAATAAACATGATTAGAATTGAGTCACCCTGATTTTAGTACATCAACTAGATTGTGTTGAATGCTAATTTTATTACCACATTTTGTGAAAAGGAAAAGGATAAGAAAAGGGTGCTCACTGACATGGTTGAGATCAGCATAAAGTTGCATAACCAACCAACCGTTCAAGCTGTGTCACTTGAGTTCAAATGTTGGGTTCCTAGATGTTGCTGATCACAACGCAAACCCATCCAAGCTAAGCAGAATTAGGTCCTACAAGACAAGAAAAGGGTGCTACAAATGCTACTCAACGCATTGTATGCAATGAGGTCTGGTTCCAACCGAGGATCCCAACTCGAAAAATCATGTGCCTCTCTTCTCTGCCATCCTCTTCCCCCACCCCATAACCCAACAAGAGGTATCCCTAGTACACCTCAGTATGCAATACACATGCACATAGAACATCTCATAGTAGTAGCATCACTCAAGCCATCACATAGCATTAGGGGGTAGGGAGTAGAGAGGGATTAAGGGGGGGTAATTTTTTTTTTACCTCAGTGCAGCGGTGAAAGCAGACCACAGCAGCCCACCCAATCCCTTTTCACATGCATAAGCACAAGGCAAGAACCATATCATTGAATTGAATCAAGAACAACATTGAAATCTGAAAGTGAACCTTAAGCATCAAACATCACCAAATAATTAATCAAACTCATACAAACCAAAGGCACCAGAGGAGAGAAAATAAGGGGGTAAAGGGGAGCCATTAGCCTGTCATGTAGGACAAGAGGAGCAAGAGCCGACGGCCGCAGTTGCAGGTCGGCCGAGCCACCAGCACTTGAGGGCATGGCGCCGAGCCCAGAGGCGCTGGCATGGCGGCGGTGGCGGCAAGCCACGGGCCGGCCGATTAAGTCGAGGCATTGGCCACTGTGCCGCTGGGAGCAGTGGAGCAAGGCGCGACCGAGGAGGCACGGGCGCGCCAAAGTGCGGATGGCGAGGCTGGCCGGGCCGAGCTAGAGGGGCTTACATGGAGGAGGTGCAAGCGAAGCCGAACCAGGGACGCAGAAGGGGGCGCACACGGGAGGTGGCACTAGGTGCTGGGGACGAGCTACCGAGCCGAGAAGGAGGCGCTGGAGGGAGAGATTGGTCGGAGGAGGAAGAGAGCCAGGGGATTTTTCTGTGGTGGGGAGATAAGAGAGATGAGGGAGGAGGTCGCTGGGGAGGAGGGAGGAGGGAGACGAGGAGGAGAGAGGAGGAGGACGGCGGTGCCGGATGAGAGAGGAGGCGGGCGGCGCTTGGGAGGAGGGAGTCGGGGGAGGAGGCAACGCAGGCGCGGAAGGAGGAGGGAAAAAGGCGTAGGCGTGGAGGAGGATTGGGGATGTAGGGTTAGTGGTGGGAAAAAAGGGCGCGGCACGCTCTCCTTTCTTTCCCGAGTGTTTACGTTTTAAAACACTAGGGATTATATTTCAACCCGTTACAACTGCCGCCTCTCGTCTTTATTTCCCGAGTGTTATTGAAAACACTCGAGAAAGTTATTTCTACCCCCGAGTGTTATTGAAAACACTCGGAAAAGTTATTTCTACCAAGTGCTAACGTTCCGTCCCAAGTGTCTTGTGAAACACTCGGAACCCCGTCCAGACACTTGGGAAACAAGCAGTTTCTGGTAGTGTGTGAGCCTGCTTTGATAAAGACTCTGGCTTTGACTGAAAAGGTTGATCTCGTCGAAAATCTTGGTCAGTATCCAGGTACAAGAACAACAGAGGGAGGAGAACTTAGAAATAATAACAGGTACTTCACGATCCAGGCAATTTTCTTTAAAAGCACACGACCGCTCCTCATGCATGATTAGCATCACCTGGACCACTAGACTAGCCACATTCTAACGTACAAATAATACAAGCAATCAATTATTTTCTCCCTCTCTCTCTCTTTCCTTATTTCTCCTCTTAATTTATTAATTTCACCTGACATATATCCATCTCAATCCTCTCCATGCAAATGCAAGAACCCCCCACATAGGCACCAGCCACAAACTGACACCTATATATAGCCCCACTGCTGGCATTGGCGAGCATCTATTTATACCCCCTGAGCTCCCCTAGTTCTCACACATCTCACCAGCCACAAACTGACACCTAGTGCAGCTGGCTAGCTCATCCTCACACAAACAGCAACACAAACACAAAGATACATATATCTCTCTCTATATCGATCATGGTGAGGCTGATGGAGATCTCCAAGAAGTGGAACAGCCGCAGCAGCAGGGTCACCTCCCCTACCGCGGCAGCGGCGGCGGCCGCACCGGCGTGCCCGCGGGGCCACTTCGCGGCGTACACCCGGGACGGCAGCCGGTTCTTCATCCCCATCGCCTACCTCGGCAGCGACATCTTCCGGGAGCTCCTCAACATGGCCGAGGAGGAGTTCGGCGCGCCCGGCGACCGCCCCATCGTGCTGCCGTGCTCCGCCGGCTGCCTCGAGCAGATCCTCACCGCCTTCCGGGGCTCCAAGAAGTGCACCGGCGCCGGCAGGAGCAAGATTTGGTAGTTGGAGCAAACGCATCCATGCATGCATGGTTGATTAATCTCTATAGCAACTAGCTTTGATCGATTAATTCGTTGGTGCTAATGATTGTTAACCTAGGGTATTGTGATCGATCAATCGATCCCTTAATTCTTGGGAGATTCATTAGTTGATGTTAATTTTTGCTGCCCTCCTGGTAATGATGTGTGCTTATGTACATGCGAATGTGCATGCTTTCAGGAGGGTTGCTGTGGTTGCCAGCTGCCATGATGTAACATCTTAATTCCTAGCTATCATTTTCTTGTCTTTATTTCTTGTCTTGTTTGGTTTCACCTTCTTAAGTTGTTGCATGGTGTTGATCGATGGATGGTAAGTAACCCATCATGTTGTAACATCCAAGTGTAGCTGCCCATGCTCCATTATTAGTATGTGTAATTTGAGGCATTTCCTTCTCACTCATTTATGAGATGAGCGCAAGTGAAACTTGGATATGTTGGATTATTTCGCCTATGTATGGTGCCATGGTGGTTAGCAATTAATGAATCAAGTAGAGCTTTGCAATACTTCTCTACTAGATGAAAAGGACATACATACTCGTCTTGTACGTATCCATTCCAAAAAAAAAATGAATGACATTACATCACTTCATTAAAATAACGGTTTCACTATTTGTAAGCTGCTTGATTTTTTGTAGCTTTATAAATAGACATTCCCTTGAAATAGACAGACATTCAGTTCCATTGAAAGAATGAATCATGCCCATTAGTTCTATTGCAATAGTTGCAACTAGAAAAAGAACTTTTCAACTCCTCCCGTACTAATCCACCCATGTACAATAGTTCTGCCGCTGCTTGCACAACTAGAATTTCCGCAGCAACGCACGGGCACCTACCGGTACGCACGAGTACCGAAATACCGCACGTCTTGGTGTACATACTACACACGTGGAATCATGGAGACGACGGACGTCAATTAGCTAGATTCAGGTGGCACATTGCCTTCACCATGGAGCAGAGCACATGGGAGCTGCATATATGCTTCTGCCTGCCTGACTCAGCAACTAACCCATAAGTACATATCAGAGCTGAAGCTTAATCCACATCACTCATATATGATTCGCTCCCATCCCATGCATATACTACGCATGCACATTAAGGCGCATTTTCCGTAGAGCGTCGCTGTCCTAAAGTAGTAGACTTGTGCAAGATTTTCGGATTTCAATTGGATGGATGGGTAGAGAGAGAGAGACTTAGAGAGAGAGAGAGAGAGAGAGAGAGAGAGAGAGAGAGAGAGAGAGAGAGAGAGACTTATGTGGCTTAGCTAGGAATGTGGTGAGAGTGAGGTATCAAGATTGCAATGGGGGATAAAGAAGTGTTGCCGGTGTGGCTTTGCTTTCGGTTAAGTAAACACTGTTGTTCCCTTCTGGCCGGCCGGACCCACCTTCACAATTCAGTAGAGGATTTGTTGGCACAAAAAGAGGACTACATAACGAACATTAACACACATCACCAAATTGAAGTTGGGGGTATATTAATTTTGCCTTATGTTGCAATGAGAAAAGCTTTTATGCTCTCCAAAATCTGAGACACGAAGTTTGAAGCCTGTTGAGTGTTGAGGGTCTGATTTGCAACCACTCGCTGCTACATTACTACTAGCCAACAACAGTAGTGCTTTAGCATTTTTGCAATGTTTTTTTCTGGAGAGCATGGAGGGCTGACTCAGGGGTCAGGGGGGGACCATCACAGTTTTTGGGAGGGAGGGGAGAAATACCATCATGTGAGGGATCCGGATGCTCTGCTGTAACGCGGAGGATCACCGTAAAACAATTAGTCATGAAATGTGTGAATAAGACTCAACAAGAAGATCAAGTGATAATCATCTGCGAGAACAGTGAAATATTTACTATAACAATTTTCCTACGGCGAAAAAAACCGTGTAGAAAATACTGTGGCGATTGATCTGGGTCTTTGCTTTTCGATCGAACGGTGAAGATGGCCTATAATGTGTGGCACTATAGATCATTTGTATTGAACCCTTCGATGCCGAGGATCCATTTCCTTGTGGGAGGGGAATTGGCAGCAGCTGGTACATGAAAGGCGACACCTCTGTCCTCGATCATTTTGGAGAGGGAAACTCAAAGGCAGTAGGGAACATTTCGGCATCCCAGCAAGTGAGTGTTGGGTGGGGAGTAATGGCGGGCAGCCGCTGCATGTGCTCGCCATCCATCCAAATATCAAATATGCACGTGCATGGCTCAGGGCCATTTGTTTCTTGTGCTTTTCTTGTCTCGGAGATGCAAGCAACGCGTTGTCATTTTCCATCACGCTAACACGAAGTACCAGTATGCTTGCTACCAGCTGATTCAGATTCAGTACATCAGAAGCAGAGGCAACCGGGTTTCACACGCTTGTCGTCTCGCCTCGCGTGCTCACAAATGGCTACGAGATCACCGTGCGAGACTGATCGATCGACTTGGTTGCATTAATGCAAAAAGAATAATACTATCTGCTTATTAGGTGGTGCATTGGTTAGGTACGATAATGAACATGCGTTAGGACGAACTCTGAAACCCTAGCTAGCCCTCCGATTTGCATGGAAGCAAACCACTCTTGATGGCTCAGATTATGTCAGTCCTTCTCTCGCTTTATGATCCTCCATCATTTGCCAAGTATAACTACACTCGATCGACAAATTTTAGAATTGAAAACCACATGTCTCGATAGTTCAAATTTTGTTGATCTCTTCAGTCAGACTCGATGAAATTGGATTATAGTGTTTGTAACACTAATTGAGCAAGAGACTGTATCATTGAACTGGCAGTTCATTTGCATTGAGTTGCTCTCATTTCATTTATTTTGACAAATTTTTTCTTCTGTCCATAGAAGGTTAACAGTACAATATTATGGATAGACAAATAGGATACGCACACAAACGGAAACTGCTTTCCTGACGTGGACGTACGTGCATGTCGCAAAGAATGCATTCCATGCGCTTCATATATATACTTAATGCATGCCATGCACTTCATATATATACTTAATCCATGGCATCTAACACTGAGATCTTAACAGTGTGGTTCTGTTTGGATTTAACTATTTTTAGAGAATACCATGGTTTCTTAGAAATACTATGGTATTAAAAAAAAACTTTGAGGTGTTTGATACAACAAACATTGTCACTACTACAGAGAAGGTTATACTGGACGCCTCATCACAGACGGTTCCCTAGAATCCATCAGTGTTGTAATTAGCACAGACGGTTTTACAAGTGTGACCGTCTATGTTACTAGCGACGGCTAAAACTGTCTGTGATATGTAATTATCACATATGGTATTTAATAAGAATCGTCTGTGATAATTCACAGACGGTTATTAATAAGAACCGTCTGTGATAATTGCAGACATCTGTGATAATTGCAGACGTCACAGACAGTTTTTAATTAGAACTGTTTGTGAATTATCACAGACGGCTCTTAACAAACACCGTTTGTGACGTCTATGATAATTGCAGACATCATAGATGGTTTTAATCCGAATCGTCTATGATAAGTCACAGGCGGTTCTTAAAAAGAATCGTCTGTGATAATTTTGTATCACAGATGGTTCGTGGTTAGAAGTGTTTGTAATATGTATCTCTTAAACGCATCAATGTCGCTTCGGCCCCCCGATGCGTCTCTTCGTCTCACGCACCGAATTTATTCCTTGTTTTATAAAAATGATCATCCTGAGAGACCATGTGGTCGTGACTCCATGTGAGTGATGAGTAATTGACAAAGTTTAGGATAGTCGAGTTTGGGTTGAGTGGTACGGAGTCGAGTCGTTGCATGGCGCAATCGGGCTCTGTCGGACTTGGTCAAACTTGGTCGTATGGGATTAGGATGCATATTCTTTGTTTCGACAGGTTTGGACTTCATCAATGGTAAATATGATGGTATTGACGCTTTCATGTATCGGCGGTGCTATTTGATGTGTTTCTTGTCTGTGGTGCAGGACGCCGAGGCGAGTCGTGGCGGACACGGTGGACGGACTAAGCGCAGTGGCGCCGAGGTCGAACAGTCGGGATGTGTCAAGATGACGAGACTCGAGGTGGTTGCAGGCGTCTTGAGGCAAGGAGCGCTGAAGCTTCGGAAGGTGCACGAAGGGCGAATCGAAATTCGCGTGGTACACAAGCGGGGCCTTGCCGTTGGACCTAGCGGGCGTAATAGGGTGGAGACCCGTTAGCTGTGGGCTATAAAAAGGATGGAGGGGCTGCATGCCCTTGAGAGCACTTGAAAAGGGAATTAGGGTTTGCTAGAGTAAAAGGAGTCTTTAGTGGTTGTTTTGGCTTTAGGCTTTAGTGGTTGAGGGTTGTTGGTGGAGGCAGAGGTGTGCTCCCTGCTTGTCCCCTTTGTAGCTTTCCAGAGTGTGTTCATCCCTCCTCAAGCATGTATGGGTGTGTTCTTGAGGTTTGAGAGTGGGAGAGGATGAGATGAAAGCTTGTAATCATTTCTCTTGTATCAATCATGTATCTCTCTTCCTTTAGATCAATATGAGATGGTGTTTGTTTCATATTTGAGCTCTCTGTCATTTTTCCTTCGATGACCTCTTTTGGAGATTTCTTGATTTCTTGGTTTTGAGTTCTTGCTTACTGGGATTGGCCAAAATGGGTTGCTCTGTGATGGGTTAGTGCTTCAAGATCATTTGATCAAGTTTCCCTAGAGTAAACTTAATTTTATTCTCAGATTTCCTTTTAAGTTCCCTGTTCATGGTTTGCATTTCTAGGGTTTGAGGTCGTTTCGATTCCCTTCACGAGATGGCATAAAACTTGGCATGAGAGGTCCAGAGGCTATTGCTAACCTATCCTCAAAGTTTCATAGCCAAATGATCAAAGATGAAATGGGAAATTGAGTTTTGGGCAACCCTCTGTACTTTTCGTGTTTTTGTCCAAATTCTCAATCTCTTGCTTCTAAGTTTGAATTCTTTGTTTTCCAAGCCCTCCTTGCTATTTGATTTTTAGTGGTGATCCTCTGGGACTAAAAGATTGGAAGCAAACCTTTGTTTTCTTTTATCTTGTCTTTAGTAAGTTCTCCATTCTGTTTTGACCCCTTCAATTTCTTGTTTTCACCACTTCTTCTGCAGATTTCAGCCTCTATTTGTCGCTATTTTCAGCCCTTCCAAATTGCAGAGCCAAATTTGAAATTGTCATTGTGAACATCATCTTTTTGCTGCAGTTTTCAGCAACAAATTCATCAATTTTAGTGCAGTCTTCAGCGGTCAAAAGCTAGCTTTTTGGGTGCACTCGCTATTTAATGTCGAGCAGTTTATGACCAACAAGTAGCTACTTGTTTGCGATCTTTTTGCTCGATTCTAGTCGCTCCTTCTTGATAGCTTTGTAGCTATTGGAGAGGAATTGTTTCGTGAGTATTTTGGGGGAGCAAATTTTAAAGTCGACATTCACCCCCCCTCTGTCGCCATTTCGGTCCAACAATTGGTATCGAGCAAGGTAAGCTCTTTTCAATAGATCTTAACCGGTCTCAAGAGCCATGGCGATGGACAAGTACTCGACCAAGCCGCCCGTTTTCGATGGCATCGTGTCGGACCCGGGAACGAAAGATCCCGAACCCTCTGTGTTCATACACCAGTCCAGGATTTCCGGTGTACAGCTACAAAAATGATAACATAACCAAATCTCGCATTTCATTAATAGTAAATCGAGTTCGATACAATTGGGCATGAAGCCAAATAAAGAAGTAAATAACACAGCGGAAATAAAAAGATAGTAGTAGGCCAGAACGATCCGCCACAGGCAATCGCCCTGGGCGAGCCTAGGCGTCGGTGTCCTCACCGTCCCGATAGTAGTCTTCTCTGAAATTTTGTTGCATAAAGCAAGCATGAGCACAACTACTGTGCTCGCAAGTTACACCAATAGGGAATTGTAATGCATGCATAAGGTAAACAAAGGACATTGGCGGGGTTATTTTATGTAAGCGGCAGCTTTAATTTAAATAATCATAATAGATTGCAAGGCCATTTTCATACATTAATTAAAATCATATTTTAAATGACAATTGAATAATGTGGATAACCTCCAAGAAAGGTGATGGATATCCTCCAATCACAATGGCTAACCGCCTAATTTTCCCCACAGGACTATCCATCCCGAAAACATCTGTTGAAACCATTTTAAAACCAAAAACAAGTCTAACTCAAAGTGGCTTTGCTAGCATGTCCATGATCATGACGCGCTATTCAATAGTTTTCTACTCGCAGAGTTTGTACAAACTTTACCCACATGATATATTATACCCTTTGTGTCGGCCAATCCACGCTTCCTAAGGCGTGTGAGATGACAAATATCACAAGGCCGTTACAATGATCTACCCCACCATACTCGTGTCGCTAAGGTTTCGCTTCCATTGGACTAACCATCCTCCGGAGCCCCTCTTGCGCCATGTGGGACTCTTGTCTAACCAACACCCACTCATACAACATGGCACGAATATCTATGAGGTATCCCAAATTATTAAGCCAGTCCTTCCCATACAGACATGTGGTGGTACGTTTTGGCATAGCAAAGGAACGCTCAAAGGTCGGTCCTTAATTGACTTGGGCGTCTTTCAAATTAAACCCTGGGCTTTAATCCTAACCAGATTAAACCCGTGCATAAACCTGCACCCACCTTTCATCCGTTACACCCAAGTCCAAACCATCTTGATTTTATTTAGTAAAACCACCTTTACAACAAATCTATGGTAAGACAATACCATAGGTTCAAGTTAAAACAAGTTTGTAAAGATTTGGCTAAATCCTCCCCAAAATCAAAATCATGGTCTAAGTATTTGCTAAGCATTTCCAAACAATTTATCTATGGGGACAAGGGATGACATTTCAAGATTCAATATTGGCCATACAAGGACAGTTGGAATATCTAATCATTTAAACAGGAATTTAAAATACTTGAATAAAAGTATGCATGCACTTAATAATTTGAAAACTGAATTTAAATAACTTTAAAATAGTAGGTGCAAGATGATCAAAGTATAACTTGCCTTCGCTGAAGTCTTGAAATTCTAATTCTTCGGAAGAATCAAATTCCCCGGAATCGTCGTAATCTAAACGTGAAAATACGACAATCAATTGAAATTCCAATAAAAACAAGACAATAGTTTAACTAACTCCAAATAAAATAATTATACTTTATTTGGCTAGATAATAATTTTAGAAGACTTTATAAGTCTGAAACACTAAATTTTGGAATTAGGAAATAAAAGATATGAATTTTACAAGTTTAAATTCTAAATTTGCAATTTAAATAGTTTTAACTTAAAAGAGACAATTTAAACTAATTCCAAATAAACAAATTTTAATTTATTAAGCTAGATAATATTTTTACAAAATCTCAGAAACTAAATTCACAAAATTTGGAGTTGGAAAGCGATGATATGAATTTTACAAATTTAAATCTAAATTTGGATTTTAAATGAATTTCTAAATTCTAAAACAGAACTAAAATGATCTCCAAATTGAATAATTATATTTTATTTAGTTAGATAATAATTTTCTAAGAATTTAGCAATTTGAATCATCTAATTTGGAACTAGGATGAATAAGTTATGAATTTTACAATTTAAATCCTAAATCTGCCTTTTTAATCAATTTCCCGAATTATTTTTCTAAAAGAAAATCTATTAATGCGCAAGGCTGACATCAGCGCACGGAATCCTCTGATTTAAAAATAATTCTGACGCGTGGGGCCCTTGTGTCAGTGACTAGGTCCATATGGACTTGGTCCACGGGCTTGGCTCACGAGTGAGGTGGCGCGTGTGTGTGACGTGGCTGCCACGTAGGCCGCCACGTTGGTCCTCGGCCGAGGTGGCGCCCGCGTTGGCGCCTGCGTTGGCCACGCGTCGGTGCTTGACGGGCGCAAGACGGACCCTAGGAACCGTGAACGGCGGCGAGTTGGGCTCGGCGAGGGCACGAGGAGGAAGAGGGATTGCGAGGATCACAATGCACACGATTGGTCACCGAGGTGGCGGTGATAGCCGGCGGCGAGGTGAATAAGCAGCAGCAGACGGGCTCGGCAGCGATGAGATGTTCGGTGGCCCCCGGCGAGGAGGTGTGCTCGGGTTCGCAGCAGACGCGAGAAGACGATGGTGTGGTCGACGGTGGCGGAGCGGCTCCGGTGGCAGCGTGTCAAGCTTCAAGCTTCGGACCGGCGGCGAAATTCCCAATTCCGGCGAGCACCGAAGAGAGAGAGAGAGAGCGGCGTCGGGAGCGGTGAGAGGAGGGCTACCCGGAGTGCCTTTTATAGGGGCGAGGAGGTCCGAGGCGGCGAGCGTGAGGTGGAGCTCGTGGCGGCGATGCTTGGCGATGTGGGGAATCCGCGAGAGAGAGGGGAGAAGGTGGGGCGAGGCGGTTGGAGGCGCCGAGTCGTGCGCTGCACGTCTTGAGGGACGCGGAGGTTGGAGCGGCCAGCTCACGGCTTCGCCTGTGAGCGAAAATGGCGAGGCGGCTTGACCATGTGGAGAAGAATGCGGGAGAAGATGACGCGGGCCGTCGGATGGAGATCGGGTGGTGAGGCGTGGGTGGCGTGTTTGCGTGAGGCCGTCCGATGTGAATCAGACGGTCACTAGAGGTGAGCCACATGTGGTTGAGACAATTTGGGTGGGCGTGTGCGTGTGTGATGTAATGGGCGGAGGCTTTTGCCCAAACACTGCTTAGGGTTTTATTTTGATTTTCTATTTTAAATAATCTGATTAATTCTTTTAGACTTGAAAATAGCAAAAAGAGTCCAAAAATTCTACAAAAATTCTCATAAATCCTTAGAGACATTTTAGACTTAATAAAATTATTCCCAACTTAAACTTGATAATAAATTTTGTAATTAAATTATTTTAGGTTTAAAACATTTAGGACAAAGCTTTTAAAATTTCGAAAATTCACAAACTCAAATAAGTTTTAAACTTTAACCAAAATTGAAATTTTGGGTCATATACATCGACACCCCTTCCGAAGAGCCGAATGGAGACATACATCCAGGCTCGGGGTATGCCATCTGGCGGAAGGTCAAGAATGCGATTCGTTGTTCTGGAGCCGATGAGAACATCAATCTGGGAACATGGTGATGTTGAGGCAAATGCAAAGGCAAGGAACATCATCATCCGTGGTTTGAGTCGTGGCGAGTTTGACAAGATATCTCACTGTCGTCCGCCTCGACATCTGGGTGACCCTCGACGCGCCCATGAGGGCACCACCCAGATCAAGACGATTCGACAGATCGGTTCAAGCGCCGAATACAACAAATTCGAGATGCTTGCTGGTGAGTCCTCGGGCGAGTGCTTTTCGCGATTTCACAAAATCTTGAGCAACCTCCGAGCGGTCGGTCTCACATACCCGACTTCGGACAACGCCGTCGATGCTCACGGCACTCGATCTGCGTGTTTGGGAGATGAAAGTGACCACCATCAAAGACACGACAGACCTCTCGACCACGACTCTTGACGCTACCACTCGCGCCTCAAGACTCACGAGATTGACGTTGTCTCTCGTCGGTTGAAGTCACATCGATGGCCTTGGTCACCGATCCCGCTTTCTTCTTCCTGCCTTCTTCGATTCTTCTTGCGGTTTCTCCTTGTGCTCTCTCGTGACATAACGATGATCGCTTAGAGCGACTTCTGCAGATGATCGCCTAGCCCTCCTAGCCCGGTTTTCCCATGCCTACAAGGGTAGGAGAGACAAAAGAGAGGAGGACCCGTGATTTGCTTTGAGTGTGGTGGCCCCAACCACATTGAAACCGCCCCAAGCCGGAGAAGGGCAAGAACGACTACGGTGGTTCGGGCAAGAACGACTACACCGACAAAAACCGCAACAAGAAGCCTCCAAATCGGGCGCCAAGAAAGAAGAATTTCCGCAACTTTGGCAAAGCCAAGAAGCTCTTCCACAGCGTCCTCACGCTTTCGGCGACCTCGACCTCAACGAGGTGGAAGGATGGAGCGGCGATGACGGATTCGGGTGACCAAGAGCCCAAGGATGGCGGCGACGACTTCTCCCAAGATGTGCTTCATGGCCCTCGAGGGCGAACTTCGTGACAATGAAATCAGACTCCGACTCGGACTAGGTATGTCCCACCTCGACCAGCTCAATCATGCTTTTCTTAAGCTAGGAGGTTTTCATGCTAAAGCTAAGGCTAGGTGTCTTTGAGTTAGAGAAGGAAATAGATAGACTGTCACTAGAGATTATTGCTCTTACATCCGCCTTCTAGTGATGATTGTGATACATGCTCGATTTGTCAAGTTGATATGGAGAAGTTAAGGACCTCACATGATAGTGTGTCCTCCAAACTTGATAGTGTTAAGGTGGAGAATGTTAGTGCGCTTGTTTGAGTTAGAGTTGAGTAGGATGGTCATTACCCTACTTACTCTTGATGAGACTACTTCTCCCACCTCATGTGAGGGTAAGGACATTCTTGCTAGAGGACCTTATGCCATGCTCCTTGATCTGCCCGAGTCTTGTGAAAATTGCAATAACTTGAAGATGAACTTAAAACGGGCAGATCATAAAATTGCTGAACTACAAGCTTCTTTACTTGAGCCGATTGATTCATGCTTGAACTGTCCTAAGTTAACTGCTGAACTTGAAGCTGTCTCCAAACAGTTTCAAGATATGATTGATCATGAAAGGAAGTTGGCTCAGTTTGCTTTTAAGGACCCTGTTAGCTCACCATGCATTAAGTGTAACAAACTAAAATCTGACTTGATTGCTTTGGATGAGAAATGTGTGAAGCTAACTAAGGACCTTCTAGAGAAGTCACATTGTGCTTGTAATATGATTGTGGAGAAGGGGGAGAAGCCCCAGGGTAAGGTTGAGGCGCTTAGCGGCGTGAACCAAGCCGCTAGCAAGAGGGATCTGTCCCTTCAGAGTCGGCTGTGCGTGCACAAGCCATTCTTCCCTCTGCTGCTGGTTCTTCTTTTGCTCCCTTACCTTCTGCTGTCTCTTCTTCCCCCTGCTCTTCTTGCACCTCTCTCCTTCGGGAGTGTCAGTACCTTATGAACACTCTCGAGAGATTTGTAGGAGGCAAGAAGAAGCTCAATCTTATTCTAGACCAATCTAAGATCTGCAGATTTAATCAAGGTCTAGGATATGATTTTTATGAGGACATAAGGAAGCATCCACCTGCCGTGCTTAGACCCATAGCACCAGGTGTGATCGAGGTCGAGCCCAGATCTGATGAGGTCAAATTCAAATCAGCGGGCTTTGTCCAAGGGATCTCTGACAGTAAGGTGATTCCACCTGTTGCTTCGGCCTCTCTGAAGGCGAAGCCTTTTCGTGCTACTTCCACCTCTCAGAAGGTGAAGTATCACTGCACCTTCTGTCAGAAGGATGGGCACTCGATCGAGAGATGCTTCAGGCGCGCCAGGATTGCGTGTAGAGACCGTGCAGAGGCACTTAGGCGTATTCGTGGTCGGCCCGGATCCCGAGTGTACCTAAGACT
This sequence comes from Phyllostachys edulis, assembly GCA_036346405.1. Taxonomy (NCBI): domain Eukaryota; kingdom Viridiplantae; phylum Streptophyta; class Magnoliopsida; order Poales; family Poaceae; genus Phyllostachys; species Phyllostachys edulis. Next base: position 4,155,648 of record CM070557.1, on the reverse strand, counting down.
AGCACGAGGTCCGTGTTTGCTTTTGATTTTGGGCAAGATCGAGGACTTGGTTTTTCCGAGTCTTGGTTTTCGCCCTTGTCTTTGCTCCGGTCGTGACTTCCGTAAATCCCGAGGATACATCTCACTTCCCGTCGAGACAGCGATTACCTGGCGTGATCTCGCATGTTGCGGTGTTCGACTCGCTCTCCCATAGCGATCGAGACCCATAGCGATTCAGATCGCTCATAGACCTTCGCTTCCTTGAGTCACGGAGAGCGAGGGTAGATAGAGGTCATTCGTGCTTGACTACTTCATCTGCTTCCACGTGTTACTCAAGATTGGGTGCCAAAATCACTCTGATTTACTCCCAAGATCGAGACTTTACTCTGTTTGACTCAGTTCGCGGGTAGGGAGGAGAAGGTTTGGCTTGTAGACTCGGTTGTTCTCGTCATATGACCGGAGACTCCGTTGGTTCTCCTCCTAGCCCGCGCTCCGTGATGAGACGATCACCTTCGAGACGCTTCGTGCAGGGCGCCATCGCCAAAGGTATCTTGTCGCGTATTAATGCTTCTTTTATTCTTAAGGATGTTGCCTTGGTTAGTAAGGCTGCGGTACAATTTGCTTTCCGCTTCTCGGCTTACCGATGACGGTTTCGAGGTGAGCTTCAAGAAAACGCTTGCAAAATTCTTGACTCTTGGGTAGTCCGGTTTATGGATTTCTCGTTATGGGAGGATCTTTCGTGCTGATTTTTCTCGATTCTTCCGTGATCCTCTCCGGTGTTTGGTTGCTTCGAGTCCCGCGATCTCTCTTTACGCATAGGAGACTTGGTCACATTGATTTGACCATTTGACCCGAGTTAAGCGACCATGATCTCATTCGTGGTCCGCCAAACCCAAGATGGTCAAAGATCTTGTTTGCACTCCTACTGCAAGACGCGGCAAGATGGTTGCCGCTTCTCATCCTTCTACACACGATTACTATGACCGATGTCTGGACAATTGCTCCACATGGACACAGCTTGGACCAAATTCGAGTCTTGATCGGCGAGGGAAGTGGTATGTTCTTGTTGTGGTCGATGACTTCTCGAGGTATTCTTGGGTGTTTTCTTAGCGTCAAAGGATGAGACGTTTTCACTTTTCCGAGGTCTTTTAGTAGGCTTTCTGCTGAGCTTCCCGGTGCCTTCTGAGCGATCCGCAGATGACAATGGCACGGAGTTCAAGAATTCCTACTTTGAGAGTTTCTGTGGTGAGGCAGTGTAGAGCACCGCCTCTCTTCTCCGCCGTCCCACAACAAAATGGCGTTGTGGAGAGGAAGAACCGTACCTTAGTCGAGATGGCGGGACGATGCTTGATGAGTACTCTACACCGCGGAAGTTTTGGGCCGAGGCTATAGCTACGCGGCCATGTCTCAAATCGAGTATTTCTTAGGGCACACTTGCACTTCTTTATGAGTCGAGATACTGCGAAAGCCCAGCGTCTCTCATTTTCGTGTGTTTGGTTGCAAGTGCTTTATTATGAAGTCTGGAACCTAGACAAGTTCGAGTCACGTTCCTGTGATGGTATCTTTCTAGGCTACTCGACTTCTTCGCGGGCTTATAGGGTCTGGAACTGCGAGTCTAGCAAGTTGGTAGAGACCTGCGAGGTGACCTTTGACGAGGCCAGTCCAGGGACTAGGCCAGATATCTCAGGTTCTTTAGAGCAGTCCGAGACCATCTTTGTGGATGATGAGGACGAGGGAGACGATGGTTGTTTACCTGATCCAGCTCCTCTTCCTCCTCTTGAGATGCTTTCTTCCACGGCACCTCAAGGTGATCAGCCCTTGCCTTCCGTTTCCTCTGGAGCTAGTGGCTCTGTCCCTGCCTCGTCTGCACATGAGGTAGAGGCCACTTCTTCTTCTCATCCAGGACCTCCCCGACATATCCAGAAAAGGCATCCTTCAGAGCAGATTATTGGCGACCTTTTCGAGCGTGTCACACGCTCTAAGTCTGGCTTTTCTCAATTCTGTCTCCATTCTGCCTTTGTTACCTCCTTTGAGCCCAAGGACGTTTGTCACGCCCTTTCTGATGAGTCTTGGGTCAATGCCATGCATGAGGAATTAGAGAACTTTGAGAGAAACAAGGTCCGGTCGCTTGTTGAGCCCCCACGAGGCCACAATATCATTGGAACCAAGTGGGTGTTCAAGAACAAGCAGAGAGGATGGGGTAGTCATCCGAAACAAGGCTAGATTGGTAGCTCAGGGGTTTTCCTAGGTTGAGGGTCTAGACTTCGAGGAGACCTTTGCCCCTGTAGCTCGACTTGAAGCCATTAGAATCCTGCTTGCCTTTGTAGCTTCTAAGGGTTTCAAGCTTTACCAGATGGACGTGAAGAGTGCCTTCCTCAATGGCCTTATTGAGGAGGAAGTCTCGTCAAGCGACCTCCGTGTTTCGAGAACCCCAAATACCCTAACCATGTCTTCAAGCTTTTAAAAGCCAGATGGACTTCTAAGCAGTGCTCCCGAGCTTGGTATGAGAGGCTTAAGTCCTACTTGTTGAGTCATGGGTTTGAAATGGGTAAAGTAGACAAGACCTTGTTTATCCGTAGGCTTGGTAGTGACTTTCGTCGTCCAAATCTATGTCGATGACATCATCTTTGGCAGCTCTTCTCATGCTCTGGTTTCACGCTTCTCGGATGTCATGAGCACCGAGTTTGAGATGAGCATGATGGGTGAGTTGACATTCTTTCTTGGCTTCCAAATCAAGCGCACTCGGGAGGTACTTTTCTTCATCGGGGCAAGTACACTCGTGATCTCCCGAGACGCTCGATATGAGTGATGGTAAGCTTTGTGTCGACTCCCATGGCTTCTCTGACCTATCTTGACCCGAGATGAGGATGGCGAGCGGTTGATCAAAAGGAGTATCGCAAAGATGATTGGCTCCCTCTTGTACCTCAACGCCTCAAGACCGGACATACATTTCTCTGTGTGTTTATCGCGCTGCTGTGCTTCTCCTCGATTTCTCACGCCAAGCGGTGAAGCGCATCTTCGGTACTGCGAGCTACCATTGACTATGGTATCTGGTACTCTTCTTCATCTGTCTTTCCTTGAGAGCCTTCTCGGATGCGCACTTATTGGGTCAGAGGATAGATAGGAAGAGCACTTCCGAAGCTGCCAATTTCTTGGCACTTCTCTTGTTTCTGGTCTTGAGGAAGCGGTCCGGTGTTACACCATCCACAGAGGCCGAGTCGTTCTCGCGGCCGATTCTTTGTCAGAGCCAAGTGCTCGATGGCTTCGACCTGCGGGACTTTGGGTTAGTTATCGATGTTGTTCCACTCTTTTGTGATAACACTTCTGCGATTAACATTGCCAAGAACCCAAAGCAAAGATTCCGGACCAAGCACATCGATATCCGCTTCCACTTCCTTAGAGACCATGTAGAGAAGGGCGATATAATGCTCCGGTTTGTGGAGTGACCACCAGTTGGTGACATTTTCACCAAGCCATTGGATAGTTCGAGGTTTTCACTCTGCAGGGGAGAGCTTGGGGTGGTTTGTCCTTATGGACCTGTAGTGAGGGCTTTGGGTTTCTTCGCTCTACTATCTTATTTATGCTCTAGCTCCTTCTCGTTGCATTGCATTTTGGGTGCATTTGGGATTAGTCCTCCTAGCATAGATTAGAGTGCTTCTTTTGTCTAGTTGTTTAGATTTCTGCTCTTATCTTGTGATTCTAGGATGCTGCTTATTAGCTGTTACTTATCTCACTAGGTTGAGCTCACTCACTTCTTGAAGGTTCTAGCGAGGGTTGGGCCACCCTGCAGACAGGTGCGTGTTTGCTCCTAGGTGTGTTAAGTGGGCAGTTGATAGTCCTAGAGTCATATGGGGTAGATGAGAGTCAGTCTGAGCCATAGTATTCTCTATATCTTATCTATGCTTTAAGGACTGCTTGTTTTATGTTTTCTTTGGGAGCTTCTGGAGCTTTATATTGACTTAACTCAACTTGAACTAAAAGTTGCATCTAATATTGAGGGGGAGCTGGATCTTCTGCATTTCTAGCATTCTGCATTGTAATATAACTACATTGAGCCTTGATTATTATCCTGCTATAACATGTTTACAATGCTTTACACCTTGCCATGACTTGTGCTTATTTGCTAGATTTATCATGACTTCATATGTGTAGCCTAGCTTTTGCCATGATAAGTTAATTAAAATTGCTCAACTTAAACTAAAACTTGTCATGTTAGCACTCGAGATTAGTCTTTCTTGAGCTATCCTTTTATGATTCATGCCATGTCAAATAGGCTGGGTAGAGTGTTGAATCTATATTGAGTCTTAGATTGAGCTGTTTTAGTCTCTTGACGATGCATGAGTTAGTACAACTTGTTAAAAGGCAAAAAGATCTCTTTTGTGCGAAAAAAACTGATCTCACCAACTCTCTCCTATGAGACGGCTTGCCATTGCACTTGGCATGAACTTAGGGGGAGTTTTGGGTGACCTAGACTATCTTCTTAAGCTTCTCGCTTGGAGTAGTCGCATAAGGCTTGAGACCTAGCACATGATAAAACAAAAATCTGGTTGGCAACCACCATGAATTTCAAGAGAAAATATGTTTTATGTGTTCAATTTGCTTAAAGCTACAAAAAGTATCAAGTACTTAACCATTGTTTTATTCTTGAGCATAGCTCTCTATTTTGTCTCAATAGTAGTTCCTTGTTCCGCTTAGCTTATTGACATGGCCTGCATCATCCTTGGATATCTCTAGTTAGACTTTGCTTATTGATGACTTGACATGCTCATAAAATGCATTACATTTCAGATCGTCATCTATGTGTTCTAGCTAGGATATACATATCTTGTCATGATCTAGATAGCCTTTTTATTGAGTTATGGCTTGGTGTATTACATTATGGTCATTCTGGATAATTTTCATGGCTCTAAATGCTTAGAATAATCAAACTTCTGCCATTTCATCCGTTGTCATGTCATTTTCTCTCCTTTGCTTTCTTGATGTGTTATTGCCAAAAGGGGGAGAATAGTGGTAGAAAAAGCCTTTTTCTTTTTTTTGGAGCTTTGAGGAAAACTTGTTCTTTCGTTCGCTCCTTGTGTGTCGACATGGTCAGTAGCATCATTTCTCTTTCCTTTGGACCATGTTTGACTTCCTTCTTGCATTTCAAACTCATCTTTGCGCTTTTTCGGGGTTTGTCAATATACTCATCAAGGGGGAGATTGAGAGACCATGTGGTCGTGACTCCATGTGAGTGATGAGTAATTGACAAAGTTTAGGATAGTCGAGTTTGGGTTGAGTGGTTCGGAGTCGAGTCGTTGCATGGCGCAATCGGGCTCTGTCGGACTTGGTCAAACTTGGTCGTATGGGATTAGGATGCATATTCTTTGTTTCGACAGGTTTGGACTTCATCAATGGTAAATATGATGGTATTGACGCTTTCATGTATTGAGCGGTGCTATTTGATGTGTTTCTTGTCTGTGTGGCTGCAGGACGTCAAGGCGGAGTCGTGGCCAGACACGGTGGACCGGACTAGGCGCAGGTGGCGCTGAGGTCAGAACGGTCGGGATGTGTCGAAGACGACGTAGACTCGAGGTGGTTGCGAGGCGTGCGAGGCAAGGAGCGCGGAAGCTTCCCGGAAGGTGCACGAAGGGCGAATCGGGAAATTCGCGTGGCTGCACAAGCGGGAGCGGGCTTCGTTGGACCTAGCGGGCGTAATAGGGTGGAGACCCGTTAGCTGTGGGCTATAAAAAGGATGGAGGGGCTGCATGCCCTTGAGAGCACTTGAAACGGGAATTAGGGTTTGCTAGAGTAAAAGGAGTCTTTAGTGGTTGTTTTGGCTTTAGGCTTTAGTGGTTGAGGGTTGTTGGTGGAGGCAGAGGTGTGCTCCCTGCTTGTCCCCTTCGTAGCTTTCCAGAGTGTGTTCATCCCTCCTCAAGCATGTATGGGTGTGTTCTTGAGGTTTGAGAGTGGGAGAGGATGAGATGAAAGCTTGTAATCATTTCTCTTGTATCAATCATGTATCTCTCTTCCTTTAGATCAATATGAGATGGTGTTTGTTTCATATTTGAGCTCTCTGTCATTTTTCCTTCGATGACCTCTTTTGGAGATTTCTTGATTTCTTGGTTTTGAGTTCTTGCTTACTGGGATTGGCCAAAATGGGTTGCTCTGTGATGGGTTAGTGCTTCAAGATCATTTGATCAAGTTTCCCTAGAGTAAACTTAATTTTATTCTCAGATTTCCTTTTTAAGTTCCCCTGTTCATGGTTTGCATTTCTAGGGTTTGAGGCTGTTCTCGATTCCCTTCACGAGATGGCATAAAACTTGGCATGAGAGGTCCAGAGGCTATTGCTAACCTATCCTCAAAGTTTCATAGCCAAATGATCAAAGATGAAATGGGAAATTGAGTTTTTGGGCAACCTCTCAGACTTTTCGTGTTTTTGTCCAAATTCTGAATCTCTTGCTTCTAAGTTTGAATTCTTTGTTTTCCAAGCCCTCCTTGCTATTTGATTTTTAGTGGTGATCCTCTGGGACTAAAAGATTGGAAGCAAACCTTTGTTTTCTTTTATCTTGTCTTTAGTAAGTTCTCCATTCTGTTTTCAAATTTCTTCCATTTCTTTGTTTTCAGCCACTTCTTGTCAGCAGATTTCAGCCTCTATTTGTCATTGTTTTCAGCCCTTCCAAATTGCTAGCCAAATTTCGGCGAAATTGCTCTTTGTGAACATCATCTTTTTTGCTGCAGTTTTCAGCAGTCAAATTCATCAATTTTAGTGCAGTCTTCAGCAGTCAAAAGCTAGCTTTTTGGGTGCAGCTCTGCTATTTAATGTCAGGCAGTTTGCGGCCAACAAGTAGCTATTGTTTGCAGTCTTTTTGCTCAGTTCTAGTCGCTCCTTCTTGATAGCTTTGTAGCTATTGGAGAGGAATTGTTTCGTGAGTATTTTGGGGGAGCAAATTTTAAAGTCGACATTCACCCCCCCCCTCTGTCGCCATTTCGGTCCAACACATCCACCACCGAAGATGAATCCCCACAACGCTCTACTCTCAAGCACAAACGAATATAATTTTGAAGAAATGACTCTCCACTCATCCTTGTCGCCGGCATTGATGGCCTACCTGGCCATCTTGTACGAGCACCTCTCTAGCCATACGCTGGTGGATGCTGCGGAAGGACATTGTACCAACAGTGTCCTCCCTCCTCTGCCCGAGGTTATGCCGGAGCATGTGATGGCCACCTTCCGCCATCTTGACATCCTCCTCCGCCACGTCTTCCGGGTGGTCTCCCTATTCCGGCGAGCTAACCTTACCATCAACGTGGTCCTCTAGAACTACATTGCATGTCTCTAGGAGGACTACCATTGCTTCGATGGCTAGATTGAGATGGCGGGCGAGGGGGGTCTACCAAGCTGAGACAACTCGAGCAAGGGAAGAGAGCCTCTGGGCGCATTTCAACTTGGTCCTTGAGTCGAAGCATCTTTGGGCTACTCTGCAACGAGCGCGTCAACGGGTGGACGTGTTTTGGGGAACCTACACTGATTCCGAACCCTCTGATACCGACAACATCACCTATGAAGAATTGAAGATAGATATAGCACGCTACTTGGGCCGCTAGAAAAACTTGATCTTTTTTATTTCTACTTTTTTAAAAAATCTTTTGTAAGAAGTGACTAGCCACACTATTTAGCCATATATAAATACAAAAGTGAAAAAAAAAGTTTGGAGTTGAAGTTACTGTCTATGTTGAACATGTTTACTGAATGACATGTTTATCTTGTTGTCTTCTATGTAAACGGTCTCGGTATAACGATGTGACGACATTACTGGCCGGTGAAAAACAAGTCATACATATTTACTCCTGAGGCTAGCCAAAAAAACATAATATTTTTTAGCTATAGAAGGAACTATCATAGATAATTTAGTAGAACAAACCGTCTGTGATATGGTCGCATATCACAGACTGTTCTAGAATAGAACCGTCTATGATAAGTCACAGACAGTTATTAACAAGAACCACATGTGATAATTGCAAACGTCACAGATGGTTTTTAATTAGAACCATCTATAATAATTCACAGACGGTTCTTAACAAGCACCGTCTGTGATAATTGCAAACGCCATAGACGGTTTGTGGTTGAAAGTGTCTGTGATATGTACTATATTATTAAATACCTGGCCTATCTCGACAGATCTGTCTGTAGTGAGTGATACATCCCGAGCAGCTCCATTTCTCGAGCTCTGTTTCTTCCTCCTCCCTCTCCATTAGATTTGGGGTGTTTGGTGAAAGCATACCACAGATTTGCAAGTGTGCTTGTAGATCTATTTGTTCTTGGTGATCTAAGGTTAATATTTGCTTCTAATTATAAGCAATGGAGGGGGGAGGACGAGGAGGCAATCCGGTGGGAGGCCTGCCCGCTATTTGCCGGGATCACAGATGAGCGTGCCCGAAACTGGTTAAGAGCGAGGTCATCAAATACTTCTTTGAGTGCCATCTCTTTGATAAACCCGGTAGACGAGGAAGTGTCCCCATGTCTGGTAAGACATGTCGAACTACCTAGTTTTTAACAAGTCCATAGCTTCATATGGTCTAAAATAACATGATGGCATCTTGCAGCAAACATTGAATACCGAATTTTCCCAAGGCTCCTTCGAAGCAGTCAGAGAGAGGGATATACTATCCATGGCCCTGGAAAACAAGGAGCACCCGGGTCGCACATAAGGTCTTGGGGTTTACGTACCTTGGAGGCAGAGATTTCCACACGACTCTGAGACGTATAGGAGTAGGAAGAGATCCAAGGCCGAGCACGAGGAACGGTTGAAAGAGGAGATTCGTGCATAATTTCGTGCGGAATTTCGAGGACACATATCATCATTGGAGGAAAAACTGAATCAAGTCATCAACTAGTCGCAAGCCACCCCCGTTATTTTGGGAGCCAGTCCCCCTCAACGTCGGAGTAGCTACGCGTCCACACCACTTGTCGGACCCCCGGGCGTGGAATACCCGAAGACCATATATGTATACTGTACTAGTCCCATGATCAGTGGCTAGTACACATATTCACAACATTTGGTATTTACATCCATAAAATCACAATTAAAAGTAATGAAAATGGGACTTACTTAAGTTATTACAAGTTATTACATCCACGGCCGACCGGCCAAATAAAAGCAGTCATCAGAGTAAAAATATAGCAGCAGAAGAAGTAGTAAGAATAGCAAAATTCCAATGGCATGCTCATCTGATCCTGCAGGCAACCAACAAGGAGTAAGGCCTAGATAGACCTGTCACCGAAACCTCCGGTTCTGGGTGCAAAGAACATGTCGTCTGGCGTCTGCTCATCTTCGAACTCTGAACAACATTATAAGCAAGATTGAGTACTTGTGTACTCAGCAAGACTTGTAGTATATCGCAAAATTTTATTAAATGCAAGGCTACCAAGGAATGAGGCTCTACTCTACAAGTTATTTTGCTCAAAGCCATTTTTATTTGAAATATTCATAAGTAGTAATTTGCAACAAAATTTGAAAGAGCAGTTTAAATATGAACAGGATAGTAAGTAAAGAACTAAACAAAATAATAACAGCATCTCGTAACCCTTCTCGGTTATGAGCACAAAAGAAGTATAACAACAACTTGCAGCCCTCCTCGGCTACGAGCCACATTTTATATTCATCCATAGGCATAGCAGTTAACTCAACAAAATAAAACCCCAAGTCATTGCCCATGATTTTGTGACAAAACAGTTTTTGAAAATCAAAGCTACAGTCATACCAGCCGCACTATGTATGCTCATGATCGCGAGCACGACTATTTAAATAGATTTACACTCTACAGAGGTGTACAACTTTACCTATAGTACGCGAATATTTCAGTTTGCCTAGAATTCTCTATATCACTGCACTACCATAGGTAAGCAGTCTAGAGCTCACGACGCAACCTTTACATCACCTAGTCCTATCCTTGCACTAGCCCAACGAATGTCTCCTCACTCACCCGGATACCCTCCGTTGAGTGAGTCCCTTACTTACCCGGATACCCTCCGTCAAGTGAGTCATTCACAATTGTGTCAGCAAGCTTTGTTCCCAACGTCTCGGTGAAGGAAGCCCCTTCGAACATGCCTACTCGGTCATGTCCACACTCTACAGCCTACCTACGTACAAGGCTAGTTTTTTGATGACTTAGTTAGCTACTACTATCCCATACTAGCACATACGGTTGTACGATTTGGTCTTAGTCTCGAAGTTGCTGGCTTCAGTCCTTAACTGACCCGAGCGGGGATCTCCACCATAACTACTAGTGAGTCACAATCCTCACTTTCTCAGAATACATTATAACTCGTCCGTGTCTAAAAACTAAGTTTTTCATTTTAATTTCATACAAAATAACAGAGGTACCCCCTCTGGACATTTTCAAAATATCCCAAATTCAAAATTTAACATATTGTCCTTTGATCAGTTTTTGGAAAATCTATTGTTCTAGTAGCAGTTGTGAGATGATCGCACTAAAAAATCTCAAATGACATTATATATTGTCCAACCCATATTCTAATGGCTACAACAGTAAGGGATCAATATTCCAAAGAGATATATGCAGCAAATAGGATTACAACTACCAATTTCCCACATATAGCATTTTTACACAAAACATACACGCATGCATAATAGATTTTGCAAAACAAAGTACAATAAGTAAAATACTAGGATCAACATGATCAAAGGAGGCGCTTGCCTTGCTCTTGCCGTTCTGAATATATGGTTGGTTAGCCATCGAAATAATCACTCGAGCAATCGACGTCTAATTCAAAAAGAGCTAGAAACGAATTAAATAGCACCAATAAATTCAACAGCGACCACCATAAAATATTTTTACATATTCTGGAAGTTCATGATTTTAGATGAATTTAGAAATAAAAATAATTTAATTTGGAGTTGTTATGCGAAAGTTATTAAGGTTTGAATTCTGTTCGGTTTGTAAAAATCCAGAGAAAATGAGAAATACGCTTTCCAACAGAGAAAGCGCATTTTCGCACATGCACTATTTAGGTTTACGCTTTCTAGTAAGGAAAGTGTATTCTCCTCATAACTAAAAGCGTATTTTCTATTTTCGTTTGATTTTATTTATTATCCCGACAAGTGGGGTCGTCAGTGGCTCGGTCCACATGCATAGTGCATAGATCGAGGGTCCATGTGTACAGCGCACGGGTTCACTGTGGTGTTTAATGTGCAGTTAAGTTGTGGGACCCGCATGTTAGTGACTCATTTAGAAATACCGATTCGTTTTAGTTTTTCTTAATCTTTAGCTCGGTCCCACATAACAGCAACTTATGTATTAACTAACCGATGGCTAATCATTGCTTTGGCCTTAATGACCGAGATTTGGTCTTAATGATGCCACTACAGTGCATGTCCGCTTGACAAACCTGAAGCGAAAGGCGATGGTATGCCGCACCTGCGCTCGCTCGTCGGCTCGGTGGCGCTCAGCGGTGCCGAGGAATGCCTAAAATGGGTTCCCCACACGCTTGCGCACCTGCTGGTACTGGCGGTGAGGCCTACGATGGCTCCTAGTGGTGGCGCGGCGGCGTTGCTACGGCAACGAGCCAAAGTCTCAACCGGCAACGCTCCCAACTAAATGATGCACACATGAGCATCTATGGGCTACTAGAGGTATACTAGAGCAAGGAGGAAGGGCAAAGATGGCCGGAGATGGTTCGGCGACAAAGACCAGCGGCGGCACAAGGTGCTCCACGTGGAGAAGTCACTGAAGACAATGGGAATGCTTGGGGAAGGTTGGAGAAGCTTGGAGATGTCCTGGCAATGCTCCTGGTGCAGCCAATCGGTCTGAGGCTCAGTGAAACTCCACCGGCGACTGCGGCGATGGAAATGACCGGAGACGAGGAAGAAGCACTAATTCGGTAGCTCCTGTGGATCAAAGGTGAAATCAGATGAGGGGAAAACTTCATGATGCTCTAAACACGAGATGACACGAGAAGATCGAAGAGAAACCCTTTAAGGCGTCAGGAATGGTGGTGGTGGCGCATGGCCAAGAATGGAGCTCGAGCTCTACGATGTTTTGAGCTCGGCTGAGGAGGAGAAAAGGAGAGGGGAGGTGCACACTGGTGAGGAAAAGAGATAATGAAGCTTAGGGCGACTTTTTATATGCTGAGGGGCGGAGTAGAGCAAGGAGAAGCTCGGGCACCGACGGGCAAAGCGTCGGAGCTCTCAGGGATGTACGGGCAGGCATGGGCAAGATCAGGGCAGGGATGAGCGCGGAGGAGACGGGCGACGCAATCAGGACGGTTGGGCAGTGGAAAAACCAGAGGTGACAAGGCGAAACCGCGGGCATCCCGACGATGCACTCGCGGGCGTGCGCTGGTGAGCGAGCGGAGGTGGACGAAGGTCCCTGCTCGTGGGCCCACTTGCAAGAGAGAGAGAGAGAGGGAGAGAGTTAGGTTTTAGGTTTTGATTTTCGGCCAAATTGTTTTGCTGATTTTATTTACCAACCAAATGAAGTCAAATTTTAATCAAAATTTTTTTGGGAGCTTGAAACCTAATATAGTTTCTCCTGTAAATTTTTCAGAAGTTTATACCATATTTGAATTTCTCTAAAATTCATACAAGTTTATGTTCTTATGTGTTTGTATTTATTTTTCTTAACAAGTTTTCACATAAATGTTTTGGTGAATTGTTCTTGGGATATTATGCCTGAAATAATTCTCTGAGTTAATATTTTTACTTTGTATTATCTAATTCCTTTTAGTGCATGTTTGTATTTCATAATTTTCTCTTTATACAAAAGTCAAAATTCAAACATGGGTAGAGTTTCATATATAAAATGATCAAAATATTTTTCCTAATGCATTTATAATACATATTCCCAAAATTCAGATTTTGGGATGTTACACCACTTTCTGAACATAGCGACGTCCAATTACCTATCGACGACATCTAGGTAATGTACATCTCTGGAATGATACATAGATAGACCTGTTGGACGCCTTATCTAATCGTGCATCATTATGTAGGAGCTCACACTGTGCAACCTCAGAGTCAGGCTTGTTGGGTCCATTCCCGTTGAGGCTGGGCAGGGGATGGTGCATCCATGCTCGCTAGGGACACTGATGCACGGTGCCCAGCTAGGGACCGATTTTGTGAAGGTCTAGGTGGACATGGTACATGACGTTTTTAGGGCTGTCCCACTGGACAAGCCCCCAAACGACGAGATCATGACACTAGGGGATGTCGTCCACACATTCGTCCAGTGGCCCAAGAGGACATTGTCCTAGACCCTTCTGTGCCGGCATCTACCCAGCATGAACAGCTGGCCTCTCCACACGACCATCTACAGCCTGCAGCCTCTCTGACCCTCCCTTTGATGTCCCCACATGCACCTGATCTGCGTCGGCAAGCCACCACATCGGCTCCCATGAAGACCACACCAAGCATATACGAACAACGTGCCCATTTGTCCCCAATGAAGAACACATACCAGCATGTCAGCAAGACCAAATCAAAGAAAATCAAAGCACGTCAAAAGCCCTGGACATACTCGCTAGGAAAGTCGTTGGTCCTAGATACGCTCTTAGTCAGCCTTGGAATGGGTGCCACTTCTTTGCATGTGTGGTACATGGGAAAGACCAACAAGACGAGGACACAACGTCCTACCAGTTTCACCATCAAGTACACAGCGGGGCATTTTCTCCACGAGTCTGGCTTCTTCGTGGTGGGCTTCGACGACTTGTTCAATCTCTTCAACCTCGACGCCCTCGACACCTTAAGATGTTGGACACTATAAGTGTGTACAATTACGGTCTACATTCATGTAATACCGATAAATATCATAACTCCTTGCTTATGTATACACACATGATCCTAGAAGCCAAACAAAGAAAAGAACCGGTCGGTTTTCTCGACCCACACTTGGTCTCTGAGCAATGCATCAACGACGGTGTATCCTACATCGAGGATTATGTAACAACGGGACTACATGCTCACAATGACAAGCAGTACATACTTGTACCCTACAACCAGCGGTAAGTGCTTCACTCATTGATTTGTACTTCATATGCAACATGAACTTACTTTTAAACACTATGCGGCATACATGTGTAAGTGACACTAGATTCTAATTGTCATTATACCAAAGTGGAACAAGGTAATATACCTTGATTCCCTAATCAAGAGTCAGCACGACTTCACACTTGTGCAACAATTAATCGACAGGTAAACTCATTTCATCCATAAATAACTCTATGTACCCTTCGTTTGCAATGGCTGAGGCTAACTTTTTTGAATCACGTAGGTCGTTCGCCACGTACATTGCCAAAGGAGGGAGACACGTGGAAAGGAACACCACACTACGATATTTGATGCAATTTCCGGTACCCGCTAGTACACAACAATCCTATATCACACTTCGTAATGATACCTCTCAAGCTGAACAAATATATGTATGTAATTCTATTTTTGCGGTGCTACCAGCAGCTACAGGGCAACGTATGTGAATTCTATGTTTGCCGCCATATGCAAGAAATCATGGATGGTAGGCCCAAGGATCTAGAGGTTTGTCAATCTCACAATAATTATTTTCTACTTATCAATTAATATATATAAGTGTTTACGACTTTACTCTTCCTAGCGACAGGGCAGCAGCATCCCTTTAAGTACATTCCAAATGAATGAACTCTCTAAAATTTAAGGACGGATCGCCACCTTCTTAATGTCGGAGGTCATTCACCTAAAAGGAGAGTTTCACACGGCCTAGATTGGATAAAAATTTTAGTGACAAACAATGTTTTCTTACTGTATCTGTAAACATGTTGTTAAAACATTACGACAATTCATCTATAATCAATCTGTAAATTTGTTTATCTGTGATGTATATGTGTATCTGTGATCGATATATGTGCATCTGTGATATATCTATGTATTTGTGTATTTGCTTGTATTTGTTATCTGCATATTGTTTTCAGAAGGCATGGCTAGCATTTTCTGAAGCTAGTCGAAAAACAAAAAAAATTCTATATATAGAGCGAACTGTCACAGACGGTTTTTTGGTGTAAACCGCCTATGAACGCCTACTATCACAGACGATTCGGTGCATCAAGCATTTGTGATATGTAGCCCGTCACAGACGGTTGATAAACACGAAACCGTCTGTGATAGTTGGCGTTCACAGACGGTTATTTATACGAACCGCCTGTGTTATGACTTATCACAGACAGCTTGAGCCGTCTGTGATAATCATTTGTTATCACAGACACAATAAATCAAGCCGTCTGTGATAATCATCTGTTATCACAGACGCAATAAATTAGACGGTTCAGAAACCGTCTGTGATGAGGATTTAGAACCATCTGTAATGACCCTCTGTGTGGTAGTGTGTAGTTTTATAAACCGTACTGCTGTTAATAACATGGTATTTTTAGGGTTCTTAGAAATCCACTCTAGAACTCCGTCTCCATGATTCATCTAGGTAGGTGCTGCCTCACTACTTTTCTTTTTCAATGGTGTACAGTAGTCCCGATTACCTAATTAGCCACGAAGATGAACGACCGTCGACGAAACGTACGTGAGTGTATCATCTGTACACTAGCTTTCTCGTAAGAACTGCTCCATGGCTCTACTCGCCTACTCCATCTTCTATATTTGGTGATTTTTAATATCGACCCACCTTCATCGTGACGGTTTTTTTAACGTTCCTATGAAATCTGACCATCAGTATATAAACTTGATGTTCCAATTATACTTATCGTAATACACATACACAGTATTTAAATTTTTGTAGTAACAAGAAGTAACCTAACAGCTACTTTTCAAGCAAAATACTGCAATTACAAAAAACATCGTGTGTAATATCTCGTTTATTCATTTGAGTACTTAACAAATTAGATAAAGTAATTAAGAATAAATTCTAGAAATTAGAGGCGAAGGAGGGGATCGAGATGTGCTTTCAGCCCATGGCCCAAGAGGTGGGGGCCGGCTGCCCATAAGGAAGCAAGGGGGAGGGGGCCGGCCAATCAAACCCTAGCCGCCCCTACTGCCACGAGCCACCACCCCCTGCCTCCACCAGAACCGCCCTAGCTGCTAGCCGCCGCCACTTGCTGCCGAGCCACCGCCTCCGTTCTTGCCACTGACCATCGACACCCTTGCCACCCTATTTGCTGGTCGCACCGCTAGGGAAGCAGGACCTTGAGGAGCCAACAAGAGGAAGGAACAAGAAGGAAGGAAAGAGAGGAAGGAAGAGGGAAGAGGAAGGGAAAGAAGGGGAGGAAAAGCTAGGCATCGCAATCGTCATCATTTTGTTTAGGGGTAACGATCTGGTAGTCCTTAGTTTAATCCTAGAATAGCGTCTGTCTAGGAGGTAGGGATTTTGGGAATCCCTAGTTTATCGAAGTGTGCTACAGAACCTTCCGAGGGGCATTAGGAGTATCTGTGGTCAGAATCAGGGTTTCCTCTAGTCAGAAAAGTTGTGGAAAATTCAGTAGCTTTCCATGAAGATATAGATCATTAATTTGGGAGTTGTGAGCGAAAAGATATGGCCTCGGGAAGGTCGTTTTCCAAAAATCTATCATCAATGGTAGCTGTCATGTAGATGGGTTATTTACATATAGTAGATGGAATAATTTAATTGTGGTCATAACTCGAATAAACTAGATATTTCTTAGTAGATTCCAGAAATACCATTGTTTACTATTTTTCATGTTATATAAAAATAGATATGAAAATGTGAAGTAGACTGTTCTGTCAGATTCTGGTTTAATCTTCGGGGTTGGAAACGGGAACCTAAACGGCAAGTTCAGAAGTTTTGCATAACTAGAATGTTGTAGAGAATTTCATGGGGTTCCAGAAAATATATATTTGGCTATGTTTGGAGGTAAGAGAAGGGAGTTATGGTTGTTTTACCACTAGGATAACAAGTAGTGATTTCAGTAAAGTTAAGGTAAAGGCGTCAGATTTGCGTATAGGTGTGATGGTGATTTATTCGATGTTTTGTTACTTTTGTTGTATGTTTTTAAGTGTGTTTTAATTGCTTGTCCAGAGAGTGTTGCCTTAAGCACTGTGCCGCCGTTGCATCACCCGGTTTCTAGAGGTTAAAAGGCAAGTGCATGATAGAACGGTGAACAACGGGTGATTGTTGTTGTCTTGTTATTACATTATCATGTGATTTAATTATACTTTCGTTAATCTTATTTATATGTTATGGTAATGTTGATGATTTAATAAGATCATGATATGATGATGCAATTACCATGGGGTGATATGGTAAGGTTAATAATAAATAATTGCACCATTCACTTGCATAAGGGCCAGGACGGTGAGTAATGTTATGTTTATGGTTATTCCAGCATGCTCCATGTTAAAGTCCTGCAGATGTAGGGACCCCACCCTCAAAAAAGGAGGGGGGAGAGTGTGTCATCGATGAGTGTACACTTCGCTATACCGGTATCAGATGAAAGAATTGCATCATGACATTTGCATTCATGAGAAAGGTATTGATGAGATTTGAGAATTAAAATGAGAATGATGATGATGTTTTAAATGTTTAATAAACCTGATTATTTATTGTTGTATCTTGTTCTTACTGAGTCATAGACTCACCCTTGCTCTATTGTTGCTATAGGTGAACGTTGACGACATCTCGTATGGAAAGGGATAGCTTACATGGATCACTTGCAATCACCACAATCACTTGGATTCATTAGACTTGAGTAATTCTACAAGATTGGTTTGGGTCTTGATTTATTCATTCAATAGCCTCGTTACGGACTGCTTGTTAATTATTGGTTTCATTATTCAGTATTACTACCGTTTAATGTTTTTATTGTGACCCGTGGACAGGTCTTATTCTTTATATGCTTGCTGGAAACTGTTATAAAATATTGTTTAAATTAGTAGTTAATATAGTTTAATGGCATTCCTAACTGGGCCAGGTGTTACACCGTGGTTTTTTGTCAATATCGTGAAAAACTATGGTATCTCATGCCTGGTACTTTAATTGTGGTATTTCAATACTGTGGTCTTCAAATGCTCACCCTAGACTGTTGACATGAATGGAACCTGAAAGCACCAAACCTTGAATTCAATGACGTCAAGGAACAAGGAACTCAGTTTCTTTGGCTGCATCCAAAAGTATCCCTGTGACCACAGATTTTGGTGTGTTCATCCAGACAAGGTGATCTGATGTACAGTGCCACAAGATTGCTCAACCCTAAGTACGTACGGGACAAGGCCGGCAACAAGATTTGAGACAACTCGACCTGAAGGTGTGTTCTTAAAGTTAAGAATGTAGATGTGCAGTATTAAACTTAGTACTCACTACTTTAGCATCACTCAGAAACGCAGCTGATTCCACAAGATGTAGGCATGTGCTTTCCGGATTTGCAAAATTTTGTCCAGACGCCCATCAGTAGCCGGTTAAATTTGGACTGCCAATTTGATTGAAATTTTCTACAACTTTCAACTCAAACGACATATCTAGTCAAGTACTTAAATCATGTGGGGGGGGGGGGGATTATGTCACTGCAAGGATCGCCATTGCAAAGTGACATACCTTACATGTCACTACAAAGTCAAAACATTTCCCTTTTATGCCATTGCTTTTCTGTCAACTTTTTCCAAAATGTCCATATTACCCTCATCTTCCTCCTCCACTCTTCTCTCTCTCTCTCTCTCTGCCTCGGTGTAGCCGACCAGACCACCTTCCATTTCCTTCTACCCAACTCCCACCTCCTCCTCCCGCAAGCCATGGCCCGGCCGCCCCCTAGACCACCCCACCTGCCACGGTAGCAGTGCTCGACCGCCCCTGGCACCTGTCACCATTCCTCTCACCTCCCATCTTGGCCCCGCCCACATTGTCGCCCCTTCCGGCCATCCGAGGAGCAGGTATATGAACTCTAGTGGTAGAGAGGAAGGAGGGTGCGAGCACCGCATGTTCCTGGCGATGGTGATTCTGTTTTTAGGTCGACGGAGGCAAAGGTTGCGTCGGGGAGGCTAGCGATGGTGATGACTGTGTCGGTGAGGAGGAGAACAGCGGCGACGCTCTGTGGCAGTGGGGCGGCTTGGGAGAGGACAGGGTGAGATTTTTTTTTGGGGGGGGGGTGCAGAGTGACACGGGTGACTCGGCAAGGGAAGGTCGGAGGCTACGGGGACACGAATGCGACGGTTGTGACATTGGGTTCAGTTTGAGCACAGCGGCATCGCACAGAAAAAGGGTGGCAGTGGCAACCTTGGGCTCTTTGAGGTGGTGGCCTGAGCTGCCGATTTGGTGGAGGCGACAAACAGAAGAAGGAAGGAGAAAGGGGTCACCGGTAGCGAGATCACCACAGGAGTAGGCTCTCCCTCCTCGCCGCAAGCGTTGCCACCGCCTCTCTCTCTCTCTCTCTCTCTCTCTCTCTCCTTCGCCACCACCCCCTCGGCTCCCCCTCTCTCTCTTTCCCCTCCTCTCCCTCCTCACCGCAAGCGCCGCCGCCACCACCTCACCAAGGGCCTCCTCCTTGGCTCCTGCGCCGCCTCTGCCGCCGCTGTGGCCATGGCCGTCGACGCCCTCTTCGGCTCCCGTCTTCACCATGATGACCTTGTCCTCGTTGGCCTCATCTTCACTAGCTTCATCCTCCTCCACAGCTTGGGCAGCAGCATGGCAGCGGCGCATCTAGATTCCATTGGATGCCACCAACTTTGAGGAAGGCCGACAATAGCAAAATGGTATTTTTATAGCTACTTCACGACTTGACTGGTCAACATATCATAAAAAATGGTATGGTTTAGAGTTTGCAGTGGCATAGAAGGGTGATGACACTTTACAATGACAGATCAGAGATCTAAAATATTTGCGGTGGCATATAAAGAATTTTCAAAAAAAAAACAGCCCAAAATGACATAACTCGAACATATCTCATCAAGACGTAAGTAACGATAAACCGGACGGATTTTTTATAACCCTGGGTATGTGCATTCGACATGGAAAAACTAGTTTTGTGGCTAAAAATTCAGAACATGGAAGTATTATCAAGCTGCCCCTCAAATGCATTCTGTTTTGGCATGATTGGCAATGGATGTCGGTCGTGGATGTACAAATCAGACATCCAATTCAAACGTCAGAAATGCATCTCGAAAGGTCCAAGTATGTAGATGCAGTAGATCCTTAGTACAGCTCTGCTTCTTCCCGCAATAGGTTCCATACCAACCTATGGCTTTTGACAAAATTGAAGCTCAATAACGTGTGTGGAAATAATCCAAGACTGTAGCTAATGCAAAAGTACCATACATGTTGAGTGCAATAGAAAGAAACTGCACCATACATGATGATAATAGAGAAAGTACTTCCAAATTCACAGCTACAACTAAAAAAAGAGAGAGTGATCCAACTTCCAAGCACCATGTGGGCATGCATAGCAATCAGGAAGAAGGGAGGCATCACAATCAAATGCAGTGAGAAAGCAAGCTCTTAAATTCCATCACAAACAATGCAGCGAGGAAAGTGTGAAGTCAAATTTGAGCAACACACGAAAAAACCAAATCATTCACTAGAAATAACAGAAAGGAGACAAGTTAGCAAAATGAGGCACATGCTAATTAGAAAAACTAATTTAAGAAACCACGAGAAAGGGATGTGATTGTAGGACCGGAAAGGCGACTAGAGGGGAGGTGAATAGGAGCTTGCCTAATTTTCATCTCGTTTAGATTCAACACCAGATTCACCCCAATAGCTATGAGAGCTATGAGGATCAACAGCAGAAGACTTGTGTCGAACTTGAACCAAAATCCCTAAAGCAAGGAACTAACAGCACTAAACCCTAACAGAGCGGTCAGACCGGCATATAATGGGTGGTCTGACCGGGGTGCGGTCTAACCGGCGTGTAAAAATCGGTCTGATCGATCCCGACTGTATAATCAAGTGATGTACCAAACCAAAACGAAAATCGATCTAACTTTTGATCTACACGGCCAAACTTGACCAAATTTGGAACACACCTTCCTAAGGATATTAGGAATCTATTCTAATGAGAGATTGAGTAGATCCACGTCAAAGTTTCAACCTTTTTTCATTTTACCGAAGGAAGGTTAAAAAACCGGGCAAAAATAAAAACCTGATCTAAATCTTGCTCGTTGGAGATTGATGATCTAGGTGATCTTAGATATGTTCCCACATGTCACAGCAAGATAGAAGAGGGCACGAAACCAACCAAAAAGCACTAGATCAAAGAAACCTCCAAAATCTCAAATATAGAGCAAGAATGTAAAAGAGACTCAACTTTGGGAATCATCCATAGATTGATCTGAGGTTGAGGGGGTTTACAGCCACTCCATCCATGGAGAACAAAGCTCAATCCATGAGCACACAACTCAACACATCTCCCTAGAGCCCTAAGCCTCTCCTCTTTCTCTAAAACCCTAAAACCAAACTAGGGGTTTACAAATGAAGTCCTTGATGACGGCCTAACAGCACCCCTCCTGTTTATATGAGGCCTAGAGCTTCTAGAAGACAAACCCTAATGGGCTCCCATTAAGGCCCAATACAAACGGGTCACTCACGCACGTATTTTAAAGCGTCGTCTTCATCTCCACTTGACCTAAACCGCTTCTCCAAGCGCCGACACGCGCCGCGATTTAGCCAACAAGTCACAAAGGCGGTATTTGGTGAAATTACCAAAATACCCCTTCTCGATGCTTCTCCATGGACCGAGTCCAATCTCACAAAGCAATCGCTCTTACCGCACGTGTAGGTTGATCAACGGCTCTCATCATGTCGGCAAGTCTCTCCCGTCCGAATCACATCGGAACCTCCAAGGAACTTGCACCGACCCCCGCGCCACTTGATCCAACCAGTCGCACCGAACTGCTCGTTCGGTCATCTTCATCCATTCTGCGCCATGCTTGAGTCACTCGACCTCACCCAGCATCCATGATCGCCCTGGACCTCAGCTCTCCAAGCTTAGTCCCGATCCTCCTCGCCGTTGACCGTTGTTGACCTCCAAGCTACCTGCACAGCAATAGACAAGCAAACACTAATCCGGGAACAAGTTCTTCACAACTTGACCCATGTTAGCCAAAACATGCAATATGCAACATATATGTATTATCAACCAAGGATATGACATATCCCAAAATCAATTCACAACTAATATCAACAAACAAAGACAAAAACCGGTCGATCATTGCTTACGCCTGGCGGCCCGCCACGACCGAACCGAAAATCAATTGAGGTATGGCGGTCGACCGCCCAAAATGCTTGGCGACCGCCAAATGACTGACAGTCGAAACTTTGTCGAAAACGCTTGAAACTTCGAACCAAAAGCAACATTGTCAATTGTTTCATCATCCTAAGATCATGGGCATATCCACATGATATCCACAATCTCCCCCTTGATGAACACATTGGTACTTTCTCAGAAAATGTAGTTTTGAGGTTTGAAAAGAAAAGTACTCGACGTTTTCGCACAAAGACACAACTTGGTCCATTAGCAAGAGAAAACAATGGAAATGACCAAGCTGGCTTCAGAATAGCATAAGCAAGTGAGATAAGGCAAAAGAAAGCACAAAAGCTTCAATTTCCAAAGAATAGCCAAAAATCTCACTTAGGTCCATATGAAAAAATAATTGTTCTATTTGACCTTTGATCATTGTGAGTCTTCAAGAATTGCAATTCAAATTCAGAAAACAACATTTTTACCAATCTTTCTCCCCTTTTGACAATGAATTCATCAAGGTGCATGGAAGAAGATAGAGCATGAATGGAATAGAATGGCTGCAATTTTTCAAAAAAAAATTTAGTTTTTCAAATTTTTTTTGGTTTAATTTTAGCAAAAGGAACCATGAAGATTATCCAAGAAGACTGTACAAGTATTACATCAAGCCATATTATATGAAGAAGCTATGTTCAATCATGGCAAAACATGTACAGCAAAGCTAAGGCCAAAATAGCAATAATCTGAGATTAAATGCATTGAGAGCATGACATGGTGCTCAAGATCATAGTTTAACTAAAGGTATCCAAAAATGAGTCAAGCCATGTCTATAAGCTAAATGGAGCCAGAAGCAAGAACATGAGTCAATTTTGAGCATTTTGAGTTCAGTTTTGAAGCAAATTGATCAAGCATGTAGAATTTAGCATATTGAGCACTTTGCTGAAAATGATTGATTTTATCTTAGTAAAGCAAGTCCTGGACTAGGAGCCATCCACAACTGCCTCCTAAGCTTCAACCAATTGCCAATTTGTTTTCTTAACATTGTGCTAGATCTCAAGCCTTACTACGACCATCCCAAGCAACAAAAGCTTAAGAGAGTGGTCTAGCTCATCCAAAACTCCCCCTGAGTTCATGCCTAGTGCAATGGCAAGCCATCTCATAAGAAAGGTTTGGTGAGATCAGTTTTTTCGCACAGAAAAGCTCATTTTTCATTTGCTTGACTTAAGAATTATCATAGCTCAATTTAAAACTCAGAATAAGTTCAAGACTCAATTAAGCCTATACGACATGGTATGAATCATGAAAGGATCACTAGAGCAAAACTAGTCACAAGATCCAATAAGTCATGTTTTGATTCAATTTTCTCACAGATAATAAAGCTAGCATGGCAAAAACTAAGCTATACATAAAAAGCCATAAAAAAATCTAGCAAATTAACACAAGACATGGCAGGGTATAAAGTATGAAAGTACGTCATACAAGGATAATAATCAAAGCTCCATGAGTTTATATTACAAAGCAAGTTGTTGAATTTTAAAATACATTATGATAGAAATGAATGCAAAAAGAGCAAACTCCCCCTTAAAGCAGGCCAAGAGAACTAATAACCCCCAACTCTCCCTGCAAAGAAGCAAAACGAGAAGAATCAAGAGCTTTAGTGAAAATATCCGCAACCTACTGCTCGGACTCTACAAAGTGAAGCACAACATCACCCTTCTCAACATGGTCTCTCAGGAAATGATATCTAACGTCAATGTGCTTGGTCCGTGAGTGTTGCGCTGGGTTTTTGGCAATGTTAATGGCAGAAGTGTTGTCACAGAAAAGAGGAACACTACCCAAAGACAACCCATAGTCCCGCAAAGTAGATAAGATCCAGAGAATCTGAGAGCAACTACTGGCTACAGCTACATACTCGGCCTCGGCAGTGGACTGTGCAACAGAGGACTGTTTCCTAGAAGACCAAGAGATAAGAGATGTGCCTAAGAAATGACAAGTGCCAAGTACTCTTCCTATTCACTCTACACCCAAAGAAAATCAAGATCGAGAAAAAACCCGAATAGAGAGAGCAGAAGAAGAAGAATACCAAAGTCCAAAGTCAAGAGTGTCCTAGAGGTACCTGAATATGCGACGCACTGCTTGACGATGAGAGGCTCGAGGAAGCTCGAATCGAGCGCATGACACACACAATAATGTATGTCCGCCTCGACGCTGTGAGGTAGAGGAGGGAGCCGATTATGCTGCGGTACTCTTTCTGGTCCATGGGCTCTCCATCCTCATCAGGGTCCAGCACGGTGGTTGTAGCAATGGGATTAGACATTGGTCTACTGCTTCCCATGTCGAAGCGACGAAGAAGGTCCTTTGTATACTTACTTTGATGAATGAAGGTGCCTTCTTTCAGTTGCTTGACTTGAAGACCAAGGAAGAAGGTCAATTCGCCCGTCATGCTCATCTCGAACTCCCTGCTCATAGAATCTGAAAATCTGGACACCAAAGCATAAGAAGAACCACCGAATATAATGTCATCCACATAAATCTGAACTAACAAAAAGTCACTGCCATGCCTGAGAGAGAACAAGGTTTTATCAACTAATCCCATTTTGAAATCATTTTTAAGCAGAAAACTCTTAAGCCTATCATACCAAGCTCTAGAGGCTTGCTTCAATCCATACAAGGCTTTGAAGAGTTTAAAAACATGGTTTGGGAACTTGGGATTTTCAAAACCAGGTGGTTGTTTGACAAAGACCTCTTCTTCTATGAAACCATTCAGGAAAGCCATTTTAACATCCATTTGAAATAGCTTAAAGCCCTTGGATGCCGCAAATGCTAGCAAAATACGAATGGCTTCTAATCTAGCTATAGGAGCAAAGGTCTCTTTAAAGTCTAAGCCCTCTACCTGGGAATACCCTTGAGCTACAAGTCTAACCTTATTGCGAACTACCAACCCATCTTCACTTTGTTTATTTTTGAAAACTCATTTTGTTCCAATTATATTATGATTGGGTGGAGGTTCAACTAAGGTCCAAACTTTGTTTCTTTCAAAATTTTCAAGTTCTTCATGCATAGCATTGACCCAAGAGGCATCAGAAAGAGCATGGGTGACATCTCGGGGTTCAAAAGAAGCAATAAAAGCAGAATATGCATGAGAATCAGGAGAAATGAACCTGGAGCGAGTGACTCGCTCATGTAAATCCCCAATGATCTGCTCAGGTGGATGCTATCGCTGAATGCGAAGAGGGGCTCCCAGTGCAGAAGTGGCCTCTACCTCACGGTCTGTGGAAGTAGGAACAGAGCCACTTTGATCGTCGGTGAAGGTAGGAAGAGGCTGCTCATCTGAAACTGGTATAGTAGAAGCAAGCTCTCCAACCATGTCAGAAGGGACTTGAGGATGAATTGGGTTCTCATCCTCAGAGTCATCATCGACGAAGATATTCTTAGAAACCTGTGTACCTGCATCATCGGGTCTAGTACCAGGACTAGCATCATCAAAAGTGACTTCGCAAGTCTCAACAATTTTGTTAGTGTCAAAATTAAAAACACGATAGCCACGAGAATGAACAGGATATCCAAGAAAGATGCCATCAGAACATCTAGATTCAAATTTATCTAAGTTGCCATGTTTAAAAATGAAGCATTTGCAACCAAAAATCTTGAAATGAGATACTTTGGGCTTATAACCAAATCTGAGCTCAAAAGAAGTCTTGCCAATCACAGATCTCAAGAATACCCTATTAGAGATATAACAAGCAGTAGAGATCGCCTCAGCCCAAAACCTCCTAGGTGTGGAATGTTCATCTAGCATGGTCCTGGCCATCTCTACAAGGGTCCTATTCTTCCTCTCTACAACACCATTCTGCTGGGGAACTCTAGGAGAAGAGAACTGGTGCTCAATTCCCCTATCAGAACAGAAGGTGACAAAGGAAGAATTCTTGAATTCTGTCCTATTGTCACTCCTAGTGGCTCTCAAAGCTCCAGGAAGCTCAACAACAAGTCTAAGGACCAACTCTCTAAAGAAGCCAAATGCCTCGTCCTTAGAAACCAGAAAATAGACCCATGAATACCTGGAGTAATCATCCACAATCACAAGCACATACCATTTCCCACCTGCAGACTGGACTCTAGAAGGGCCAACTGTGTCTAAGTGCAAGAGCTGACCAGGTCCATCAGTCATCACTAAGGTAAGAGGTGGATGAGAAGCAGAAACCATCTTACCATGTCTACAGGGTGTGCACACAAGGTCTCTAATGACCTTCACCTAGGCAAACCTCTAATCAAATCCTTACTCGACTCTAGTCAAGTGGTCGGGTTTATGTGACCAAGCCTCGATGCCACAAAGACTAGATCATGCGAGTCGGTTACAAGACACCTAGGGCTAGAAGCGTAAAAGAAGTCAAATCAAGACAAAAGATCCTCTCAAACCTAGAGATCTCAAAGACAAGCTCACCAGAGGAATCTATAACTCTGCACTCACCACTCTTAAATCTCACCTCTAGACCCTCATCAAGCAGTTGAGAAACAGATAGCAGATTATACCTCAGCTTACTTACCAAAGCGACGTCCTTGAGCATGAACTTGTTGTTAACGCGCACTATGCCCTTGGCTATCACGATCCCAGTAGAAGCATCCCCAAATGTGATCAATTCATTGCGGATGCACGTGTGAGGAGAGAGAACCATCTGAATCTCCAAATATGTGTCGAGAACACCCAGAGTCAACAAGCCATATGTCCTCCTTCCTCGCACGACGGACCTACAAAGCACTTAACAGAAACATCTCGTGCCTCAAGATCAAGTTAGTGATAAAAGACATGGAAATCCGGTACTGAGTCACACAATGCTTGGGCAAAGTAGTAGAAGCAGCAGTAAAATGGTTAGGAGCAAAATCATAAGAATGCACACGAGAACCACCTAGACCTCTCCGAATCGACCTACCAAAAGGTCGGTACTCCCCCTGTCTAGATGCTACCTGTGGTCTCTCCTCACGATATCCTAACCCAGAACGCTACCTAGATCCACCAAAGGAGTCAAAGAAGTCATCTACGAACCTAGGCCTATGTCTAGCAGGAAAGACAGGCTGCCTAGCTCTAGAGACTACAGCAGGTGAAGGAACTCCTTTAATGGTTCTCAAAGCACTCATCCTCTCCTTCCTCTCAATCTTGGCTCTATGGAAGCAGAACTCAACAATGTGACCATCCTTCTTGCAGAAGGTGCAATGGTACTTGACCTTTTGAGGGGTCTGACCTGATGAAGTAGAAGCTCCTATCTTGCTAGAAGGGGTTTGGGCAAAACTAGCAGATTTAAAGACTATCTTGGATGGCTTAGAGGGTTCTACCTCAAACAGGCCACTCTCAACAGCTCTAACAACCTTAAGTGAATGATTCTTGGAATGCTCTAAGGAATTAAATCCTAGGTCACTATTGTTCAAACTCACCTTAGATTTGTCTAGAATCATATTGAGGTTCTTCTTCCCACTAGTAAATCTCTCAAGAGTCCTGTTAAGGTAGTCATTTTGTTTGGCTAGCTCCTTACATGATGCACACTTATTTGACTTGACAGTCCTATCATATCTCTCCTTATAGTGAGCTACCTCAGCTTTCAAAGCCTCACAAGACACACAATAGTCATCCCTAATCCTATCCAACTGCTATTTGAACTTAACTCTAAATGCTTCTTGTATCTTATCTACATTATGCCCAATTTTAATGCAAAGAGCACAAGAATTAGAATCAACAACTTTCTTTGAAGCAGTCATGGACATGGATTGTTCAATTTTAGATTTCTCCTTAAGAGTCTTGTTTAAGGCATCATTCTCAATTGTGAGTTTAATACAGTTTTCACATGAAGCGGTTTTAGAATAAAGAACCATTTCAGTCATCTCCTTCATTTAAATCTTATTATTCTCACAATGAGAACAAGTGTGACTAGCATCAAATTTCTGTAATTCTTCTATAGCGCTATTCAATTTTAATTCAAGTAAAGCACAATTTGAACAGGGTAAAGGAATAGCATCTACAGCAGTCACATCAAGAGCAATGGCATTCATGCAAGCAAGACTAGACTTGAGAGTTTCTAGTTCATCAAAAGCATCTTTCAGTTGATTAGCAATAGAGGAATGAGCAGATTTCAGATTTACTAGTTCATTAAGCAAGCTAGAGCAAGAATCACAATCATCAGCAGGATTAATGGATTTGAGCCTATCAACTTCTAGGTTCAACTCATCAATTATGGCATCCTGTTTCCTACTCATTTTTTCTTGCTTATTCAGTTTTTTTCAGCAAGGACTAAAGCACATTTCATATTAGCAAGTGAAGGACGTACCTCATCGGGATCGCTGAAAAGATCGTCGTCGTTGGAGGAGTCGACGTCATAGCTGTCTCTAGCCATGAAGCACATGTCGATAAAGTCCTGGGCCTTCTTCTTGCCATGAGAGTCATCGTCGTCGTCCTCCGTCTCGGAGTCCACATCGCTCATGTCAACACTCTCAAGAGCGGCAAGGACTTGGCTGACGAACTTGCGATAGTTGGGCTTCTTGTCTTTCGTGTCTTTGGCTTAATGACGCCTCCGAGAGTCCTTCTCCACCTTGCCCTTCAGCTTGGGGCACTTGAAGCGAATGTGGTTCGGCTCACCACACTCAAAACAAGTGATAGGGCCACCTCTCCTCCTGTTCCTCACTTTGTTGTAAACTCTCGAGAATTTGGTGGATAGGAGGGCTAAATCATCCTCAGGTAGCTTCTCTAGCTGCTCATCACTCAGAGAATGCAAAGCGGACAACGAAAAACCAGATGAGCCAAAATCCAATGAATCAGAAGAACTACCCTTAGATGGGTCAACCACCAAAGCCATTGACTCTGTCTTGGGGAGACGCGAGATAAAGTCAATCTCATGCGTCTTCAACCTCGAGTAGAGCTTATCCATGGTAAGCTCACTCATGACAGTGTTGTCATTGATGGATGTGATCTTCATCCCCCAGACCTTCACATCAAGAGCACCCAAAAGCTAGTGTGCGTTCTCAGATTCAGTGAAAACAAGATCAACAGCGCGAAGATCATGAAAAATCTTGGAGAACCTCCCCCACAGCTCATCTAAAGACTCACCAGGCCTTTGCTCGATCTTTGAGTATTCTTTCTTGAGCTAGTTCTGTCTCACTTCCTTGATCGCGGTAGAACCCTCGTGGTAATCACAGAGAGTCCTCCAGATCTCATGAGCAGACCTCAAATGAGCCACGCGCTCAAACTCAGATCGACTAAGACCTTGGATCAGAAAGTTCCGAGCCTTACTATTAGCCTCAACATCTGGAGTAATCACATCGTCATTGGCTGGCACGACATATGGATTTTTGACCTTAAGCCAAATAGCGTGCCCTTGAGCCTCAATGTAGGCATGCGTGCATGCCTTCTAGTAAGCAAAATCAACTCTATCGAAAACAGGTGGTTTGGTGCAATACTTGTCAGTCGCTATGGCTCCAAAGACCGGTTAAGATCTATAAGAAGAGCTAACCGGGCTTTGATACCACTTGTAGGACCGGAAAGACGACTAGAGGGGGTGAATAGGAGCTTGCCTAATTTTCACCTCGTTCGGATTCAACACCAGATTCACCCCAATAGCTATGAGAGCTATGAGGATCAACAGCAGAAGACTTGTGTCGAACTTGAACCAAAATCCCTAAAGCAAGGAACCAACAGCACTAAACCCTAACAGGGCGGTTAGACCGGCGTGTAATGGATGGTCTGACCGGGGTGCGGTCTGACTGGCGTGTAAAAATCGGTCTGACCGATCCTGACCAGAAGCACTGTTGATAGCTCGAAACCAAAACGAAAATCGATCTAACTTTTGATCTACATGGCCAAACTTGACCAAATTTAGAACATACCTTCCTAAGGATATTAGGAATCTATTCTAATGAGAGATTGAGTAGATCCACGTCAAAGTTTCAACCTTTTTTCATTTTACCGAAGGAAGGTTCAAAAACCGGGCAAAAATAAAAACCTGATCTAAATCTTGCTCGTTGGAGATTGATGATCTAGGTGATCTTAGATATGTTCCCACATGTCACAGCAAGATAGAAGAGGGCACGAAACCAACCAAAAAGCACTAGATCAAAGAAACCTCCAAAATCTCAAATATAGAGCAAGAATGTAAAAGAGACTCAACTTTGGGAATCATCCATAGATTGATCTGAGGTTGAGGGGGTTTACAGCCACTCCATCCATGGAGAACAAAGCTCAATCCATGAGCACACAACTCAACACATCTCCCTAGAGCCCTAAGCCTCTCCTCTTTCTCTAAAACCCTAAAACCAAACTAGGGGTTTACAAATGAAGTCCTTGATGACTGCCTAACAGCACCCCTCCTGTTTATATGAGGCCTAGAGCTTCTAGAAGACAAACCCTAATGGGCTCCCGTTAAGGCCCAATACAAACGGGTCACTCACGCACGCATTTTAAAGCGCCGTCTTCATCTCCACTTGACCTAAACCGCTTCTCCAAGCGCCGACACGCGCCGCGGTTTAGCCAACAAGTCACAAAGGCGGTATTTGGTGAAATTACCAAAATACCCCTTCTCGATGCTTCTCCATGGACCGAGTCCAATCCTGTCAAAGCAATCGCCTGCTTCACCACGTGTAGGTTGATCAACGGCTCTTATCATGTCGGCAAGTCTCTCCCGTCCGAATCACATCGGAACCTCCAAGGCACTTGCACCGACCCCTACGCCGCTTGATCCAACCAGTCGCACCGAAGTGCTCGTTCGGTCATCTTCATCCATTCTGCGCCATGCTTGAGTCACTCG
Organism: Phyllostachys edulis; assembly: GCA_036346405.1. Lineage (NCBI taxonomy): Eukaryota > Viridiplantae > Streptophyta > Magnoliopsida > Poales > Poaceae > Phyllostachys > Phyllostachys edulis. The sequence goes on along the minus strand of CM070557.1, from coordinate 4,124,733 downwards.
ACCTCACCCGGCATCCATGATCGCTCTGGACCTCAGCTCTCCAAGCTTAGTCCCGATCCTTCTCGCCGTTGACCGTCGTTGACCTCCAAGCCACCTGCACAGCAATAGACAAGCAAACACTTATCCGGGAACAAGTTCTTCACAACTTGACCCACGTTAGCTAAAACATGCAATATGCAACATATATGTATTATCAACCAAGGATATGACATATCCCAAAATCAATTCACAACTAATATCAACAAACAGCACAAAAACCGGCCGATCACGGCCCGCTTGGCCTGACCGCCTCGACCGAACCAAAATCAATTGAGGTATGGCCGGTCTGACCGCCCAAAATGCCGGACTGACCGCCAGTGACCTGATAGTTCAGAAACTTTGCCGAAAACGCTTGAAACTTCAAACCAAAAGTAACATTGCTAATTGTTTCATTATCCTAAAATCATTGGTATATCCCCATGATATCCACGGATGTGACTCACCAACAAGCAAACACAATTACCAAAAGTGTTCCTTCTGTCACTTCAGCTGCACATTGGTACAATAACAAAGTGCGGAAATGGAGAAATAAACAACAGGAAGAATGCAAGCAACATATAATACACTGTTAAGGTAATTGCAAAGTTAGTAAGATTCATCTGCATTCCATAACAAAATGTACCATCACAAGATAAATGCAAAATGCACCACATCTTATGGAGAACAGCATAGTTTAAACATAAAATAGTCTTGTGTTTGGACTGCCTCCCCAAACTCTCATCTCAGCTAATTTTTGCATCTAGTAACAAAGTAATGCAGCAAAATAACGGAACAAGAATAGCAATAACGGCAGAAGCGGGCACAAATACTTACAACGCATCAAAACATCTTCCTCTTCTTGTTTTGTGGCTCGCTCTTCTGGTTAAATCCTCTAAAGTTATTTGTTGTCTCAGCAGTGTTTTGCTTCTTCAGCCCTTTCCAACCACCATGCCCAAACTTGGAATCTCTTGACTTCCTGTTCTTTCCTTGTTTACCTCGCTTAGCAAGACCACCAGACCTATCACCAGGAGCAACGCCGGGCCTTTTCTTCTTTGATTGCTTGAATCCCTCTTCACCTTCAAAATTCAAATCTGGCCCGTCATCCTCTCCCTTGGAAAATCCCCCCTGTTGCCTCTGCTTCCTCCACTTCTTGACCGACTCAATCTGCTCTTTCTTCTACTTGACCCTCCCATTGGCCTTCTCTGCCTGCACCTCCTTTGCTCTTTTCTTCGCCTCTCTTGCCTTCTTCCTCTCCTCCGTCGCCTCGATCTTTTTCTTCTCTGACAAGAGCTTCCCTTTGATCTTGTGCATGTGAGCATCAGTCTTGACCATCTCAGCATAGTAATATGTAGGCCTGAGGAACCGAACTTTCATAGGCCTGAGGATCCAAACAATCGATCTTTGCTTCAATCCCTCCCCCTTAGATAAGTGGAAGAGGATTTGGTGGGGATTTGGGGGGGGGGACCTCTTAGATTGTTTCTCCCATGGATAGATTTTCCTACTAGCCAAATAAGGCCGCCTTGTTTGGAAAGACCGGGATCGACCGGGATCGGGGATCATCCACAGGGAACATCCCGGCGGGGCTATTTTTTCCCGGTCGATTCGGTGTGGCTGCTTGGCTAACTCTCGGGATCGAAATCCCCTCCCCCGTTCCAACCCAATCCACAGGGGTATCTCGCCTCGCCTCGGTCGCGTGTTTCTTCGTCGCAGCGGTCGCGTGTTTCTTCATCGCTGCGCTCGCGACTCCGCCGATCGTCTACTCCTCCTAACGGCGTCGCCTCCCCCTTTCTCCCCCTTGCCTCCGGTGACGAGGATCCCGCCGCCCTAGGAGGAACATCTGGTTAGTCTCCTCCTCCTCCTTCGATTTCTAGGGTTTGTAGCCTCAATTTTTTTCCAAATTTTCTTTACCAGATCCGTGGCGCCGGGGTTAGAGAGGGGGAGGAGAACTCCGGCCAGGGAGCTTACAGCAGCCCACTGCCATCCGTGGCGGTGTTGCTCGAGGAGACTTTTCCAGGTGTGGGGAATCAGGAAGCCACGGTGGGAGGCGGCGACGCAAGGTGTGCTGGAGATTCGTCCTCCGCTCCATCTCCTTCCGGTTCTTGGTTTGTGTTACTAGAATTTCTGCTTCTTCTTGTGTATGGATTGCATTGCATTGCTTCTGCTTCCAGCTTTCTCTTTTTGTGTTAAGTGGCCAGATCTCTCTTTCTATCCCCCTTTTGCTTCCTCCTCCCAGATGCATTGCGTTGGTGCCTGAGTTGATCTGGACTCCCAAGAAAAAGTTGACCGGCCTAAAGAAAGAAAAGAAGCAGAGAGAGGTATATAGCTAGATCTCATGCATCCTATCCTACCGGCTTACATGCATCCATGATACTAGGAGGATGTGTGGGGTGTGGCAAATTTCTTTCTTATAGCTGGTTGTCCAAGATTTGCTTTAGTCAAGTTGGGTTGTCTAAGATTTGTGCATAATTGAGCAGATACGTCACCCCTGACGATTAGCAAGTAAAGGTATTGGTGTGAGGGTGAGGGTGATCTAATGCTTATATGCATATGGGGCAACTCAACTGGGATTGATGATAGCTATGGCAGTAGCAGAATAATAAGTATGTTACAATTAAAACTAGCACTTGAGAACTTGTAGTTCACTAGTTGTTAATGTATTAATTACCGACTATGCATCAGTTTTTTTTTTTTGGCCATTTTATTGCCTTGTCGTGAAGTTGTATCTTTGTGTGGTTTCGCTTTTAGTATACAATTTTCGCCATCTTTGGATCTCGCTTGTAGGTTCCTCATCGTATAAGTCGTCCAATGTGAGCTTGTCAAATCCACCACCCCGTGAATGTAAACAAGAGTCACAAATTTTGACAATTGATCCACAAGAATAGAAAGCGATTATAATTTTGACAAAAAATATACTCAATGCAAGAAATCTATTGTTTTACATAAATTCATCCCGCAAGCCTTTACCAGATATTTTGTTTATAGATGCTTGTAGTTGGAACAATCCTTCTATAAACCGAGACGGAATTGAGGAGACGAGAGTCGACCACGCTGATGTAATTTTTTCACCGTCCGATCATCAATCGATTTGCTTTATCGCCGCTCGATCCGCCGAGTTCGCGCTTATCCAAACGCTACAGATCCTCCACGCTGGCCCCACGCCAGCTCCATATGCGGTGCTGCGTTCACAAATCTTATGATTGCTTTATTGAGCGCGCCCCACCGGTACCTCCTTTTACAAGCATTTATCGCGCTGTAAAATGCTAGTAAGTATAAAACGTGGAACATGTGCAAAGAGACCAACAAGAATTGTAGGGGAGCAAATAGTATTAGAACAATTTGTCATTGCGATTGTTGTCACCAACAAATGCAAACTACAAACAGTACAATTTCGGTGTCTTTATAATGAGGTAATGTGTTGTCCATAGCATTACTAACATGATGCATGCCATTTACTAAGAACTATTTTTTGGCTATAGCAAATGTCTTTATTATCGATAATTAATTATGTTAAGTGATTCTAAATTCGGTTTTAATGTTTCATATAGTTTTTCAATCGCCGCTTTTGGACAAAAGCTATATCCTTCTCGACATCAACTGGTGATGCTTGATCATGCTTGGATAGTATAGGAAATGGTATTGGGACTCAGATATCTTTGCTTTGTAATGCTTCAAGACATCTTAGGTCTCATTATGTCCAAAGACATTAGCATTATATGCATCTATTTTCATCTATCAAATGTCTTTGTTATGTCCATAAATATGCTTCAAAGGCATATGCTTCATTAAATATAGTTGTTTTGCACCATCCAAATCATAATCATTTGATCTCGCATTTCGTAACTCTAGTCCATCGTTACTTGCTTATTTATTGTTTTACTTCAATGCTTTGCATTGACTGTGCCATTTGAAGTTCAAGTATTTTACATGATTACATCCAAATTGATGTTCCCATCATTTGCTAGATTCTCAACCTCACATATTGTCTCTTAGTAATCGCTCATTCTAAGGAAATTTGGAAAAGGATTTGCAGCAAAGATAAGTAATCGATATTGTTTTTTTTTACAGAGTGATACATGATTTTTTAACTCTAATACGACAAATAAATAATTGAATTTCATATACCGGGTTTTGCTATACATGCATTGACAATTGGTCGCCATCACAAAGAGTCAGCCTTTGCAAAAGTGAATTTCATATGTAGCCCATTACTCCTTTTGTGTAACAGGCTTATTACGAAGAGTGACATCATGGAGATGAGTGGGAATTTATTTGGTTTAAAGATGGAGAGTAATGTCGTCAGAGTTGTACAATCTTTTGACATGTCCGTTGAAATATTGGAATGCATCTGAATATGTCTGACTGTTGGTTATGAACTTTGTGGTCTCATGTTGTTGAGATTGTCATGTTAAAATCATCAGAGTATTAGAGCAGATATCTAACTGTTGAGATTAACTGTGGATGTTTTCACGTCTTTCTCATGTTGTTAAGGTTGTCACGCAATGTTGATTATCTATTTTTGTGGATTTTTGTACATCCTTTCATTTAACTTGATGGTCTCTTCTAGTACTAGTCAATTTCTTGTGTGATTCATGAATAAGTTATGAATTGTTTTGACCCTTTTGAATTTTCTAAATTGCTTATAGATTTTTTATGTTTATTTTCTATAGTTTTTTTGGATTATATATATAATCTAGATTATTTTCGGAATTCTAACTTATAAGGTTTTAATTTTTAAGTACAAACAAGCAATCCCTACCCTAGTCATTCCTTGCCCAAGCCATGTCCAATAGTCCAAGCAGCCAAGGGATTTTATCTGGATCAAACAACCCGTGGAGGGGATTGGGGTCCACCCACCCAATCCACGCCGGGGACCCAATCTACAGGAAACGATCCCACACATGCCAAACAAGGCCTAAAGGGGAGAAAAAAAAACCTATGGATTACAAATCCTACATTGTTCTGGTGCAGCACCTTATACAATTATTCATAAAACCTTACTGATCCAGTAAGCACAATGCTACTACTTACTTATCCATACCTAGTGCAACTACACGCCCTTGGGATTTTCGTTTTTCGCGTCCAGTGTTGGCTCCTCGCCTCCCTTCTCTAGCGCTCTCACTGACATGAGTAGGTGGGGGAACTTTGGCATCCAAAGGGGTTTTATATTTCTTTATATGTTTTTGTGTTTTCCTCAAAATTCATTTAATTTTCATTTACACGTGATAGATTTACCCACAATATGTTTTGGCGCCGTCTTCTACCAGATTGACTCACATAGACAATAATGATACACCTACACCAGAAATCGCCACTAGACTGCTAACAATGTGTCCCACACATCCATTGTGATCATCGGCAATCTACTTCCGGTTGTCATGATCCTTAGCAATCATGTCGCCAACGCTATATCCCAAGTCTCCCTAGGATATAGAAGTCCAAGTGTCCGCCATGTTCATTGGCTTCATTGTAACATGTTGGTATCCCAAGGTCTATAATGTAAATTTGGTACTTGTATACTTCAACATGGTGTTAATATAAACCAAATGATCTTTCTAAAAAAATTACTCGTGGAAACAATTGGTCCATGTTGTTATCTTAATGCTCACAAAAAAAAAATCTATACAAATAGCCCATCCAACCCACAGTTTATGATAATCAAGCGTGTATCGTTAGATCCATGGTGAAATAGACATGCAATACGACATTATTAATGTTTTGTTTTCCAAGAGAGAAAAGAACAAGCCAGGCTTTAAGGTAAAGGTCAGATTGGTACTATAACATCCGACCCAACATGGAGCCCAGAATACCACTAAACTAACCTAGCTATTGATTTTAACAACAATTATCACTAAATTACAGCAAGCATATCAAAGATAAAACATGTACATGGGTCACAATAATACAAAGATAACTATAAAGAAAACATGGATAATTAATTCATAGGAAGTATGCCAAAATAATAAACGAAGAGCAATGCATAACCAAACCAATCAAATATGTTTAATGAATAATCAACTAAGGCTAAGCAATAATATCCAATCCTAATTATAACATATCAAACTAATAAATTGTCTCATGATCAATAGTTCTTGTAATTGAGCAAATGACGTGAATCCAAGTGTGTGCTAGCCCTTCCCATGAGCAAAGTCGTCAACAGTCACCTCAAAACAATAGTAGAGCAAGGGTGAGTCCACGACTCAGCAAGCACATTAATAAACAATGAACAAAGCTTAATCAGCGTAAAGAATATCATCATCAACATCAATTATTCTATTTTGTTTATTTTCATGCTCAATCATTCAATTCTCTTCTCTTTATTCTCATACACAATTATAAAATAATTTTTATTCAATGCATCTCTACACTACATGTCCACATGCACTTCTTTCGTGTATATCGGTATAGCGTAAGTGAACACTCGCGATAATGTTCACTCTCAAACCCGTCCTCCTTAGGATCGGGGACCTCCTCCACTCCCGTGGAGTCGTGATTAACATGATCACCTTCTCATATGCAATGATGTTTATGAATGCACAACTATTCATAGATTCATCATTCTTAACATTATCCAATATTCTCATATCCATCAACACGAATAAATCATGAACATTCACATTGCTGGCAATTAAATAAAGTAAAAGCACAAAAAATATAACGGTAATGAGTGGTAAGGAAATACAGTGATCAACCAAGAAATATTGTTTATCATGCACTTGCCTCTTCTAGTTGCGAGGAACGGTTTGATTAGAAGATAGCAACAAACCCGACGCCACTCCTCCTACAATAAACACCCAATCTCAATAACAAGCTACAAAAATACAAGAGCAACAATTAAACGGCATAGCTCCTACACATTTCCTAAATCCGCAACACTCTCTCTTTATCGGGCAGTCATCCCCTGCTGTCTCGGTACTAAAAACAACACAACTTTTGACTCCCAAGCCCTATCATGACAAACCACACCAGTTCTGGAATCTACACAAAATTTCCTACAATTTATTAGTTGTCCACAATTCTTGATTAAATCATTTAACCCCCTATTTTTAACCCAGAAAACCGTTCTGTCATCTTCTGAATAACAGGATTAATATTTTCATATCTATTAATCTACACATGCAAGTATTGTGAACCATAGCATTTTTAGAATCTACAGAAAGTTAGCTACCTCTCTCTACTTATGCCCAAAATTCAATTCTGCCATTTGCCAAGTCAATTTAATAGTTTCCCACGACTACGTCTAGTAACAATCGGTTTTTGGACAACAGTCTTCCCAAAATCATAGCTTCTATTCTACCCATCCAAAATTCATGTTCTTAAACTCTCTTGAATCCTTAGACAGTTATATACACTTTTCATGTAGAGCGGAAAACCTAATTAGTCCATTTAATAATTTTAATCTACAGTTTACCTAGATGTTACTAGAATACGACAACTCTCGAGACAGCAGGCTTACAAAAATCATAACTCTTAATCTACCCAATCAATTGACGTGATTAAGCACTCTACAGAAAGCTAACAAAGTCCTATACAACTATATAATAGATGATATTTTCATATTATGCCAATACAATGCCCAAATTCGCAAATAAAAATTATGGCCGACAAACCCATCTACTAATAGAATCTCTGACGCAAAACTTGCTAATTCTTCTTCTAATCCAGACTCTAATCTCTACTAAAAATTGGTAAACCAAAGAAGAAAAATGCAGATCGTTACCCAGGTGAAGAACGCCGAAAATGCAACCTTTTCGTCACTTTTTATTCCCTTGTTCCTCCCCTGGTTGGCGCACTGCAATCACGAAATCGCCGGTTGCTCTTCGTGGCCACGTGCTAGAGCACGTGCGCTTGCAACCGAAGGTGTGCAACGAGACACTGGTGACGCGACAAATGGCGATGCGCAATGGGTGACGCAGGCAGGAGATCAACGCACCGAGCGAGCAACTGGGCATCCATGCGTGCGGGCAACAGGGCTGGCCAAACGGGCCGCCCGGCCCGGCACGGCACGGGTCCAGCTAGGCACGGCCCGTGTACTATTAGTGCCGTGCTAGGCCGCCCCATGGGTCAGGGTGGCGGTCCAGGCATGGCCCATCGGGCATTCGTGCCGTGCCGAGCCAGCCCGAACCCGTTTGGCCCGTCGGGCCGGATGTGGCCCGTTTGGCCCATCAGAACAAAAAAAATCCAAAACAAATCTAGAAAAATTAGAAAAATATGTAGAATTCAAAAGTAAACATGAAAATTAAAAAAAATGAGACAATCATATTGAAAATGTAATAAAGAGCTTTATTAATGTCCAACTGGCTGCCTCGTTAAAACCTTTGCAAGTAAAAACTCAAAATAAGAAAACCTTGGCAAAGGAAAAAGAGTACAGCCTATATCTCTACAATTCTACATACATGATACATCTTTGTTCTATGTGTCGATGTCATTGTCTAAGTACAGATTTTTGAACACCTTCGACAACTCTGGATTTTCCACAGAGTGTTGTGTTCATGAATCAGCTTGTTCCCAATCCTTCACAGTTAGAAGGATCTCCATCATCTCACTTGTGAGACTTGTTCTTCTCTCCTCCAATATTCTTCCAAAAAGACTAAAAGCATACTCGGAGGAAACCGTAGAGACAGGAACAGTTAACACATCACATACAAGTGTGGATAGCACCGGATATGTTAACTTATGGGCTTGCCACCATTGCAAGATGTCGAAGCCTTCTGAGTTGAAATCCACCGTATCACTGTTCAGATAGGTGGATAGTTCTCCGCTCCTTGTGGGTCTTGGCTGAGCAAGCGTTGGTGTAAAAGAAGAAGAAGAAGCCACGGACCTGGACCTGGAGGAAGAGGCACCAAAGATCGCGCCCCACATATTTATCTTCCCACTTGAGGTGGGGACTACTGGAGGTTGTTGCGAACGGACTTCCCGGAACCTATTTTCGTACCTTTGGTAAACCTCGTATAACCGAGAACGAACTTCGCAAAATAGTCAAGATAGTCTAGCCTCAGTAGCATCACTAAGAAGATCAAGTACAAGACCAAATACATCAATTTTAGCCCTAGGATCTAAAAAGAAATGCAAATGCATATAGGTAAGGGATTTCTCTCCAATATTTAAGGTATTTAGATTTCATGGAAACAACAGCATCGCGTAAAACTATGTCATTTTTAATTGAGTAGCAATCCGTAAAATAGTATGCACAATGATAGAAGGTGTTGGATAGTAGACAGCGGACAAAGCAACAGTTGCCTCATAAAAAATTTCTAAAAGCGATAGTATCTTCTCAGCAATGAACCAATGTTGCTCAGTTAATAGCATAGTACCGTCAGTGCTAGGATAGTGTGTTTGAATAAATACAGAAAAAGTGCTCTTGTATGGTAAAAGATTCTTAAGCATGAGGTAAGTAGAGTTCCACCTTACCTCCATGTTCAAACCGAACTTTCTTGGACGTACACCCATCGCCCTGCAGAAGTTCTTATATTATGCTATTCTTATGTTAGAATTATTCAAGAAATAAATCGCATCGCGAAAAGCTTTAATATACGGACTCAACCTCTTCAAACCACATTTGACTCTAAGGTTGATAATATGACAAGCGCATCGTTGATGTAGTAAGAAGGAATCGGCATATGTACTCAACACTGGAGTAAGAATGTCCATGGCCCTAGAGTTTGAAGCGGCGTTGTCTAAAGTAATTGTGAATATTTTGTCTGTAAAACCAAAGTCTTCCATGACTCTGATAATACAGTTCGCAATATTCTCCCCCGTGTGTGCTACATCGATTAATTTCAAAGCTATAATCCTTTTCTCCGTTACCCAGTCGTCATTAATATAATGCGCAACTACACTAGGGTAATCCTCCCTAGCCCGACCACTCCATATGTCCTAGGTCGTACACACAAAAATGTGCACGCATTAAATAATTCCTTTATTTTATTATGACGTTCATTATAGTATTTCACTAGATCCCTAGTTGTTGTCTGTCTAAAAACGGAAGTAAATCTAGGATTATGCGCAGTCCTAATGTAATTTTGGAAAGAAGCGGACTCGCCAAAGCCTAATGGTAAATCCTCAGAAGCAATTAAACCACAGAGAGATTGGCGGACTACCTAAGGATCGTAGTCCCAACTAGATACCGTACCGTCGGGGTTGTATTGCAGCTGCGTCTGCCTCATCATCAATCCTTGCTTGGTTCGACACCTTGTAGCATGTCTAATCAAGTGCCCCGTTCCACCTGTAGACTTTGCAGACAATTCATGATGACAAATTTTACAAATAGCATATGGTACCTCATTTCCCGCTGCGTCTTACTTGGTTGTCCTGTCGAAATTCTCCCACACTCCCGATGTAGACGGTCTCGACCTCTTTGCTCTGGTTGCCGTTGAGCTTGACGCTGGCGTGGAGCCTGATGACAGAACTCCACCTTGCTCCTCCGGTGAAACCTCTGATTGGTTTGAGGCAACCGCAGCCGCAGCTGCCTCCATAGACGCAATTTCCTCCGATGAAAGTCCATACTCACCAAGAGCAAAGCTGTCGTAAGGATTGTCCATAACGAAAACTGCAAAATTGAAACTAACACTATTACTACTTTCATCTTAGCATAACAATAACTAACAATAAAAGTATTACAAAAAATAGTATTGTACCTCTTTCGCTGACTTGCTGAGGAAAATTGAAATGACGAAAATTGATATTTCCAAATTTTGGCACAATTTTTTTGAATTTTGCCAAATTAGCTCAACACGGATTTGAATTTGCACAACACAATTTCAAAAAGAGAATGGAGAATGAAGGGGTGCTAAATGAGGGGGGGTTATAGTGGCTATTTATAGGAAAAAAAGTCAGAATTTTTTTAATTTGTTTGCTATTTTTTAAGTCCCCACCGTCCAACCCTCCCCAACCAATTTTTTTCGGCCGTGTTATGCCAGGCACGGCCCATGGGCACGATACGGCCCGGCTGCTCCCATCTTCTTCTCCCAGTCCCCCCCAACCTCACCCGTGCCGCCCCACGTGTAGTAGTGCCGCACGGCTCCTTGCTGACCCCACCGCCTCCTCGCCTCCCCGCGGCCCCGCTGCCTCCTTGTAACATCCCAACTTTCCAGAGTTTCTGAAAATTTTCAAAATCTAAAAAGTAACCATTTGATTTTATTAATTTGCTAAAGCTTAACCCGAAATTTTAGGATTTTAAAAGCAATTTAATTTGAATTAATTAAACTTCAATTAATTCGAGTTGGTTTAATTGAGTTTTCTGGATCTTATTTGGATTTAAAAATCAAAAGTGTTGTTTTAAGCCTTTTCTTGGTTTTTGTTGGTTTTTAAAAGAGGTTTATCCTTTGTCCCTATGTTAAAAATAATTAATTGCAAAAATTAAAAGCAATAGTTAAGCTAAAAATATTTTTATTAAGTTCCATTTAATTCAAGGGACTTCTGTGAATTTTCCTAGAATTTGTGGACTATTTTAACTAATTTCTAAAAGCCTTTTTGGTTTTATAGCATTTCTTTAATCAGAAATGCATTTTAATTCTTCTCTTGGCTTTGGGCCGAATCCTTTCAACCCACTCCCCCTTATCTCCCTCCTTCGGCCACAAGGCCCAACCACAGTGAGCAGTTTAGCCATGCATGCTGCATTCTGAGCCGCCCCCTCCTCTCTCTCTGCGACGGACCTTGCTCCGCCGCCTCTCACCACTCTCTCGCCATGCGGGCCTCTGTCATACCAGACGCTTCTGCCGTGCTCCTCATCATGAATCCCACGGCTTCCATCGCTTCTCGCCATGCCCTAGCACCTACCCGTCCCGTCCGGTTCTTGTCCGGCTATCCCCCTTATCTCGCCTTGCTGCGACCAGGCGCTCGCTCTTCTCCGCTGATCAAGCTGAACACGACGCTCCCCATTAATGCCGACTTGACCTCTCCACGCCGTCCCCCTCCTCTGGGCCTCCCCGAGGCCTATAAAAGCGAGCACCGGGTGCGCTTTGAGCCCCTCTTGCTCTTTCCCCAATCCACTTCCCCTCCCTCGCCCTAGCTCGGTTGTATTTCAAGCTCTCCCGCCGCCGGCCGTCGAGTGCGCCGCCGCTTAGCGCCGCTTCAGGCCTCTCCACTGCCTCGCATCGCCAGTCACGGCTTCCCGAGCGCACCTCCACGCTTCATGAACCTCGCCGGAGTTCTCCGCCACCTACAACCGCCGCCACCTCCGCTTTTCGTCCTCACCGCCGGCCATCCCTTGGCACCGCGTCCTCGAGACCATGCGCACCAGAACCCCCTTGCCTCCCTCGTTCTTTTGGTACCACCCTCGCTCGTCGCCGTGGCGCGTAGCGCTGGCGACCTTGGGGACCCGTGCGCTGCTTCCTCGCCGGCGTAACATGGCCGCCACTCTAGAACCTAGTCAGCACCACGTAGCACCACCTCAGCCCTTGTTGCCCATGTGGCAGCCCCGTCAGCCGCCCGCGTGGCACTCCCATCCTAATCCCTTCCCAAAACCGTGTGAACCCAGTCCACCATACACCCCTCTCATTGATAAGTGGGCCCCACATGTCAATTTCGTTTCTTATTTTCTTTTTTCGGCCAAAAATCCTCTGATGACGTCAGCTGACGTCATATTTGTCTTTTACTTTTCCAAAAATAAATCCCAAAAAATCAGGAAATCCCCATTTCATGTGTTTTTCTAACTTCCGAAGGCCATAACTTCCTCATTCGAACTCCGATTCGAGTGATTCAAATTTCTAAATTCTTTATCTTCCTATTAGTATTTATTTGGAGTTGTTTTATTTATTTAGCTATGTTCACACGTATAGATTCCGGTGTTTCGAACGACTTCGTGGACCCGACGACCAAAGCATTTCAACTCTCCAACGAAGGCAAGTCATAGACCTTTGATCATGTTGAACCCAATTTATAAAAAGTATATTGTTTGATATAAACATGCATTGCTAATTTTATAATAAAGCGTTTCGGAATTAGTTAATTACCTAATTGCCATTATGCCTCCTTGATAAATTGTGAATGACATAACTCCTTGGACACCTTAGGAAGGTTAATTATTAGTTGGATATTATTGTACTACCAACTTGGGTATCGTATTATGCTTAGCCATACTTTAGTTATACGATGGATTCATGATCACTTACTCAAAGAATGATTGAATTTGACTAAAGGAAATATGAAATTGTGGTGCGAAGCCACTATTGATAAAATTTATTGTGCCATGGCTAGGGTGGTCATTTGGTCGGGTTGAACTGAAAATGATTTATGCTCGGACGAGTGGGTGGTGGTAAAGGTGGGTGCGGGAAGCACATTTGGATTGCGGAAACGTCTCGTCTGAGCAGCCAACTAAGGACTTAACCTTGAACCATTGATCTGGGTCATTATCGTACAACCACATGTCTAGACTGGGATAGACCTGACTAACTAATTAGCAATGTTTTGATTCGGTCCTATTTTGGTGGCGTGATCTCCACGTAACTGGAATCACACGGCGCAAGAGAGGGCTAGTTTGGCGAAACCTTAGCGGGCAGAACCGAGTCAAAAACGGAACTTTGTAAAGGCCTTGTCACGTGCTCTAGACTGCTTACCTAAGGTAGTGAGCAGTGGTATCGACGGATGCCAAACCAACTAGAGAATTCGTGTCTTGTGGGTAAAGTTGTACAACCTCCGCAGAGTGTAAAACTATTCGAATTGCCGTGTCCCCAGTTATGGACATGCCTGGTGATTTCACGCAAGGGGTAGATTTTCATGAAAAGTTTTAATGGGTTGGATGGATCTGAGTAATTGTTGGTTGTTGGTTAGGAAGTGGACAGGGTGTTCACTAGTTGTTTCAAAGAAAATTGTTTACTTATGTATTAATCTTTTAAATTGTGCTTTTCAATCTAATTACTATATTTACTTTCAAAACTGCTTTTCGCAAAATAGCTATAAAGCTATCCTTGTCAAGCCTTGCATAAATGCTATTTGCATACATTTCCCTATGACTTGCTGAGTACATTTAAAGTACTCACGGCTTTATGCTCTCTGGTTAATCAGTCACAGAAGACGAACCAAGGATTACAGGAATCTAAGATGAGGGGGTGAAAACGGATCGGATACGGACGGATAATGGCTCTACTATATTTGTTTTTATATTTTTTTCCGGATCCGGATACGAATACGAATATGAATAATATCGAATACGAATACGGAGCGAATACAAATTGAAACGAATACGGCCATGGATATTTTTCGGAACATGAAAACCCCTTAAATTGTATGCTAGAAATTAACGAAAACATATAACTAGTTTATTTGATGCAAACATTCGTGAATTGTTCATATTTTCAGTAACCACACATAACATTAGCACTAGCAAGCTACATTAACTAGTTCATCACAAACATAACACTTAGTTTACCATATTTAGCTCATAAGTCATAACTCACAAAATCACAAGTCATCACACATTCACACTTAGTTCATCACACAAATAAAACTTAGTTCACACTGACATTAATCAGGCTGGATGGTTAATCTATACAAAAATGACTGTAATATCCCACAATATGTTACCAAAAATAAAATTAATAAAGTTATTATTTTATTGGATTTTTGATATTTAAAAGAGTTTCTTGGTTAAAAGGAAAAAATAATAAAGTAAAGTCAATTATGTAATTTCCTAGTTTTTTAATGTAAAAAATAAAATTTATTGAGATTTCTGGCATTTTATTGATTTAAAGTGAAAAAAAATTTCTTGAATTTTCTGGATTTTTAAAAGGTTTTTCCTATTTTTTAGAAATTAAAAATAATTTATGTGCAAAAATAAAAAACCACCTTTAACTTGTAATTAATTTTATTGAGTTCAAAATAATTCAAGGATTTTTTGTGATTTTTTCTAGAATTTTTTTAGCTCTATTTGCTATATTCTAAAAGGCTATTTGATTTGTTGCATTTTCTAAAATTTGAAAATCAATTAAAATATTATTTTCTCTTTTGGGCCGAAATCCGCTTCTTTTGGGCCGAAATCCGGATATCCGGACTTGGTCTTATCCGGATAATCCGTATTCGTATCTGTATCCACCGGATAGCATGCCTACCGTATTCGTTTCCATTTCCGTTTCCGACAAAAAAATCCGAATTCGTTTCCGATCCGAAAATTCGTATCTGTATCCACCGGATAGCATGCCTACCATATTCGTTTCCGAATCCGTTTCCGTTCGGATCGGTCGGAAACTATCCGATCCGTTTTCTTTCCTAGATGAGGCATACTTTGAAGACCAAGCGAACTAGGATGCGTTCTCCACTCGATTGCTTGTGGGCATGTCGAATGGCTTCCACGAGTTTGTTTATTTTCCGCTGCAAGTTTACTCTGTTATCTTTAGCCTTGTGTGGCACCCTTTGTGAAACTTGACCATAAGGTCCTTTTTGCTATTAAATATTAATTTGCCTGCTTCATCTATAGTTTGGTGTACAGTTTTGATTACGCCAATGTTACAACTATGTGCACTAGCTACTGATCTAGGGAATAGTGCAGATATACACAGAGAGTCTTGGATCCGAAGATCCGGGGTCCCGACACTCCTCGCCTCCCCGCGATCGAGCCGCCTCCTCGCCTCAAGATCTTGCCGACGACCCGCCGCCTCCTCGCCTCCCGCCCCCCACCGCTCGGCGACCCGCCGCCTCCTCGCCTCCTCATGGCCGCCTCGTCGGCCTCGACGACCCGCCGCTTCCTCGACCCCGCGCCTCGACGACCATGCCGCTTCGACGACACCGTGCACCGCGCCGCCTCGACGACACCGCTGCCTCCTGGACGGCCGATGCCTTCTCCGTTCGCTCCCGACGCAGAGCGCAAAGACTGCACCGCTACTGCTGCGCCTCCTCCTCCGCCTCCGACGAGCACTGCACCACCGCTGCTCAGACCCTCCGCTCCGCTTCCCCACACCGTGCCTCCCGAGCCACCCATGCTGTGTGCGTGCCATGCCACCACCCGCCGCCGAGGTGGCGGCCAGCACGCACCCAATATCTCGTCTTGACGCCAGACGGCCTATGAACAATGCAGACCGTGCTATGCTTGGACCAGACCTACGGTGTCGTGCTTTGTACCAACCTAATAGGCCCAGCCCATTTGGCCAGCTCTAGCGGGCAGGCAAGCACCAGCGCACGGGAGCAGCGACGATTGGTGCGTGGCGAAGTCTTCAAGAGGGTTATTTTCAGAATATTACAAGTGCATCAGTAGATGATTGATAAAAGTTTCTCAAACTTCAGACGGAACAAACAGCTCTTCTGAAGGTTACTCGAAATCGTTACACAACACACTGAATTACAACAAAGAGCCCCTTTTTTTGTTTTGGAAAAGACTAACAAAAACCTTTGCTATCAAAGACGGGAAAAGAGGACGACAAAACGGAGGTTGTGGAACACTAAACAAAAAACTGCCGCATCAACTGCCTCGTCTCTGCCAAGAATGAGATCGACCAGGACGTCTCTTGTGATGTCCAGAGTTTCGAACTACCTGTCAATGAACTACGTCAAGCAAGATGAAAATGAAATGGGGAAAGCGCGTACAGAAGTACAGATCTTTCGGTGAAGATAAACCTCTTTTATGGAATTTAATATATCCAGAATGTCTGCAAAGGTTGGTCTTAGAGTTGGATCTTTCTGCCAGCATTTCTGTAGTAGACCAGCAAGCATAGGATGAGTATCAGCAGGAATGGCAGGTCTCAGATCCTGCAAGCAGAAAGATGGGATTAGAGGGTCATGCGTTCCGTGTTCGACAGCATACTAGATCTACAACTTGGCATCTGCTCTTTGTTCTTTTCTTTTTGGTCAAATTAAGATGGTAACAGTAAGTGTGTCAGATATGCTACCTTTTGAACAACAGCAACGGCTGATTGAAGAGGTGTCATGTCTTCATAAGGAAGCTGAGAAAAAAAAAGGCATGTCAACAATCAGCCAAACAACAGTTCTGCACAACTGTTATGTGTAGTCAGTGTAAACAAAATGTTGACATGAGAAAAGAACCTTTCCGGTCAGCAGCTCCCAAAGAACTATTCCGAAACTGAAAACATCCACCCTGTGATCATAGGGCAAATGCTCAATGACCTGCAAGAATTTCTAGTAAAAAAATAATTCAACAATAAAAGGTGATCTTCCTCTTAATTGACACAATGCTCAACAGCATAGAGAAGATGGCGCATCTATGTAATACCTACAAGGAGCTCATACACCCCACCAAGACAAGGAAGGTGCTTCAAGTCTTTGCATTAACCCCAATACGCCAAGAAACTATTTAGTATGTTTTACTCATGTCAACCTGAATATACTAAAGTAATGACAATATGTCAAACTAGCTTCAGTTTGACAGGTAAAACATTGGGCTACTCTGGCTCAGATCCAGCATCCAGGGGTTCAAATGCCACAAAAAGGCTCTTAGGATTTTTCAGAGTACTTTCTGAAATTATGGTTGGATTCTGCAATCTTTTAATTGATCTGAGATAGGAAAAAAAATACCTACCACAGACCAAGTAAACAAATTATATGCAGACATGCTAGAATAGGAGCAGCAGCCTTCTAATGTAGATCAAGTAACAAAAAGCGAAGGAATTGCCTCGCATAAGCATAGGTTATGGTTAGCTGCTCGGAGAAAAATGTACTCTAAAATTCGTGAAAAAGGACACAGGTTCGAATAGCCCCCAATGATTTTGCCACTTGGAGTGAAACTACCAGACTTCTCAGTGGTGTAAGCAAGCAGATTGCTTAAGGAAGTCTGCAGTCCACACATCTAGCATGTGTTGGAATAATGCATCTTGTCTATTATAATGGGCCAAAAACCAATATATAACATGTACAAGGTTGGACAATAGCAAATAACACCCTACACCCCCAACCTCATGATGGATCAACAACACTGAGTTTGGAGAGGTAGAAGCTATGCTAAGCTCGATCTCGAGCAATACTGATCGCACCAGTACTATCTGAAAAGAGCGGAGTCTGTGCAGAAACAGAAACACCAAAATCCGCAAGAAGCCACCGAAACTAGGTGATCTCAGCTATCAACAATGCCATGGCTCTTAACTCAACCTCAGTGCTCGAACGAGAAACTGCGGTCTGCTTCTTAGTCTTCCAGGCAATCAAGGAGGAACCAAGGAAAACACAATAGACAGAAAGAGACCGACGATCAGAATGATCGCTAGCCTAGGTCGCATCAGAGTATGCCTGAAGCTGTAAAGAACTAGAGCGAGGAAAGAAAAGACGCCGAGTGTTAGTTCCACGAAGATAGCGAAGAACACGAAGGTGACTGTAGTGGAGCTGAATGGGAGTAGAGACAGACTGACTCAGGATGTGAACTGGGTGAGAAATGTCAGGT
The DNA here is from genome assembly GCA_036346405.1 of Phyllostachys edulis. Lineage (NCBI taxonomy): Eukaryota > Viridiplantae > Streptophyta > Magnoliopsida > Poales > Poaceae > Phyllostachys > Phyllostachys edulis. The sequence continues at coordinate 4,106,402 of CM070557.1, read as the reverse complement.
TGAGTAATCCCAAGGTAGACGAGGCTCCCGACAATATGGCGGTAGCGAGTGGGATCCTCAAGAGGCTCACCATCAGTAGGCCGAAGGTAAACACCAAGCTCCATAGGAATATCCACCACGCGCTGATCAGTGAGACAACCGCGAGCAAGGATATCCTGAATGTACTTCTCCTGGGAGAGATAGTAGCCCTCGAGCGCAGAAGTGATCTCAATCCCAAGGAAGTAACAAAGATGACCCAAATCAGACATCAAGAACAACTCACGGAGACGCTCCTTCACAAAGGCAATGTACTGAGAGTCATCTCCGTAATGATCATGTCATCCACATAAAGAAGGAGAAGCTGTTAGTCGCTGGACTCTTGCACTTGGTGATAGCAAGATCCTTACTCTCATTGGGAGGATGACACTTGGAGATGGGGGGCAATTTTCTTTGTTTATTTCTCACACAATGCCATGCCAACTTTGAGGGGTTGGGGATACAAATTATAGGCACCACCAAGCATATGCTAAGATGCTAGTCTAAGATGCCGCCCTAAAGCGATCAAGATGTTTGCCCTAAAGATGTTTGTCCTAAAGCGGTCAAGATGCTATCCTAAAGCGGTCCAAGATGTTTGTCCTAAAGATCTTGTCCTTGGAGGACAAAGACAAATAACACAAGACTTATCCATCATTCTCCCCTAAGTCTTGTGTGTCGCCTTCAATGGGAGAGTTGAACCATCCCGATCTGGGAGCAGAGCTCGAGGAATTTGACCCTCCCAAGAGGCTTGGTGGCGAAAGTCCGCAAGTCGATCCGTGGTGTTGATGTAGCTCGCCTTGATCTTGCCTTCATCCAAGCGACCTCGGATGAAGTGGTACCGCACCCGGATGTGCTTGCTCCGTTCATGGAAAACGGGTTCTTTGCGAGCCAGAGCGGACTTGTTGCCCACCCCGAGCGCCACCGCTTGTTGTCTCTGAGAGATCACCAAGCGATCGAACGAGCAGGCGCTGAAGTCGAAGCGGTGGAGGCCGCTATGTACTCGGCCTCACAATGGACAGGCCACCACTGGCCGCTTGATCGACCGCCAACTAACGAGGCACTTGCCGAGAAGAAGAGAATCCGCTTGTGCTCTTCTTTGGTGTCGATGTCGCTGCGTGGTTCTTTGTCGCTGCATGCGATGAAGTCTTGTGACACCTCGGGTAGTGCAAGCCGTGGTCGGAGGTGCCCGCAACGTAGCGGAGGATCCTCTTCACGGCTTCTTGATGCTCGCCGCGTCGGTCATTGCATGAACCGACCGACGAGCCGACGGCGAACGCTAAGTCCGGCCGCGATGTGGACAAGGTAGCGAAAGTCGCCCGCAATCTGCCGTCTTGCGTCGCGTCCCACCTCTCTCCGCCGTCTTGTCGCGGCTTTCGACCAAAACCTCTCTCCATAGGAGTGTGAAATTTGGGTTGCGATCGGCGAGCCCGCCCGACTCAACGATGCGCTTGGCGTGGCGATCCGGCGAAGGAAATCTGGGCTGTCCCGTGGACCTCGATCCCTGTAGAAGGAGAGAGCCCCAAGTCGCTCATCCGAAGGCGGTCTTCATCTCCGCCTTGAACGCTTCGACCTCGGCCTCCTTGGAGCCGGTGATCACCAAGTCGTCGACGAGACGCCCGCCGCCAGGCGCGTTGCCTGCCCCGCCGTGAGAGACGCAGCCTCGTGTGCGCTCTGCTGGAACCCCATTTGCATAAGGGTGGAGTCGGCTTAGCGTTCGGGCTCGTGGTGCTGCAAGCCGTGAGAGGGCCTTGCGTGGCGGAGGACCTTGCCTCCTTGCTGGGGATGGCGAATCCGGCGGTGACGGACGAGACCTCCTCCTTCAAGTCGCCGTTGAGGAAGGCGGACTTGACATCCATGTGATGGACGTGCCAACCCTCCCGGGTGCAAGTCGCGAGGAGAAGACGAACGGACTCCATCGCGCGCGACGGGTCGAAGCGTCGTCGAAGTCGATCCTCCTCGCCGCATGAAGCCTCGTGCCCAAGCGAGCCTTGTGCTTGACGATGGCGCCACTTTCATCCCGCTTCGGCGAACACCCACTTAAGGGTGATCGCGGTGACCGGCAGAAGATCGGCCACCCCCACGTCCGGTTCGCTCGACGGCGTCCATCTCTTGCTTCATCGCGACACGCCACGCCGCGTCTCCTCCGCTTCGGCAAAGGAGCGGGGCTCGCCGTCGTCGCCGCCAAGCGCGACTCATGCCTCGAAGTCGTCTTTGCGCCGATCGAGGACGGCAATTCGCCGAGATGTTATCCATGGTACGCAGAGCGCAGAGGCTCGCCGTCGTGGTAGGCGTCGACGCGATCTCGTCGTGGGGACAGAGATGCGAACTCCACCGTCTTGTTGCTAAATCGTGGACCGGTTGCCGGGGCGATCCGGTGGTGTGGGCTGCCGCAGCGAGAGAGCGGTGGCCGCGAGCGGAGTGGCCGGTGGTGAAGGCGAGGCGTGGTGCCGGCGGTGGTGGAGCACTCACCGGGCCGGTGGCGAAGCGAGATGTCGAGCTTCGGTGAAGACGAGCCGCTAGCTCACGACTCTCTCGAAATGGGCGTGTCGACAACGAAGTCCACAGAATCGAAGTCAATCGCGATCCCACCGCCTTGTCCCATGTCCACCGCTTGCCGTCGAACACAACGCCACGCGAGATCTTGGACGGCTGTGTGTCGAGGTCGAGGATCACGTAGGCCTTGAGCCCTCCGCGTAGCCAATGAACACTCCCGAGTGCTCTGCTGTCGAAGCTTGCCGGGTGGCCAAGCTCTTGGCGAACGCGAGGGAGCCAAGACCCGCAAGTGAAACCGCCGGCTGCGCCCATGCCAAACCTCGTCTGACGTCCCCCGCTGTCGAGTGCCTTGGTAGGCGAAGCGGTTGAGGATGTAGACGGTTGTCACCACCGCTTCTCCCCAGAAGACAAACGCAGATCCCTCGCTGGAGGAGGGCCCGAGCCATCCCCACAACCGCTCGTTGCTCCGCCGACGACGCTTTCTGCTGTGCTGTCTCAGACGGCGAGGAGTAGCGGCGCTGAATGCCCTCATCAAGACAAGACGACGCGAATTCACCGCCGTGAATTCGCCGCCGTTGTCTGTCGCGAAGACCTGCATGCACTACTGACGCGCTCTGCCTCGCAGCGACTGCGTCGCGCTGATGGCGTCCCGCACCTCTCCCTTGCTTCCGAGGACCATCACCCACATGTAGCGGGAGAGGTCGCCGACGAGCAAGCAGGAAGTAGCGTCGTCTCCGGTGTGGCGGTGTCACCGCCACACAAGTCCCGCACGAAGCTCGAGCCTCTCCTTGGCTCGAAACTTCGCCACGGGAAAGCGAAGTCGCCTCTGCCGTCAACACGCAGACGTCGCAGAATCGCTCCACATGGTCAAGGGACGGCAGTTCTCGCACCATCTCCGTGGCACCGAGCCGCCAGGCCTCGGGCTGAAAGGTGCCCAAAGCGCTCGTGCCGCTATCGCCACGCCTCGTCGTCCCGACGAGCGGCGGAGACAGGGGGTTGTGCCACTGCACGTGAAGGATGTAGAGTCTATTTGCGCCTCTGTTTACCTTGGCAAGAAGGCGGCGGGCGAAGATCCCAAATCCATGACTCCGCGCTCGATCTCGACACGCGAGCCGTTCTCATCCACCGTATCCCAAGCCGATGATGGAGTTCTGCAGATCGGGGATGTAGTAGACGCCGGTGGCGGCTGTGCTCGCCAGAACACGGTGGTGAAGATGACGGAGCCGACGCCTTGATTTTCACACCGGGCGCCCCAAACTTGACGGAGCCTCGAACGTTTGAGTCGAGCTCGGAGAAGAACTCCGCCGCCCGGTCATGTGGTGGGTGGCGCGGTGTCGAGGCACCACCCGTCGGTCTTGTCGTTCTTTAAACTGCCGCCGGGAGGCATGTGCTTTTGGCTCGTCAAGGTGGAGGAAGGCCGCTGCGGCGGTCTACTGAGGTAGTTCGATGCTCGCGATGAGCAATGAACAGAGCCGGCCGCTTCCTCCTCCTCACGCTGACGACGTGGGCTGGCCGCGTCGTGGTCGCCGACAATCCTTAGCCCAATGACCAAGCTTGCCGCAGCCAGGCAAGAGTCGCCTCGTCGCTTGGGCTTTTGCTTGCCAGCTAGCATACCGGGCGCCTCACGGTCATCACCTCGTGGTCGCGACAATCCTTGGCCCAATGACCGTGCTTGCCGCATTGTAGCAAGAGTTGTTTCGTCTTGGCTTTTGCTTGCCACGCTTATGTCGCCGTTTGTCGTGAAAGAAGGCTCCTTCTTCTTCCACACCTGGCCGGCAGTGACCACCGCTGCCGAGCGAGAGGAGCTTCCATGAATGGTGACGGGTCCCGAGACGCCAGGCTCATCATCGCCGCCAACGACCTTGAGGCGACCGCGCCTCGATCGTCATCGTGGAGAGGTCCAGCGAGACTTCGTCGAGCGAGCCATCCGCTTGTACTTCTCGGGGCGCAGCGGAAGAGCTTCTCCACGCTCTCTCCTCGCCGTGTAGGTGTCGTCGCCGAATCGCACCAACTTCGCAACAGAGTGTTGAGACGGAGAGCAAAGTCATCAACGCCCTCACCGCTTGAAGGCTGTGTTCTCCCACTCCTGCGTAGTGCCCGCAATGTAGACTTGCGCGCGCGTCGCCGCCGATCGCGGCCGCAATGATGGCGTCCCAAGCCTCTTTAGCGATCCGCTTGTTGGTAGCGAGAATCGCATCTCGGCGGGGATCAGCGGCGATGAGAGCATCCAATACGTCGATCCCGGTCGTGGTCGACGTCTCCGTCACCGGACGCATCCCACATATGCCGCGACTGAGCTTTACCCTCATCACCGCAGACCACTCGACGTAGTTGGTCTTGGTGAGGTAGGCCACCCGCCGCGGGCCGACATCCTCGACGACACTGGTACTCGTGGTGACCACGGCATCAACCGGGAGAGAGAGTCTGCGTCGCTGTGAAGGCCGCGCTCTCCGCCGACCAGACGCCTGCCGCCATGTCGTCTCTCCAGAGCGCCCGCCATGCCCGCTACGGTTCGGCTTGCCGCTGCGCTCATAGGCGTCTTGCTTGCCCATCGCGCCACTCGCCTCGCCACGCTTCCTCTCTCCGCCGCTCAAGGTCCGCGTCGGCATTGTCATCGGCAAAGATGGAGCTTTATTCTTGCGCGCACAGAACCTCGACCTCTGCCGCTGCCAAGACGCGCAGATTCGCCGCCGCTTCCACCTCCGCCAGCCGCTGCCGCTCACTATTGCCGCCCTCGACGCTTTTTCGCCGCCGCCCGCTCTTTGGCTGCTTCATTCGCGTTCCTCCATACGCCGAAGTTCGGCTTCTTCCGCCAGCTGGCGTCGAGGCGCATCGAAGGCCGAGATCGCCTCTGCGGACATGACGCGCCACCGGGAACTGCCACTGCGTGGAGAGAGTCATTGCATCGGGTTGAAACCTGCTTGGGCCGAGGCGAGGCCGAGAAGGGATTGAGCAGAGATGCTCAAAGTTGCGAGGATACTACGGCTCTGATGCCACTTGTTAGTCAGCCGGACTCTTGCACTTGGTGATAGCAAGATCCTTACTCTCATTGGGAGGATGACACTTGGAGACGGGGGCAATTTTCTTTGTTTATTTCTCACACAATGCCATGCCAACTCGAGGGGTTGGGGATACAAATTTATAGGCACCACCAAGCATATGCTAAGATGCTAGTCTAAGATGCCGCCCTAAAAGCGATCAAGATGTCATTCCTAAAGATGTTGTCCTAAAGCAATCAAGATGTTTGTCCTAAAGGTCCCAAGATGCTGTCCTAAAGATGCTGTCCTTGGAGGACAGCACAAGCCAACACAAGACTTATCCATCAGAAGCGTCCAACCTCGAGGAGAAGTGTGAACAAAAAGAGCAGGGTCGTGATCACTGGCAGAGAAACCGACAGCAGTGACAACAGAGAAGCAGTCAAACCAAGAACGAGGGGCTTGTTTGAGCCCATAGAGAGAACGACGAAGGCGACAAACCATACCAGCAGGGACAGAATACCTAGGGGGCGGCAGCATGTAAACCTCCTCACGTAGCTCGCCATTGAGAAAGACATTCTTAACATTCAACTAAGAGATGGGCCACCATCGAACAGAGGCCACAACAAGAGTGCGAACAGTAGTCATATGAGCGACGGGGGTGGAAGTCTCATCGTAGTTACGACCATGCTTCTGCTGAAAACCACGCGTCACAAGATGAGCCTTGTAGCGCTCAAGGGAACCATCTGAGCAGGTCTTGATCTTGTACACCCACTAACACGTGATAGGAGTAGCACGCGCAGGCAAGGGCACAAGATCCCAAGTGCTAGTACGCTCCAAAGCAGCAATCTCCTCAGACATCACGAGCTACCACTCAGGGTGGCAAGCAATTTCACGGTGAGGTCGTGGGCTCAGAAGAGCAACGACCACGGTCGAGTGCTCAGCGGCTCGACAAAGGTGACGATCACGAAGATCGTATCTAGGAGAAGGCAGAGCTGGACCCAGTAAGGATGGAGAGGAAGGACTGGGAATAGGGCCCAGCAGAGATGGAAGCTCAAGAGGGGAAGTAGTAGGCCGAGGACGGCGAGAGTAGTGTAAGGGAAAAGGTGGAACCTCAACAAAAGAGCGGGAAGAAAAATTCGGCTAAGGCGAAACAAGTGGAGCTGGAGGAGAGGGAGGCAGAGTAGATGGGGGATGAGGCGAAACAGTGGTGGAAAGCTGAGAGTTAGGAAAAATCATAAAAGAGATCGACTTAGCAAGAGAATCTAGGCTGACAATTGGGGAACGAGGGTAGTAAGATCGAGACTCGTCAAAAGTGACATCCCGAGAAATCCTCATCCTGCGAGCAACAAGGTCATAGCAACCATAACCCTTATACTCAAGACTGTAGCCAAGGAAAACACACTCAACTGACTGAACAGTCATCTTAGTGCGCTCATGAGGTGGAAGAAGGACAAAACAGACACAGCCGAAACTGCGAAGGTGACTGTACTCTGGAGCTCGACCAAAGAGAAGCTCGACAGGAGTAGAACCTCAAGAAGCGAGTGGTAGGTCAGCGGAGTTGATGAGAAAAGGCGAGCAGTAAATTTCTCGGCCAGTGAGGGGGAACAGAAGAGGCAAGCATGAGAGAGCGAGCGGTCTCAAGTAAGTGACAATGCTTACGCTCAGAGACACTGTTCTAAACGTGAGCACCAGGACAAGAGTACTGGGAAAGAGTGCCTCGCCGATGAAAAGCGACGATAAGCGGCGAGATAGATACTACCAATGAGTCGGCACGAAACACACGAATGACCGAATCAAACTGAGTGCGAACCGTGGTGGCGAACATCTGGTAAATAGAGAGAACTTGACTGCGCTCGGACATGAAGTAGATCCAAGTATGACGAGAATAATCATTGATAAAGATCACATAATAGTAATGACCCCCTTTCGAAACAAAGGGAGCCGAACCCCAAACATCAGAGTGAACAAGATCAAAAGGACGAGTACAAATGGAATCACTAGAGGGATAGGGGAGCTGCAACTGCTTGCCAAGCTTGCAACTCATACAATGTAAAGAGGTGTCTCTAGAAACAGACCCAAGAAACCACGACCGACTAAAGACGATAGACGCGAGCCACAAAGATGATCGAGACGATGGTGCCACTGAGCAAAGGAGGTGGTGGAGGACGCAGCAAGACCAGATGTGGTAGTAGCTGACTGGCTGGTGGAGACAGCGGAAGGAAGATGAAGCCCATCGAGCTCTAAGAGACGCTGCGAATCACGGCGCCAAGGGCCAGTACCAAGCAGGGCTGAGCCAATTGGGTTCACCTAGTGTCACAGGACCCGGGGACACCGGGTCCCAAAACAAATAGCAGATATTATCATATATATATATACTATGCGTGCACCCCTAGCCCAAAATTTTTAGTCATTTTGTTCTCTTTTTATGTCACAGCCCCATTTTTATTAAATGGGATTTAGATGCATCTCATAAGCATTTCATGTTATTTCTGGAGCATGTGCATAAATTATGCATTTGGAAATTTTTAAATCCAATATAAACATCTAACTCATGCTAAAGCCACAAAAGAAATTTAAAATAAATGCTCATGAAGACCTCTGGAAAACAATTTATTTAAATACTAAAATAATTATCATGAATAAATATGATTTTTTTCCAAATTTTTAGAACTCAAATCTACCTTGAGAAAATTCAAATCCCAATTCTAAAAGCCCTGTAGTAAATGATTTAAAATAAGAAACTAAATCGTGAACAATAGTTTTAGAAAATTTATGAGTTCTATTTTGTCTCAGAACCCCTCTGCAAAATTTTAGATTTTTATAAATTTATTTCCTATTTTTAAACCTCAGTCAAAGTAGAGAATGAAATTCAAACACAGTCAACTACTCCGACCTAGTCCGAACCCATTTGACCGCAGTGACTGAGCCAACTCAATCGACTTGACTCGACCGAGCCCACTCGCACGCGCCAGACCCGACTGTGTCGCTTCACTGCCGCTGTCTGGCGGGGCCCCATTCGCCAGGCACTCCTCCCAAGCGGCACCAACGGCCACACAGCTGCTTGCCGCTCTCGCCGGGAACGCGCTGCACATGCCGTGCTCCTCTACGCTAGCATCGCCCAAGCCACCCTGTGTCCTCGCCTCACTTTCTTCACCTCATCTCCCTCACTCTCCTGCCATTTCCCCCCTTCCCCTGGACTCAATCCGAGCCATGACTTGAGCTCTAGTGTCGACCACCAAAATGGTCGCACCACCTCGTCGTCATTCCGGTTAGTTCCGACCACCCGCACCCGCGTCACGGTGCGCCTTCAACCATGAGGAGCAAACCCCCTCAGTTGATTTGGAGAAGCCGCGCACTTGGTTTCTCCTTCACCACCGGCCGCCACCGCCATTTCCGATGCCATTTCTTCTCCGTTGATCCTCCCTCCAATTCTTCCCCACGGGAGCACCCTTGGACCTCCCTATACCTAATACCACCACTCAATCAGGCTCTCCCTCTTCGCAGATCGCCGTCACCGTTGACCCACCCGCGCCACCGCCGGCTCGCGTCGCCAGCACGCTCCGACCATTCTCCGCCTTCATCGATCACTCCGATGTGTTCCAGGTACCCCACCGGTGCCCATGCACGCCCTATTTTTTTCCCCTATGCCTCTCTATGCCGCCGTCACCATTTCGCCTCCACAGCCGGCCGTCGCGTCCCCTCGCCGCGTCGCCACAGTGCCGCCCAAGCCCTAACACCGTCACCCCTAGCCTCCTGGTACTCCGGGCAACCCATTTTAGTGGTCGCTTTCGTCTCCCCGCTGTTCCCTCGCCAGCGACGAGCTATGTCCCGAGCCACACCCGAGCCTCCCCTGTTCGGCCCTTGCAGTCCCTGTGTATCCCTCTCTGAACCTTAGGGTTCACCTGTAAGAGGATTAGATGTAACACTGGTTGTCCAAAACAGTGAAGTCTTATGTTGAACTGATGAACAGAGGAGAGAAAATGATTAGAAGAAAAGTTGTATTATCAGTTGAACCCACTGGCAGATCAAAGCATCTTTTGCTAGCAAATATTAGGTATGTCAATTAGGTCACTCCAGTGGAGTCAGCAAAAGTTGAGTTTTGATCTTGTAAGGAATTTAGTTCATAGCTTTTCATCCCAGACTAGTTTTTGTTAAAAGATGTTTAAGCAAAGAAGAAAATGTAAGGACAATTAGAATTATCAGTGGTCTAATAGTTTATCTAACTCCAATAGTTAAGTTTTTCTTGGTTCATTAAGTCTTTTGACAAATCAGTGAAATCCTTTTTATGATACTGGTCAGATAAGGTTTTCTGAAAATAACCAGATTTGTCATTGGGCTAACAACCTTGATAAGGCAGTAGTAGAGTTGTCTTAATTCCATTAGTCAATTGGCAATTATCTAACAGCACCCACCGAATCTGAAAATCAATATGGAGGTTAATTCTCAGGAACCAGCAGAGAACAACCAACACTTATGATGAAGTGTAAACAGAGAAGAAGGTGAGTAGGAAGAAAATTGAATTGTCAGTGGAACCTTTCTTTTCAAAACCAACTGTCTTTTGCTAGTAAATTTTGTGTAGGTCAATTAGGTCCCTCTGGTAAGTTAGCTAATTTGAAGTTTGAATTTAAAGGAAGATTAACTAATAGTACTTCAGTTCAGAAAATATTGCTCTTGTAGGGTGTTTGAACAGTAGATTGAAAGTATTCAGATTTGTCAAAAGGCTAACAGCTTTGGTAATTCAGTAGTTAGAGTTTCTCTTAAATTCAATTGGCTGGACAATTATCTAACAACAGTAACTAAATTTGAAAACAAATATGAATAAGTGAATTAATGAGGAGAGTAGTTGCCAAATCAGTAAAGTCCTTTATTGAAATGAATGAACAGAGGAGAAGGGATTAGAGGAAAATCTGAATTGTCAGTATAACCCTCTTGCAAAACCAATGGTCTGAATGCTACCAAATTTTGTGAATGTCAACTAGATATCTCAAATGAAATAGCTAATCTGAAAATTGAAATCTGAATGAAGATTGGCTAGTAGCTTTTCAGCCCTTAGAGTTGCTCTTTTGTAGGTTGTTTGAACAGACAAGGGGAGCTGAATTCTTCTGGAAAAGAGCAGACAGTAAGATTAATAACTAATGAAGCTTTCAAAGTTACAAACCACAAGGTGTTAGTAAAGTCCAGTACTTAAATACGGTTGACAATACTTAGTAGCCCTCAGCAGCCTAATGAAACTAAAGGCAGAATTATAAACTTCATCAGGATCAGTGATCAGCCTTTAACAACTAATCCAAAGAGAGTAGAGCTAAATGAGAGGCAAGATTGGAATGCAATACTCAGTTAACAGTGAGATAGAGTCATTTCAATGGCAGCATATCAGGTGCACAAGCACCATTTGGTGCACATATGGAAAAACTTTTTGTTTGGGTATCAAATTAGCATAAAAAATTCTGAAAAAAATTCTAGATGTAATTTATGGTGTTTTGTTCCACCCTTTAAAATTTGAAGTTCAAACTCAAAGTATGTTAGAAGATAAAAAAAGAGAAGTTTCTTGTGAATAGTAACATTTGCCTGTTTTTTTTCCAGCACCATTTGATCTATCATATGTCAGAAATTTCTCTTTTTTGTATCTTCTAACATACTTTGAGTTTGAACTTCAAATTTTAAAGGGTGGAACAAAACACCATAAATTACATTTAGAATTTTTTTCAGAATTTTTTATGCTAATTTGATACCCAAACAAAAAGTTTTTCCATATGTGCACCAAATGGGCTTTGTGCACCTGATATGCAGCCCATTTCAATTGCCAAAACAAATGGGTTAGAAACTGGATTAGAAAATATAATTACTAGCCTTTCATATCTAGTCTAAAAGAGTAAAATTAATCATAAGTCGATATTTGAGTTATGGTTAGCTAATCAACAGTAGACCTTATGCCCTAGTTTCAATTTAAAAAATTCATAACAAATTCATATTAACTCCAATTTGAGTGAAACCAATTTGGTTAGCTTCCATTTGTAGTGTACTGTAATTGGGAATAGGTTTGAAACATGTTACTGTCACATACAAATTCGGAATTATAATTAATTTCAGAAAAATATTATTGTTACACTAGAAATTGATTTAACTTCAAAAATCCATAAGAAATTCATATGAGCTCCAATTAAACTAAAATTTTCACCTAAAATCATAATCTCACTAATGTGTAAATGTCATGCATTTTTTAGCACTTTGGATTTTCTCGGTGTTTTCGATGTTTATTCGATATCGTTATCTCTAGATCCCGAAGTACCTCAAGTGAGCGATTACGCAACAGAGAGTGAACAAGTGGACTTCCAACAAGGCAAGAGGATGAGTGAACAAGTGGACTTCCAACAAGGCAAGCATCCTCTTGCATCGTATTAATACCATTTTTGGTAATTTAGTATTTTAAATTGCAATGTTAATTGCTTGCATGCTATTTTTGATATATCAATACTTTGTGAGTTTAATTAGCTATGTCCTAACTCTTGCAGGTTATCCTTGATATTGCCATACAGCTATGCTTAAGTTAGTTATCATGTGATGATATTTATTCTTAATATTAATGCTTAGCCATGCAGGTCAGTAGTTACGGTAGTTCGATTGATGGAGTTAGCCTATCAATCGTGGAAAACACTAAACATTTTTATCTTGAATCTGGTTTTTTAGTCTAAAATTTGTCTATATAAAACTGATTTTGATCTGGACAAGTGGCTAGTAGTGTGGGTGCCTTCGTACACGAGAATCGGGTACTGTGGAAAGATTTGTCTGGATCGCTAAGGACCGAACTTTGGGTTGTCAATTCAAGTACCATACGTATTTCCACACGCGGTGTATGGGCACCGCTTGGTTAAGGGAAAGGTTTTATTGAGTTAGAAAACAGGTGATGTGAGGGCATACGTGTTTGATCATATGTTCATAGGGATCCGATTGCAATTTAATATGTGCAAGGGAGTACAGCTCTAATTTCTGTTCATTGGGTCGGCATTCCCAACACAACTTGCGTGCCCCACTTAGCAGGTTCTATTAGTAGCTTGTACTAAGCGGGATCTCGTCTCGCAAGGGTGATTCAACTCAATAAGACTGTCTTGCTGAAAAACACTAAGTCTTGATTTTCTTGGCCAGCATACCATAGGAAGTGTGTCATTATCCGGAGGCTTATGGACTGATCAAGTCATGTGGGTAAAAATATACTCCCCTGCAGGGTTAAATCTATTCGAATAGATGTGTCCACGGTTACGGACGACGCTTGGTTTGAATGACATCATTGTCAGTCTCTTAATTAAAATTGACATGGGCAACAACTTGGTATCGACATTATGTTTATATCTATGTCATTTAAATTATTTTGTCAAAATTGTGTTCAGCAAATGGCATTTACAAACTAGTATGTGTAGGATGAAAACTTGTGTGTTTTATGCAAAACTAAAGCCATTATAGCCTCTCCTTTGGTCAACTTTAGCATGTATAATTCCCTCTCCTTTGGATAGGCTCTACCATACATATTTCTTTTATTAGTTTGTGTGAGACTTGCGAGTACCTTTTGTACTCAATCAAATTGTCCACTTGTTTCAGGTAAGATCATCGCACGAATCGGTTTTAACTATCGTTCCATTTCTAAGCAATAGCGGCAGATGCATTAGCTTTAACTCTGGTTGGTTGCTTGTAGGCATGGGCATGCCAACCTAGTATTCTCTTTTTATTTTCATGTTTATCTTCCGCTACGATTTATTTAATTCTGATTAGATTTGGTCAATCAGCCGCCTTAAGAAAAATCAGGCCATAAGGTCCTATTTATCAAAATTGTAACATTGATTCTTTTTTTCTTTTTTTTTTCATATTTGCCTATTGTTGTGATCAATGTTGTTTGGATATGTGCATGTTAGTCACTGATCCTTGGGAGCTAACATGAGACGCATATCCAGGAATCTTGAAATCGGTTTCGTTTCATGTTTAAGGTTGTGCCTTTTGTGCAATCACTTGACTTAAAACGGATTCGATTTTGGGACCCCACAGCGTTGGTAGCAGAGCTGTATTGACTGTAGGTTAAAGCCGTAGCAATGAATGTTGTTAGGATTTTGAATTGCAAAGAGTGTTTTCAACTAGCAAAGATTTGGCAAAAATGCAAGTAATATAATTTCTTTGTTTCTTACCCATCCTAGCATCTAATTCTTACCTCACCATTCATTTGATTGTGCAAAATAATTTTTCTCCATTGCTCGTCTCTCTTCTCCAACAATAGACACGCTAAGTAATTATCAGTGAGAGCAATGGCGAAAGGACGAGAAGATGCCGCCTTCCGGCAATATTAGAGTTAAGTTAGGAATTGTTCTCAGATTACTTACACCCTAATTATATTTCCTTAGCTTGTAGACGCTGGATTTTGTAATGTAATCATTTGCTCTCTTTTGTTCCAAGTAGTTGCGCATCGCCTATGAGTAACATGTATAGCAACTATATCGAAAAACTAACTATGGGTCGATTGTATCTTGTGCTGGCCTTTGAGCCTTAGTACACCCATTTGGATCTTGAGTTTCAGGGTTTTAGAATGGCGCATTCATGATAGAAATTAAATTACATACCCGTTGCCGTATACTCATCTGATGCTCATTCTTTCCTCATCTCGTCTCTTATGCACCAAAATATTAAGGGGAGGGGGGGGGTAGAAGATACCTCAAAGTATATGTTAGGCATCATAATTCCTACACTTTGATCATGCATATAGTTTTACGTTAACTTAAGCATATTTTGTTACTCAGGTTGATAGCAAGAATCATAATTAAAAAAAGATTTATATAAATCAAGATGCATGGTTAGTATTTCATCTTGGTGAGTAAAAGCATGAACATGACTAGCGTCTAGAAGTATAAATTGAAATTGCCTTTAATTTACCTTATTTTAAAATGGTTAACTAAATTGCAATTTAACAACTTGCCATGCTCACATAGATTCCTTACATGAATCTAAAAATTTGGAGATCATGGAGGTGTAGCTTGATGTGCTACATTGTTGTGAAGTTAAAGAACATACTTGTCTTTTAAATGGTTGATAAGTGAACTCGTCATAATATGAACTGAGGGTAGCTCATTTTTATTTTTGTTCAAGTAAAAGTAATTAAACCAGATTAGGTTGCACCTGTAGTTCTATGCTCTTTATGCAAAGTGCAACCCCTTCCTTATGTTGTGTCATTTTGATCTGGATTGATAAGAATGTGCTCCAGTGCCTGTAGGTGATCTTAAAAAATCTTGAGAATATTGACCTGAGCACTAGATAGTATGTAGTTCACCAATATAATTTTTCCATAATTTATTGAACTCGTTTTGCCCAGAAATTAATTCAAGTGCTTTGCAAGGCTGTTCTAGCCAAGTTTTAATCTGGAGCTAACAGGAAGGTTTAAAATGTTAGGGCCCAATTTACTGGTGTTGAGTATCACCTAAGTGGCATGCCCTAGGCCTTTTCGATTGTATGTTAAGGACCAGGTCATGGTACTGTGGATTCATGTTGTTTATTTAATCTCATGTTCACCAAACATCTTTGAAAATTGTTTGGTTGCATTTTGATAAAATCATGTGCGCATGCATTGGATCCTTTACACTCTCATTAATCAAATCTAAACTTGCCAGGAAGTTGATTGCATTTATGCATCTTTTCATGCTTTCATTCAATGCATTCCTCTCCAAGCCAAGCAATAAAACTAGAGAAGCAAGGCGCAAGTGAGACTACCTTAAACCCTGCTTTAACCTCTCTCCTCTACACAAAATCCCGGTTTTCATTCTAGATTTCCGTTTAGTCAGTCCTTCCGTTCTATCGACTGATGCCTGTTTCGGTCGACGGAATGGAGTCGTGTCTTTCTCCTACCTAAAACCTAAAATTGCTAAGGAACCTCATTGGTTTCGGATTAGATTTTTGTGTCTAAAATTTGTCTATATAAAATTGATTTTGATCTGGACAAGTGGCTAATAGTGTGGGTGCCTTCGTGCACGAGAATCGGGTACCGTGGAAAGACTTGTCTGGATCACTAAAGACCGAACTTTGGGATGTCAATCCAAGTACCATACGTACTTCCACAAGCAGTGTATAGGCTCCGCTTGGTTAAGTAAGGGAAATGTTTTATTGAGTTGGAAAACAGGTGGTGTGAGGACATATGTGTTTGATCATATGTTTATAGGGATCCGATTGCAATTTAATATGTGCAAGGGAGTACAGCTCTAATTTATGTTCATTGGGTCGGCATTCCCAACACAACTTGCGTGCCCCGCTTAGCAGGTTCGATCAGTAGCTTGTACTAAGTGGGATCTCGTCTCGCAAGGGTGATTCAACTCAATAAGACCGTCTTGCTGAAAAATACTAACTAGTAAGTCTTGATTTCCCCGATCGGTATACCATAAGAAGTGTGTCATTATCCGGAAGCTTACGGACCGATCAAGTCGTGTGAGTAAAGATGTACTCCCCTGTAGGTTTAAATCTATTCGAATAGCCGTGTCCACGGTTACGGACGACGCTTGGTTTGAATGACATCATTGTCAGTCTCTTAATTAAAATTGACATGGGCAACAACTTGGTATCGACATGACAGGTATGTCATGCATTTTAGTTTATCAAAGTGGGCTACCACTTTGGTATTGTTTGATTTATGTTTATATCTATGTCATTTAAATTATTATGTCAAAATTGTGTTCAGCAAATGGCATTTACAAACTAGTATGTGTAGGATGAAAACTTGTGCATTTTATGCAAAACTAAAGCCATTATATCCTCTCCTTTGGTCAACTTTAGCATGTATAATTCCCTCTCCTTTGGATAGACTCTACAATACACATTTCTTTCATCAGTTTGTGTAAGACTTGCGAGTACCCTTTATACTCAATCAAATTGTCCACTTGTTTCAGGTAAGATCGTCGCACAAATCGGTTTTAACTATCGTTCCATTTCTGGGCGATAGCGGCAGATGCATCGGCTTTAACTCCAGTTGGTTTCTTGTGGGTATGGGCATGCCAACCTGGTATTCTCCTTTTATTTCCAAGTTTATCTTCCGCTGCGATTTATTTAATTCTGATTAGATTTGGCCAGTCATCCGCCTTAAGAAAAATCAGGCCATAAGGTCCTATTTATCAAAATTGTAACATTAATTCTAATAATTTTTTGCATATTTGCCTATGGTTGTGATCAATGTTGTTTAGATATGTGCATGTTAGTCACTGATCCTTGAAAGCTAACATGAGACGCATATCTGGGAATCTTGAAATCGGTTTCGTTTCATGTTTAGGGTTGTGCCTTCTGTACAATCACTTGACTTGAAACGGATTCGATTTTGGGACCCCACATTTTATTGGTCATTGAGGCCGAATGAAGCATTTTTATCGATGTTTGCCGCATAACTTACTATTTAGTACAGTGCTGCTTGAAAATTATATATGTTGTTATACGTATAGTGAAGTGATGAACTCCGATTATTTTCGTTTTAGTTCCACCCCTGACTGCATAGTAAGCTGAGGAACATGAGAGATTGCAGGAACATGAAAAGAAGAAGTGGAAAGGGTGCATCGGCCTGCAACAGTAAGAGAGGTACCATCTGCAGTCCGATCAGTGGAAGGAAAATCTGTGGAATGCACAGAAGTAAGGTGGGTAGAATTTGGTGTCATGTGAAAAGAAGCACTAGAGTCCAAGATCCACGGAAACAAGATACCTGACGAGGGAGGAGGCGGAGGCGAGGAAGACTGCTGGGAAACAAGAGCCAGACGAGTAGAACCCGAGGAATCTGAGGACGAGCCGACACCGAGGCGCTGAAGTAGTGAGAGGAGCTGCTGTGTGGCGTCACCAGAGGAGCCCTGGCGAGAGGCGCTAGCTCCTGAGTGAGAGGAACCTCTAGAGCCCTTCGGGGGACGTCCACCCCGATGACCCTAGTCCCTCCGCTTGTAGCAAGCCTGAAACCTGTGGCCGTCACGCTGACAGTAGGTGCAGTGGAGACCCGCAATAGAAGCAGCAACCATCGAAGGAGCTAGGGGAGGGATCACGGTCGGTACTGAAGGAATCGACAAAGGAGCAGGTGCTGAAGCATTCAAGACAAACTGCATTTGAGCCATGCCATGGTGACGAGTCTCCTCAGCACGCACACCCGTGAGGGCCTCCACTAAGGTCAGGCGCGGGTGGCGAATCAGGAGCTGAGCACGCACAGTCTCGAACTCAGGCCGAAGACACATTAGGAAGTCGTAGAGACGGTGAGTCTCCAGGTGAGCGCAGAGTCGCACACAGTAGGGACATGTCCGGCAGACATTCGGCCCCAAAGAGTCAAGCTGACGCTACACCTCAGACAACTTCTGGTAGAAGGCATCCACGGTGGCATCGAGCTGCTGAAGTGAATGCGCCTGGTGCACGACTGAGAGATACATAGCATCACTCGTCGGCTGGTAGTGAGCTCGGAGGCGTTCCCACATAAACTGTGTCGTCGGCAGCTCCGCCACATCCATGGAGATGGTCACGGGCATACTACCCACCAGGATGGCGGTAGCACGAGCCTCGGCCTCCTGCTAGCGCTCGTAAGTGTGCAGCTCAGACTGGTAGAGCTCTAGGGCCTCCTCCGCTTAATTCGCACCAGCAGAGAGAGCGGGCAAAGCTGGCGGTTTAGGGCGAGGCGGACAGGGGTACTCGCCGGTGAGATGACCCAGAGACGCTGGCTATTAAGGTGGATCCTCAGGTGAACGGCCCACTCCCAGAAGTTCGTCCCATCGAACCGAACTGAGGGGAGCGGATTGGCGAAGGAGACTTCGGTAGAAGACATTAGCCTCTCTCCCACTCTTTCCCTTTTTTTTACCAGAGAAGCCGGGGCTAAAAGCCGCTGGCTCCGAGTAGATCGGTGGAGCCACTTAGAATGAATCGGAGCCGGAGCTAGAAGCCAGAGCCACCGGCTCCACCAAACCAAAATAAAAACAGAGACGCTCTCTGCTTCGGTTCGACGTGGAGAAGGAACCGGCGTGTGAAGCTCGGGCGCGTGAAGGAGCCAGTGGAGAAGGAGGCCGGCATGGATCCAGCACTAGAGGCTCCACACGGCGTGAATCCGCCACGAGGCGGGTGGAGAGGCTGCAGCCGGGCGCAGATGGATCTGGCCGAGGCGCGACCAGACGGCGTGGATCTGGCGCCAAGACGTGGGCGGCCTTCGGGCGACGCCTTCGGGTGGCAAACGGCGCTTCAGTGGAAGCGCCAGACGGCCTTAGCCGCTCGGATAGATACGGTGCTCTGGTGGAGGCACCGCACGGCTTCGACCAGATCCAAGGGAGAGAAGAGCAGTGGAAAGAAGAGGCTTGGCGCGGGGACAGCGGCAGCGGCGGTGGCTGTTGATCAAGGAGGTAGGGTTTTAGGGTTGGTTAGGGTTTCCATAGCTCTGATACCATATTAGAATAATACATCTTGTCTATTCCAATAGGCCAAAGGGCAATATATAATATGTACAAGGTTAGACAATAGCAAATAACACCCTACACTATATACATATCTAACAGGATGTAACCCATTGATTTGCAACAGACTATATTTAAGCAATGAAACGACGATCCAATGAAGATTCTTTAAAGAAAATGGCAAAGTTGACCTCAGGAGCCATCCATCTGTATGTTCCTGTTTCTGCAGTCATAACTCCTGACTGGTCCTTAACCCTTGCTACCCCGAAGTCTGCAACCTTGACAACCTGCAGGGTTATGAGCGGTGTGTGTAACAAAATGTAAGTCCAGCAAAATATAACAAATCATTGAAGATGGTCTACTTCAAATTAACTTATATTTATTTATTTAGAATATATATGCATGCTTAGGGCAATGAACACAGCCAGTTCAACCTGGTCATGACTCATGCCCAATAAGGTGTGTCAGTGTCATGTACTCATGTTACACATTACAGATTCAAGGATCCATTGACTAGGGTCATCGGGGTATGCAGCCTGGCTCAATCTTTGCTTATAGGTATCAGTTTAAGTCCAGCATGTACATCTGTGAGTTAGCAATGTAATGACTCAGCTGTGGGATTAGTCAACAGCCAGGGGGGCAGAAAATAAGATACTTGGGGCAGATGGCTTCTCGCAATCATTCTTATAGGTTAAGCCCAGAATGTAGATCTGTGTATCACTGTATCACCAATATGATAATGGCAGCCACTGAGCTTGAGCATCTTTGGTTTTATCTAAAAGTATCTTCACAGGATCAGGATATCACTACAAAATAATTATTGTTGACATACCTTAGATTCAACTATACTGAGAAGTGAGAACTACTGTAGAGTTCTCCTTTATTGACACTGACGCCGCATGACAGGTTAATAATATATGATAAGCAGTCAAGTACCCGGTCATCCATAAGAAGATTTGCAGTCTTCAAGTCTCTGTGGATAATGTTAGTTTGATGCAAGTAGTTCATTCCCTTGGACACGTCAGATGCAATTCTTAGCACATCTGGGAGCTGAAAAGTGCCTCTATAATTGTAAAGAAAATCGAAGATACTCCCTCCACACATGAACTCTGAGAATGAAAAAGAGTACAAAATAGCTAACATGAATGATGCTCCAAACTAAACAAATATAAGAGAATTTAAAAAGAAACAGATTAAACATTAAGGCCAATTCTGCACAAGCATTATTACACATTAGACCTGTATACCTGTAACTATACACAAAATAGGTGGTCTGGTGCATGCACCAATAAATTGCACAACATTCTTGTGACGAACCTTTCTGCAAAAATAAATTGAAGTAAAGAAATAGATCAAGGAGAAAGATGGCATGCCTGACCAATTTGAAAATTTGAAAAAGATCGAGCATATTGATTCTTGAGATTGATGCTCTTATACGTTTTCAATGCGTTATTCTTTAGCTGTTAGTCTGAGAATACTGTCAAAAAAATGCTTTATTCCAGTAATTATCCTCTAAATTCACTATGTTTGACTAAGAAGTCCAGATAATATTGTCCCTGGTTAGTGAACCCAAATTCCATACAATGAACTAATGAAAATAACTACTTTTTCTTAAGAATGACATCATGCTACTACTTCAACGCACGGATTATTGTCGTGAGTCCAATTTTTATCTGAGCGAACCTATCAATAAAAAAAGGAATACAATCCTAAAATATTGTATTTCATCACAAAAGGTTATTAGTGATTGAAATGCGCTACCAAGAGAAAAGAATTGGATTAGGTAACAAAGCTCATCACTCACTTCATCATATATACTTCCTGTGCAAACTCACGCAGCATATCAACACTAACCCGCTCAGGCTTGAGTACTTTGATTGCTACATCTTGACTACAGTATGTCCCATGGAATCTGATGGTTAACACCAAAATAAGTTAGTTATATACAAAGTAGAATTGCTACTTTAGTTTGTAGAACATACAGGTCACCGAATGATCCAGATGCTAATTTTCGTTCAAATTTGAGAAGCCTTGGATCGACTTCCCAAACATCAGTTGCATCAGCCGGTATCTGGACAAAATCAGCTGGAGAAGCATCATCCAATAGCTGATGACCCATCCTAACAGGCATGGACTGAACCAACGGCCATGCTCTGTACTGCATTAGTATTTAAAAGAACTTAGAACGTGAACACATGTACAGAAAAAGACTTCAAATCCTAAACTGCATATAACAGCACCAAGCGTGATTTTGTTGTGTCTTTTCAAGTTGTTCCTTGCACTTAGTTAAACGAAGTTACAAGTTTTTTTTTCATTTTCTGTACTTGCTAAAATTATTAGAGTCAAATAATTAACGAGCAATAACAAAATTCAATGACCTACTAACTTATACTCCCTCCAGTCACCAAAGGAAGTCGTTTTTGTTAGAATAGGAATTCCTTTGTATTTCCTTATATGCCTTTTTGTATTTCCTTATAATATCTCCTTGTACTCCCTATATATATTACTCATTGGGCCTCATAAATACATACACAATATTCATAACAGTTTTGGGTCAAGTGCAGTCAAACATCGTAAACTATGCCTATCAAGATCTTTTTCAATATTTAGATTGGTAACATGAAAATGATATGTGTAGATTTGTATCGAAAAGTACTTTCATAATATTATAATTTTATTAGTTTTTATAAATATATTATAATAAAATGAGTGGTCAAAGTTGTATTTTGGGGACTGCGTTGATGTCCAAAACAACTTCCTTTTGTGACTGGAGAGAGTATAGACGATGGAGTAGAATATTAAGTAGGTTCACACTCTTAACCCTTGACTAATTACCCGTTACAATTTGTAGTATAGAAGAATAACAAAGATACTAGACTTAATCAATACCAATAATCTGAAGTCAAAACAACTCAAAACACATTCCAGCAAGAGCATTATTTCATCTTATTACCTTTACTTTTTCAACTCCTCTCCTCAATGCGTTTCGCAAAACATCAACCTGTACATTTCAAGAAAAGAGCATGGGAAAAAAAACAAATTTAAAAAGCTAAGTATAAATATATAGTTGTTAAAATTTTAAGTGGCCACTATAGTTATAATCCCTGCCGCAGAGATGAATCTTTTTACATGTCACAACCATGAGTCCATGACAAAGTAAAGAAACCTGATTGGTTATAGTATACTAGAGGGCCCAAAGTATTACATGTAACTGAATAGGCCAACTTTATTTTCTCTTCCTTCTTACCTTTACGCATGCTGTCACACCTAAACTACGACATAGATACCTGGTGGTGGCATATTTCAAAAGAATAACAAGAACATTAGAACAATGCAAGGAAAGATATTTTTAGGTTAGCTCGAACTATCGCGGCTCAAATAGTACTAAGGTAAAAAAAATTTCTTTTTTATGTGTTCGAATTGCATTACTATCACATTCCTACAGTGTTGTTAAAGCCGAATGGTCGTCAAATTTTGGTAGAATTCGAAAAATGCTAAAAGGGATTTGTATACTACCTACAATTTATAATGTAACAATTACAGTGTTTTTTTTAAAAAAAAGGTATTGTTAATAAACTACGAATTATTTCGAAGGAAAAGCTATAAATATATACGAGGCATATTGCTAATATAAACTAATGATGGTTGATGCAGAGTACGTTAAAAAATCATAACCAAAATAAATCAGTCAATAGTAATGAACTCAGATATATATAGGGTCTCCCCCAGAATAGATCCCAGATTTGTGAAGTTTCTAGATTTGTGAAGTTTCTAGAACATTTTAGGAAATTTCAAACTTTGGAATGTTGATAATGTCTGGAAATATTTTTAGAATAAATAAGGATTCTTAATATTTTGAAATTATGTGAATTTTACGATATTAGAATACATAACAAAAGATCCAACAATTTTCCAACACAAGAATTTCGAAAGTCTATGAAACTTCTGGAGATGCTATTTTTTCACAGTTTCAATTTTATCAAATTTGCTCTGCTCAAGACTTTTGGATTCTTTACGAATTTTCCAAACCTTTTTTCAATTGTGCCCTGGAATACGAAATCCAAAGCTCCTATCATTAGAATACAAATAACAAATTCAAACCTTAAATCTAAATGGTCATTTCATCTACCCAAATTCAGCAACCAGGTAGTTAAGCATTGCCGTATCAGTTTAAATGCCCTCATGTTTAAGATAACTGTGCAATAAATTTACCCGGCTACCAAGAATGGAGACAATTCATTTTTATATATGAAAGGAAACAGTAATGTTGCTAAATGTTGAGTTACCTCGTAATTCCAGCCATCGATAACAAAGATGTCCAAGGAATAGCCATCACTCGTTGAAAATGCATGCGCTTCTTGGATATTAAGACCAAGCTCCCCAAGTAGAGAGGTTAGCTGCATGAAACATAAGTATCAGCCTTTATACATTGTCCCAAAGCAAAACAAAGAAACTAACCATAAGTATAGCATAATGGGCCTCAAGTATCCCGAATCATAGAGAACAGAGCCAACTGTGGAATGCAAACAGGTCTTTCTTTTGTTTCCTTTTTGTTCCTTGAAGCAGATAAAGTTTTCATAATTATTGTTTGCTGTGCAATAAAGTGCTATTATGCTTCCACATCCAGATGGATAGATGCATGCTTTGCAACAGATGCATGTAATAATTATAAGACAATATAGTCTGGAACATAGTATGGTTGTAGGTTACATAGTATGGTTGTAGGTCACTGATGCGCAAGTTAATCTCACCATCATAATTACTGATGAATCTACTGAACTCTCGTGCGGAGTGTACTGCTGTTTGGTAATTGGGTATCCTGACTTTGGATCATGCGTCAAGCTGTACAAGTATGTCTATCCAGTGCTCAGCATACTTTGGCCAGCACACGGTCAAAGAGATCAATACCAGGACAAGATACTGTGACTGTCAACAACACCAACAAATACCAGCCTATAACACCAACACACCATAATTGACAGAGCCCAAAAGGGACCACTTTGTTGCTACAGTTGACCTCAGAGGTATTCTATATAGTACATATACTAGCCAATCGAACTGTCAACTTCTGTATGATCGTATCTGACTGAACTTTCTGAGCATTTCTTTACAGTATCATACTAACCAGGATCTAGTGGCATCTTTAACTTCCAAATCCAAACTCATCACAACATGTCAAGACATAGCAGGAACCAATGCATGTTAGTGTTCTCACTATCCAGATTAGACTAAACTCCCATGCCTGGACCATCCCTTTAGGATACTCCAATTATTTGTGAACAAGTAGTTGTAGCCTATGATACCCGATACTTCGTTCAGCAGCCGTTCCTGTGCGCGGTATGTATCCGATATGGCGATACGGTATCGCCAAGTATCGGTGAAATGTAGCTTCCAAAATAATAATAATAAATCCCGATACGTCTCCGATACTTCACGATACGCCTCCGATATGCCAGGCCCAACACCACTACTTTTGAAGCCCAACAAAAGCCCAATTCAATACCGCCGCCCAACAACCAGCACACTAACCCTAATCCATCGAGGGTTGGCATCGCACCAACGCCTCCTCTCCTCTCTCGGCTGTTGCCCCTCCTCCCTCTCGGCCGCCATCACCTCCGCCAGCGCCTCCTCGCTAGGCCATTGCCCCTCCTCTCTCATCCGTCATCGCCTCAGACGGTGCACTTGCGCTTGGGGAGGAGGCGGATGGGCGCGTTGAATGAGAGGAAGACGCGGAGTGCGGGGGGAGCGAGGAGGCGGATGGCGGGGGCGGGGCGGGCGTCCTGGTTCTGGAGCACAAAGGGGAGACCGAGGAGAGCGGCGAGGTAGGCAGGGAGGGCGGAAGTGCCACCGGTGGCAACGAGGTGGGGGCAGAAGCGGCGGAGGTGCAGCGCGGTGGCGAGGAGCGTGTCGGGGAGGCAGGGAGGGACGGGGCTGAAGGGGTAGGATGAGGAGGCGGCGGCGGACTCAGGGACAGGGTGGGGCGCCGAGGAAGAGGGAGCGGGAGGAAGGGAGCGAGGCGTGGCTGTTGGCACTAAGGCGTTGTGAACTGGCGGAAGCACGTGCTGGTCTTTTGATTTCCTGCTGAAGCATGAAAAATATTTTCTCTTTTGTTCTTTTATAAAAACGAAGTGCGAGGGGCTATTTTGAACAAGGTAATGTTGCATTGAAGGTTACTGTGTAGTGATCAAGGATTCGTTCAAGGATCTGAGGTCAAGTCACACTTTGACATTTAATGATTAGTAACAATATTGTCTACATGATTTATTTGCATGTTCAAGGATCTGAGGTCAAGTCACATTTTGACATTTAATGATTAGTAACAATATTATCTACATGATTTATTTGCATAGACTGAGGAGGAATTGAGGAGCTCGACCGGCTCAAAAAATGGCTATTGGCAAGAAATACATAGTTTTCATCAAGATAATCTTATTGTCTCAAATCTCAATCTCTTGTAGCCTCTTTACATTTTTCTAATTTTTAAATACTTGTATACTCGCCATATCGACGTAACTTTATTTTCAGAAAATTGTTTATCGCCGTATCCGTATTGCCGTACGGGTATCACGTATCGGGGCAACATAGGCTGTAGCATCACAGCATACATTGGAGAAACAGAAAACAAAGCTCACAAAGCATAAGTGTGTAGAACAAAGCTGGAGCCTGGAATACCCAGGTAATATCAATAGACAACAGACCGACCGACTGGCTGTAGCCTACAAATGCAAGCGGTTATTTCATTACTAGGCACCCTCAGTTCCACAACAGCGATGTCAGTTTCTACACATTAGTGTGGCTCCATGCTGGTTAGTTTCCCCAAATTTGGAGATATTACTTATAGCTATTGGCCACAAAAATAACGTGATTTGTGGACGAATACCGCAGCACATTAATATGCTACTGCTATGCAAATGATAATTTCCAGCTCAAATAAGAAGATGATACTTTACCTGACTAAGAAGCTTTGGCTTATCGTCACATGCAAATATAATTTCATGCAAAGGCCTGTAATGATATTAAATATCAGAAAATATTGGCCCTTATATTGTTATTACCAAAACGTAACCTAAAGAAGCCCCACAAAGGAAAGTGAGGAAAGGAAACAGTTTTAATGAAATACAAGACAATATTTTACTTATGTACTTTTCTGAAAAGCATGACAAAAATACATAAATAATTATATTATATTATAACGAGAACATAACATATGTTGGCAACCATCCCTATTCTATATGATGCAACCCAAAACAAATTTTTAAGTGAACATGCACAATATCAGAGATGCTTAGACCCAAATCACCTTTGATCTCTTGATGCAAACGCTGAGCATTGAGGATCTTGTTCTTCTTGCTTAAAGGAAGTTGATGACTCAACTTCTGTTCTTCCGTCCAGAGTAACAACCTAAAACTAATATTTGTTAACATAAAAGGTGCAGTTCACGTAGTTGATTTAAATAACATTCTAATGAAAGATACTACAGTACGATCAACACTACGCATAGTCTAATAGATATCATTACAAGTAGGAAAGTATGCACATTTCATCTCCCTATGTATTTCTTAATTCAAAATGTAATGAACTTATGGCTAGTCTGAGAACATCATTAAGAGAGACAGATATACAAAGCCTAACCATGAGTCATTTTGTCTGACTGCATATTTGCTCACCAGTCCAAAAGCTGATGGTGCATTTTGAACCTTCAGGTGATATGAAAACCAACTCCTGATGCAGACTAATTTTGAACAGCATGACAAGCTTAGACACAGCTATTAGCTAGAAGAATTTCTTATAGCAAAAGCAGCTATTATACATTAAAAAAAAAAGAGCTAGCTGTTAACAGGCATAGTATGAAACCATGGCTATGTGATCTAGTAAATACTGATTCATGTGCAACGCAATGAAAGTGGAAGGTGTCCTATATATTGTTTGCTATGATAACAGCACTAGGTAACATACTAAATAACACCATGCAACAGCTAACACCGTAACCTGATTATGTAAATGCTGAGGTCTTAACCTAGATGGCAGCCAGTCCAAGATAATTTTGTAGGTGGAAACAATTATGGTCACCAACTGATGTCTGGTCAATATCAATAAAATGAAGTAGAGGAATCATCTTACGAGTTAATCACCTGTGAACGACGAACATCAAAGACGATCCCATTCATGGGTTCACGGGCCTGCTCAAGCAATCTCTTGTGCAATAAAACATCATCAACCTGCTCTACATTCACATCCAACGCATACCTGTCCGATGCATGAAGCTAAGCATGTCTGTAATTAGATCATGATGATGTTGTTTATTCAAGCTAATGGCACTCAATCTCAGCTTCTCGCTACAGCACTCAAGGGCTGCAAAAACACGTAGGTGCATATGCAACGGTGCAGCACTTTATGTAACAAGCTTGCTGGTTTAAGGCTCTACTGATGTTACAAGCAAAGGAAAACCAAAGGAAGAAAGAGACCACCAGTATTTCACCAAGATGCAGTGCCAATCTTCGCGACGAAGGCCTAACCAACCATGTTTCACACGCGCAATACAAGCTAAAAAATATGCTCACCAAATACCCACCACATGTTTTATTCGTACGAGAACAAGAAACATCCGTATGGAGAGATCTAGCAAGAAAAGATCCTTTGCTCTACATGAACAAGAAACAAGCATCTACAGTTTCTAAACAGTAAACGGGGGAAAAAAAAGAGCTCTTTTTTGAAACAAGAAAAAAAATGAAGTCTACACGTGATTTTTTTTAAATAAAAAAAAGGTGCTTGTTGTACTACGAGGTGGCGTTGTACTACTGCTTCGTAGTAGAGGTGGGCATTGGGCCGTGCCGTGCCGGCCCGGCCCAGGCCCACCGTGTTCGGGCAAGATCGTCTGCGCGTCTTGCTCGGCCACTCACTCCGCCGTCTTGCGTGCCGTCTGCCCCCCTCGCCTCCGGCCAGCCGAGCACGCCCAAAGCCCGTCGTGCGAGTCGTCTTGCTGCCACCAAGCCCACCAAAATAACTATAGACAATGGAGGCGACGATGGCGGCAAGAATCATCATCTTCATTCCTCTCGGCGAGAGCCGAGAGGAGGAAGGCGGCGAGAGGAGGAGAGGCGGAGAGGAGAGAGAAAGCGGTGCTTGGGGAGAGGAGGAACTAAGGGTGGAGGGTGGAGGCGTGTGTGAGATTGGGGATATGGATTAGCGGGATGGAAGTTAGGGTTGGACCAGCCGTGGGGAAGAACGGATTGGACCAGCTACCGGGCGGAAGGATAGGATTGGGCCAGGTAGGGAGGATAGGATTGGGCCAGGCCGGAAGGATTGGAGGATTGAGCTTTTTCGTCGTCGTCAGTCGCCTAACAGGCGCATTCTCGAGCCCGGCCGGCCGGCGTTCGTCTTGCGTGCGGTCCGCCCGGACACGTGCCGTGCCGTGCCGTGCTTAAACCGTGCCGTGCTGACCGGGCTTCGTGCCAGCCCAGAAAAGCCCGGCCCAAGTCCCAGCTCTACTTCGTAGTACTGTCTGCAGGACGGCCGAGATGGGTTGAGCTGATCTAAGACTCCAGAAAGACGCCGGTGTCGAAGCTAGGTTAACGATAGTAATTAAGATAATCGACAGCAACTAAAGCTAAAGAAAGAGAAACCACGCTTAGCTTCATCGTTGCATCCTGATCCGTGTGTAGCTGTAGTAGCGTCGAGAAAGCGGCCTAGCGATAGCACAGGCGCGCGCACTCAATCTTATCAGCGGCAAAAGGCCAAGGAATAAACTCCGGATCGGCTACTGTGCGATCCACTGGACCCCAGCCACAACAGCAACAAAGCGGGGAAAAACCAAATGAATCCAGCAGAATTAAAAGGAGAAAAAAAACTCGGGCGCATGTGTGTGTGTGTGTTATCCAACAAAACAGTAGCTAGCTAGCATCGCGAAACAGTAGCATCACGCAGCTTAATTGCGCTTCCAACGCAGAGGCTTCAGAATTTCGCAGCAACATAGCAACCACCACAGATCGCGCGCGCGCGCACAAACAAACTGGAGAGACCAGAGAGAGAGAGAGAGAGAGAGAGGGTAAGCACTAAGCATGGACCTGGCGGGAAGGCTGTGGAAGTGGGCCCAGAGCTCGTCGTCGAACCCGGGGCGCGCGCCGCCGGAGCCGCCGCCCCCGCGGATCCGGCGGAGCACCTCGGCATAGGCCTCCGCCTTCTGCAGCGTGCCGGCCGCGCCGCCGCTGGCGGAAGAGGGGAGGAGGCGGGGGGGAGGCGCCGCGGCTGCCGCAGGACTCGGCGGCCATGGGCGGCAGCGGCTGGGGTTCGCGGCGGGGAGCCGGGGCGGCGGCGTGGTGTACGGGTGGTGGTCTACTCATGGAGGCGACCTCGCTGTGGTCGCGGGGAGGGGCGCTTTATACGAGGAGAGAGAGAGAGGAGAGAGAATGGGAGGAGGGATGGGGGGAGGTGGCGCTGAGTCATGAGACGGGGAGAAGGGAAGCTGTTCGCCTGGGGCAGGATGCGACGCTTTTTCTCGATCCGGCCCCTCCGTCTTGCCATATTTCTGCATTAAGGACATGAGTTATCGTTCCACTTTTCAATCTAGAGTACCACGCGGTGCTCCGCCCTGGTGCCGTACAGGCTACAGGGCCACCTAGGCTTTGATGCCAAATGTGGAGGCCAGAGGGTGCCTGGTAAAGTGTTGGTGCTTGAGAAAAAAAAAAGGATGTGGTTCTAGTAGACAAAGGAAGGGAAAGAGAGAGAGGGACACCTCCTTCCACTTCTTCGAAGGTCGGCGGCAAATAGATCCAGCAAAGAGGGCTCGACAGTGGTTGGAACCGAGGAGGTTAGGTCAACAGAGACCGCATCCAGCGGAGCAAACTCGACGGCAGCTAGATTCAAAGGCAAACAATCACGACTGCGACGGGGTCGAGCGACGGCAGAGATAAAACGAGGAGAGAGAAGAGAATGGGAAAGCGAGAGAAGATGAAAGAGCAGAGGGAAATTGAGGGAGGGAGGAGAGGGGAAAAAAGTCACAGGTCGACAAGTAGACCTAGGATGTTTATGTAATATCTTTTCATGCTTCTAGGGTTCCCAGCGTAAATTTTTGAATAAAAGTATAATTAGGAGGTTGATATATAATTTTTTGGCTGAAATGCAAATTAGAGGGTGGATCCAGTGAAATCACCCTGCATTGGGTTGGTGGGAGCTTTGGATGGTCTTGAATGTCTTTGTGTCTATGTGGGGGATAAAACCACCACTTGAGGCACCCATGCATTGCACACACCCTTAGGACTTCCATAGTGTTTTAAGGCAACTATGCCTCTAAGCTAGTGCCCATAGACAGCCTCTAGTATTACCATTTTTGTCTCCAATGTATCGCCTCTAGGGGTGAAAATGGGTCGGATACAATTGGATATTGTTCTTCTTGTATTCTAACACATATTTTTACCCCGAATTCGGAGTTAGATATGAATACGGATTTCTCAGGATACAGTCATGAGACGGATGCAGATCGGATTCAAATCGGTCGTGAATAATTTGACGGATAGGGTACACATAAAGAAAATATATAACTTCACCAACGAAAGTGTCAAAATATACTACCTATTAGAGAATTATTGATCCTACTTAACAACATAAACATAATCAAATCTAATTCACATTATATATTAGTCAATGACTAGAAAACCATAGAGGATATTAAATATTATTGATGTTTATCGGATATCCATTTTGTTGATTTATTGGATATCCTATAAAATACGAATACGGGTTGGATATTGCTCTTCCCATATCCTAACCCATATTCCATAAGATTTCCCGAATACGAATATGGGTAATATCGGATATGGATCGGGACTAAAAATGGTGTCCCGGATGGATTTTTTCGGAATACGACACCGGATCGGCGCGGGAATTATTTGCCCCGTTTTCACCCCTAATAGCCTCTAAGGTGGACCTACAACAAAAAATCTCAGTCCTCAAATGATCCCCAATTCCCCACCCCTTCCTTCCCACGAACATCCAAATTCCCTACCCAACCTTCTCACTCAAGTTGCTCCTCACTACCTGACCTCGCATTAACGAATCTGTTGACACAGCCATTAATCCCGAATGTCGCTCCACTCGTCCACGCCGCCCGCTCCTGGTCCGCCTCTAGCCCCGGCTCCTTCGCGCCACTCGCTCCCGCTCCACCTCCACCCTCGGCGTCCGATGACGGCAGTGATGATAGATACGGCAAGGGCTCTGCCCAGTTTCGCACATGCCAGCGAGGACAATGCGGTCCCTCATTGCGCTCCACCTAGATCCAGCCGATATGCAGCTCCCAGCGGTGGAGGTGAGCACGGAGGCATCAAGGACAGTGAGCGCGGACGTGGACGGTGAGCCAAGGCGACGGCAAACAGGCGATGGTGACACAGGTGCGCGCCAGCCACAAGGCCTCCTCGTCCCCATTCTCACACATGAGCCCTTCGAATATTTTATTCTAAGGAGGCCACCTCCAGGTAAACCTGTTCACAGGCAACTGAAGAATCTAGACCCACCATTATGAGTTAATGGAGTATTTTAGTTATTAATTATAAATCTATTTGTGAGACTAACACTTCTATTGTTAAACCTATTGTTTAGTCTTAGTTGGATAAAAAGGTGAAAGTCATAGAGGTGTGCATTCGCCATCATGTTCTTATATCTTGTTGCATTCCTCGAATCCAAAATATAGGTTGAACTCCACTAAAAGTCTAACTTGAATATGTGCATATGTTTTTATTACACATTCGTGTATGCACACATTTAGGGGGAGTTCACTCTATGTTTTGTTGTTTCATTAGTATTAATCCATATTTCTTTATCCACATATATTAAGAATCTTTACTTTGAAACATATCAAATGAGTATAAAAAACTTGTGTAGTTCATATATACTCATATGTCTTTATATTCAATTATTCGCAATTGTGATGATTGTCGTCAATTACCAAAGAGGGAAAGAATGGAGTATCTTGACCCACCATTATGAGTTAATGGTATGTTGTGGTAATTAATGACAATCATGTTGTGGGACTAATATTTTTCATGAGTTGGATGAATAGATTATGTCACATGATGATAGAGACTTTGGATGACATCATGAGTTGATCGTCATGAAGTCAAGGTTCAAGAAGAAAATGCATCATGTGTTGATGCGTATCAAGATATCGAAGAAAAAGAAATCATCGTGTGTCGATGATGTTTAAGAAGAGAAGATGATCATGAGTTGATCATCAAGTCAAAAGAAGACCCATCATGTGTTAATGAAGGTCAAGTGAAAGAGTGCATCATGGGTTGATGCATATTCAAGTAAAAAACTTGAAGTAAAAAAAATCATCATATGTTGATAATTATCAAGTCAATGACCCGGTCTTGAAGTAAAGATGTGCGTCATCAAGCTTCAAGTGTTTGTGCAAGGCAAAGGTATGACTAGCTATGGCTAAGGATATGTTCCTAATCTTTTACCGATCTTGGTGTTTGGATGAAAGATCGGATTGCTAGTATAGATTTATCGTACTATTAAGAGGGGTCTTGACTAGTAGCTTGAGAGTATCATGTGTTGATAGCTCGTTGTGCTTACTCTAGCTTTCGTTAGCACGTTGCCAATATTTGCGAATGTGTTTTGCAAATAGTTGAGGCTCATGCATAATTTTTGTAGTATGTGACTTTAGTTTGCGAATGTGTTTTACAAATGATTTAAATTCATGTACCTTATTCCTTGTGGTGTGATTCTAAAAGTTGGCAAATGTATTTTGCAACTTGTTGAGAATCTCGCATTTATCCCTTGTTTGCATCGCGCATCAATTGGCAAATGTGTTTTCCAAATTGAGTTGAAGTGGAATGCAATATCTGTGTTTTCAAGTTTCTGGCGATCTGACCGCAGGCTTGTGGGCGGTCTGACTGGCCCCTGGTCGTGGCCCTAGGCCCTGATCAGCGATATGATCGCATTTCTCTTGTGGTACTACCGCAAGGCGGTAATACCGATCTTTAGTTGGCGGTACGCTTTTTTTCAGAAAATGTGTTTTCTTTGATTCTATTTTTCTCTAGTGAGCGGTCTTACCGCCCCTCTGGCAGTCTGACCAGTCCTTGTGAGAACAGTCAGCCCGACAGTGCATCCAACGGCTAGTTTTATAGCCGTTGAAGCAAAGGTGGTCCGACCGGCCATTGATTGGTGCTCAGACCGGGGTTCCCTGTTTTTTCAGTAGATTCTCTCCAACGGCTAGTTTTCCTTGTGTGGGTATAAATACCCCTTGTGGCCAATTGTGGGAGTTGTTGTTGATGGTGCTATTCATTCCCTTGTGCAAAGAGCAAGCCCTCTCCCCTCTTATGTGCATGTGTTGCACTTAGTGAGCAAACCCTAAGTACATGTGTTGCATTAGGTAGTGGATTGTGTATCCATTGAGCTGAGACACTTTATTCGTTCAAGTGAGCATCTCCGACTTGTTACTCTTGGTGTTTGCCGACACCTAGACGGTTTGAAGGAGTTGTGCCAGTGATCTTCTCAAAGAAGGTTGTGAGAAGACCCGAGCGGTTGTGAGTGGTTTGGTGCTCGCCATCTCTGGAGTGGAGGAAGAGCAACCCCAGGTGGATCAAGGTGTTGGTTCATGTTGGAGCCGGTCCAATTTGGTTGAGCTTATCTCAACATGGATTAGGGGAGACCGGCAAGTCTCCAAACACCACGGTAAAATATCATTGTGTTATTGTGATTTGCCTTGTTGTGCTTTACTCTATTGCAATTTACATTCCTAGAATTGAATTGCTTACATGTCTTTGTATGTTTGCTTTCATTATCAATAGCCTTATTTTGTTGGTGCACTTAGTTAAGACTAGTTGATTTAGGTTTTAATTGTGCAAAACCGAATTGTTGTTAGCTTCCACATTAGAAATCGGTTTCAGCAAAAAGATTTTTAAAACCGCCTATTCACCCCCCCCCTCTAGTCGGTCTCCTCGATCTTACAAGTGGTATCAGAGCTTGGTCTTTCATTTTATTAGGATTCACCGCCTAGAGAGTAAAGGATGGCGACAAGTGATATAGTGCACCTTGGTGATACATCTCTATTCGATGACATGAATTATGATATTTGGAAAATCCGCATATCTTGTTATTTTAACGCCATGAGCCCTAAAATTTGGCGGATTATAGATGTGGGCTTTTCTCCTCCAAATGATCCTCTTACTCAAACTATTGAGGAAGAGAAATGCCACATCTCAACGCTCAAGCAACTAATGCTTTATTTAGTGCTTTGAGTATAGAGATATTCGATGCCATATGCAATCTCAAGAACGCTTATGAGATGTGGACCTATCTTCAAGAAAATTATGAAAAGGTCTACCTCAACCAATGATGATTGCATAGAAGAATAGATGTCGGGAGAAGAATACTCAATCTCTAGCTCCGACAACGATGATATCTCAACTCCATCCACATCACCTCATTGCTTCATGGCTAAAGGTAATAAAGAGGTAAATAATTATGAGCCCTCGTATGATGAGTTGATGGATATGCTTGAGGAGCTTAATGAGTATTTAAGAAAGGAGAAATTAAAATTCAAAGTTTTGAAGAAAGAGTACGTCTCACTTCATAATAATTATGTTGTTCTAAAAGATGAACATAAAACTCTCCTTCTAAATAAGCTCAATAAGTCCAAAGTGGATATAGGCATAACATGTGATTTTTTAGATGATATGCCATGTGTAGTTGCTAACCCTTGCATTACATCTAAGGTTAGCATATCCACTTCATGTGATGATTTGCTTGATATGTCTTGTTGTTAAAAAATAGACACTTCTATTTCTTCTATGTCTTGTGATACTAACCTTATAGAGGAAAACAAAGAGCTCAAAACCCAAGTCACAAAATTAAAAAATGACTTGGAAAGAAACTTCAAAGGAAAGATCACTCTCGATGACATATTGAGCAAGCAAAGAAGCTTGCAAGACAAGAGTGGAATTGGCTTCACTCCCAAGAAGAAGGAGAATAGCAAGACAAGGCACAATGCAAGACACATGAAGAATATCAAGTGTTTTGGTTGCAACAAGAATAGTCACCTTGCCTCGGTGTGCCCAAACAAAATGAATGACAAGCAAATATCATCAAAGAAGAGGCAGGCCGGCAATAAGAAAGACAAAAAGACAAAGGATGGAAGAAAATGTCGAACTTGCTACAATTGCCGGGAAAATAGACATTTTAGTGAGGATTGTCCCAAAGATAGCTCTCCTAAGCCTATTATCTATAATGATCATTATTTGCTTAAGAAGGATAAAAATAGCAATGTGTTTGCTAGATGTGTTAGTTCACCTAAGATTATTGGAAGGGCCATTTGGGTGTCTAAATGTAATACTCTGATTTATTCTAAGAAAGAAGACATTCAAAAGAGAAATTA
This sequence comes from Phyllostachys edulis, assembly GCA_036346405.1. NCBI lineage: Eukaryota > Viridiplantae > Streptophyta > Magnoliopsida > Poales > Poaceae > Phyllostachys > Phyllostachys edulis. The sequence goes on along the minus strand of CM070557.1, from coordinate 4,071,132 downwards.
GACATAAGAAAAAAGGGGGTTTCTCCAATTCTTCGGCAACCTGGGCCTCGGGCCTTGGCCCAGGAGGCCCATGAGGGGCCGGCCACCAATAAAAGGAGGGGAAAACCCTAGCCCGCTACTGTAGTGCTACCGTAGCGCCGCCCCTATAGTGCCCCGCTACAATGATCCCTCCTCCCCATAGCTGCCATCTCCGGTGATCCCTCCTACATTTGGCTGGCTACAAGGAAGAGTAAGGAGAGGGAAGAAGAGAGGAGAAGGGAAAAGAAGAGGAAGAAGGTGGGGGTGACCTTTGCGAGGGGAATTGAGCGAAGTCCAGCGGGATTTCATTGGTAACTTCGCATTCCCCGTTGGTTTTAGTAGATATCTCATATGCAATTCGTCGTCATTAGTTGTTCTGTAACTGCTGTTGTAGATCAGTTGATTCTGTTGATCTGTTGGTATACTCTCAATTTGAGGACGTGATGATACAAGTAGTATGGAACAGTTGGTGAGCCTTTGAGGGCTTTATGATAGAAGAATTTACGATAATGATTCTTGTTAGGAGTGTATTGTTCTTGATGTTAGTAAGGTGGTCTGCAAAGGATTGTGACTTATTGGAGTGGTGATGACTCTTTTAGAAAGAAAGTAATTGGATCGCCTTTCGTGATATAGATTAGGCGAAAATGTTCTGAGTTTTGCATTTGTGATCTTCTGGACCTCATGATTTGTATAGTAGCTAAATTTGTTGAGCAAAGCGAAGTGTTGGAAAAGTTCTATTTGATTCTTAAGTGATTTATTTGATTTGAACTTAGAGGCTCTTTTATTTTGAGTTGGAAAAAAACAGATGTTACAATCAAAGAAAATTATTTCCTTTGTTAAAAGAAAGAGCGTAGTAGAGGTCTTTGAGGTTGGACTCAAGTTTTGTAGCTTGCAACTTATTGAAATGTACTTAACTTTGTTATTGGCCACATAAGGGTTTCTCGAGTTTCACAAGCAATGTTTTATTCTTATTGGCTGAGATTAGATATTCTCTTCTTGCGGAACTTGTGCCCTCAACTGTGGTCTCGTATTTTATTTTCCGAGATCACTACTATTTGAGTACTTCCCTTGGTCTTGTGTCTACCGTGAGGGGTAACATTTCATGTGTACTAAAACTGTCTCTATTTGCCTTTTCGGTTGAGAAAGGATTAATCTATTTGTGTTGAAGAGTTTTGTCAAATGTAGAGTGGCAACTGGATAGTGGTGGTCAAGTAGATGATTTTGTGAGACTTTAGGTATCAAGTTGTTGAGATGCATTGAGTGATAAATTAATTCTTTGAAAAAAAATCCTTGAAGAGGATTTGATTTAATAGAATGGTTGTCCTTGGAGCTAACTGATTACGATGTTGCAATTAGTAGAACCTATAGTGATTTGTGGCCCAAGATTTTTGTTCATTTGATGGAACATTAGAATTATCGAAGGTGTAGGGACCTTGATTGATTTATTAGAATAGCACAATTGGATAATTTGCAAGGTTGTGTAGGTGAATTATGATGGCATAGTTTACGGAGAGTTGGATTAGCGAAGTAATTTAATCTTTACGGCAATTAATGGGATAGCAGATATTGTTGAGTATTGTCAGGTATGACTAGGAATCAGAGAGTATCCCTTTGAGAGTTAGAATCTTTCAAAAAATAATTGGGTAGAGAATATATTTACATGTTGATGTTAATGAATGAGTATGTTTAGATGGTGGAAATTTTAGTCACCAAATATGAGGATTTCCCTATCATTTACTCCAGCTATTAATGGCAGGAGTCTTGGAGGTGCAAATTGGGCTTGTAATTTATGCTAGAACCTTAGTCGCTTCACGATTATGTGCATAAGTAGAAGAACAAAAGTGGATTCCGCATAGTATTGATCATTGATAGAATCCTTCGGGTGTAGTAAATGAGTTTGTGCGTTGAGAATTTCAAGTTGATTATCCGTAACAGAATGAGGTGATATGGTTGTGAATGAACAATCTTTATTGACGTAGTGGAAACCATTTGTCAAAATAATTCCTTTGGTATAGGAGTGTACTAGAGAATCCTTTTGTGGATTAGTAGAGTTCCTCTGAATAAGTATGGTTGTTCTTTCGGTTTGAGGATCGTTTTGGGATTGTCAGTTAAGAGGAAGGAGTTAGTGTGATGATTTGGAAACCTATGATTTTGGAAAGGGTTTATTTCTTAAAAGAACATCTGAGAAAAGAATGTTTTCTCAAGTAGAGAAGTGCTCTATTGGTTCTTGTTTGAGTTGGGTTTTATGACGGAGATCATGTACAATTTGAGTTGATTCTATGTTGGCAAGTTGGTTCTTTCCGGTTCAGGAAAATAAATGAAGTGTTTGATTTGGGCATTCAAGTGATTTCTCTTTTGGCTTATGTGGAGTTTATTTGCAAACTGCCTAGTTGGAATGTGAAAAGGTTTTCATGATGAATCTTCGATTTTGGATTTGAGTGTTTTGGAGGAAAGTTGGTTAAGAGTGGGTTGCATTGTGAATCCTTTGCTTTCAGCTGAGATCTGATTATTAAAGTTTGTTTAAAATAAGTTGTGTTGCGCGTCCCTGCTTAATGAAGGTTCTGCTTATCAGGATGAAGAGATCGACTCAGAGATGGAATAAGAGTTCCATACGTTTATGTGCAAGTTCTGTGGTTTGGTCCCAAAGGGAATGATAGCCCAAAGTATATTTATTTTGTTCTGGAAGTTGCGGGGATTTTGGAAGATAGCAATTCGCTAGAACCATCTCGAGTCCTAGTTCGGGGTACACAACATTTTGTATGGCCTGTTGTCGAGGGAGTGCTTGAGAGATCTGGAGGGTGAGGTTTCGTTAGAGCTGTTGACCAACGAGTAATACCGCATCTTCAAGTCCTGTCCTTTGAGTGGTTCTGGTTAGGCCGGTACGAGTGATGAGGCGTAATACATCAGTTGCATCAAGGTGCGGTGGTCCCATAAGTCCGAGAGGAAAAACGACTTGAGAATTGGAGTCTCGCATGCGCGAGCAATATTCAGAATTGTTCACAGTAGGTGCATGGTATTGTTGGTAAATTTTAGCTGTCATTGTTCTTTGGCATTGAGCGTGATTAGAATACGGGGTCGAATTCCATTTAAGGGGGGTAGAATGTAATACTCCGATTTATTCTAATAAAGATGGAGTTCAAAAGAGAAATTAGACATAAGAAAAAGGGGGTTTCTGCAGTTCTTCGGCAACCTGGGCATTGGGCCTTGGCCCAGGAGGCCCATGAGGGGCCGGCCACCAATAAAAGGAGGGGAAACCCTAGCCCGCTACTGTAGTGCTACAGTAGAACCGCCCCTACAGTGCCCCTCTACAGTGATCCCTCCTCCCCACAGTTGCCATCTCTAGTGATCCCTCCTGCATTTGGTCGGCTACAAGGAAGAGGAAGGAGAGGGAAGAAGAGAGGAGAAGGGAAAAGAAGAGGAAGAAGGTGGGGGTGACCTTTGCGAGGGGAATTCAGCAAAGTCCAATGGGATTTCGTGGGTAACTTCACATTCCCCATTGGTTTTAGTAGATATTTCATATGCAATTCGTCGTCATTAGTTGTTCTGTAACTGCTGTTGTAGATCGGTTGATTCTGTTGATCTGTTGACGTGTGAAATTGAGATAGTTATATGCAGATTATGTGTTTAGGGTCTTCAGGAGATAGGTGAGGAATTTCGTTAGCTTTCCAGAAAGTATTAATTCATAATTTTTGGTTGAACGATGATTTAGTTATGAATTTTACAAGTCTAGATGCTTATTCAGTCTCTAGATTCGGACAGCGAATTTAATTCTGTGAATTAGGGTTTTGAGATGGACGAATTGGGCCATTTGATCTTCATGAGATATGTAGATATATTTATGATGATTCCAGGAAGGTATATTTCATAATTTTTCGACACTTAGAATGAAAGATATGAATTTTTGAAGTTAATGATGTAAGCTGTCCTTCTGTTGTGGACAGTAGCAAAATACTTGGCTATTTGCAACCATGGTTGCACAGTGGGGATAATATTGATAATTTTATTGATAAAATTAGTTTTATGTAGTTTCCAGAGAGTCTTAGAACAATGTGTTTGGATGCACCAAATAAAAGTTATGAAATTCTCAATTCAAAAATACCGAAGATGATAAAACGGTCTTCGGGGTTAAAAACAAAGGCCTAGATGAGATAATTCGATCTTTTGGTCACCTGAGAAGTTGTAGCTGTGCTTGTGTAGATTCCAGGAAAATTAGATTCATGACTTTTGGAGTTTTGACTCAAAAGTTATGGATTTTTCCTTGATAGCTGTCTGTTTGGGCATATTTGGGTTTTGGGAGTGTATGGATTATTTTTCGGGTTTCGATTAAGGACGATTGTTCTCGTTTTGTTCCATTGCAATGCTGTACACTTTTGAATGGTGTATTTAGTATAATTTTACGGTTACCAGGTGGTGATGAACACCGGGGCTAGAGTCTTTCCGTCGTCGTCATTCGTCTCACGGTTGAGGCAAGTACAATTAGTGGTAGAATAATTAAGAGTGATTGATCATGAATGCCAGTATTATGTGTATGTTCTTTATCCATGAATGCTAGTATTACATGTAAGTTCTTTACTCATGTTTGTTGCGGCTGGTTATTACATGTTTATGTTGGATAAGTGGATTGACTCATATGCATCATGCTGTCATCTTTGAGACTTGGTCACGTGGTGACCAAGTATTGATTTTGAGGTCCTCGTCATGTATTAGACGGGCTTGAGGTCCTCACACTCGTGGAGTGTGGGCTTATGGTCCTTGTGCTAGAAGACACAGGCATGGGTATGCATCGACAGATGCATACTCCGCATTACCGGTAAATGCAAATAGAAAAGAAAATGTGCATCTGTGGCATTTGAATTGCATGAGCATATGAGCTGATTTGATATGAAGAATTGGGATTGATTGATTGTGATAAAGTTGTACATTGAATTGCTGTATTAATTGTACTTTGCTGAGTCTTGGACTCACACTTGCTGTTTGTTTATATTTTTAGGTACCTCTTACGCGGACATCATGCATGGGAAGGGCTAGTAATAGATCTGTTGCACACTACCACGAACCACTCATGAATGATTAAATTTGGTTTATGAATTAATAATTGAGCAAACTACGAAGATGATTTCTATTGGTTATGTCTTATGCATCTGTTGCTTGTAATAGAGTTAATTAGTGTTCATGGAAGTTTTTATGATTATGATTTAAATTGGATGATTGAATTAATGGATTATGTTATTGTTGTTTGTTAGAACCTTCTGTATGGTTAACTATTCAAATGAGGTTCTGCTGAAATTTATTATAATGTCTTAGATTTTAAATTGTTACTTAGTTATTTTAGTGGCATTCTATGCTCATGTTGGGCTGGGGTGTTACAGTTGGTATCAGAGCGGGCTTTAGGTCCATGGTGAATGGATTAATTAAAATTTGCTAATGGCTAATCAACTTAAAATTTGACACACTGGTGCATAGTAGGATGGGAATGGGCAAAGCATTGCATTTACGTTTTCGTTATATCGTATTGATGATTGTTGATATGAATTTAATTAGTATGATTGCTAATTAATTGATTATATTAGTTATGTGTGATGATAGTTGATGTTGAGAGGTTGAGGTTGTGGTTGTGGCCTTAGGTTTTACCAGGTTACACCACTGTTCGTGGTATGAGAATAGTGAAGTGGTTACCTCGGATATCTTAGTACAAGCGTTGATAGTGAGTATCTTTAGAAAAGTTGTTCTCTTCCTTGAATTTGAATTTGGTCAACTCTTGTCCAGTTGTGGTTAATGAATTTCTCTTGGGTTACTAGTTCATTGCGGTTGATGGGTTGCTTTGAGACATGTTGATGTGTTTCCATTGGCTTAATTTGTCCCTTAAATCAATTATTGTTTTCCCAACTGTTGAGTTATTCTTGCAGCTGGTGAACTTGGTTAATTGTCAAGATTGACCTTTGTATTGGAGTTTTGTCTTTCTTATTGGAAAACATGACCCATTTATTCACTTGATGATTTGGATAATGAAAGTTTCCTTTTGCAAGTCCTTTAGTATGTGGAAGTTTTGACTCAATGTATCTCTTTTGGGTATTTTGAGTGTTTTGAGTGTTGAAGTTGAATGGTTCTCTTTTATGAAAGAAAATGTTAAACCTGTTAGTGATGCCTTCTCGCGGTTAAGTGAGAGGTTATAATCAAAGAAATTAATGGATATGATATGGGTTATCAAGTTGGGTCTGTAGTGTGGTGATAATCGATTTTAACTAAGATCCTTGGAAGAGAAGTTGATTAATTTGATGGTGTCTTGTAGTAGTTCTTGATGAACTGTGATTAAGAGTATGGCTATACCTAATTGGAGTTAAAGGAGTTATTAAGAAGTGCGGAATATTGACGAACTGGTTTGACCATTAAAAAAATTATTTAGTTGGCTAAACTTGTTGGGTTATTTGGTCTCAATGGATGAAACTAACTGTGTGGAAAGGGAAAGTCGAGGTGATGCTAGATTAATGTCTTAGTGGATATTGATTTTGGAATTATCTTTTCTATGAATACTTGGTGAACATATATAGTTACTAGATGTACATATTTCTTACCATGATTAATTGTTAGATTTGCATACAAAAGATTGAAGGGATAGAATACTAGTGGATCTAGAATTTTATGGGAGGAGTTTCGGATAGCTCTTCTATATAGAACAATGGGATGAATTTGGTTGTAGTGTTGTTGAGGCTTTTGAATGATGGCGGCCAATTGCATGAAAACCTAGGTAAAGTGTGTTCCTTCAAAATCCGGCCAATTGCATTTCAATTTCATCAAAGATTCATTCCTTAAAACCACCCTCTTCATCTAAGCTGGTAATCCCTTTTTCTCCACTTGAAAATTTATCCACATTATGATTTGCCCCAAAATCTCTAGGGTTTGTCATAAAATCCTAAATTCCTTCAAAATTGCTGGCAAATGTTTGATATGCAAGTAGATAAGGATTAGAATAACAAGTTTTCATTTTGCCATTGCTTAGAATCTACAAGTTTGGGTTGATCCCAAGATCAATTCTCTTTTTGTCGCTGGCGGTCTGACCAGCTGTACATGGTGGTTTGACCGGCCATGCTGGCGGTTTGACCGGCCATGCTGGCGGTTTGACTGGCCATGGCAGCAGTTTGACCGCCTGTGACAAAGAGGACTGACAAAGATGGCATTCTGGATGTTTGTTAGTTTAATATTTGAACTTCATTGACAATCTTTGCAATCTTTTCAGTGACAATGCCACACAAGAAAACAGTGAGTCATTCTGAAGCTCCCGCCTCTTCAAAGGAAAAGGAACACGTTGAAGATGAATATGAAGAAGAGATTAAAGAAGATGAAGAAGTGAGTGAAAACAGCGACTGCAGTGACAACAACTATGAAGAATCAGACAGTGATAAGGATGAGGTCGAGGATAAAACTCCAGATCAATCTCAGTTCATTGGACTTGATGTGTCAAAGATCAAAAGTGAACAATACACCATTCTGAGGCACATAAATCAATTTTGGTTTCTTAGGAATGCCACCATGAGTATGTTCCACACTATGTTCTATGTTTCAACAATAAGTTTATCAGATATTTTATGAAAAGAAGAAGTTTGCCAATCATAGATTTGTGAAGTGGAGCTATCTAGGATAGAATCCAGTCTATAATGGATTGTATCGTCTGTTTAGAAATGTGAGCTTAGATTCTTTGGTTTCTTTGAGATGCAACTTTCATGCCAAGGCTATCAGGCAATTTTATGCAACTGTTTATGTGTCCCCTGACCATAACCGTCTTATCTGGATGACAGGGCAACAACAGCTAGAAGCCTCCAAGAATGAATTTCTAAGTGCCTTGAGTTTGGAAGACTCTAGAGGGATAAAAGGACATCTTCAAGAACCCCCTAGCTCTCACGCAAGTGGATGAGTTCTATGATCAAAGTAATCACTTTATCCGTGGAAGAGTTAGTGGTCTTCTCCCTCTTCTTAGTATTATTAATGGGATTATGAGAGCATCATTCTTTCCTAGGAGTGGAAATAATGATGAGATACATGGACCTGCCTCGAATGTAATAAAGTATATCATGGATGTCACTAGAATTGATGTGATGGATTTAATCATTAGAGATATTGCCACGCCAAAGGGAGATAAGGCCAAGAGCATATATTTAGCTCCCTACATTATGAAGCTCATTCAAAGAAAGATCAACTTTGACAATCCTTGTGACATAGAGCACAAAGAATACAGACCTAGCGATGCTCTTCCTCAGGTGCCTCCTCCACCCCCTCCTCAGCCTCAAGGGCAAGGTTTGCTTCCTCAGGGACATCCATGGTAGAAGGCTCCTCAGGAGCAAGATCCTATCTTGGTAGCTCTTTCTCGTCTTCAGTCGAGCGTGGACCGCATGGACACAAGGTTTGATCAAATGCATGCAGTTCAGGTTGAGGCTTGAGCCATGGTAGTAGGATTGAATGTGAGATTTGATGGAATGGACTCAAAGGTCACACACTTAGATGAGAGGCTCACTGAGTATCAGCAGCAGCGAGTGCCATTGACCTATCAGAGGTTTGAACATGATCAACGCCCTCCCTCCTTCACTCAGCGTGATGATCATCCATTTTCGTCAGAGGCTCCTCCTTCTTAGATGTAGTATCTTTCATATTTAGGTCTATAGACCTTGTCTTGTCAGGATAAGCTTAAAATTCACTCTTGTAATATCTTGTGTAAGTTTATTGAACCTTCAATGCTTTTAGTCTTAATTGCCATCAAACTTATGTTGGACAATTGAATGCTTATGATATGAATTGTGCTTTCTTATTGTATCCTTGTCTGAGATATGTTTTTGATTGAATACTTATTGATATTGCATGCTTATTCGATTCTTGATTATCTTTTGTGTCATGCTTCCTTGGGTTCAATATATATATAGGAAACTCCGTCAAAATTTCATAAAAGACTCATATGTGCATGTTTTTCGATTCACATCTCTGTATGCAAATATTTAGGGGGAGTTTTATCTATATGGTTCTTGTTTGCAAGAAATTCAAAATATCTCTTGAAATAAAATTCTTTTACCAAAAAATCATTTTGACATACATTTGAATTAGTCCAAAGTTAATATCTTGAAAACTTCAAAGCTTTTGGACTTCATTTGAAAAAGTTTTGATTTATCTTCACTTCAAGCAAAAATTTGGCCTCCAAAGCTCATTTTAGAATATCTTTTGAATAGAGACTTCTCTTTCAAAAATTCTTGTTGGAAAAAATTCCTAGGAGTGTAAAGGTTATTTATGCAAAACTTCAAAGCATTTAGACTTGATTTGAAAAATATTTGACTTTTTCTCTCTTTGATCAACCATCTTTTGAGCTCAACATAATTTCAAATAAACATGTATTTTGTTGTTTGAGAAAATGAGCATAGTATCTTCATGAAAAATATTTATTGGGGAGATTTCAAAAGTGAGTTTCCTTGAATGCATTCCAAATATCATTTCCTTTAGTTAAACTCAAATATGGCCTCATTTCGAGTTGTTTTGCTCTTTTCAGCCATAAAATGGGAGTTTGTGACATATTTTGGTTTGAAAATACAACCTTACTTCAAAAGGGGAAGAATATTTTTATGATCAAAATATTTCAATGATCAAAATAAAATTAATTCAATTGCCAAGCTCATTGTTTTACAAAAAACTCTATGTTGGCTTAGATTTGTTTTGGATTTTTGGTGATTAATGCCAAAAGGGGAAGAATGTTTATATGATCAATATATTTCCATTTGGATGATTAATATATTCTCTCTTGATTCCCCTATGATTTCACCTTATGACATGCATGGATATAGTTAAATAGCTTAAATTCTTAACTTATGTCGATTTAAATCTAAATGTTGCTATTGATAAATGATTTGTCATCAATTACCAAAAAGGGGGAGATTGAAGAATCTAGACCCGTCATTATGAGTTAATAGAGTATTTTGGTTATTAATGACAAATCTATTTATGAGACTAACACTTCTATTGTTAAACCTATTGTTTAGTCTCAGTTGGATAAAAAGGTAAAAATCATGGAGGTATGCATTCGACATCATATTCTTATATCTTGTTGCATTCCTCGGATCCAAAATATAGGTTAAACTCCACTAAAAGTCTAACTTGAATATGTGCATATGTTTTTATTACACATTCGTATATGCACACATTTAGAGGGAGTTCACTCTATATTTTGCGGTTTTATTAGTATTGATCCATATTTCTTTATCCATATAATTAATGATCTTTACTTTGAAACATATCAAATGAGTATACAAAACTTGTGTAGTTCATATATACTCGTATGTCTTTATATTCAATTATTCGTAATTGTGATGGTTGTCATCAATTACCAAAGAGGGAAAGATCAGAGGTGTTGGCTCAATTGTGGAGCCGGTCCAATTTGGTTGGGCTTACCTCAATGTGGATTAGGAAAGACTGGCAAGTCTCCGAACACCACGGTAAAACATTATTGTGTTATTGTGGTTTGCCTTCTTGTGCTTTACTCTATTGCAATTTACATTTCTAGAATTAAATTGCTTACGTATCTTTGTATCTTTGCTTTCATTATCAATAACCTTATTTTGTTAGTGCACTTAGTCAAGACTAGTTGATTTAGGTTTTAATTGTGCAAAACCGAATTGTTGTTAGCTTCCGCATTAGAAATCGGTTTTAGTAAAAAGATTTTTAAAACCACCTATTCACCCCCCCTCTAGTGGCCTCCTCGATCTTCTGAGCTTGGCCTGCATGCCTGCCTTAAGCCCGCCCATGTCTCAGGCTTTGGGCTTGGGATCAGCTGATTTGACCAAGCCCGAGCCCAAAGCTGTGTAAAAACAATTAAAAAATGAAAATCTATTTATTTAATTCTGGAAATAAATTAAATATTATTTTTTATTCCAAAAAATAATTAAAATAATATTTTTGAACTGAAAAATTGATTTTCGGGCCAGGCTTAGGCCTGCCCGTTTGAGACCGGACTTGAAGCCCAGCCCGGCGTTTGAGTAGCTCTACCTCTAGGCCTAGAGACGATGCCAGGCGTTTTTTGCTTTCTCCAAGTTTCTTCTTTCTCTTCTTAGACGTAGCTTTTTCCAACACTGCAAATGCTCTTACCTGAGTAGGTTAGTTTTTTTTTTTTTTGAAATTGTGAGGTCAAGCCTCAGTAGACCCAAAAGCAAGCATGAAAATGCGAATGTGGGACTTGAAAATTTACCAGCTGAACCCATGTGACTTACTATAGATAGACTTCCAACTGTTGTCTTTAGGGCTTGTTTGCTTCGCTTCCTGGACTCCTTGCTTGGGTATTTTACCTGCCTGTAAGTTGCCCGGAGATGTTTGCCAAATTGCCTGACCAGGCACGTGTGAAAGATAATGTAATGTTTGGTTGGTGTCCTAGATCTGTGTCTAAGTGGATGTAAGAGGCAGGCAGTGTTTGGTTAAGAAAGGCAGGCCTAGGCAATTCTGAAGTTTCATTTGAAGCATAGTCAGAACACAATAGTCTGATGCAATTGAAGCATAGTCAGAACACAAACTAAAGTTTCAATTGAAGCATAGTTAGAACACAAACTGGTAGCAAAATAACACATAATAAATTAGAACTCAAGTTTCAATTGATAAGTCAACAATTATGACAGATGCTTCTACACCCAGATGCCAATATCACCACTAGGATCAAGATCACTAGATGCAAAATAACACATAGACAGATCACTAGATGCAAAATAACACATAGTCCAAGCATAGTCAGAACTCAAAGTCTGATGCAAAATAACACATAGACAGATCACTAGATGCCAGTATCACCACCAGGATCACCACCAGACATGCTTCTACACCCAACGCTCAAGGTATTCTTGACCCATGCTTACAAGAAACTGTGATGGACTTGAAATTCTGGCTTGCAAAGGTATATCCCTACTGTCATTCTGTCTTTAGGTGTCAATGCAATGTTCTTTAGCATGTCCCATAGAGCCGCATTTGGGTCTTTTGGGGCTACAGTCTGAATTGGACTTGCAAGAGTCTCTCGGAGTCCCACCAAAGTACTAGTGAGTAGCGCGCTGATATCATTCGACTTTTTAGCCTTATCACTCTATGACGGAGGTAGTGTCTTTGCCTTGCAAGTCCTTTTGAAGCTCTTCTTATTAGGCTTCAAAGCCTCAATATTCGATGAAAAAACTTGGCTAGCAGATGCACTAAGGGCAACCACCTCTTGACAATCATCACTATCTTATTCCAATTTGTCTTAATCTCCCCCTTCTGGAATAGTTGTTTCAGCATAGGCCGACATATCATTCAACATGTCTAGTTTTTCAATTTCATCTTTATCAAATTCCGCTACAGTGCTAACATCTTGCGTAAAGGACCCATCGGCTAAGGAACCGCTGAATAGTTCTTGTAACTTGTCAAAGAACTGAATCGGTTTACTGAGAACTCCGCAATCATTTGCCTACATCAAAAACTTCATTAGATCAATTACAAATGATATGAATAATTTTTTTAAGTTATAAGATACATACCGATAGATAATCCAAACTAGATTGGGAGAGAATCAACATTTTGTTGGTATCATCCCAACCACCTCCACTCTCATTGAGATGCCTAGCCACAAGTAACCAAGTCTCTCTATGAAGCCTGAAGTGACGATGAACTTGATTGACAGTATAAGTAGTGTCATACTTGGCATTTAGCGTTGACGTACAAGCGGTGTGGTGCGTCTTCTTGTATGGAACTTTAGGAGGCAACTCCAACTTCTTCTCAAGGTACCAGTCAAGGACAAACTCAGATATAGCTGTAGGCCAACTTATAGCTTTCACCCTTACACTCGATGATCCAGCTTTATCACTTGTCTTTCTCTTAGTCTTCTTATTGCTTTCCCCTGTGTCCATGGTATGAACTACATGAGGACACATGATGCAAGTAATAATGATAGCCAGCAATACGATATCCAATTAATAATGATAGCGAGCAATATGAAATATTTCTGTAGATCACAAACATACTAAATAATTGAAATATATGTCTTGCAAAAGGGTAGCACCAGTAAATGAAATATATGTCTTACAAGGCAAACAATACTAAATAAAGGTAGTGCAATAATTATGTGAGCTGAAATAATTATACAAATCAATGTTTCGTCCACATTAAATCAGCTAGATTATCTCTTTTTGCCACCCATTTCATGCTCTCCCTCGATTGGTTTGTAGCTACTCTAGCTGACCTAGGTAGACTACTGTACCAACGAGCTTCGTCATATACGATGTTGTCAGGACCATTATCGAGGATCCAATTGTGTAACACACAGCATGCTATCACAATCTGCATTTGGGTTTTGAATGGAAAGAATGCCTTGTTCGCAAGAATTTTAAAATGATTCTTTAAGGTTCCAAATGCTCACTCAACACTTGTACGGAGGGAGGAACTTGAGCGGAGGGAGGAATGCCGCAGATTGAACAATTCTTGTGGTGTTTCTGGATGTCTCCCACCATCATACTCCTTCAAGTGGTATCGAACACCTCTATATGGTGGTAGTATACCAGGTCTTGCTGCGTACCCAGCATCAGCTAAGTAATATTTTCCTACGACAAACAAGATGAATGCTTTTATTGCATGTTTCAAAAACTGTTGTACACCTCAAACTACGAGGACTTTGTGCAAACCTCCAGGGATTATAATTACATTCGATCTTTTAAGGGCAGCCTTCAGAACTACCGAGTCATGTGCTGATCCCTCCCAGCCAGCAAGCACATAGGTAAACCTAAAGTCAAAGTCCACAGCTGCAAGCACATTCTATGTTGGGTAGGACTTACGACCTCTAAATCGATTAGCTATATTCTCAAGGACAAATGTAGCGATGTGGGTTCCATCAAGTGCCCCAATGCAGTCCTATATTAGAAGGAATAGTTATTAGTCAGACAGGGGAATGATGGGAATATGAATGTTGAATGCATATGACACGCGGTACCTTGAAATAGGGGTAGAATCGACCAGGGTTACTGATGATTTTGGGATGTGTCTCTGTCGATCTAAGGTTTATCATATCTTTGGCAAGATAACATAAGGCCTTCAAGACCTCATTGAAGCACCGGCTTACTGTTTCACTAGATCTCAGGAGAAAGGACCTGATCACACGATTTCTCATATAGTGGCCAACTGTGTGCAGGAACATGGCTAATTTTTCTTCAACCGGGACATGTATTGTGTCATGTAGTAGACCAGCATCACGTAATCGATACGAAAGATTCCAGAATACAGCTTTCCTCATCCGAAGTTGATTGATTCAATTTGTATCGGTTGAATTGTACAATTAATCTAGCCTTGTTTGCCTCACCAAATCCCTATCCACCAATGGCCCATACTTTCTTGGCAACCTATTACGATAATGTCTATGCTGTCGCATCGGATAATAGCCAGGATAACAACTAAGACACCTAATGTTCGAGCTCGCTGCTTGATAATGTAATGAGCAGGTTCTAGATCCATCTGAGTAGCAGATCATACAAATATATAAGAAACGAGCATGTGATTGGTCCTAATTTGTACCAAGGTTGCCCCCACCATGAGTACTCTATTCAAATGGCTGGTGGGCAAGCAAATAAAGAGTAAAAGAAAACAATAAGAATAGGTGATTGAGGTGTTCTCACCTTACTGCACCAGATTGTCACAAAGATGATTGATGTTGACGAAGATGAGAAACCGAGCACACCAACTAGCTTGAGCTACAGTGCTATTGAGAAACCCCATATGTCCTCGGAGCACCAGATTGTCACCTCCAGTTCATGGACTGTAGCTGGATGGCGTCAAAGCTGGAGGGGGCTCGGGGGAGGAGGATGGGGAGGTCGGTGAGGGCTCAGGGGGAGGAGGAGGGGGAGGCCGGCGAGGGCTCGGGGGAGGAGCAGGAGGCTGGCGGAGGCTAGGAGTGGAGAGGAGGAGCAGGAGGTCGGTAGGGGCTTGGGGGGAGGAGGATGGGGAGACCGGCGGGGGATCAGGACGGGAGACAGGGAGAGCTAGGTTTGGGAGCAGTTAGGAGGGGAAGTGCAGCGATGGGAAGACAAGCCAGGCAGCAACCCAAGCATTCATTTTGGGCTCCTAGCACCCAGCAGCCAACGCAGGCAGCTCTCGCCAGGCCTCAAATCCCCAGGTCTCCAACCAAACGAGTACCGGGTAGTCTCCTGGCAACACCCTGGCCAGGCCAGGCAAGACTAGGACACGAAGCAAACCGGCCCTTAGTCATTTTAGCATCTCCTTTTTGCTATACTGTATTTTTTCCTTCTATTTCTTGTGTTTAACATTAAGCTATAAACTAAGTGGTACCTTGTATATAGTTATGCAAAGGTGCGCTACTTTACACGCAGACGCCTTAGTCTGTTATACCATGTAATAGACACGCTTCTTTCAGTGTTTGGCTGGCATGACTAGAACATGGAGGCCGAAAGGAAGAGCACACCAGAACCTTCTGTCTGAATTGTATCTTCTTTTTTCTCGCCTCGAGACCTAAACCTAAATAAGCGATTCATTCTGTAATTTAAAATTGAGTAAATACATGGCGGTTCATTGAACTGGTTGCAATGTGCCAACTGGGTCACGGTACTCTCAGAATACACGTTTAGATCACTAATGTGCATTAAGTGGTTCATTTGTTGGTCACATACGCTCAGCCCGGACACTTCTCGCACACATGGTAGTGCCACATCAACCTTACCAATATGTAAGCGGTAATTGTTCAAAACAAACCCTACCCTATCTCTTCTTCCTCTCATCTAGGGCTTGCAAAAAAGCTCGTTATGGGTTCAAATCAAAATTGATTCGATTACAATAGCCCTACTCCCATCCACTCCATCTCTCTTCCTTGGTGTGAAACTCATTAGAGGCGGCGACCTCGACAGTGTGGAGCTTGGGGACTAGGCGGTGGTTGTGTGCAGATCACTAGCAAGGGCAGTGGCTATGACATGGAGCTTGGAGGCCACCTCCCCACCAAATCTCCACCTTGTCATTGCTAACCCTTGCCACTGTTGTGATTCGGAAAGTCTCTGAGGTCACCTCCATCCATAAAAGGGGTCAAAACTCACGCATTGGGTAATTCCCATGTTTATCCTCTCCACTACCCTCTCTTAATTTTGGCCCAAACACAACGGAGCATCGCCACACATGTCTTCCTCTCCAACTCCGGCGAGGAGATTACTCACCCGATCTCTTTACCAAGTTTTGTTACAAATCCTTCCACCTATGTGCTCCCTATCACCTCCTCTACCATTCATCTCAGGTATTTTGGTCGATCCACCGCAGTTCACCCCCACAATGAACACCATGTTCGCCGCTACTTCCAACAACATAATCGGCAGCCACCATTGCAAACACCACCCTCAGGTTACCCATTGTCCCATTCATCCCCGATGCCACCACTAAAGAGCTGGAGCCGCCACACGATGCCCACGGCCATGGCTCAGATGTAGAGCAAAGGATGAAACAGAAGAAAGGAGGTAAGCATAGAAGAAAAAAAAAGAAAATAAGAGAAAGGAGTGGTGGACAGAACGAAAAGAAAAGAGAAGGTTTTTTTTAAAAAAAAACGCACATGGACACGTGTCAGTAGAGCTGATGTGGCACTGCCACATGTACGAGAAGTGTACAACATGTGCATTTGTGACCTACAAATAAACCACTTAATACACATTGTGTTAGTGATATACCCTAAGGGGCAATCCATGGATATGATTATTTCACATTTATGCTTATGAGTTATAGAATAAATGTTATCATGTTCCTTGGATGAATTGTCATTTATAAAGATCAGCAAGTATATGACTTGTTGTTGAAGCTCTTTAATAGTTGTATGATGTCATTCTAAAAAGATCTCTGGTCGGATGTCAGTGGTTAGGACATTAGTGACTTATGGACCAACACATGTATTGATTAATGACTATGTTTCACTGGTCATAGATATGGGGGGTATTGAATCAATAATATGAGCACATATTAGAGAACATGATGTTGGATTGACCCACTTTGAGACACTATTGAGATTATTATGTTTCCATATGTCATCAGCTGGTCTCAAGCAATGATGATGTATAATCATTAAACCTGGTATCAACATGGTTTTCTACATGTGTAATAATACACTTAGGTGTTACCAAATGCTACTACGTAACTGAGTAGTTATAAAGGTAGCTTTCGGGTGTGCTATGAAACATGCGGAGGGATGTGACTGGTCGGATATAAGATTTAACTCTCCTAGCATAACAGGAGAGATATCTCTGGGCCCCTCGATGTGTTCGAATAAAGGAAGTGCATGACCGTGCCACAAGTGATCAAAGTATCGACTACACAATGTTATCCATCACTAGATCGAAAAAAATATTGAACAGTCCATGGATGATATATATCTCACCTAGAGTTCGACTAGATATCGTGAGGCAAAAGAAGAATATGCAAGCATGTCTTTTAGTCCGATCAGATACGAACTGGTTGTGAGCTGGTTGTACATAATCACAAACTGGTTGTGACCAAAAGCGAACTAGTCGTAAGGTGTTACGAACTGGTCGTGCGTGATAAGAACCTGGTCACATATCATATTGTATATGGTTCGTCTGATTTGATCTTTGTTGTGTATTCGGGAGTCGCTATGTCCTGCTAGGAACCGCTATCGACTTGTGGATCGGAAAGAAGTTACCGGGTGATGGCCGATTACTCATGAACCTGTAGGGTCACACACTTAGTGGGTTGGAACAAACTAGTTAGGATTGGATCCGTTATGAGCTTTTTATAAGGGGAGGCGTTGGGCTTTTGGGATGAGAGTGGCACCACCCACCGAAACCCTAGCCACCACCTCCCAAAGGCCTTGTTGTGCGTGCTGGTGCTAGCACATCAGCGTACGACGTTCCACTCTTGGACGTGTGGATACCATAGATGTGCTGCTGCGATCGTTGCTGCATTGATCGAGGACGATCCGCGACTTACGTAGGGAACACGAGAGACTGCTAGAGGTGATGATCGATGGCCAAGGACGTTGGACGTTTGACTATGACCACTACATCGATGTGCACAACGTTAGACCAGACTGCTACAACTCTTCTTCCGTTGCACTGCCTATCTAGTGGTAACGATCTATGATCTCTTACTTGCATAGCTTCCTAGTTTACACGGTAGAATTTTTAATTGTGCGTTAGTGTAGCCTACCTGTATCCCAACATATTAGTGACTCAAACGTGCATTTTGAGAGTAGTACTTAATGCGCATTAGTGACTCAAGCGTGCACTTTAAGAGCATCGTGACCTAGTTGACACAATGCAGCAAATTCAATGACCTGTCATGCATTTTACTCTCTGAAATTCATAACGACGACAAATGGGCATCTGGATGAACTCGTGGCATCCATTTCTTACCTTAGAGATTGCATGGCATATCTTGGGCATATTCCTGGATGAACTCGTGGCATCCATTTGTTATCTTAAGAGATTGCATGGCATATCTTGGGCATATTCCTCGAGGGAACTATGATTGTAGTTGTATCTATGTTTGTGCATACATTTCTAACTAGGGTCCATTTGGTGGCTTGGAGCGTTTCATGTAGAGAACCAAGGGCTTGTTTGATTTTTATAGGTACCATACCAACCAACCTTGGGAAAAAAGCTTGTAGTGCATTTTGTGGTGCGTAAGATTAGGCACGCAGTGGTGTGCCTTGGAGCCTTTTCATGCTTCTCTGGCGATCAAGGCGGCACTTTGTTGTGACCGGAGGCAGCACGTTAATAGATAGGGCCACGGGGGTTGAGAAAAACGACTACAACATAGTGAAAAGTCCAAGAAGTGCGTGGGGTTGAGAAAAACGACTACAACATAGTGAAAAGTCCAAGAAACGCACGCACGCCTCAGCACACGGAGTATGCATGTCCATTTCTCCCGTTGCTTCCCGACGCGGCCAAGCTTGCTCTTCCCCCGATATCTCTGGCCTCTCCCTCCTCATCTTGTCCGCGCGCATGTAGCCTGTAGGGCTGAAGACGAGCCGAGCCGGCTCGAGTCAGGCTTGCCTAGACTTGATCTGAACTTCGGCTCGGCTCAAAAATAAGCTCGAGCCGGCTCGCAAGCACGCTCGAGCCAGGAGCCAGGGACCCCCTGAGCCCAGACACGAAACCAGAAGCTAGAAATAAAGGCAGAATGTGAGCCATTCATCATAAATTCATAATTATCCAATCATCATAAACAAAGCCATTCATCATAAACAAAGTCAGAAACATAACAATCCATAATTCGTACAGGCATGCATCATAGATTCATAATCCATTCAATTGAAAGACTAATACTTAATATTTAACAGTCCATAACTCCATTCTCCATATAACATAACAGTCCATAACTCCATATAACAGTTCATAACTCCATATAACAGATTAACAATCCATAACTCCATATAACTGTCAATATAACAGTCCATAACTCCATATAACAGTCCATGGATCCATGCTAAGTAGCAAGCAATTAATGTACAAGAGTCCAAAATAGCAGTCTAAAGTCTAAAGTCTAATCTAAACTCCAAAATAAAAGGTCATCTTGGCCCGATGTCATGGCATATTGGTGTCATCTTGTCATCCGAAGCATCCAATGATCCTACAAAAACAATGCAGAATCAGCCGAAATGGCACCAAGTTGACAACCACATGAACACTACCAATCTACCATGACAGGACCACAATATTTTTTGGGGGAAAAAGATGTACATATGCCCAAGTTGCTAATGACATCTTACAGAATATTATGCCTATTGAAAAAAGATCCAATAAGCTGTGGAATTGTTGGTAATGACATCTTACAGATTGAAAAACATTGTACATTATGCCTGTTGAAAAAAGATGCACAACAGTATTTTTGGGGAAAAAAGATGTATATATTGAAAAACATTGTACATTATGTCTATTGAAAAAAGATCCAGTAAGCTACAAATTAATGTGCAGTTTGGCATTATGCATCAATGAAGTAAAAGAGCACTTGATATATCTAAAACATTGTATATTTGTTATGAAGTAAAAGAGCGCTTAGAAGTAGTAGCACTCACTAGTTGCTCTCTACGATGCTTTGAGGAAATAGAATGGTCTCAACATCATCCTCATCATCTTTTTCCTTAAAACAACAATAATAATCGAGTTAGCCATGGTATGAACAAAAAATATTAGAAAATACATATTAAAGTATGCAAGAACCTACCACAAATATAAGCGGTCTCATGTCATCAACTGCACCTCTAATCCAGCTAGAGGCACACACCAAATACTGAACCATAGCCAGACATAGAGAACTCCGATAGTCATCTAGTACTCTACCTCTAGCACTGAAAGTTGATTATGAAGATACATTGCTAGCTGGTATAGTCAAGAAATTCTTAGCCATCTTTGACACTACCGGGAATCTATGTGCATTCAAATTCCACCACTCAAGCAATTTGAAGCCCTTGTTATCTAAACTCTCGTTCGCTTCATCTAGATAGATAAGCAACTCTGACTTTGAAGGCTCGGTAGAAGTGGAACACAAGAATGACTAAAACTGAGATGAGACTGAGGATAAAGAGCTGCTTGTACCCATAGCTGAAGAGGAGGTTACATCACCTCTACTAGCCACCTTGTTGTGCTGATGATCCATCTCGAACTGTGAATACAAATCTTCCAACTCGACCTTCACATCATCAAGCTCATATGCAGCCTTTGAGGGCTCATACATTGGGTTGAAGCACCAACCAATGAATCTCATCTTAAATCTAGGATCAAGAATAGTTGCAAGGACCATGACATTGTTCTTTTCTTCCCAATACTTATCATACTTGTCCAACATTGCAGCAGCCATGAGCTTCAAATGATCATCTCCATAAGCAATTGTAGCTCTTAATGCCACCTTCACATTAACTATGTAAGGATAAAAAATGTTTGCTGTTGGATAAGTTGATCCAGAAAATGCACTAGTCACTTCAGCCAAGGACTTCAATATTGGTGTAATTTTCTCATACAATACTCAATCTGCGCCCGATGGCTGCCATTGGTAATTTACATCCGTGTCGGCATAACACACTAAAGCGTCCATATAAGCAAGGCAGACTGACAACATCTTGTATGTGGAACCCCATCATGTGGACGCATCAAGGCTCAACTCAGGACCAATTTGCAAAGCAAGTGATGAATAAATTTGTAAGAATTTGTGTATATGAGATGGAGACTTCTTTATATACTTGATTGTTTTCCTGAGCTTGTTTATCAAAGGTGCTAATGGTAGTATGCCATCATTTACGACCAAGTTCACTATATGACAACCACATCGAATATGAACATACTTGGCAATGAAACGAGTTGATCCTCTAGCAGCAAACTTGGCCATTAAACTACGTATAACAGCAGTATTTGAGGAAGCATTATCAAGAGTAAGTGTGATAATCTTTTCCTCTATCTTCCATTCAGCAATGCAATCAAAGACAACCTGAGCTATGACAACCCAGCTGTGTGGAGGATCCAACTCAATAAAGTTCAGCACAAGACATTGCATAACCCAATTTTTTTTCTATATAATATGCTACCTAACTCATGTAGCAAAGGTTTTGGTTAGAGATCCACAAATCACAAGTTAAACTTATATGGGAGACACTTCTGAGACTCTTCCTAAGGACTTCCCTCTCCGAGTCATAAATCTTAATGCATTCACTTCTTATCGTCTTTCTACCGGTGGATTGATATGATGGATTTAAGTAACGCATCAAAACATTAAACCAAGTGTGCTCGACCATCCTAAAAGGATACTCATGGACAATTATCATCTTAGCAATGATTCGACGAGTTTCATCTTGATCATATTCCCTAGGAGTGGCAATAAGAGGTAAGCCAGTGTCACCTGCCATGGCGGGACCAAAGTTTATATTAGCTTGAGCCTTCATCTTAGCCACCTTGTTCTGATATGGTGTGCACTTTGGTATTTGCCTCATCAGATATGAAGTAGCTCTCCCTTACTTGTAAGACATGAGTTTGTAGTAAAACCTACACTTTGCCCTTGTATCAATCTCCCCTTTCTTTGTCTTGGATGGAACATTCACCACCTTGAAGATCTTCCAACAATCTGATAATTGTTTTTGTCTCCTAGTTGCCTTCGAAGATCCCTTCCGCCTTTTTTCCTCCCTCTTTGATCTTCCTTGAGACATGGTAGTACCATCTTCTGTCAATTCCATGGCTCCTTGTTCATCATCATTTGAACTTGAAGAATCCACTGAGACACGTCCTTGTTTCCCCTCAACGTCAGATGGTACACCATCGTGATCATCATCAGCCATATGCTCCCAATCCGCATCCTCGTTGGACGACTGCGATAAAAAAATGGAGATAATTAGACAGGGAATGTGACAACATGTCTAATACTCTTGCATATCCTAAAAAATAGAGACAATATCATGTTATATATGCTCAACAATCTTAATCACCATCAGGTTACTTTTGCTAAAACAAGTAGAATATATGAAGCTCAAGTAAGAATAGGCTTCCCAGAGCTAAAGTATTGGTGCAGCAACACAAGTTCTGCCATTCGACATATAGCTAAATGTACTAATGAAATTGATTGAGGGAAATAATATAGCAGATAAGCGCATTTCAGCAAGACTATAGGAGATGACCCCTAGATGTTTTCCCATACACGCGAGCAGCACTAACATTCTAACATGACTAGCAAACTATGATAAATTGATAATCCCACTAGGTATATTAAGCATCATATCTTTGTTTACCTAAAACTTCCACACTGTGAAGTGCAGACACATAAATGCTTGTACATTCATTTTAGTTGTGTAGGTTTTCATTTTTACACTGCAAATGTTTTGTGAGTGCCGAAAATACTTTTTAAAAGAGGAAAATAGGAAGATACCTTTAAAAATAACAAGATAACTATTAAAAATATGTAAAAATTGCAAAGTAGCTAAATATGGTATGCAGAGCTCAATAAAATAATCCCAACTTAATTTTGGTTTCTATTTGTGCACGGTAAATATTATGTTAGTGTCGAAAATACTTTTTAAACTAGGAAAATAGCAAGACATCTCTAAAAATTCTCTAAAAAAATCCAGAGTAGGTACATAGGGTGTGTAGAGCTGAATTAAAATATTGTGAACTTATTTTTTGTTCCCATTTGTACACGGTAAATATTTTGTAAATACCGGAGACACTTTTTAAACAAGGAAAGTAGTAAAGTACCTATTAAAAGTCAGTAAAAATTGCAGAGTAGCTATATAGGACATATATCCGAACTTAATTTTGGTTTCCATTCGTGCACGCTAAATAGTTTGCAAACAATGAAAATAGTAAGATACCTATAAAAATTATATGAAAATTCCAGAGTAGCTAAATAGGGAATGTAGACATTAATTAAAGCACTGTGAACTTAATTTTACTTTTCATTGGTACACGACAAGATACCTATAAAAATTTATGTGTCGATACAGATGTGTGCATATCAGTTTGCTATGTGTAGCTAATTGTGCAACAATTGAATTAATTAGACATGTCACTTATTATTAGTTTTTGTATATGTTTTGTAGTATTTACAATGTATGCACTGAATTTTTAGGTTTGGCGAACCCAGGATACATTGCGCAGTGGTCGTACGAGTTGCTTGACCCGGTCATTAACGCGCACCACCATAGCCACCTCAGTTCCATCCTCCCCTAGGACGGCAAGGCGGCGATTGAGCTTGGCGCGTTGCGGCTGTGCACACTAATCAGAGCATGGAGGGTGGACCCACGTTGGATTTCAAGGTACGTGTAGTTGTGAGCTTCGTGTGCTCGATTGCAGTCTGACTACTTTGGGTGGACTCACGTTTGTTCTTAATCATTTCGACACAAGTTGAGAGCGGCAGGCCTCCTTCCACTAGCGAAGATGATGGAGGCAACGTGGGAGGACGACCAAGACAGCATGAGCGGTCGTCGTACGTCGATGCGCTTTTCGTACGACCGGTGCCTCCTTACGGCACTAGTTGACCGATGGAGGCCGGAAATGCAGACGTTTCACCTCCCGTGCGAGGAGATGGTGCCGGCGCTTCAGGACGTGACCTTTCTGATCTGGTTACCCTTTATGGGCTTCCCCTTGGCGGCGCACGACGTCCCGGCCACGTGGCGCACGAAGTTCCTCGCGAGGTTCCAGGGGGTGCTACCGCCCAACAGCGGCTACAGGGAATTCAGCAGCACACACGGGTTATCACTGTAGTGGATCTGCCAGTTCTACGTAAGTTTTTGTAACTCTTGTCCTTCTGCTTCAAATCCTTTCTACAACTTATTGATGTGTACATGTCTTCTTGTAGCTAGAACGTATGGCAGATGACACACCCGAGCACACGGTGAGGAGGCACTTTGAGATCTACCTACTGTGGCTGTTCAGGTGAGTGATGTTCCTAGGGTCCCACGGCGACAGCGTCGACAAGCACTTCATCTGATACGCACGCTAGCTGGCGGACTGGGAGGTAGAGGAGATCCAGCCCTACGTTTGGGGCCGGCGTTGTTGTGTGATGCGTCCCACCGGATTCGAGATAGCTCTATCCTCACCAGATGCCCGTTGCTTCTTCAGTTGTGGTCCTTCAAACGTTTCCAGATCGGACGACCACAGCTGGACCTAGGCACCTACATAGTTTCCATGTATGCCGACAACGACGACGTGGACCAGCCGACAATGGGTATGTTGTGGTGTCACCGACGGGTAAGTTTTCTGAACATTTGTTATTTTTCGTAATGCAATTCAATTTCTTGTGCTAAGTTTTTGTCATTCCATTTGACAGATCACCTTCACTCCGATCACTACTCATGCGTCCTACCCTGACTATGTTGCAAAGTTCGATCAGTTGACGGATGACCGTGTCATCTGGACACCGTACACTCCCGACAGGGAGTACGCACGCGCACTCCGATGCCTATCGAGCCTGTGCACACGAGACTACACGTACTAATACACGTAGAGATGTTTGATGCACGATGTCTTCTAGGAGGAGTACCACGTGGAGGAGTACCATCAATTGGGTTGAAACTATCTAGACTGGATATATAAATTATATTATTAGATTTGTTGTTAAAAATACTTTTAAAATACTATAATTTTATTATTGCCTCTTAACACAAAGTTATAAAAAATAACGATCAAGCACCTCCCGAGACAGCGAGAAGTCAAAAACTCTGCACGAGTACTGGTCATCGGAGATTATACTACTGCATCCATAGTACACCGCTAGACGATTATTATATGTATATGTACTCGTAGTACTTGCTGGTCGATTGTAGACTAGAGGAATCCGAACCGATTTTTTTCTTTAATACTATCCGAACCGAGTTAAGTAATGGACCGAACCAAAATTTAGCAAAATGAACGTTGTTTGAATTACGGTCAAGTTAAATTTTAGTGTTACTAAAATTTTGATGAACGATTTTTTCACTATTGGATTACTCACGTGTAACATTAAATTTTGTTAACATTACCAAATATTGGTATTAAACCAGACAATAGCTAATTTTTGTTGGCGCTATCAACATTTGGTTTGGTTCACACTGTTAACGAACCAAACAGTTTGGTTCCCTAAACAAATGCTAAAGAAGGGTGACCAATTAATTAAGCAGTGGGTGATGGATATGGAGGATAAACTTGTTTAGAGCATCTACAATAATTCACCTTAGCTGTTACTAAGAGGTTGTCATATCAGCTTTTAGATGATGTGGAGGAGAGAAGATGAGGAGAGAAGGTGAAGCTGTTTCTACATGAAGAAACTATCAGATTGTTAATACCAAGACATAAGAAACAACAAAAAAACTCTATTGGAGGCTTAGTTGTTACCTAAACACTCATTTTATAGGTTCCACTGCCTACCAACAAAAATCTACTGGATCTTGTGCAGCCCGTCTTCTTGGCTTTCTCCGCAGATGATATGATAAATGAGCCAAAACATATAGGCCACAAAGTTGTACCTTATTGTTGATCATCAATAATCATGCACACTTGTAACAATTATAGTCTTAGATACAAGCTTAAGAAACAATCTATTGGAATGTTTCTTTTTATTAGATTGAGTAATCTCTTTCTTCTTAGTAACAAGTTAAGAAATAAACTATTGTAGATGCTCTTAGTGATCGTACTCGTACGCTGTTGATCGCGGTGTTTTCGAGGAGGAAGGATTAAATTAGTGATACGATAACTTAATTATGATTCCTAGTACGGCCGGCAGCATGCAAGGAAGAATATGCCATGCATGAAAGAACTAGGCGCGCTTCGCTGCGCCCTTGTCGAGCATGTTAGGACATGAGAACTTTTAGCGTTGCCGATAAGTTCGTATAATTCTCACCGTACACATAACAGGCTCTTTCTGATCAGAAATCTGACCATACAGACAAACACCTTGTCATACACAAAAAAAAACCACATGCTATTACATCAGGTCACAACTCACAAGGATGGTAGAAGGTCAGGATTTCATAAAAAATATCTCAAATAAGCATAAAAGAACCAATGAAGTGAATGAAGAGAGCGAGATGGTCCACAGTACTTCATAGAAACAATAGCTTACATCACATGATAACATTGTAGCCAGTGGCGGATCTAGGATTTGATCACGCCTCGGGCTAATTTCTAATAAGATAACATCTTAAAACTAACGCTAATTTCTACCCGCACCAAGACATGACAAAAAATAAGCGACAAATGCTTTCATTGACATGAAATTTTACCAAAAATGCTTCGATATAAAATATAATAAGAAAAACATGGCAAAACATAAATAATATAACATCTTAGAGATACAAATTGAGTACCTAAATAACGAAGATTTCATCTGTAAGTTTGTAACCTAGCCCACCATTTCTTCGTCAATAGTTGGACAAGTACCTACAAAGACAACATAAAAAAATCAAACAGAGTTATGATTAAATACAAAGAACATGAAGTTTAGATTTGTAAGAACCTAACTGTAGTTCCAAACTGAATACTCGGAAGCCCATTGTGTGAGTCCAGTGACACTGAAAGGTACCATTTTCAGAAAAATTTGAGCTAGTAAAGCAGTAAAGCAAATTTGATTTGTCACAAGAACCAGTAAAAGCAGTAAAACTTAGGAACACGAGAATCCTTCTTGATTTGGAGGAATTTACATCCATACTTCCCAGTTTGAGCCAAGCGATACCCTTCAATGCCCCATTATGAATTTCAGACAATTCTTAACTTCCAGCAATCCACTTCAACAACTTATATCATCATTAGATCTCTCGCTGACGAATCGATCTCATCAATTAACTACTTGACATAATTTTCTGGCATCACTTCCTCATTCTTGTTACCTATAATGCATTGCACCGAGACAGCCAAAGAAATCTGGAAGAGACTGGCCCGAGTGAGTTGAGTGAAGAAATTTGACATGTCAGGCCTGCTCCCTCCAATCTGCCCAAATGTGATGGCAATCACAAGGCTGACCATATCCAACTCTACAAGACTACAACCAATCTACCATAGTATCATATCCAACATTGATTCATTGAACATCCTGTTATAGAAAAATCACATTTATTTAGACAATTAGACATAACACATTAACACCAGATTTCATTACCTCTCCTCAATTCCTCAAACAAGCCTCAAAGCCAAAGCTCAATTCCTCAAAGCCTGGAGGCGCCTGCCGCCTGCCGCCGAGGGAGCGCTGGAGCCTACCGTCGACGCCTGCCGCCGAGGGAGCCCTGGAGCCTGCCGCCGACGCCGAGGGAGCCCTAGAACCTGGAGGCACTGCCACGCTGCCGCTGCCGACGCCGCCGCCGAGGAGCCCCGAGCGTGAAGGCGCTGCCGCCGCCGCCGCCGCCGCCGCCGAGTGAGCCTGGAGCGGCTCGAGCATGGAGGCGCTGCCGCCGCCGCCGCCGAGGGAGCCTCGAGCGGTGGAGGCGCTGCGTCGACCTTCGGCCGAGGCCTCGAGGAGCTCGCGCCGCTACGTCGCCGTCGAGGGAAGAGCGCGGTTGCCGTCGGCCGAGAAGAACCGCAGACCACTCAAGGCGCCGGTTGTCTGTTGACGCTGCCGCTGCCGAGGATGGCACGGCCACGAGCCGCGGCTGCCCGACGCGAGGGAGCGGAGGGGCGGCTTGGTGAAGCGGCAAGGGCGAGGTCATGAGGGGAGCCGCCGATGGAGGCAAGATGGCAACCGAGGGGATCACCAGGGAATAGAGGATTAGGGGATTAGGTCTAGATGGAGTGGGGGAAGGAGCAAGCGTCGGCGTGGGCTGGGCCTCGGGCAAAATGCTCCAACGCTGCTATTAAAGCCTATATGTAAAAGACATTTCCACTGCTGTTTTCTCTGGGCCTCGGGCTATAGCCCACCCTGCCCGAGGCCCAGATCCGCCCCTGATTGTAGCTTTTTTTAATTCTTTGTAACAGAAACTAACAGGTAGTACTGGTCTTTAGAAGCACTTGGACATGGTAAGGAAAATAAAACAAGCAAATAGAAATATATCATCCAAAAGCTGACTCAGACTCATCGTACGATTAGTTCCCCTACAATAAAAATTAATAGATAGCAGTTAAAACGTTCAAGCTTTCTAGGTAGCAGCGGATCCAACATAAGAAAGTTTCTAGCCTGTACAGTGTGACTTCATATATCTTAACAGTTCTATTTGCTTCTATAGTTTCAACAAAGTACTCCCTCCTCCGTTCATAAATACATGATGTTTGATCAAACGTACAGTCAAACTTATTTAACTTTTACTAATAATATATAAAAAATTATTTAGATTGATCATGAGTGAATAGTATCATTAGATTTGTCATGATAAATATTTTCATAATATAATAATTTTGTAATTTTTTACTAACAAAATCATATAAAAAGTAATGGTCAAAGTTATATAAGTTTGACTGCACGCTTAGTCAAACGTCATGTATTTATGAATGGAGGGAGTAGTTTTCAACCCAGCATGCATATCTCAAGATGCAAATAAATAAGGACACTGAATTAACCAAGTTAACTGGAAAAGAACAACATAATGTACTACAAATGTACTAAATAATAGCCTTAGGGAATAAGAAGGCCCTTTTGCGTGGAAAAGTGAACTCGCGATGTACAATAATTAGATCCGGGTTTCGGTACGCAAGCTTGCGAAGCGCTGGAGAGGCGGTGGAGATGAAGGCCTGACGTGTGGGACCGGGGCATCAGCGATGGAGCGAAGCGGCGGGTCGAAGCCTGGTTTGAATAGTTGACCGATTGCCATTAAAAAACACTCTACTTTGACTAGTGATTTAAAATAGCCAATAAATTTAGAAAAATCTAAAAAATTTCAGAGAGGTTCCTGGGATGACACAGATCCCATATAAAATGTCTAACCACACTGTTCATGATTTATTTGTTTATTTGAAATCTTTTACTAAGAAGTTTATGATTTGAACATAGATTTTTCTCAAAGTTAAATTGAATTCTAAAAATCTGAGAAAATCATATTAATTGATGATAATATTTATAAATATTTGAATAAATTATTTTTCAGAGATCTTTACAAGCATTTAATTCAGATTTATTTTGGAGCTATAGTTTGAGTTATAAGTTTTCCTTTAAATTGAAAATTTTCAAATGCAAAAATTTATGCAAATGCTCCAACAACCATATGCATGCTCATGAGATGCTTCTAATTTTCCATAAAATGAAAATGGGGCTGTGACAAACCTCCCCCCCCCCTAAGAGAATCTCGTCCCAAGATTCCAGTAGTTCAGAAATCAAATCGGAAAGCTTCTAGGTGGTGCTTTCAACTCTAACGAAATGCACCATCTGCTGTCTTGATTACTTTCAAAGATAACGCTAAATGATCCTCATAAGGTAACATAGCAGTGCTAATACATTTTCCTTTCCATTGCTTTGTTTAACCTTTCCTTTCTTGATTTGAAAGCACTTCAGACATACTAAGCTTCATCTCGTCCCTGAGATTCAGACGGTTCGAGAAAAAGGTAGGGATACTCGGTTCGTATTCGGTCCTCATGCTCCCAAGTTGCCTCTTCTTCAGTATGGTTGCTCCACTGAATTTTCAGGAACTTAATACCATGATTTCTTGTCTTGCGCTCGGTTTTGTCAAGAACATGAATTGGGTGCTCTCGATATGAGAGATCGGGTTGTAACTTAAGGTCTTCTAACTTGGTTGCTTCAGTTGGGACTCGAAGGCACTTCTTCAGTTGAGAGACATGAAAAACATCATGCACATCAAAAAGTGATGGTGGTAGCTCCAACTGATAGGCTACCGATCCCTGTTTCGCTAGAATTCGGAATGGCCCGATGTAGCGAGGTGCCAATTTGCCCGTAACATGAAAATGATGTGTGCCTTTCATTGGGGTGACTTTAAGGTAAATATGATCGTCCACCTTAAAACTTAACTCGCGTCGACGACGGTCGGCATAACACTTGTGACGAGATTGAGCCGTCCGAAGTCGCTCCCGGATTACACGAACTTGCTCTTTGGCTTCATTTATCAAGTCTGGGCTAAATAATTGCCTCTCTCCAGTCTCGGACAAGTTGAGGGGTGTTCTACACCTCCTTCCATATAGCACTTCAAACGGTGACATATGGAGACTAGCTTGGGAGCTATTGTTATAATAAAACTCCGCAAATGGCAAATATTTCTCCCATTTCTTGCCATAGGACAGCACACAAGCCCTCAACATGTCCTCCAAGATTTGATTCACCCTCTCGGTTTGGCCTCCGGTTTGCAGGTGGTATGCGGTGCTAAAGGATAATTGAGTTCCCATAGTGTAACATCCCAATTTTCAGGGCTTTTTGAAAATTTTCGAAAATAAAAATAACCATTTGATTTTTGTTGAAGTTGCTAAAGCTTAACTTGCAATTTTAGACAACAAAAACAATTTAATATGAATTAATCAAACCTCAATTAATTCAAATTTGGTTTAAATGGGTTTTCGGGTATTTAAAGTCAAAAACCTATTTCGACCACCTTCTCGGTATCGACCACCTTGTCGGTTTTGACCACCTTCTTGGTTTCGACCACCCTCTCGGTATTGACCACCCTCTCGGTTTTGACCACCCTCTCGGTTTGGACCACCTTTTCGGTTTGGACCACCTTCTCGGTTTTGATCGCCCTCTCGGTTTGGACCACCCTCTCGGTTTCGACCAGACCCGCCTGTCAACCTCCACCTGCTCACCTTCGCCTTCCTACCATTGCTCGTCCATTTCACCAGTGCGCGAGCTCGCGTCACTGCCACTACAAAGTCGTCGCCCCGGCGCGAATCCCGCCCTTTTTTTCCCTCGACGATGTGCGCATTAAATGCCGTCACCTCCGCCGTGCCTGTTCCCCCTACATGTCTCCTCCCCACCTGCCCCCATCCCCTCCCATGCCTGCTCCAAGCCTGTGCCTTCCGGAGCTCCGCCCATGCCGTGAAGCTTCTCTGCTATTCCTCCTTCCCCATTAAATAGCGCCCCAGGACACCCCCCTCTTACTTTCCCCTCGGCTCTCCCTCCCTCTCTCTCCCTCGTTTCGCCATGCTTCGAGTTTGCCTCCCCTCCCTCTCTCCGCTAGTGCCCCCGCCACCGGCTGCCTCGTGGTGTTCTGCCGCCATGTGTGCCGCTGCCGTTGGCCCCGTGCCCCTCCTGTAGTCGAATGTAAGCCCCCAAAATTGGATCTGTTTCCAAGCTAAGTGATTACGCCGAAAGCGCAACACTTAACGTGAGACAAAAACGATTCCGAGTGCCCGGATATGTGTCTCATGTTAGCTCTAACATGCACATATCCAAACACAATATTGCAATCACATCCATACACAATTATACGAGAGAATAGAATCAATAATACAACTTCAACAAATAGAACCTTATGGTCCAATTTTGCATATGAGGGCCGACCGGCCAAATTTAAGAATAAGAGAATAAATTGCAGCGAAAGTAAATAAAGAAATAAAAAGAGAGAAACCGAGTTGGCATGCCCAAACCCACAAGCAACTAACTGGAGTTAAAGCCGGTGCATCTGTAGTACTTAAACCAAAATCTAATGACTTCTCACTTGCAACATGGACAATCCGATTGAGTACAAAAACGTACTCGCAAGACTTACAAATAGCAACATAATATAAATACATTCAAGTGTCAATGGAAGGCTACAACACTAGGCAATTTTCAGCATAAAGCAAGTTTTTCATTGAGATAAACGATATAGTTTCAAATTGCCATTTGTAAAACATTTAGAAAATAGTATATAATAGTAGGTAATCCCAATTCATCATCAACAACAATAGATACTCCAATTATAATCAACACACGAACCTCTCATTCGTGACACAATTCATTTCTTAACCAATCAACACGTGAACTTCCCGTTCGTGACAACCTACAAGATCTGAACAATCCAATATAAGACATAACCTTTCCAAACATAGCCCAACCCAAAAACCCATAAGCTAACTATGCATGGTTTCACCAAGCGATGTCCATAACCGGGGACACGGCTATTCGAATAGTTTGTTAACTCTATAGAGGTGTACAGCTTTACCCACACGATATGAATACCTCGTACTGTCGCCATGCACTCTTTCGTAGGAGTGTGATTGAGATATCGTAACGAAGCTGTTACAATGTCATGTCCTAACTATCAAACCACCCGAGGAACAGATCCCATGGTAAACTGTCGGTCGCCTGAACAACAGGTGAAACTCGTTGTGTAAGTAAGTCCCTTACGCACAAGAGACCGTTAAGGGCAAGTAAGACGACACTTAACATGCCCCCACTAGATTGACAACACAATAATTAAACAGTAACAACAACAATTGTCAATCTAATTGTGTTTTGATAGCAAACACACAACAAATTATTTAGCCAAGCCATCACCCATAAACCCGGCATGTGGTTGCACGTGAGACTTGGTTCAACACACCACAAATCGGTCCTTAATCACCCAGACGGGGCTACAATAATCTGGGACAAGCTACCTTCATGAACCTATCACGCGTCCAATTCCAACACATAAAAACACTACCCAATAAGTCCACAAGAAACAGATTCGAAGATCTGGACATATTCCTCAAAATCAACATAATTCAATCCACACATTCCTCAAATTTCATCAAGATTCAATTCAATCCATCGGCCGATGGACTAGCTCCATCAACCGTATTTTACTACAACTACTTGCTCAGCTAAGCATCGTTCTACAAATTAGCAAACATTCCCATATAACATATATTCTTAATCATTCAAGGTAAAAGGGTAATCAACATTCAAAGGAAGGCCAATGCAGCAAGTAGGGCATATCTAAAGCTACCCATTTGACATACAAATATTTGAAATTAAAGCAATCCATATAATACTTGAAAATCAACATAAATACTTTTCGAAACTAATAGGAATTCAACATGCATCAAAGGAGGGGATTGCTTGCCTGGGATGGATGGTCCAAGTGCTGCTGAATACCACTCTCGATCACACTCGTATCTTTGAAAACTATCGAATGCACGAAAACATTGTATAAGAACAATAACACCGAAAACATCCAAAAATTCAATATCTTCCAAAATGCATGAAAATTATACAGTTGGTAGATTATGATTTTATATGAATTTAGGTTAAATAATTATTCCATTTGGAGTTAGTATGTGAAAGTTATAGGAGTTTGAAAACAAGTTTTCGAAAAAATATTGAAAAATGGGCTTCGGTTACTATTCATCCGAAATCCAATTTTTAGCAAAAAATTGTAGAACAGTGGTAAATAAAAGGATTATATAGATAAATAGAGAATAAAATCACAAGACCAAAATAACTTGGTTCAACTCATTTGGAGTTCATAAGAATTTTCTACAAATTTTCAAATATAAAAGAGTTTTCAGTGTAAAAATAATTCTTTTCTTAAATTCCTACCACATTAAAATACTTTTTAAACTTAGGCTAACCTAGCCTCTATCATAATCAAAGTAGCCCATCCAACCACACAATGCCCGAATTCACAATCTTCCCTATACAACCTATCCGATAATTGTAAAAACTCCACCAACTTGTGGGCACATGATCACGACTAAATCTATCAATCCTTCTCCACTAGACTACTTAAGCTAATACTAACTATCTAGCTCTACTAGTCTCGTATCGGCAAATCATATTCGCATACACCAAAATTTCTACCGATCGCGGTTTATTTGACTATCCGACACCTAATGAGCTTTAAATTATCCAATATTTAATAACTCACTAATCATTCTACTCATATCCATACCACCGAACTTAGTCATGAACGACCTCTACCAATCCAGTCATATATGTACCTCTACAATCAATTAATAATCCTTTATCTACTAATCCATTTGAGGGTACAAATCTATCAACTCGGCACATAGGACTTAACAATTTAACTACTAATAACAAGGCAATCCAAATATTTATCCGCAACGCAATCAAATAATCCATTCTTCCTTCTCCCAATTCTAGCATATATTATTCACATAACTATCAGTTAAGAAATCCGATCAAACAATCCAATAATGTACTTAATCCGACATCCAACGAGCAACAATACACATAAATAAAAGATATATCATTAAACATCAACACATACATCATCCACCAAGTAATAAATTATATAAAAAAACTTATGCGTCCTATCTCCTAAAATTACTAATCCAACATGAGGGAAAATCTCCAATTAATGTATTATCCAAAGATCACCACTAACTTCCATGCAACTTCAAAATAATATCGTTCGATCAAATAATCCAATCATATATTTAATCTAGCATCTACCGATCAATAATACACACATTTCGCCACAATAATCTAATTATTTGCATTCACCAATATATCGATACATAATCATACCTACACACAAATATGACCTAACCGAAGAATTATACCAGTCCTAAGCTACCAAATTATTTTTACAATTAAACATGCATGAATAGTACAATGCTATGCTTATGATGATAATGTAACGTAGACCATTAATTATCATAAACGTGGTAACGAAATGTTTGCTAGGAATATTACCACAGCACTAGGCGTAAGAAATATCACAAGACGTCGTATTCTCGGCACTCGTCCGCATCCACCGTAGTCATCACTGTTTCCGCGTCCGCTCATGTAACACTCCGATTTTCATAATCGGGATGTTAATATTTAATTTGGCGATCTATTAAATTTTTGACTGTGTTTTAAAAATTTTCCAGTGTTTAATTAAAATGTTGCTTTTAAAATCAAATTGAATTAATTAAAAGGTTGCTTTTTTACTTAAATCAAATTGTTGAAAGACCACTTTTAAAAATTAAATTATTTTTATTTCTTGTTTTTGCATGCTTTTCAAAAATCTTGTCGTCATGCATACGTTAGTATCGTCGTTATATTTTCTAGTTCAACCAACCGCAGACGAGACACCTGCA
Organism: Phyllostachys edulis; assembly: GCA_036346405.1. Taxonomy (NCBI): domain Eukaryota; kingdom Viridiplantae; phylum Streptophyta; class Magnoliopsida; order Poales; family Poaceae; genus Phyllostachys; species Phyllostachys edulis. The sequence goes on along the minus strand of CM070557.1, from coordinate 4,035,763 downwards.
TGTTCATTTCTTTTCCCCAACTTCTCTCATCGAAATCACCACCAAAAATCAAGAATCCGACAATGTATGTTATACCGATGCGAGCATCGTCGTGAGAGCATTCGATTGTAGCGGTTAGTTGCACATGCAAGATCATTTGAGCGAGTTGGAAAAAAGAAGGAAGAAATACACTGTGATTTATTTCACTGGCATTTTTCGTCTTCCATCCTAATGCACAATTGCCATTTCACAGCTCCCCAGCCATTTGTTTTGCACCAGCCAAACACCACAGTCACTGCCCATTTCCTTTGTTTGTTTATTCCTTTGCTGACAAATACAAAGTCACTGCCCAACATTTTCGAACAGAGCACTTGCTCAGGCTTTTCTTCTCCCCACTGCCCTCCTTTTCTTCTTGTCCATCCGATGGCAGTGGCCCATCTCTCCCAATAGCTAATCCCACAGGCCATCTCCACACCTTCTCTCCTCTAGATCTCAACCAAAAACTGAGAATCAAGCCTTGCATGTCATACCTTTCTCTTCCTAAACACACTAGCAATCCATTCATACCTCTAGTTCCCCCATGCAAAGCCATTTGAGCAAGTCCTAGAGAAGGGAAGGAGGAGGGTAGATTAGTGCTGCATGCTTGCTTAGCAGTGCATACCATGCGTGTGGAGGTGCTGGCCAGCAGCTCTCGGCTGCCACCATGCTCCAGCAGCCCATGGCGTGGTGCGGCACTAGGAGCAAGGTAGCATCGGCTTTGGTGAGGCGCTCAACGGCTCGGTAGCCCAGTGCATGCAGCTGATGGCGAGGCCAGTGCACACATGCAGCGGCTCGACAAGGTAGCCGAGCGCACGGCAGCCAGCAGCGACGTGTCACGGAGACACGGCAACCACGGCACCGAGGCGGAGCTGGCGTGAGGCGGCCCACTTGGTGGCACAGCCGAGGGCCTACGGCAAGGAGGCATGGCCAGCGGCGTCAAGGCGGCCGGGGGCACGCCGGCCAGCAGCGGGAGCACGACGACCTTGGCAGCAACCTGTGGCAGCTCATCGTAGGATTGGAGGTGCTGCCGTGCCTGCATGCAGCAGCACTGCAGCAGCGGCAAGGTGGCGACGAGGGTGGTGTCAGTGGCCGAGCCGAGCACTAAAGACAATGGCATCGACGGCGGCGGCGCTTTAGCAGCAGCGGCGTCATGACGGCCCAGAGCACGGCGGCAAGGAGGAGCCGAGGCACTGGAAGTTGGCTCGGCCGGAGGAAGAAGAAATGAAGAAGAGGCGAGCCGAGCTGGGTGCAGGAGGAGTCAGAACCGGTTGATTGCTAGTTGTTGGAAGTGCTGCTCTCTGGTGGTCCATTTGGAAGACTAGAAATGCAGCCATCTATCAGAACAAGCACCTCACTGGTCCCACAAATCTACTATTTTACTTATGACAATCATCAGGGTTCAGGAGCAGTAGTACCGAATAACGGGGCAGGCTGCTGTGCATGATGCATGATGCATGATGCACCAGTTTTCCGCGTCCTAAACAACTGGTGATACATACTATGGACGAAAAGAAAACAGCGGCTCGGCGGTGGCCCGAGTGAGGCGAGGCGGTGTCAACACAATGGCGTGGCGCATGCGGTGGCATCGGGATGGTGGAAATGGACGAGGAGCTGGACGTGCATACGAACGAGTTCGGCGACGACTACGGAGGACGCGGACGAGAGGCCGAGTGGACGCGGGCTTGGCAACGACTACGGCGGATGCAGAAACGGCGACGACTACGGCGGACGCGAACGAGTGCCAAGAAGATGACTTCCGGTGATATTTCGCACGCCTAGTACCGCGGTAAAAAAATTTAGTGTCAAATCGCGTTTACGATATTTACTTGTGCATGTTGCATATTAGTCATGAGCATGGTGTCTTTTTATGCATGTTTAATTGTAAAAAAAATATTGTCTGGTAACTTACGACCGGTGTAATTCTCCGGTTATGTCTTATTTGTGCGTAGGCGTGATTATGTGTTGATATTTTGGGGAATGCAAATAATTAGATTTTGTGGCGAAATGTGTGTATTGTTGATTGGTGGATACTGGATTAATTATACATTGGATCAATTGATCGGACGATATTATTTCGGAGTCGCATGGAAATTAGTGGTGATCTTTGGATGATAAATTAATTGGAGGTTTTCCCTCACGTTAGATTAGTAATTTTTGGAGTTAGGATGCATAAAGATTTTATGAATTATTACTTGATGGATAGCTCTTGTGATGATATTTATGGAGATATGGAGGTTGAATTCGATGATTTATTTAATCATGAGTAAATTGATCGGATGTCTTAAGTAATAGCTATGCGAGTCTTTCATGCTAGATTTGGGTGATGGTAGAATGGATGAATTGATTGTGGATAAATATTTGGATTGCCATGTAATTAGTAGTTAAGTCCTATGTGCTGAGTTGATAGATTTATACCCTCAATTGGATTAGTAGATAAAGGATTATTATTGATCGTAGAGGCACATATATGGTTGGATTGGTAGAGGTCGTTTACGACTAAGTTCGGTGGTATGGATATGAGTTGATTGATTAGTGAGCTATTAGTGTTGGATGTGTTATTAAATTGTAAAGCTCATTAGGTGTCGGTTAGTCTATTAAACCTCGGTCGGTGGAACTTTTGGGTGCATGCAAGTATGAATTACCGAGGTGAGACTAGTAGAGTTAGATAGTTATTATTAGCTTAAATAGCATAGTAAAGAACAATTGATGATTTTATGCATGGTAGCATAGTGAAGAACAATTGATGATTTTAGACATGGTCTTATGCCCAAAAGTCGTTGGATTTCGTACAATTATCGGATTGGTTGTATAGTTGGGAGATCGTGAATCCGGGCATTGTGTGGTCAGATGGGATACTTTGTTTATGATAGAGGCTAGGTTAGCTTGAGTTTAAAAAGTATTTTAATGTGGTAGAAATTTCAGAAAAGAATTATTTTACACTGAAAAATCTTTTATCTTTGAATCGTAGAAAATTCTTATGAACTCCAAATGAGTTGAACCAAGTTATTTTAGTCGTATATTTTTATTCTCTATTTATCTATGTAATCCTTTTTTCCCACCAATATTCTACAAATTTTCACCAGATAATTAATTTCGGATGAATAGTAACCGAAGCCCATTTTTCAGCATTTTTCCGAAAACTGATTTTCAAACTGCTATAACTTTCACATACTAACTCCAATTGGAATAATTATTTCTCCTAAATTCATCTAAAATCATAATCTACCCATTGTATAAATTTCATGCATTTTGGATGATATTGAATTTTTGGATATTTTCGGTGTTATTGTTCTTATTCGATGTTTTCATGCGTTCGATAGTTTTCGAAGTTACGAGTGTGGCCGAGTGGTATTCAGCAGCACATGGACCATCCATAGCAAAGGCAAGCAGTTCTTTCCTTTGATGCATGTTGAATTCCTATTAATTTTGAAAAGTATCTATGTTGATTTTCAAGTATTCTATGCATTGCTTTAATTTCAAATACTTGTATGTCAAATGGGTAGCTTTAGTTATATCCTCTTGCTGCATTGGCCTTCCTTTGAATGTTGATTACCCTTTTACCTTGAATGATTAAGGATATATGTTATATGGGAATGTTTGCTAATTTGTAGAATGATGCTTAGTCATGCTAGTAGTTGTAGTCGAAAACTGTTGATGGAGCTAGTCCATCGTCCGATGGATTGAATCGAATCTTGATGAAATTTGAGGATTATATGGATTGAATTTTGTTGAATTTGAGGAATATGTCCAGACCTTCGAATCTGGTTCTTGTGGATTTGTGGATGGGGGTTGTTGTGTGTTGGATTTGGACGGGTGATAGGGTGATGAAGGGAGGTTGTCTCGGATTCGTGTAGCCCCGTCTGGGTATTTCATGTAACATCCCAAATACCTAAACAGGTGTTTGTTCAAATATAATTAAATGTGTAGAAATTAAAACTTTTTCTCACATCTTGAAAACCCCTAAACTCTCATGAGATTCTTGTCCAAGAGTTGTATAATCCAAAAACATAAGCTCTTGTTGACCAAAAGACAAACTCATTTCCCTTTTGTCACAAATCTTGTGCCAAACATTTGGAAATATTTTTCCTTGGTCCTAGAAATGTTGTGGGACCCCTCTGAAAAATGTCATGAGTTTTAAAACTTGTTTGATAATTTTTGGAGGTAAGACAATTTCTTGAACAGCCTTCATGAAATTCCTAAGAAAAATGCATAGCATAATAACCTCTGGAAATTTTATGTAAGGTTAATCATGATGTCAGCAAGCTCCAGTTAAAATTTCATAAATATTGGAGTTCAATTGCTATCTCAAATAATTCTGCAAAGTCTCAAATTGTTAAAAACTAAATTTAAATGGTGCCTTGTTCCTTGGGCTAGCCGCTTTGCAAAGTTGGTCCAACCCAACCCACTCCCTGCTCATCGACCTCCTTCCGCTTGTTGAGGTCGCACTGTTGGATTTACATCCAACCGCCACGACCTCCTCCGCGGTCAACACCGCAAGGTCCTCTTCCACCCTGTTGAGGTCATTGCCCTTGGATCAAAATCCGATGGCCATGACCTCCCCTTGTTATCAAACCTCAAAGTCCACTTTCCACCTTGGCGAGGTCATAGCCCTTGGATTAAGATCCAACCGCTCCTGACCTCCCCTGTGTTTTTAAACCTCAAAGACCTCCCTTTGCACCTTGTTGAGGTCGTAGCCGTTGGATTCAATCCAAAGGCCACGACCTCCTCCTCAAACATTCACAGTGAGGTCCTCCCACCTACATGAGGTCACAGCCCTTGGATCAAAGATCCATGGCCATGACCTCCCCTCACTGTCAAAACCTTCAGATCTTCCACCTTGTTGAGGTCGTAGCCGTTGGATTCAGATCCAAAGGCCACGACCTCCGCCAGAATCATCGCAGCCTCAGACCTCCCGCTTCAATTGTTGTGCACCGCTGGATTAAAATCCACGGTCCACGACCTCCTCCTCGCTTTGCGCATCAGATCTCCCAACAAGACATGAGGTCGTAGCCGTTAGATGTAAATCTCATGGCCATGACCTCTCTTGTGCGTTGCAATCCTAAGTCCTCCCTATTCTGTTATGTGCCCTTAGATCTAAATCTAAAGGCCATGACCTCCACATCTTGGGCTGTAGCGTGCCCAAACGTTAAGTCCCCCAGGAGGTCCGCACCGTTGGATTTAGATCCAACGCCTTGGACCTCCTGTTCCCTTTTCCTTTGCGCATCCGCGTTAAGGAAATCGGAGGGCCACGACCTCCCCGTCCAAGATCGTGTGGCTGGGACCTCCTCCCAGTCACTTAAAACATAACGGTTCAAAAATCACATCCGATGGTTAGGACCTCCCCGAAGTCTTATCCAACGGTCAAAATGATCTCCCCTGTTCTTCTCCTTCCTCGGTCACGCATGCGTGCTCTCGGCCGGAGAAAAGGGCGTGCCTGTCACTTGTGTACCTTGCAACGACTCTTTGTCGACCAAGATAAATCCGGGTCGACCTTCCGCCTCCATCAAGCTGCAGTTCTGTCACCATGTCAACCCCACGTCTTGTCCAAGCCATGGACTGAGCCATGGGCTAAGCTCACCATGAGCTTACCCCTAGCTCATGTGCCCTGCTTATCCAAATTATAAAACCCCCATTGGGTTCCTCCCTTAGCTTCTTTGGCACACTTCCAAGCTTTAGCTTGCACCTGTGTCTTCTAAGCTTTCTTCTCCACTGACCTCCCCTTTTTGGTTGCCATTGTTGAAGCTTGGAGCCCTCGGTGGCACAGTGTTCCAGTGGCTCCCTCTTCAACTTCTTGCTCGTTTTGTGCTCCCCTTGCCTTCTGGTGTTGACCCTAACCTTGTTTAGGTTGACATTTTCAGAGGAGGCCTCACCGAGCCGGAGCCGAGCATTGGCCGTGGAGCAACCCCATCTTCTCCAACTCCGGTCCTCCCCTCCACGACCTCCTCAGCATCCTCTGGACCTCCAGGTAACGTTCCTGATAGTCCTTAGATGCTGGCACCCGCGTGTATGTGTTGCGGAGCTTTTCTTGGGCACCCGCTTGAATGTCGCTGCGGAGCTCAAATTTTGCTTCTTGTCTTTTGGCCGTGCTGGTCATTTTTGTCCTCTCCGGCTCGCCGGCGTTCAAAGCTGTCGCCGCCGTTGAGAGGAGGTCCATGGTGTGCGCCACACTATTGCGCACCCGTTGGTACCATTGGTGGTCGCCGGCGAGGTCTGCATCGCCGGCATTGCCCCCATCTTTGCGTTGTGGTTTTTGTCGGAATGGGACGTCCAACGTGTGTCGTTAAGACAAAGATCCTCCCTCTTAAATGTGCTTATCATTGGCCAACCTCGTTAATCATTGGGTTCGCCATTACTGCCCTTAATCCTGTCTCTTTGCGCGCATTTAAGACCTCGCGCGCAGACCTCCTCGTTGTCCCGCGCATTAACCCGCCCGCGCGCGCGTGCGTGAGGTGCGAGGTCGTGGGCCGTCCATCTCGCAAGATCAACGGTCACAACCTCCTCTCTGATCGCGCGCATAAGGTCCAGCAGCGCTAGCGCGAGCGCGCGAGATCTTGAGGTCATAGCCGTTGGATCCAAGATCAACGGCCATGACCTCTATCTCGCGCGGACGCGTGCGTGTTTCCGCTGGGAGGACAAGGACCGTGGGATCCAAGATCCACGGCCCATGTCCTCTAGATCTCGCGAGCGCGTATGCGTTAGCTCCTGGGAGGTCTTGAGCCGTTAGATTCAAAATCTATGGCTAATGTCCTCCCAGTTCGTTCTAGTCCTTAGGACCTCCTGTGAGGTCTTAATTATAAACTGAAAAAGGTATGCACTTTAAAAATTGCATAACTAAGTCAATTTAAATCCAAATAGGGTGATTCAAATTTTGTTAGCTCTGGTTTGACCTGGGCTCCAATCTAAAAATGGTTATGAGCCCAGTTCAGCTCCAGAACATGGTTTTGCAAATAGGTTTTAAAACTAACTTTAAATGTAGTGTTTAACTTGTAAAATCCATAACTAATGCTCTGTAGATTATTTTTGAGTGAATCCAACTTTATTGGGTTCCTCTATTGATGAACTTACTGTGAAAATTAGTTTTGAGCTTGTTGCTATTGTCAAAAAGAGTTCTTGTGCATTATAATTTTGTTCAAGTTCTTGTTTTTGAAAAATTATAGATAGTGCAATATAGCTCTAAATGAGGTGAACTCAATTGTGTTATTCACCTCATGAGGTGCTGGTTTTACAGTAAAAATATCAGTATCACCACCTTTCTAGAAAATGTTGCCTCATAATTAAATTAGGAATAGTGGCAGTTTGGTATTTTTAGGGCTGAGCAGATTTGTTTTGCTCATAACTTTTGCATTGAGAATCCAAATCCATTGGTTCTTGTTGCTAAATTCCCTAAAAATCATCCTCTTGCTGCTGTAGAAATTTCAGAGTATTTGGAGTTCATTTGCTGTGCTGTCTTTGTCGTTTTCGTCGTTCTTATCGATTCTTTTCGTCTTTCGATTAGGTGTTGACGAGTGTGTTGATCCCGTGAGCGATCCTCAGCAACAATTTGACCAGCAACAGCAAGGCAAGCAGTTTGATCATATCCCCTCTATCGTCCCATTACTTTAAAGGTTAATATATTGTTTTACTTGTATGTATGCCTGCTATCTTGTGTTAAAGTATCGCTAGCAAGCCTATAGTTGCATAATCTGTAGGAAATGTTTATCCTCTACTACCATGAGCCTAGTTTATTTGCTGTGGTTTGAGCTCGTTGGATGAGCTCTTATCACTTAGTAGTTTTCGATTAAACTGCTTAGACATGCTTAGTTATCGGTAGTAATGGGCGATCATCGATTTAGTCGATGGTCTTGATCACACAAATCTAATTATTACTCCTTTATGTCCAGCACTTGTGCTTTGTTGTTTTGTAAAGTCAAAATCTGAAAATAAAAGTTTGATTTGGACTTGGGCATATTGGATGGATGGTGTGGTTTTTGGAATGTGGTAGTATGCCCGGGTCATTAAGGACCGAGTTACTTGCGCCACCGTTCTGAGCATTTTTACGTGCTAACCACACGAGGGGGATATGGGACCTCTCTTGACTAAGTACTTTGGGGGTGTTAATTATGAGCTGGTCGGTTGGTATGTTTTACAAGAAAATGTGTGTGTGTGGTGTGGGAGGAGCATTAGCAATCGGTTAGGTCGTCTAATGTGTCCTTATCCCGTGGGTTCTGACTCGTAATTAGCATCATCCATTGGAAATGTCTCGTGAGGACTTAGCCGTCAGGCATACCAAAGGAAGTGTGCTAAATCATGTGGCGAAAAGGCGGTCTGACGTGTGGGTACATTGGTACACCCCTGCAGGGTTAAAACTATTCGAATAGCCTCGTCCTAGGTTATGGACACGCTCGGATACGCCCCGTAAGAACTAGACTACAACATTTAAATTAAAACTTGATGGGTTGGTATGAATGGATGTTCATGCTATTGTGGTGGCTAATGGGTTAGCCACTTCCAGGATTGTTGATGTTATCTATCAATTGTTACTTGTCTCGTTGGTTTCTTGCAAATGAAAAATGAATTGCAACATTGCTTTGGAATCTATTTAAATATTGCAAATGAAAATTTGCTTTATGCTAAAATAAGTCCAAAGCCCCATCCACTTAAATAAAGCTTGCATGTAGTTAAACTATAGTTCTGTTATATTACACGTCAGTCTTGCGAGTACATTTTTGTACTCATTTGCTTTGCTTAATAACTTTGTTGTAGAGGAGGTAGGGTCCAAAGGGCTCTACTTTTGCGAGATGTGTATGGGTTGGGAAAGCGACTAGCTTGGCGGTCCGGTCAGTTGCCTTGTGGGTGAAGGCACACTGGTTGGCTCTTGTTTTGGGCCATCTCTATGGCACTTTTGCTTCATTGTTATCTTAGTAGTCTTGTTGTTATTTGGCGGTCGGCCTCTCTTTTGTAATAACTATCCTTTATGTATATTAACTTCGGTTTGTTGCTTGTTCTGTTTCTATGTGTTGGAATGGAATTGATGCAATCTTTTGTAATGAGTTGTGTGTATCAGATTCGGGAAGTACATATATCTCGAGGCACGGTTTATTTAGTTGATAATACTAGGGTCAATTGGATGACTAAGTATTATGAGCCTAATAAATCGGGGTCTCACATTTCAGGACCAGTCTATGGTGTGATGAACAAAGTCTTACATGCAACCACACGCCGGGATAATGGCGAAGGCTTGGCTTAATAATTTGTTGTGTGTTAGCTATCAAAACACAATTAGATTGACAATTGTTATTGTTACTGTTAAATTCACTACAACAGAACTGACTTTGTACAACACATTGTCTGCAACACATGGGCTATGTGTTGTAGCTGCAATGTTTTTGCATCACATACTATATGTTGTCGAGGATCTTTGCAACATATAGTTCACTCATTACGGAAAAGTGTGTTGAAGAGTCCCATGGCATCATATAATATGTGTTGCTCACATATATATTGGAAATGCAATGTGTACAGTGTGAAAATATAATCTGTAGTCAATGAAAAAAAAGAGCTCCCAACCGAATCGAACTCGCAACCAAATAAATTATAGGCATCGCTAGCCCTCATAACTGTGGAGCCAAGCCGCTTGTTTAAGATGGCTGATATTTATTTACATGACATATGAGAACCGCACAAACCGCACAAAGTAAAACGAGAAAAACAACCCATCCTCAGTCCTATGCGCCGTGCCACCACGATCTAGTCCTCATTATCCTTCTCTGCTTCTCTGCTTCGCCGTGCCACCACGATCTTGCGGCGCTGCTGGAAGCCGGATCCAGAGAGGCGGAGAAAGCGGAGCCGTGGGCCGGGCGCTGGAGGAGGCGGGGGAGGCGCCGGGAGCCGCGACAGTCCGCGACGCTGCTTGTAGCCGGATCCGGAGGAGAGGCGGGGGAGACACCGGGAGCCGCGGCGGTCCGCGACGCCACTTGTAGCCAGATCTGGAGGAGAGGCAGGGGCCGTGCGCCGGAGAAGGCAGGGCCGGGCGCCGAGGAGGCCGGGAGGCCCGGAGCCGCGGCAGTCCGTGAAGGCGACGCCGCGAGGCAGGAACGGGAGCGCGGAGCCAGGTGGCGTTGTGGGGGAGCCGCTCAGCCAAAGGCGGCGACGACGCCGACGAGGGAGCCGGAGGCGGTCGGCCTCGCCTGGAGGGGAGCTCGCTAGGCCGCTCGGGGAAGGGGACTCGGGGAGTGGGGAGCCGGGAGGGGAACTGGGACTGCCGTGGCCGCGTGGGCGTCGGGGCGGTCGATCGGGCGATATTTATTCGGGATTGATCATTGAATTGAAGTCTCAAACTCTCAATCCTCCGAGTACAACTCTATAAGTGGTAACTGGTAACTTATTCATCAACTTATTCATCTATTCATCAATTAGTCGATTAGCAATTTGTTAGAATATAATGTAGTGTGATATTGTATTATTGTGGTATATAATTAATTAGAAATTTATTCATAGGTTTGCAAATTGCAATAATGGAGAAACGAACCATGTGTAATTATTTCACAAGCAATTCTAGTAGTTGATGGATTTGACAGTTAATTTAATTATTCTTTTCTATTTTTATCACAGTTAATTGATGGATTTGAAAGCCATCAAGAAATTGCTACTTTCTGATAGACCAAGTGATGATTACTTAGCTGGGGTAAATGGTTTTCTTGAGTTTGCATATAGGGAGAAAGGTTCTAATGCCAAGATATGGTGTCCATGTGTCAAATGTGTGAATAGGCGGTTGAAGAAGCGAGATGTAGTGTATGATCACTTAGTTTGTGATGGAATGCTACAAGGATATACTATTTGGGGTTGTCATGGTGAAACTACAGCATACATTCGTGCTAACCAAGCATCAGATTCACAACATAAAGGAATAAATAGTAATATGCACCAGCTTGTCCATAATGCTTTTGGGTATGGAGATAACCAATTCCCTAATCATCACCGATGGTCTTAACTCATCAAAAGTTGGACCCGATAAAGAAATGAAGCTTTTATAATTTAATTAGAGAGGCGAACGAACCTTTGTGGACGTGGTGTGAACTATCAAGACTTTCATTTCTTGTTCTTTTGTTTCACACGAAATCCATTAACAAGTGGAGTAACAAGTCTTTTAATGATTTGCTAGCAATTTTACAGTTGGCAATTCCCAATGGTCAGAATTTACCTGGAACATTTGTCGAGGCTAGGAAAATAATTGGTAAACTTGGCCTTAATTATCGAAAATCCATACTTGTCCGAATAATTGTCAACTTTATCGTAAAGACAAGGAAAATGACGATTTCGCCAAAATGTGGAGCTTGAGGTGGAAAAACATAGCACATAAGAATACTTTAACTAAGAAGGAAAGAAGGAAGGCAACACCAAGTAAGGTGTTACGTTACTTTCCAATTAAACCACGGCTTAAGAGGTTATTTATGCACAAGGACACAACTATAGCAAAGAAGATGGCATGATGAGGGTATAAAGGATGGGGCTTTGCGTCATCCCGCTGATTCAGATTCTTGGAAGGCTGTTGATTCGAGGTATCCTGAATTTGCATCAGATTCATAGAACATTAGATTTGGAATTGCTACTGATGGTTTCAATCCATTTGGTATGTTGAGTTCAACTTACGATTCTTGGCCCGTTGTCTTAGTACCCTACAATCTTCCTCCATGGTTATGCATGAAAGCCTCTTCTCTTATACTTACTCTAATAATTCCTGGCCCATCTTACCCTGGACTGAACTTTCATGTATTTATGGAGCCGGTTTATGAAGAAATAAATGAATTATTTGAGGTTGGTACACCTACATATGATGCATCTCGTGATGAGATGTTTCAACTTCGTGCATTTGCATTATGGACTATAATTGACTATCCTAGGTTAGGGATATTTACTGGGTTCAGTGTTAATGGTGAATTTGGTTGTGTGACTTGTCGTGAAGAAACATGCTCTAAATGCTTGAAACATGGGCACAAGTTTTGTTTTATGGGACACCGACGATTTCTACCTGCTGATCTCGAGTTTCGATATGATGCTGCTTCTTTTGATGGGACTGAAGAATATAGATCTGCACCAATTGCTTATTCTGAAGTATCAATTCTACATAAGATAGAAGCAATTGGCGATTTTAAACAGTCACAAACATGGAATTGAATGTGATGTACTTGTTAGTTCTTTCCAAACACTTGCTGACACATATTTTAATATGCAGAGAATTGAATGTGATGTACCTGTACAAGACTCACTAAGTGAACAGCAAGAGGTAACCATGCATTGGTGACTCTTTCAATATCTAGCTCTTTGAGTATCTAATGTCATTTAGGTATATTCAATATTTTAGAATATGATTATTGGTATTATAACCATAGATAGTGAATTGCCAATTGTGGCGCCCACCTGTAACGAAATAGCGCATACTATCTTTTTCTTCCATCAAGACATAAGCTGTTAAGCCGATGTTTGTTGAAACTGCAGTTCACCGAATTTAGACAAGCTTCAGTTCAAACTGTAAGCCCAATTAAGACACATGACATAGTAGGATGCTTCAGTTCAAACTGTAAGCTTCAGTTCAAACTTACTAGCAAGGGTATACATATATAGTAGGATGCCGGACAACAAAGCAAACAGATGTAGCTTCTCCTTGTCTGAGACATAGTCACATGTTTGAATGCAAAATAAATAATGTTAAACTGAATTCGCTTCTCAGTCATTTCACCTTTTGGGGACAATGTGTGATTAAGGTTGATGTTGGACTGACCAAGCACTTGTTTTGTTCATACCACACTGCTGATTTTGACTCAAAACCTGAAATGACCGAATATGTAAGAGGCTACATTTCAGTCATAGTTTACCCAATTTACTCTGAAATGATCCGATATATTCAGTACCCTCGTAAACGAGGAACGTCTGGAATAGAAACATTCATATATACAAAAAATCAACTAATTAAGAAATGTGATCACATTCACACATCAGTGTCTGGCTGTCTGCATATCTTCTCACCACTAACATTGACAGTGCTACCAGTCTACTACTACTGCTACATAAAAAATCTCCTTGTTGAGCACGATGATGAACACACTAACTTGAGAAATTGGGTGTGGTAGCTTCTCTGTCACTGTTAGAAAAACAAGCTCAGTGATCCTTGGACATACACCCGAGTACCATCAAGGTATTTACTAGGGTCAGTTGAGTCTTGTGATAAATATTTTCCTTCAGTTTTAGTTGTGCAGTTCTTGACAAACAAAGGGTGTAGCTTCAAATCATCCTTCATTGCTCTATTAATGTCGATCGGTGGGACTTGTTCATTACCACCAACCCATAGAGCTAGACTAGCATGATTCTGAGTAATTTGACAAGATCTCTAGCGCACGTAAGGAAGAGATCATGGTCCAAAGGACCATCTGGATTTGATACCGAAATTCCTCGACCATCGACATCTCCAGTTATCCGAATTCTTGCCATACCGCACAAAATGGCTCCATCCTATAAGTAATCATGCGGACATGGCACCAAACCAGGTAAATCGGTGAGTGAAAAAAACTATTCCCTCCATATTTCTCACAAAGAATATTGTCAAACTATGTCTCTGTGTGAAACAATAATCAAGAATTCAAATAGAAGTTGGTGGATCCACTCCAAAATTACTAAAGAGCATTTAGCCCCACACCATCTGGTTCACCTAATCTTGTCAAGGCAAGGATATCCAGCTGGTTACCATCAGTTTTTTGAATACTAAAAGGAAGTAAGGAGTGGTCAATGTTATCATAGGTGGCTAGGGTCATAAATTTCTTGACTTTGGTAGTCTTAGGATGCGATGGGATGTCATAGTTGATAGGTTGACTAGCATCATAAATTTCTGGTACTAATTCTAGGGCATGTTATACCTAGCTAGCTCATATGTACCTTGTAAAACTTTTGTGTGAACAGTGAACCTGTGCTATGTATGTGAACTTTTGTGTGTACAGCTCATATACCTAGCTGGAGCTCCATGATTTGTTTTTGATAGGTTGACTAGGATCATAAATTTCTGGTACTAATTCTAGGGCATGTTATACCTAGCTAGCTCAGTATGTACCTTGTAAAACTTTTGTGTGAATAGTGAACCTGCTATGTATGTGAACTTTTGTGTGTACAGCTCATATACCTAGCTGGAGCTCCCTGATTTGTTTTTGATAGGTTGACTAGGATCATAAATTTTTGCTACTAATTCTAGGGCATGTTATACCTAGCTAGCTCATATGTACCTTGTAAAACTTTTGTGTGAACAGTGAACCTGCTATGTATGTGAACTTTTGTGTACACTCATATACCTAGCCGGAGCTCCTCGATTTGTTTTTATCTCCTCGACATGTATGTGAACTCTGCAATTGAGCTGCAATGAGAGACAAATAAAGTTTGAAACCTAATCTTGGCACTCCAAAATTTGTTTTGCTCTTCACATGACGCTTTACTGTGCTATCATTTTTATCGTTGTTCCATGCATCTTTTGAAACTAGTTACTCTATTTTGGATTTAGATAAATTATGCTCACCTATTTATGTGCATGTAACACTTTGTGATCGTGATGGCAAAGTTTGTACTTATTGCAAAATAGCCTAATTAATGTGTCTTCCTCCAACACTATAGTTCACAAAGAATAAGGCGCAGAACAAAGTTACTCAAAACAAGATCTCACGCCAGTGAAGTTCAAAGAAAGCACGCCCTGCCGCAATGACGGTATGAAAGCATAATTGAAGTGTTCTGATTAAGCTGTTACAACTATTTTCTTTTCTTATCTTAATTGCGCTTGCATGTCAATATAGGTTGGTACAATAGTAGTACTGAAGTCCGCCAAATATCCAAACAAAGAGCCTATGGTATATGCAACTTTGTTAAGCTGTGATCCAGATGCAGAAGTTGATGGTGTTAAGCTTGGTAATCAATTTTGGAAAATGCGTATTAGTTTTCCAATTGAAGGAAATGAGTGTGATACCCCGTTTAAGCAATTGGGTAACTAAAAGAATTAAAAAGAAAATAATTAATTTAATAGTGAAGAATTTCATAATGTTGGTGGATTGAGGAGAATAGTGAACCGCTAGCCCATAGCTCAAGTGGGGAAGCCCCACTTTAAAATGGAGAGGGAGGAGCTGGCCAAAACCCTAGCCTTCTTTCTTCTGTTTCCTCAGCCGCCAACGCCGATTGCCAGCGCCGCGTTGCTGCCATTGTCGCCTGCCCACGCGAGTGCGCTCACCGCCCGTGTGCGTTAATGGCCAGCGCAGCACTGCTGTCGCCTGCCCGCGTTGGGTGCTGCTGCCGTGTGACTGCCCTGGTCGGCGCTGTTGCCCACGTTGCCATCCGCTCGGCCGCCTGCACGTGAAGCCATCTGCCCCTTGCGTCTGCTGCGTCTCCTGCCTGCATGCGCTGCTCCTAGCTGCTACTGCTTGTTTGCATGCGTGTGTAGCTAAGGCAGTGCGGCTGCTGGCTGCTAGCTAATTAATTTGACTTGTTGCATGCAAAGGCTGCCGAGAGAGACAAGAAAAGTAGAGAGAGAAATAAAGGTAAAATATTATTTTATGGTGTGTTTACTGTTTAGACTAGATTAGTGTTCACTGCTTAGACTAGATTATTTGCTACTTGATGATTTGTATGGAGATGTGGAGATTGAACAGTAGGGAGAAAGGAAGGGGAGGGATCGCGGGCTGGTGTGCGCGTTCACCAGTGGGTGTTGGTTTTCTTCATTGTTTCGTCAAGGGTAACCCCTGTTTTCTCCCGATTAGATGCGTATTTAATTATTGTAGCTTTGTCGGTATTATGGTCTGCTTAGGAAAGATTGCGTTAGACAGACGTTTTGATGTAGTTATGTGCGGATTCAGTTCTGGATGTCTCCTAGAGTAATGTAGAGGACGTCATCATATTTCCATGAAGTGATAGATCGCATTATTTGAACCCCTGTAGCAGAAATTATGATTTTATTAGTGGGACTGTTCTGCAGATCTGTTGGTATTCTGACATGTTTTAGTAATCTGAATTAAGTGATTAGTTAAAAGGAAAATTAGAGGAGCTCAATATAATGAAAGTTGTATATTATTGTCTCATCTTTCCAGAAAGCTCAAGAATGCGAGATTTGGAGACTCGCACTAAAAGTTATGATGGTTTTAGCGTACTGTCCAGCGAACCCGACGCGATTTCGACGTTCTGTTAAGTAGCTCGGTAGGGTCAATAGATGGCCGAATCAGAAGGGCTCCTCAACTAGGTTTAGTTGAGGAATTTAATTAACTTTCCAGAAAGTCTAAGATAACCTTATTTGGACCCCTGTAGTGAAAGTTATAATTTTTAGAAGTTGACTATCCACAGAGGGGACAGATCGATCGTTAGAAGTGGGACGTTTGGAAGGCGCTTGAGAGTTTGGTTTTTTTTTCGTTTGAGCTATTAATTATGTCTTGGGTCCAGTATGGTTGTCTTAGCTTGGTTCATAATTATGTTCAGGTGGGGGATTGGTCCTAAGGGCAGCGTCCTCTTCGCGTCTACTGTCTCCGCACGGTTGAGGCAAGTATCCTGTTTGTAGCACAATTATGATTGTTTGATGTGATTGCTTGTGTTTACTCGTATTAGTCATACATGGATGATAGTGTGATGAATATGAGTAGAATTTAGTGAATGCATGTTTATGGCTAAAGCTTTCCTATGTAAGTTGCTAATCCCTTACATGCTATGTGAGATCTGAAGTTGTGGTATGTACGATGATTCATATGTATGAAAGATAGGGTCATAGTACATACGCATACTGAAAGCATATCTGAGACTTGGTCACGTGGTGACGAAGTATATACAGTTGAGGTCCCCGTCATGTAAATGACGGGATTGTGGTCCCCACATTCGTGGAATGTGGGCATTGAGGAGAGGTCCCCATCATGAAGATGATGGGCAATGGTCCCTATACTCATGGAGTATAGGCTCTTGGTCCTTGTGCCAGAGGGCACAGGCAAGGGTATACATCGACGGTTGTATACCCCGCATTACCGGTAAAATATGAAAAGAGATAAAGATTAAAAGATGCATTGCATGTTCGCATTACATAAGCACGGGAGTTATTTTTAGTGTAATGCTTCTTTTGACATGTTGATGCCATATCTATGTGTTTAATGTTTTTTTTATAGATACTTGCTGAGTCATTAGACTCACCCTTGCTTTGTTGTGTTTTAGGTACCACAGGAAAGAACGGCATGCATGGGAGGGAGTAGTTTTATTGGAATGCACTCACTACCATTCATCCTAAAGGAAGAATATCACTTAGTTCATACTCAATAAATAAGCAAACCGATTGAGATTCACTCATAGCTTTGGTTGAATGCTTTGGCTTATTTGTAATAATGAGATTAGCGAATTTGGATTATGCTTATTATTGTTTTATCAGAATAGACTATCTTGCATGCTTGGATGAATTTGGCTGAATTATTGTTAATGATACATTTAAATGCTGAAACCTCGGTATAGTTAACTATACAAAGGAGGTTCTACTGAAAAATTTGGTAAATGGTCTTAGTAGTATTGTTTAATTTTATTTTAGTAGCATTCCAGGCTCAATGTTGAGCTGGGGTGTTACAATGAGGTGCTGGTAAGGCCATGGCACCACTACAAGACAATCGGTGATGCAAAAGGAAAAACAGTAGCTTGGCCTTCAACTTTTGTATGTTTGTCTTGGCTTGCTTTACTTTCAATGAGTTATCTCTATATCATACATACTTATACCCCTACAATTTATTGTTGTCCATGCAGGTGGAAAAGGTTAATGGTTGAATTTTCTATTTGGATCTATTCCTCACCAACTCATCAAGACGAAGAAGTGACTTCATGAAGATTAGCTAGCGATACTTATGTTTGGCTTTTTAGGACTCAATTAGGACTTTTTTTATCATGTTTAGAATTTTCAACAAACTCCAGTTGATGTATGGAATGATATGAATGACAATACGTACCTTTATTTATTTCCATGTGCAATGCAATCTATCTTTTCGGTTTTCTCATAGAGTTGTATAATTTTTATATTCTCAAACATTGAATGAAAAGTATTGAGATAATAGTTCCATAAATTAGAAAAATAATTATTATTTCATTATGTTGTTGAATTTGCTACAAATATGCAACTGGCCAAAGAAATGTGTTGCCGATAACAAACATGTGTTGCTGACAAGTATTTGCAGTGCTGTCGAAATATGTGCCACATGTGTTGTTATAAATAGAGAAATGCGCTATGTGCCCTATCTGTCGACAACACCTATTCTTATGTATAACAACATTTAATTTGTGTTGCATAGGCTCATCCCAAAGAACGCCACCTATAACAACACTTAACATTTGTGTTGCTAGAATCGTGAAGAACACTTTTTCATACATACAACAACACATACCGGTGTTGCTATATGTCAGTCCTGTAGTAGTGATTGTTGCATTGTCAATCTAGTGGGGGCAAGTTAAGTTTCGCCTTAACTTGCTCTTAAGGGTCACTTGTGTGCAAGGGACTTACTTACACAACAGGGTTCACCTGTGGTTCAGGCGATCGTTCAGTCTAGCCATGGGATCTGTTCCTCGGGTGGGTTGATAGTTAGGACATGACATTGTAACGGCCTCGTTATGCTATCTCAGTCACACTCCTACAGAAGAGTGCATTCGCCGACATTATGAGATATGCATATCGTGTGGGTAAAGTTGTGCAACTCTGCAGATAACTAAATCTATTCGAACAGCCGTGTCCCCGGTTATGGACATCACTTATGGGAAAGCATGCACAGTTAGCTTATGGGAAATTGGGGTTGGGTTATGGATGGAAATGTTATGTCATTGTGTTAGTTTGTTCAGATCTGGTATATTATCATGAATGGGAAGTTCGCATGTTGATTTGTTAAGGAATGAATTGTGTCACGAACGGGAAGTTCGTGTGTTGATTATATTTGGAGTACCTACTGTTGTTGATCATAAATTTGGGGTTACCTACTAATATATAAAGTTTCTAAATATTTTACAAATGGCAATTTGAATCTATATTGGTTATCTCAATGAAAAACTTGCTTTTATGTAGAAAATGAACCATGTAAGCTTATCCTTTGACACTTGAATGCATTTATTATATGTTGCTATTTGTAAGTCTTGCAAGTATGTTTTTGTACTCAGTTGGATTGTCCATGTTACAGGTGAGAAGTCGTTCGAATTGGGTTAAGTACTACAGATGCTCCGGCTTTAACTCCAGTTGATTGCTTGTGGGTTTAGGCATGCCAACTCGGTTTCTCTCTTTTATTTACTTGTTTACTTCCGCTGCGATTTATTCCCTTGTGTTTACATTTGGCCGATCGGCCCTCATATACAAAATTGGACCATTAGGTTCTATTTGATGAAGTTGTATTAATGATTCGATTCTCTTGTACGATTGTGTATGGATGTGATTGCAATGTTGTGTTTTGATATATGCATGTTAGCTACTGATCCTTGGGAGCTAACATAAGACACATATCCGGGCACTCGGAATCGTTTTCGTCTCTTGTTAAGTGTTGCGCTTTCGGCGTAATCACTTAGCTTGGGACAGGTCCGATCTCGGACCACCACAACTCGGCCGTAGTCTTCGCTGACTCGTCCGCGTCCGCGTCCACCGTAGTCGTCGACGAACCCATCTGTGTCTGCGTGCCGCCTGGCTTCTTGTCTGCGTCTGCATCCCGGTGCCGCCGCTTGCACTCAATCATGCTCCTACTAGCCAGGATGACTAAGTACTAGCCAACATGCAAACTGACCACTACTAATATGTGAACCATATCTAGCACTTTTACTAGCATGGACTCGGCCAACTGAAACAACTAAAACACCTACATGCACTTAACTAACACATGCACACTTAACATGCATGCAACGTGCAAAGACTAGTTCCTTGGTGCATGCAACTCCTCTACTGCACCTAGAACAAACCACTAAACATGATGAACACTTATCATGACAAGATTATGTCGGGACCCCTGGAATTGAATTCATTTCAAGTTAAAAGATTATACCAGAGGCATAATTTTTAACAAGGAACGAACCCAATTTCAAGTTCCCAGATATGTGTCTCACATTAGTTCTCAAGATCAAAGACTAATGTGCATATATCCTAAACAACATTGTACACAGTCATACACAAGGCATACATTATACGTAAAGTGATCTTACATGGTTAGGATGAAGTACATAATTTTACATGTGACCAACGGTCTCTGAAAACAAAAACTTGCAGCGGAAACAAATATAACACCAAAAGTTCCAACTAAGTGTGCCCATCACCCAAAGGCAACTGAGTGGAGGAAGAAACAGTATCATTCGTTACCGTCGCCATAATCGGCGCTAACGGATGGCTCGTAAGCATAATCGTCCTCACCTGCAACAAGTGGTTAGTCTAACTGAGTACAGAAGGTACTCGCAAGACTTACACAAACTAATAAAATAAAGTGTTTAACAGAACCTATCCAAAGGATTAGAGATTATACATATTAATGGCTGTCCAAAGGAAAGGCTATATTGGCATTAGTTTTGCATAAAGTGACAAGTTTTATTCCTACACTTTCTAATTTTTGAAGGCCATTTTGTAAACAATGTTTGGACCAAAAGACAACAAGTAAGAAAGTGATAATTATAATGTCAAACATATCAAAGTGGCTGTCCACTTTGACAATTCAAACCGCATGAACACCCATCCATGCCGACATCCAGAATTTTCCCAAGTCAATTTTTATTTCAAAGTCTAATGATGAAGTCAATCAAAACAAGTGTTGTCCATAACCGTGGACATGACTATTCGAATAGTTTCAACCCTGTAGGGAAGTACATCTTTACCCACACGACTTGATCAGCCCGTAAGCCTCCTGATAATGTCACACTTCCTTCGGTATGCCGGCCGGGTAAACCAAGACTCAGTATGTTTCAGCAAGTTGGTCTTATTGAGTTGAATCACCCTTGCGAGATGAGATCCCGCTTAGTACAAGCTACTGATAGAGCCTGCTAACTGGGGCATGCAAGTTGTGTTGGAAATGCCGACTCAATGAACTAAAATCTAAAACTGTGCTCATCACTTGCACATATTAAATTGCAATCGGATCCCTATGAACATATGATCAAACACATATGTCCTCACTCCACCAGTTTTTCAACTCAATAAAACCTCCCCCTTACTTAACCAAGCGGTGCCCATACACCGCTTTGTGGAAGTACGTATGGTACTTGAATTGATAGCCCAAAGTTCGGTCCTTAATGATCCAGACAAGACTACCATAATACCCATTCTCATGCACGAAGGCACCCTCACTAGCAACCACTTGTCCAGATCTAAACCGTGTTTTTAAATGATAAATTTAGACTTAAACTTTAGTTTCAAGAATCTGATCAAAGAAACAAAATTAACATAGATTCAGTGTCTCCCATGATTGACAAGTTAATCTTGTCAACCAAACTACTGGCCTACTAATTTGCATGGCTAAGCATTCACATAAAGACTAATATAATCCAGCATATGATTTCTATCTTAAGCTTAAGTGTATGAAATTATTAAGGGTAAGCCACAATGATTAGGACATAACTAGCTAGACTCACAAATTATTGATTCACCAAAATAGCATGCACGCAATTATCATTGCATTTCAAAATACTAAATTACCAAAACTGGGATCAAAATGATGCAAGAGGATGCTTGCCTTGATGATAATCCACTTGTTCAATCTTAGGAGTCTCTGAAATATAATCACTCGCGTAGGGTAATTCGGAATCTAAAAAGAGTGATAGCAAATGAACACCGAGAAAAAAAATATCCAAATACCAAAATGCTGAAAAATGCATGATAAGTTCACAGTAGTGAGGTTCTGTTTCTAAGTGAAATTAAGTGAAAATTTTTGATCAGTTGGAGTTCATTTGAATTTTCTGTGAATTATACAAGGTTAAAGTTCTTAATGTGCAAGTGGTTTAATTAACAAATTTTTAAGTAACAGAGACATGTGAAAGTTATAACTAACAGAATTGATTTCACTTGATTTGGAGTTTAAAATGGTTTCCTATAGCTCATTCCTTTCTGTGCATGGGCCCACGTGTAAGAGGAACATTAAGAGACAACATTTAATATCTAAGCAGTACTAAACCTAATCCGACAGCATTTAACTCTAATCGTTTCTTACAGCCCTGGTCGAAAATCCGACAACAAGGGATTCTGCCCCCGCGCAGAGAAGATGAAGAAGTGATGAGACTGACATGTGGGCCAGGGCTGTCAGTCCCAGCGAAACAATGCGGCTTGGTTAGAATGGTGTGGATGGTCCGATCGAATTTCAACGGTCCAGATTGAGTGGGCTGTTCAGATGGTCCGAACGGCCCAAACGATGTGAGTCGTGCGATTAGCATCGGATGGTCCAACGGAAACGGCGATGCGGTGCGTGCGATCCACATCGAATGGCCCAGATGCGTGGTGAGTTCGGACAGTCCGAACGGCCCAATCTATGTGGACGGTCCGATTAAGATCTAACGGTCTCGAGGTGAAGCGCGCTTAGTTTTCAAACGAATGAAAACGGTGCTGTCTGGTTGAAAATGGACGGTCCAGATTGCTGGGTCGTTCAGATGGTCCGAATGGCCCAATTGATCTGGACAGTCCGATTCAAATCGGCGGCCCGTGCATGTTAGGTTCAACCAAGAGAAAGTGGCACGTCTGATTGAAAATTAACGGCGTAGATCGCGTCGGGCGTTCGAACGGTCCGAACGGCCCAGTTGATCTGGTTAGTCCATTTCAAATAGAACGGTCCGTGCGTAGCTCAGAGGGTTGGGCTGAACCAAATGAATGTGGCTCGGCCTTGATGCACCTTTCCCAACAAGATGTTAAGGTTGGGTTTAGGTTTTGACTGGGAATTAAAATTGAAAACCTACTTTGACCGGGCCACTAAAAATAGCAAATAAATTTAGAAAAATCTAAAATTGTTCAGAGATGACACTTGGATGACATATATCCCATATAAATTTTGAAAACTCATTGATTATGATTAAAATAGTTAATTTAAAATTCCTAACCGAATAGGCTTAAATAAGAAGCAAACATTTTTCTAAAGGTCAAACTGATTTCTAAAAATTTGACAAAAATATATTGATTCGTGATAATTAAACTAGTATTTGATTAATTTATTTTCCAGGGTTCTTTACAAGCATTAACTTTAGTTTTTCTTGTGGGGTTTCTTTTCAAGTTTTAAATTTGACTTGAATTTGAGGTTTTCAAATGCAACCAATTTGTGTAAGAGATCTAAAATGCCATGTATGCTTATAAAATGCATATAAATACCTTTTATTTAAAATGAAGTTGTTACAAACCTCCCCCATTAAGAGAATCTCGTCTCGAGATTCTGGTAGTTCAGAAGTTGAAACGGGATGCTTCTAAACAGTTCTTACATACAAAAACAACATCTGTTGTCTTGATTTCCTTCAAAGATAGAAAAGAAAAGGTCTAAGGAACAACATGGTGTTGTTATTACATTTTTCTTTTCATTGCCTTGTTTAACCTTTCATTTCTTGATTCGAAGGCACTTCAACCATTTGGAAGAGGTAGGGGTGCTCAAGCCTCATTTGGTCTTCATGCTCCCAAGTGGCTTTCTCTTCTGTGTGGTTACTCCACTGAATTTTCAAGAATTTGACGGTGTGGTTCCTCGTTTTGCGTTCTATTTCATCAAGAAAACACACCGGGTGCTTTTGGTAGGAAAGATCGGGTTGGATATCAAGGTTCTCGTATGCAGTTGCTTCGGTAGGAACACGAAGACATTTCTTCAGTTGAGAGACATGAAAGTTATCATGTGCTGCTGAAAGAGAGATGGGCAACTCCAGTTGATACGCCACAGCTCCTCGTTTTGCAAGGATTCGAAAAGGTCCGATATAACGAGGTGCTTTTCCCTTCACCTGAAATCGATGAGTGCCCTTCATTGGTGAGACTTTAAGGTAAACATGATCATCTACCTCAAATCTTTACTCACGACGACGATGGCCGGCATAGCTCTTTTGACGAGACTGCGCTGTTCTCACACCATCTCGGATCAAGCGAACTTGCTCTTCGGCTTCCACCACCAAGTCAGGACCATAGAACGGTCTTTCTCCGAACTCAGACCAGTTCAACGATGTCCTACAAGATCGTCCATACAATGCTTCAAAAGGTGACATTTGAATGCTTGATTGGTAGCTATTGTTGTAGGAAAATTCCATATACGGCAAACACCTCTCCCAGTTCTTGCTATAGGACAGCACACAGGCTCTGAGAAAATCTTCCATTACTTGGTTCACCCTCTCGGTTTGACCTCCGGTTTGAGGATGATAAGCAGTGCTAAAAGAGAGTTTGGTCCCCATTGCTTGTTGCAGACATTTCCAGAAGTATGATGTGAACTAAGGGCCACGATCAGACACAATGACCTTCGGTACACCGTGGAGACAAACAATTCTGGAAATATATAGCTCTGCTAACTTATTGCCATTGAAGGTGGTTTTGATGGGAATAAAATGAGCAACCTTCGTTAGACGATCAATGATCACCCAAATGGCATCGGACCCTTTTTAAGTCCTTGGAAGACCGGTAACAAAGTCCATATACCGATTTCCTCCTATTTCCACTTGGGAATAGGCAGCGGTTGAAGTGTACTCGCTGGCTTCAAGTGTTCGGCTTTGACTCTTTGGTAAATATCATATTCGGCAACATACTGTGCAATTTGCCATTTCATTTGGCTCCACCAGAACCTCTTCTTTAGATCCTAATACATCTTGGTACTCCCAGGATGTATAGAGAATTTAGAGTTGTGAGCCTCCTAAAGAATTAGCTCACTTAACTGGGGATCCAAGGGAACCACTAAACGGTTGCCGTACCGAATGATACCTTGGACGTCTTCAGAGAATTCTTTAGCTTTACCTGACTTCAATTCTTCTTGGATTTTAGCCACCTCCGCATCTGTTTTATGGGCATCTAAAATCTGGTCTTCGAGTGTAGATTTCACCTCTAGGGCAGCAAGGAATCCTTCTTCAATCATCTCAAGATTCAGTCGCTGAAACTCAGCACACGAGCCCTTTGAAGTGGGTGATACCGACAAGTAGTTACATTGAGACTTTCTGCTCAATGCGTCGGCCACTACATTAGCTTTGCTCGGGTGATAGTGGAGTCCCATATTATAGTTCTTGATCAGCTCGAGCTATCTTCTTTGTCTCAAGTTCAGATCAGCTTGAGTGAAAATGTATTTTAGACTCTTATGATCAGTGTAGATCACGCAACGATTACCGATGGGGTAATGTCGCCAAATCTTCAGAGCGTGGACTACTGCTGCCAATTCCAAGTCATGTGTAGGATAATTCACTTCATGAGGCCTCAACTGCCTTGCTGCATATGCCACAACTCAGCCTTCTTGCATGAGCACACAACCGAGCCCATGGCGAGATGCATCGCAATAAATATCGAAGCTCTTGTGAATATCTGGCAGAGTGAGAACTGGTGCTTTGGTCAGGAGTTCTTTAAACATCTGAAAACTTTCTTCACAATCAGCTGACCATTCGAACTTCTTCTCCTTCTTCAAAAGCTGTGTCATTGGTCTTGCTATCTTGGTGAAATTTTCAATGAACCTACGGTAATAACTCGCAAGTCCAAGAAAACTTCAGATGTCGGTGATGTTCTTGGGCCGACTCCAGTTTAGTACATCTTGTACCTTACTTGGATCAACAGTGATACCACCTTCGGATAACACATGTCCCAAAAAGCTGACTTTTTTGAGTCAGAACTCACACTTCCTGAATTTTGCATATAGCTGATGCTTACGAAGTGTTTCCAACACAAGTCTCAAATGCTTCTCATGCTCTTCATTAGACTTGGAGTAGATGAGAATGTCGTCAATAAACATGACAACAAATTTGTCCAAGTATTCCATGAACACTGAATTCATGAGATTCATGAAGTACGCTGGTGCATTTGTTAAGCCGAAGGACATGACAGTATACTCGTACAAACCGTATCGAGTAGAGAATCTTGTCTTTGGAATGTCCTCAGCCCTGACCTTGACCCGATGATAGCCTAATCGCAAATCAATCTTGGAGAAAACTTATCCTTTGACACTTGAATGCATTTATTATATGTTGCTATTCGTAAGTCTTGCGAGTACGTTTTTCTACTCAGTTGGATTGTCCATGTTGCAGGTGAGAAGCCGTTCGAATTGGGTTAAGTACTACAGATGCTCCGGCTTTAACTCCAGTTGGATGCTTGTGGGTTTGGGCATGGCAACTCGGTTTCTCTCTTTTATTTACTTGTTTACTTCCGCTGCGATTTATTCCCTTGTGTTTACATTTGGCCGATCGGCCCTCATATACAAAATTGGACCATAAGATTCTATTTGATGAAGTTGTATTAATCATTCTATTCTCTTGTACGATTGTGTATGGATGTGATTGCAATGTTGTGTTTGGATATGTGCAAGTTAGCCACTGATCCTTGGGATCTAACATGAGACACATATCCGGGCACTCGGAATCGTTTTCGTCTCTCGTTAAGTGTTGCGCTTTCGGCGTAATCACTTAGCTTGGAACGGGTCTGATCTCGGGTCACCACAGCTCGGCCATAGTCATCGCTGACACGTCCGCGTCCACGTCCACCGTAGTCGTCGGCGAACCCGTCCGTATCCACGTGCCGCCCAGCTTCTTGTTTGCGTCCGCGTCCCGGTGCCGCCGCTTGCACTCAATCATGCTCCTACTAGCCAGGATGACTAAGTACTAGTCTACATGCAAACTGACCACTACTAATATGTGAACCATATCTAGCACTTTTACTAGCATGGACTCGGCCAACTGAAACAACTAAAACATCTACATGCACTTAACTAACACACGCACACTTAACATGCATGCAACATGCAACGACTAGTTCCTTGGTGCATGCAACTCCTCTATTGCACCTAGAACAAACCACTAAACATGATGAACACTTAGCATGACAAGATTATGTCAGGACCCCTGGAATTGAATTCGTTTCAAGTTAAAAGATTATACCAGAAGCATAATTTTTAACAAGGAATGAATCCAATTTCAAGTTCCCAAATATGTGTCTCACATTAGTTCCCAAGATCAAAGAGTAATGTGCACATATCCTAAACAACATTGTACACAGTTATACACAAGACATACATTATACTTAAAGTGATCTTACACGGTTAGGATGAAGTACATAATTTTACATGTGACCAACGGTCTCTGAAAACAAAAACTTGCAGCGGAAACAAATATAACAGCAAAAGTTCCAACTAAGTGTGCCCGTCACCCAAAGGCAACTGAGTGGAGAAAGAAATAGCATCAATCGTTAGCATCGCCATAATCGGTGCTAACGGATGGGTCGTAAGCATAATCGTCCTCACCTGCAACAAGTGGTTAATCCAACTGAGTACAAAAGGTACTCACAAGACTTACACAAACTAATAAAAGAAAGTGTTTAATAGAACCTATCCAAAGGATTGTCCACGATGTACCCAGCTCTTGGCATAGGGTAGTGCCACGTAGGTTGGGCCACGCGGGCTGCCACACAAGCAGCGGTGGCCGAGTGGCACTGAGGTGGCGAGGAGGTGGCAGCAAGGTGGCTGACATGTCACCTCCGGTGGTGCGATGGCGCTCGGGCACGTAGGCTCGCCGGCGCTCCGCGCCACGGCGAGCCCAACAGTGGGTGCCAAAAGGACGAGGGGGACTTGGTGCGCAAGGTTTCGAGGACGCGGTGAGAAGGGTTCACTGGTGATGACGAAGGAGGTGGCGGAGGCAACTGGTCGAAGGCGGCGATGAGGTTCCGGTGACGGTTCGGTGGAGTGAGTGTGCGCACGGGATGGCCCACACTCGTGTGAAGCCAACGGTGGAGGCGGTGGAGGTGGAGGAGCTTCCACGACGGCACAAACTCCGGCGGCGCAAGCTCCAGCCGGAGCTCTTGAAGCTCAAAATCCAGGCGATTGAGGGAGAAAGAGAGGGAGTGGGTTGGGGGGAAAGGAAGAGGAGGCTAAGGGTCTCCTGGTGCTCACTTTTATAGGCGCTAAGGAGGAGGAGAGAGGAGTCCGGCATGGGCACGCATGTGCGAGCTCTGCCGCCGCAGGGCATGGCACGGAGCGCTCAGAGTGACGGGGGCAGGTAGGGCGGAGAAAAAGAGGACAACGGGTGCGGCGGAAGTCCCGGCATTCAATGCGCGCCGACGGGGGTGGTAGGGATGAGCGAAGATGATGGGACTGGGGAGGCGCAGTAACGCTCGGGCGGCTTGGGGCTTCAACGAGCAGAAAGGGGCGAGGAAGACGACGCACAGGGGAGGCCGACAGGTGGGACCCACCTGTCGGTGAGGGCGAGCGGAGGAGGTGAGAGAGGTGTGGCGTTTTGGGACCGTCCGATTTTGATCAGACCGTTCAAAACGATTGAAATGTTCGGACTGTCTGAACGTGTAAACATGACCGGGCCATCCAAACTCGATCGGATGGTCCACAACGCTTGGGAACGTTCAAACCGTCCGAACCTCCCATCTTGATCGGGCCGTGCAAACTTGATCGAACGACGCGAGGTTTGAGCGGCCCGCGTGGGCCACGCGTGCGTGCAAAGAGAAGTGGGCCGAGTGAGATTCGGCCCAAGGTGGATTTCCGATTTAGATTGATTATCTATTTAATTAATCTTGGTAATTCAAAAAGGCTTTAGAAAATAGCAAATAAAATCCAAAAATTATGAGAAAATTCACAGAAATTCTCTAAGACATTTTGGACTTAAATAAAATAGTTCCTACTTTTAATTAGTAATTAAATTTGCAATTAGTTTTATTTTGGCTTTGAAATAAATAGGAAAAAGCTTTTAAAATTCCAGTAAATCAAGACAATGCTTAAGATACTCTTTTTGACTTTAAATCCAACAAAACCCAAAAATTCAAATAAAACAAATTTTGAATTAATTGAAGTTTGATTTAACTCATATTAAATTGTTCTTATTTTTCTAAAATCTCAAGTTTAAGCTTTATTAATCCAATAAACCAAATGGTTAAATTTTAATTTGAAAATTTTCAAAAAGCCTCGAAAATCGGGATGTTACAAACCTACCCCCTTAAGGGAATCTCGACCCCGAGATTCAGACTTGGTCAGCAAAAAGGTGGGGATACTCTGCTTTCAGATCTTTTCTCTTTCCTAGGTGGCTTTTTCTTTTGAGTGGTTACTCCATTGGACTTTGCACGAATGGATGATCTTGCTTCTGGTAACGTGCTCTGCGACATCAAGTATCTTGATCGGCTGCTCCACATAGGTGAGATCCTCTTGAAGATTGATGCTCTCCAGCGGTGTTTGCTCTGTTGGAACTCGAAGACATTTCTTCAGCTGGGACACGTGGAAGACGTTATGAACTGCGGATAAAGATGTTGGTAGCTCCAATTGATAGGTGACTCTGCCTCTTCTTCCCAAAATTTTGTATGGTCCAACAAATCTTGGTGCAAGCTTCCTTTGGTCTGAAATCTTCTCACTCCTTTGAGTGGAGCCACTCTGAGATAGACAAAATCTTCTGTCTCAAAAGACAATTCTCTACGACGATTGTCAGTACAACTCTTCTGTCAGGATTGAGTTACTCTCAATCGTTCTCTTATCATTCTTACTTTACTTTCAGCATCCTTAATCAATTCATGTCCAAAGAGCTGGTGTTCTCCAACTTGATCCCAAAGGAGAGGGGTTCTACACTGTCTGCCTATAATGCTTCAAATGGAGACATCTGTAGGCTGGCTTGATAGTTGTTGTTGTATGAGAACTCTACATAAGGAAGATTTTGATCCAAACTCTTCCCATAGTCTATAGCACAGGCTCAAAACATGTCTTCAAGAATTTGGTTTACACGTTCCGTCTGTCCATCTTTCTTGAGATGGTATGTTGTTCTGAAGTTGAGTCTTGTCCCCAATGCTTCATGCAAGCTCTTCCAAAATCTAGATGTGAACTGTGAATCTCTGTTGGACACTATCTTCTTGGGTACTCCATGTAAATAGATGATCCTGGCCATGTACAACTCTGCTAGTTTACTACTTTGGTAAGTGGTCTTGACTGGTATAAAGTGTGTCACTTTAGTCAGACGGTCAGTCACGACCCAGATGGAATCATATCATGATTGGGTCCTATGTAATCCAGTGATAATGTCCATGCCTATTTGTTCCCACTTCCATTTGGGAATTGGTAGAGGTTGCAATAATCCAGCTAGCCTTTGAGGTTCTGCTTTGACTCTTTGGCATACATCATAGCGTGCAACAAATTCAGCAATCTCTCGCTTTATACTAACCCACCAATACTTTTTCTTCAGATCCTGGTACATCTTGGTACTTCCCGGATGAATAGAGTAAGGTGATTGTCGGGACCCCGGGTATGCAACCCTAGGACCCTCTGTGTATTCTGAACTAGTCCCATGATCAGTAGCTAGCTCACACAGTTGCAACATTGGTGTAATCATAACCACACAACCAAACAAAAGATGAAGCAGACAAATTAATAATATTAAGCAAACGAGACCAGGTCATATGGTCCCTGGGTATACCCCTTAATTTTATAAGGGAGAAGCCTACTAGGTGGTCGTAAGTTCTTCTACGACCACCCCCATAGTTGTAAGTCTTGCTACGACTACCTTATGGTCGTAACTTCTTCTACGATCACTACCCAATCGTAAGATATTCTACGATTACCTCATAGTCGTAAGTCTTGCTACGACTATCTTATGGTCGTAAGTTCTTCTACGACCTGTGTCACCGACCACCTTATGATCAATAAAACCTACAGAAAGTGGGTCCAATTGATTAAGGAATCTAAACGATCAATATCTTATTTGTTATTATGCGAAATAATAACACATAATACCCCATTATCTCGACTAGTAATCGCCAAAGCATGAAGGAGTTACTACCCGATGATTATCGCAAACGCATACTCACTTGGATGTGATGAGGCGTCTCTTCAGTAGGGGAAAACGGCTATTCCTTCACGATTATATAAAGGCAACGATCAGAGAGAGAAGAGGACAACAGAGGCGTACACACACGCTATCGAGGGCTATCAGGAAGACAAGAACTATCATCTGTAATAGTCTTTGTTTTTCTCCTGATTGTTCAGAATACACTCAATACCATACACACACAGGAGTAGGGTTATTATTCTCTCCGGAGAAGGCCTGAACCTGTATAAAAATACCCGTGTCAATCTCTCTGCGTGATTCTATTCTAGGAGACCCCCCGAATCAAACAATCTTTACGTAAGATCGGTTCTAAAACACCGATAGTATGCAAGTATTATTCATGCAATGTTTGACAAGGATAGCTTTATGGCTATTTTGCATAAAGCAATATTTGACAGTAAATACGGTAAGTAGATTGCAAAGCACAATTTAAAAGATTAATACATAAGTAAGCAATTTTCTTTGAAACAACTAGTGAACACCCTGTTCACTTCCCAACCATCAACCATCTACAAGATTCAACCAAACCATTCCAACATTTTCGACAAGAGTTCTACCCCTTGCGTGAAATCACCAGGCATGTCCATAACTGGGGACACGGCTATTCGAATAGTTTTACACGAATTTCTCTAGTTTGTTCGGCATATATCTATGCCACCGCTCACTACCTTAGGTAAGCAATCTAGAGTACGTGAGAAGGTTTTTACAAAGCTCCATTTTAACTCAGATCTGCCTGTTGAGGTTTCGCCATTCTGGGCTCCCTCTTGCACCGCTTATCAACCCTTGACAGAACCGAATCAAAACTTTGCTAATTAGTCGACCAGGTCTATCCCAGTCTAGACATGTGGTTGTACGGGTAAAGCCCAGATCAATGGTTCAAGGTTAAGTCCTTAGTTGGTTGCTCAGACGAGACGGTTCCACATTCCAAGTGTGCGTTACGGCACCCACCTTTTGCCACCACCCACTCGTCCGAGCATAAATCATTTTCGTTCAACCTGGCCAAATGACCACCCTAGTCATGGCACAACATCTTTTATCAAAAGTGGCTCCGCCACGGTTCCATATTTCCTTTAGTCAAATTCAAACATTCTTTGAGTATGTGATCAAGAGTCTACCGTATAACTAAAGCATTGGCTAAGCATAATACGATACCCATGTTGGTATTTCAATAATGTCCAACTAATAATTAACCATCCTAGGGTGTCCAAGGATTATGTCATTCAAGGATACATGTCGATTGCAATTTATCAAGGAGGCATAATGGCAATTAGGTATTTAACTAATTTCCGAAACCATTTATTATAAAATTAGCCATGCATGTTTATATCAAACAATATACTTTTATAAAGATGGGTTCAACATGATCAAAGGTCTATGACTTGCCTTCATTGAAGAGTAGAGGTGCTTCGGTCGTCGGGTCTGCGAAATCTTCCGAAACGCCGGAATCTATACGCGCGAACAAAACTAAATGAATAAACAGCTCCAAATAAAACCCAAATAAATACTAAATAAATACTAACAGGAACACAGGGAATTTAGATGAATTTAGAAATTTGAATCACTCGAATCGGAGTTCGAATGAGGAAGTTATGGCCAAAAGAAGTTGGAAAAACACATAAAATGATGAATTAGGGATTTTCCTGATTTTCCCGAATTAAATTTCTTAAAGAAAATCGAGGAAATTCCACTCGGGCTGACTGGGCAGCCACGCCAACAAGGGGTGACGCGTCACGATCGGCGCCACGGGCGAGCCACGTGGCGCCATGTCGGACCCGGCGGTGGCGTGCTTTCGGCCAAGGGCTCGCCGTGAACGGCGCAGACGGCGGCGGCGGTGAGGGCACCAGTGTGAAGAGGGCGATCGGGGCGGATGCTCCAAATGTCGGCGACGCGGTGGCATGGGAGGTCGGCGCGGCGAAGAGCGGCGGAGGCGGCGGCTCGGCGGTGACGGCGGGTTCCGGTGAAGCTCGAGGATGGGAGGCGCGCACAGTGCGCCTTGCTGGCGATGCGGTGGCGGGTCAAGCGACGAGGAGGCTCGGCGGCGATGGCGGTCTGCGAAGCTTCATGGCGGCGACGGTGAAACCTCAATTCCGGCGGAGGAGAGAAGAGGAGCGAGGGAGGAGAGAGAGAGGGAGGCGGTCAGTGCTTGCTTTTATAGGCGACGGGCCCCGGAGGAGGAGAAAGGAGAGCTCGCCGGTGGCTTTAATGGCGGGCGGCGACGGGTTCGACAAAATCCAGCGGAGGAGGGGGAAAAGAGGAGCGCGCGCGCGGAGGCGGACGCGCGCGACCAGCGGACACGCAGGGCTAGGCTAGCACGAGGAGCGCACGCAGTCGGCGAGAATCCTGGCGAGGCGACCAGGCGTGGCGCGCCAGAGGTTGAAGACGACGCGGGCGGCCGACAAAGCGAACCCGCCAGCCAGCGCAAGCGGCGAGAGCGGGAGGCGCGGCGAACGCGACCGTCCGATTCGACGGACGGTCGGCGAGATGGGAGAACATCTTGCGGTCTTGGTTGGGCCGACGAGGCGGGCCGCGCGAGGAAACAGTGAATGGGCTGGGGAGATTCGGCCCAAGAGCCAAAGGAGGATTTCTGAGGTTTTTCGATTTTAGAAAATACCAGAAAAGCAAAAGCATTTTTAGAAAATAGCTTAAGCTGTCCAAAAATTCTAGGAAAATTCACAAAAATCCCTTGAATTATTTAGGACTTAGTAAAAATATTTTCAGCTTAACTATTTCTTTTAATTTTTGCAATTAATTATTTTTAATATAGGGCAAAAGGGAAAACCAAATTAAAATCCAACAAAACTCAACTTAAACCAACTTTAATTAATTCAAGTTTTAGTTAAGTCAAATTAAACTGCTTTTAAAATTCTAAATTGCAAGTTAAGCTTTGGCAAATTAATAAACCCAAATGGTTCACTTTTAAAGTTTTCAAAATTTTCAAAAACTTCGGAAAATAGGGATGTTACAAACCTATACCCCTTAAAGGAATCTCGACCAAGATTCGAGCCCCGAGATTCAGTGACTAGAGAATAGGTGCGGAACTCGGCCTTGTGTCTTCTTCACGTTCCTGGTGGCTTCTTTTCAATATGATTGCTCCAATCGAACTTTGCGTAAACGGAGGATCTTGCTTCTTGTCACACTTCGAGACACTTCCAAGATTTTGATGGGCTACTCCTTGTAGGTTAGATCTTCTTGCAAGTCAAGCGCTTCTAAGACATCTGCTCTTCGGCACTCATGACCACTTCTTCAATTGAGACACATGAAAGACATCATGCACATCGACAAGCGAGGCGGAGCTCTAACTTGTAAGCAACTTCTCCTCTTGACTAGAACTAGAAAAGGTCAATGTATCTTGGTGCGAGCTTTCCATCGACTCTGAAACAACGCATCCCTTTGAGAGGTGAGACCTTCAGTACACATGATCTCCGGTACAAAAGCTAAATCTCGGCGACGGTTATCGGCATAACTTTTACATGCAGTGCAGGCCGTTCTCACTTTTTCTCTTATTGACTTAACTTGATCTTCGGCCTCCTTTAGGATGTCTGGTCCAAGTACTTGCCCTTCGCCTGACTCAGTCCAATACAAAGGTGTTCTACACTTTCTTCCGTAAAGGGCCTCAAACGGGGACATCTGTAGACTTGACTGATGACTGTTGTTGTAAGAAAACTCTGCATAGGGTAGCATTTGGTCCCAACTAGTCCGGTTCTCTAGAGCGCAGGCTCTCAACATATCTTCTAAGATTTGATTTACTCTTTCGGTCGACCATCATGTCGAGGGTGGTAGGTCAGATCTTGAAATTCAAATTAGTGCCCAAAACGCTGTGTAGCTTCTGCCAGAATCTTGAGGTGAACTGGGTTCCTCGATCCAACACGATCTTTTTTGGTACTCCATGCTGACATACTATCTTTGCCATATACAATTCTGCAAGTCTGTCTCCAGAGTAGGTGGTCTTGACTGGAGGAAGTGAGCCACTTTTGTTAGGCGATCGACAATTACCCAGATAGAATCATATCCAGCTTTAGTTCTTGGCAGACCGGTGATAAAATCCATTCCGATTTCTTCCCATTTCCATTCAGGTATGCTCAAAGGTTGCAAAAGTCCAGCAGGTCTCTGATGCTCAGTTTTAACTCGTTGGCAAACATCACATTGTGCAATATACTCAGCAACTTCACGCTTCATGCTAGGCCACCAATAAAATTCCTTGAGGTCTTGATACATCTTAGTGCTTCTGGGGTGAATGGAGTACAAGGTTTCATGAGCTTCCTTGAGTATTAACTGCTTCAGCTCCTTCTGATCCGGTACACAAATACGCTTATCGAACCATAGGACACCTTGCTCATCTTCTGAGAATCTTAAGGATTTACCCTGCTTCATGTTTCTCTTGATTTCCTTGATATTTGTATCTTCTTCTTGAGCCTTCTTGATCTGATCCTGAAGAGTCGGTTGCACTTCCAGGGCAGCTAAGTAACCTTCTTCGATTAACTCGAGCTTGAGCTTTTGAAATTCTTCGTGCAGTGCTGGCTGACTTTCTTTGATCATCAGAGTACTGCAGTAGGTCTTTCTACTTAAAGCATCTGCTACAACATTTGCTTTGCCTGGGTGATAATGAATTCCCATGTTGTAATCCTTGATCAATTCCAACCATCTTCTTTGTCTCATGTTCAGATCAGCTTGGGTGAAAATGTATTTCAAACTCTTATGATCTGTGTAAACTTCACAGTGATTACCGATGAGGTAATGGCGTCATATCTTCAAAGCATGAACTACGGCAGCCAATTCTAAGTCATGAGTGGGGTAATTGACCTCATGAGGCTTCAATTGGCGTGAAGCATATGCTACCACTTTCCTTTCTTGCATCAAAACACAACCGAGACCTTGACGAGATGCATCACAGAAAATCTCAAAATCCTTCCGAACATCCAGTAGAATCAGCACTGGGGCGGTGGTCAAACGCTTCTTTAATTCTTGAAAACTTTGCTCACATTCTGGTGTCCAAGTAAATTTCTTTTCCTTCTTCAGCAATTGGGTAAGGGGTCTTGCTATTCTTGAGAATCCTTCTATGAACCGGCGGTAGTAACTTTGCCATTCCAAGGAAACTTCGACTGAGGTAATTGACTTGGTGACTCGATTGAGCACATCCCCGACTTTCTTCGGGGTTGACTACGACTCATACGCAAACATGGCGTGTCCCAAAAGGTAACTTCCTTCATCCAAAACTCACACTTGTCGAATTTAGCATAGAGTTGATGATCTCTAAGCTTATTCAGAACCAAGCAAAGGTGCTCTTCATCACTCTTAGAGTAAACTAGGATATCGTCAATAAAGACAATGACAAACTTATCCAGATACTCCATGAATACTTTATTCATCAAGTTCATAAAGTAAGCCGTTGCATTTGTTAATCCAAAGGATATGACCGTATACTCATACAGTCCATAACGGGTTGAGAAAGCTGTCTTCGGTATATCTTCCTTACGAATCTTCAACTGATGGTAACCTGATCTCAAATCTATCTTGGAGAACACTCCGGCTCCTTTTAACTGGTCAAATAAATCATCGATCCTGGGCAGAGGGTACTTGTTCTTGATGGTGACTTCATTAAGAGAGCGGTAATCCACACACATCCGCTGGGTACCATCCTTCTTAGGGACAAAGATCATTGGGGCTCCCCAAGGCTAAGAACTTGGTCGGACAAATCCTTTATCTTGCATTTCTTCAATCTGCTTCTTCAGCTCGACTAAGTCGTCAACCGGCAAACGGTAGGGTCTCTTGGAAATAGGTGCGGTTCCCGGAACTAGGTTAATGACAAACTCTAGGTCCCTGTCCGGTGGCATTCCAGGTAACTCATCCGGAAAGACATCTGGAAATTCTCTGACTACCGACACATCTTCCACAGACAAGGCATTAACGCTGCAAACTAAGGTTCCATCATACTTTTCCGTAGAGGCTTCAAACTTCACTTTGATCCCATCTGGGTTGACCAACGTGATGCTTCTGTCACCACAATCCAAAACTGCTTGGTGATTAGCAAGCCAATCCATACCCAAGATCACATCTAGGGATTTGGCATTGATAATTATAAGGTTGGCTAGGAATTCTACCCCTTCTATGGTTACTTTAACCTTAGGGCAGCATTGGTTCATACTCAACTCCGAACCAGGTGTACGAATCAACATAGCATTTTTAAGATTCAGAACCTTTAGCTGATGCTTTGCAACAAAACTCCGAGAAACAAATGAATGGGTAGCTCGAGAATCAAACAAAAGCTAGAAGTCTTTGAATTTACTAGGAACTTACCCAAAGATGACTTAAACTCATTTTTCTTCATTTCTACCTTTCCGTCAGGGATATGAGAGAGGAGGAAGGCTTCTGAAAATTCAGTCCAAGTGATGTTCTGGTGGTTCTCATGGGCGGCGCAGTAGTTCTCCCACCATTCTGCGATGGTGCCTTCCAGATGGTGCGTGGCATAAAGAACTTTCTCACGGTCATCACACCAGGTAATGGCAAGCTTCTTTTCAGTAGAGCGCAGCCAGTCATCTGCATCCAGAGGCTCAGAGGAGCTGGAGAAGGTAGGTGGATAGGTCCTCATAAACTCTGCCAGCTTCGACTGAGGGTAAGCTGGTGGGGGTGGAGGTGGCATGGCAGCTACTTGGTTGTTCTGGTTCAGCACGGTGAGCAGAGCGGCAGCCGTCTGATTTTGTTGAGTCATCATCTGGTTCATGTTCTACATCATTGCATTCATCAACTGTGCCTGTGCTACCATGAATTGTCCCAAACCCTGATCTGTTGTTGCGGCGGGGGTTGGTGGCGTAACGGGGTCCACTTGTTCCTCCTGGCTTGCCGAGTTGTGGGTCTGAACCATCTGCATAGATCTTCTCAGGTTTAATAGATGAGAGGAAGAAAGCACAATAGGAAAGAGGGAAAAGCACAAAGACGAGCCAGACAAGGGAGAAAGACGGGACAACATAATTGGGGAAAGTCGGTTTAACCCAGCGAACAATAGCTGGAAAGCTACAAGAGGCAACAAAACTCAAGCCACAGATTCTATCGATACTGAAATTAAAAGGGTAACTGCGCTACCAATCTATCTTATGTTGGTGGGCGACTTCAAGCAAAGCTCGATTCTATAGAGATTATCGAGATAAGAGGGTCACTTTACATTCAGAAACAAAGTTCAGAAAAGATAAGAAGTCAGACTTTAAGAATGGAATAAGGAGAGATTAGCATAAGATGAGGAGGAATAGAGTAAGGTGAGAGGAGAATACTATTCAAGTTGACTGTTGGTTTGATTTAGAAAATAAAATTTTGAAGTCTTGACTAAACGACCATGCTAACTAGGGTTACGTCCTATAGTCGATATGGCTCTGATACCACCGGTGTCGGGACCCCGGGTATGCAATCCTAGGACCCTCTGTGTATTCCGAACTAGTCCCATGATCAGTAGCTAGCTCACACAGTTGCAATATTGGTGTAATCATAACCACACAACCAAACAAAAGATGAAGCAGACAAATTAATAATATTAAACAAAAGTGAAGGACGCGACCTAATTCGCATAGTCTTCAAAGAAGTCTTCTTCATAGAACTCTGAGTTCACTGGTTCACCTTCCTCTGCTGATTTAAACAGAGGGCGCAAGGCCATGAGTACTTTGAATGTACTCAGCAAGTCATAGGGAAATGTGTGCAAGTATTATTCATGCAAGGTTTGACAAGGATAGCTTTATGGCTATTTTGCAGAAAGCAATATTTGACAGTAAATACGGTAAGTAGATTGCAAAGCACAATTTAAAAGATTAATACATAAGTAAGCAATTTTCTTTGAAACAACTAGTGAACACCCTGTTCACTTCCCAACCATCAATCATCTACAAGATTCGACCAAACCATTCCAACATTTTTGACAAGAGTTCTACCCCTTGCGTGAAATCACCAGGCATGTCCATAGCAGGGACACAATTTATTGAATAGTTTTACACTCTGCAGAGGTTGTACAGCTTGACCCACAAGACACGAATTTCTCTAGTTTGTTCGGCATATATCTATGCCACTGCTCACTACCTTAGGTAAGTAGTCTAGAGTGCGTGAGAAGGTTTCTACAAAGCTCCATTTTAACTCAGATCTGCCCGCTGAGGTTTCGCCATTCTAGGCCCCCTCTTGCGCCGCTTATCAACCCTTGACAGAACCAAATCAAAACTTTGCTAATTAGTCGACCAGGTCTATCCCAGTCTAGACATGTGGTTGTACGGGTAAAGCCCAGATCAATGGTTTAAAGTTAAGTCCTTAGTTGGTTGCTCAGACGAGACGGTTCCACATTCCAAGTGTGCGTTACGGCACCCACCTTTTGCCACCACCCACTCGTCCGAGCATAAATCATTTTCGTTCAACCCGGCCAAATGACCACCCTAGTCATGGCACAACATCTTTTATCAAAAGTGGCTCCGCCACAGTTCCATATTTCCTTTAGTCAAATTCAAACATTCTTTGAGTATGTGATCAAGAGTCTACCGTATAACTAAAGCATTGGCTAAGCATAATACGATACCCATGTTGGTATTTCAATAATGTCCAACTAATAATTAACCATCCTAGGGTGTCCAAGGATTATGTCATTCAAGGATACATGTCGATTGCAATTTATCAAGGAGGCATAATGGCAATTAGGTATTTAGCTAATTCTCGAAACCATTTATTATAAAATTAGCCATGCATGTTTATATCAAACAATATACTTTTATAAAGATGGGTTCAATATGATCAAAGGTCTATGACTTGCCTTCATTGAAGAGTAGAGGTGCTTCGGTCGTCGGGTCTGCGAAATCTTCCGAAACGCCGGAATCTATACGCGCGAACAAAACTAAATAAATAAACAGCTCCAAATAAAACCCAAATAAATACTAACAGGAAGACAGGGAATTTAGATGAATTTAGAAATTTGAATCACTCGAATTGGAGTTCGAATGAGGAAGTTATGGCCAAAAGAAGTTGGAAAAGCACATAAAATGATGAATTAGGGATTTTCCTGATTTTCCCGAATTAAATTTCTTAAAGAAAATCGAGGAAATTCCACTCGGCCGACCGGGCAGCCACATCAGCAAGGGGGTGACGCGCCATCGATTACGCCACAGGCACCACGTGGTCGCCACGTCGGACCCGGCGGTGGCGCTCGGCCAAGGGCTCGCCGTGAATCAGTGCACCGCTGGTGGCGGTGAGGGCACCAGCGTGAAGAGGGCGACGCGGCGAAGTGGATGCTCACAGCCTCTCGGCAACCAGCAGCACAGAAGGTCGACGGTGAAGGCGAAGAGCGGCGGGCGGCGGCTCGGCAGCGATGGCGAGGTTCGGTGAAGCTCGGGGCGGGAGGCATGCACCAGTGCGCCTTGGTTGGCGATGCGGTGGCGGGTCGGCGGTGACGGGAGGCTCGGCAATGGAAGAAGCAGTGAGAGCCACGCTTCACGGCCGGCGAAACCTCAATTCGGAGAGCACGGGGGGGGGAAGAAGAGTGAGTGAGGAAAGAGAGAGAGAGGAGGCGGTCCTTGCTTGCTTTTATAAGGCGACGGGCCCCGGAGGAGGAGAAAGGAGAGCTCGCCAGTGGCTTTAATGGCGGCGGCGACGGGTTCGCGAAATCCACGGAGGAGGGGGCAAAAGAGGGTCTTGGCGCGGCGAGGCGGCGGCAGCCATGACAGAAGCAGGACATGCAGGGCTAGGCTAGCACGAGGAGGCGCTGCGGTCTGGCGAGAATCATAGCGAGGCGACAGGCCTTGCATGCCGAGGTTGAAGACGACGCGGGTGATGACAAAGCGAGCCCGCACGGCAGCCGCAGCAGGAGAGCGGGAGGCGAGGCGAACGCGACCGTCCGATTTCGATCGGACGGTCGCCGAGATGGGAGGGCGCTGCGCGTGGTGTGGCTGGGCCGGCGAGGCAGGCCGCGCGAGAAAACAGTGAATGGGCCGGGGAGATTTGGCCCAAGAGCCAAAGGAGGATTTCTGAGGTTTTTCGATTTTAGAAAATACCAGAAAAGCAAAAGCATTTTTAGAAAATAGCTTAAGCCGTCCAAAAATTCTAAGAAAATTCATAGAAATCCCTTGAATTATTTAGGACTTAGTAAAAATATTTTCAGCTTAACTATTGCTTTTAATTTTTGCAATTAATTATTTTTAATATAGGGCAAAAGGAAAAAACCAAATTAAAATCCGACAAAACTCAACTTAAACCAACTTTAATTAATTCAAGTTTTAATTAAGTCAAATTAAACTACTTTTAAAATTCTCAATTACAAGTTAAGCTTTGGCAAATTAATAAACCCAAATGGTTCACTTTTAAAGTTTTCAAAATTTTCAAAAACTCAGGAAAATATGGATGTTACAGTGATTCATGGGCTTCCTTCAAAATTAGCTACTTTGTTTCTTGGTGATCAGGTACACAAATGCGGTTACCGAACCAAACGGTACCTTGCTCGTCCTCAAAAAATCCTAGGGCTTTGCCTCTCCTCATATTCTTCTTGATTCCTTTGATGTCTCCATCTTCTTTCTGATTTTCTCTGATTTGACTCTGAATGGTTGGTTGAACTTCGAAAGTATTTACACAACCATGGTTAACAATCTCCAAATTTAGATACCTCAACTCTTCATATAATCTTGGCTGACTTTCCTGAACCAACATAGTGTTGTAGTACCCTTTTCGACTTAGGGCATCTGCCACTACATTTGCTTTGCCTGGATGGTAATGGATTCCAAGGTCATCATCCTTTATTAGTTCTAACCATCTCCTTTGCCGGAGATTGAGTTCTGACTGAGTGAAGATGTATTTCAGGCTTTTGTGATCCGTGAAAATCTCACAGCGATTACCGATGAGATAATGCCACTAAATTTTCAAGGCATGCACAATTACAGCTAATTCCAAATCGTGCGTAGGGTAATTTCCTTCATGAGGCTTCAATTGGCAAGATGCATACACCACGACTTTACCTTCTTGCATCAACGCACATCTAAGGCCCTGACGAGAGGCGTCACAGAAAACCTCAAAGTCTTTATGGATGTTAGGTAAGACTAACACAGGTGCTGATACTAGTCATTTCTTCAACTCCTGGAAACTTTGCTCACAAGCATCTGTCCATTCAAACTTTTTTTCTTTCTTTAAAAGCTGAGTCATAGGTCTAGCGGTTTTGGAGAAACCTTCGATGAATCTTCGATAATACCTAGCTAAACCAAGGAAACTCCTTACTTCGGTGACAGACTTGGGTTGCCTCTAATCCATTACGGCTTTAACCTTTACGGGATCTACTGTAACTCCTCCTACCGATATGATATGTCCGAGAAAAGCTACTTGGCTTAGCCAAAATTCACTTTTACTGAATTTGGCATAGAGCTGCTGCTTCCTGAGTCTTTCCAAAACTGTCCTAAGATGTGTCTCATGCTCTTCTTCATCCTTTTAGTAGATGAGAATGTCGTCGATGAATATGACCACAAACATATCCAAGAATTCCATGAATACTTTATTCATTATATTCATGAAATAAGCCAGTGCATTCGTCAAACCGAATGACATCACTGTAAACTTGTACAGTCCATACCTCGTGGTGAAAACAGTCTTTGGTATGTCTTCTGGTCTGATCTTCAATTGATGATAACCGGATCTTAAATCAATCTTCGAGAAAACACTTGCTCCTTTCAACTTATCAAAGAGATCGTCAATTATGGGTAACGGATATTTGTTCTTGATTGTGACTTCATTGAGTGATCTATAATCCACACACATCCTCATATTGTTATCTTTCTTTTTGGCAAATAGTACCGGTGCTCCCCAAGGTGACGAACTTGATTGAATGAAACCCTTGTCTTGTAATTCTTCGATTTGTTTCTTTAATTCTGCTAACTCATTTACTGGCATTCTGTAGGGTCTCTTTGAAATTGGAGCAGTCCCTGGGACTAAGTCAATTAAGAACATGAGGTCCCTATCTGATGGCATACTGGGTAATTCCTTAGGAAATACATCCGGGTATTCTTGCACCACTGGAATGTCTTCTAACTTCACTTCCTTCAAGCTGGTCAGGATAGGACTTTCTCTAACGGAAGTCTCGGGTCTGAATTCTACTTCAACTCCTTGTTCATTGGTGAGGGTGGTAGACATATTGGCACAGTCTATCAAATCTTGATTCTTTGCTAGCCAATCCATTCTGAGAATCACATCCAATCCTTGGGATTGCAACACTCACTACTACAGAAAAGGCTTTCACGAGCGGTTCAAACGTCATCACGAGCGGTTTCGTGAGCCGTCCGAGTTTATGGGTCGATGATGACATGAGGTCATCCGAGCGGTTTTGAACCGCTCTGTGATGTATACTTTCCTGAGCGGTTTGTGGCTCAAACCGTCTGCGATAAATAATATCACGACGGTTTCATCCACAAACCGTCTGTGATAAGCACATATCACAGACGGTTTCATCCACAAACCGTCTGTGATAAGCACATATCACAGATGGTTTGTGGCTGGAACCGTCTGTGATGACTTTTCTCTATAAAGACCCAAGCAGTGGCTGCTTGTACCATTAAATCCGGCATCATATATATATATTATATATATATATTGTTTGTAGTCTCTCAGCCACTTTGGGGGGATCGTCGACGCAGCATGAGAAGGATGAGACAGTAGCTACGGGCAACCTCATTGAGCCCTTGCAAATTCAAAAAATATGGATGCAAGGAGAGCGTTCGGACATCCAATTACCATGGATTGGACGTCGCTATGTTGAAAGAATGTCGTTGATGCCACTACTCCGGTAGGAAGTGGCATCATATATTAGCAACCAACCATTCTTGAGCATGTAATCGTCTTTAAACCCAACAAGAACACCAAGCAACCATTCTCATATTTCAAAAGAATTCTCAACATGTTGCTTGGTGTTCTTGTTGCCGAGATCACTTAATAATATATATATAATATATATATGATGCCGATTTTAATGGCACAATTAGCCACCGCTGGAGACTTTATAGAGAAGAGATTATGAATGGAATGGTAGGGCGTGCACTGCATGCAAGAGGTAGGAGAACTTGACCGGCATGAACAAGGGGACTATTAATATGAACTAATTATCAATTCAATTTCAGCATAAGACTATTGACACCATTACATCACAGAGCAAGGGACTATTAATATGAACTAATTATCAATTCAATTTCAGCATAAGACTATTGACATCATTACATCACACAGAAGAGGACTATTAATATGAACTAATTATCAATTCAATTTCAGCATAGGACTATTTA
The DNA here is from genome assembly GCA_036346405.1 of Phyllostachys edulis. Taxonomy (NCBI): domain Eukaryota; kingdom Viridiplantae; phylum Streptophyta; class Magnoliopsida; order Poales; family Poaceae; genus Phyllostachys; species Phyllostachys edulis. The sequence continues at coordinate 3,991,538 of CM070557.1, read as the reverse complement.
CATCATTACATCACGAGCAAGGGACTATTAATATGAACTAATTATCAATTCAATTTCAGCATAAGACTATTGATATCATTACATCACATAGCAAGAGGACTATTAATATGAACTAATTATCAATTCAATTTCAGCATAAGACTATTTACATCATTACATCACGAGCAAGAGGACTATTAATATGAACTAATTATCAATTCAATTTCAGCATAAGACTATTAACATCATTGAGCAGTTCATCAGCAAGAGAACAAGACCAAGGGTGTCCAAACCCACCACACAAGTAGTAGCCCTCGGCATCCATCGCAGAGCACTAGCTAGCCATTTTCATCACACGAGCAAGGGGTAGAGACAGAGAGGGACCTTAGTGCAACAAGAACCACGGTGGCGACCCACCACCAAACAACCCTCATCCATTTCCTTTACCTTGCATAAATCACACAAACATCAGGACACAACTTAAGGTTCATGCATAAAAATCAAACTCAACAAAAGACATTAAGCTAACAGATCTAGAGGAGAATAGAGGGAGGATGGGGAAAGCAAAGCCGGCCAGGCCCTAGCAGGCGCAGCGGGTCGGGCGTCGGCGGCGACGAGGTCGGCGGCGTCGGCGACGCAGGTCGGCGGCGTCGAGGTGGGGGGGAACGGAGTTAGGCGGGCGCAAACCCTAGCGAGCCGGGAGTGACGAGTTTGGGCGTCATCGTGGTTGTATTGTGGTGCCGCAAAAGACACTCTTATCGTCTGAGTGTCTTTTGCGGTGTCACCAGATCTACCTAACCGTCGGCAACAGGAAGAATAAGCGGCGTCGGCGGCGGCGAGGAGAGCGGACGAGAGTAAGGTCTGCTGGGAGTGACGAGTTAGAGCACAAACCCTAGCGGCAAGCTAGGCTAGCTCCTACTTATAAAGAGACTTATCGAGACGGTTCTATTATGGAACCGTCGGTGATAATAGTATCACGACGGTTCCATAATAGAACCGTCCCGTGATATAGGAATATCACGAGCGGTTCCATAATAGAGCCGCTGCGTGATATGGGACATATCACAGACGGTTCCATAATAGAGCCATACGTGATATGGGACATATCACGAGCGGTTCCATTATGGAACCGTCGTGATATATCCCATATCACGACGGTTCCATAATGGAACTATGCGTGAAATGGTTTTTCTCAAGTATATATATACACTTACATGACATGAAGAAATTACATGTTTATATTAAAAAGCGAAACCAATAATTAAACAAGGTTTTTCTAGTGGCGAAGGTAGGTTGCTATCTCCATCTCGCAATACTTCATAGGCGGCGGTGCCGGCATCGGACGGTTCTGATCATCGTGACGAAGCTCGAAATCGTCCACCGTTGGCGTGCTCGTTCGAGTGTCTCCCAAGACCCTCGGTCGTTGAACCAAGAAGAATTGAGCCCATAGGCTCTCTTCCCTTGCTTGAGGGTCTCGGCACGGTCGACTTCGATGCGCCGCCGCCTCGATTCACAGTCAAGTGGCGGCAAGCCTCTGGGCGTGCTGCGTCGTTTTGGAGGACTATGTCGATGACGATAAACTTCGCCGAAAGTGGGAGATCACCCGAAGACACGGCGGAGGAGGATGTCAAGATGGCGGAAGGTGGCCGTCACTGCTCCGGCAAATTTCTGTGGGCAGAGGAGTGAAGACACTGTTGATCAAGCAGTGTTCTTCTGCAAAGACAGTTCAACGTGCACCGAGAGAGGTGCTGTTCGATGTAGCCGGAAGGCCATCGATTTCGGCGACAAGGAAGAAGCGACCATTTACATTTTTTTATAAGTATGTGGGGATGATCATCTTGGATGGCGGATGATCCTTTTATAAAACAAGGAATAAATTCGGGCGTGAGGCGAAGAGACGCATCGGGGGCGGGCGGATCGATGCGATGAAGAGACGACGGGGAGCCGAAGCGGATTGGCGGCAAACGACGCGCCGGCGATGAAGAAACTCACGCTGGGCGATATTATCACGAGCGGTTATTGTTAAGAACCGCTGCGTGATACTAATAATATCACAGAGCGGTTCGTGTTGAGCCGCTGCATACTTCCTGAGCGGTTGTGTTTTAAACCGCTCGCGGATCTTGATAATATCACGAGCGGTTCTTGTTGAGCGCTGCGTGATACTTCCTGACGGTTTTCAACATGAACCGTGCGTGATATTGCCTCTTCACGAGCGGTTTTTAAGCGCGGCGATGCCTGAGCGGTCTCTATACCAAAACCGTCTATGATTGAATGTAATACCGACGGTTTTGGTCAACCGTCTGTGATGAGGCGTCCAGTATTAGCCTTTTTGTAGTAGTGACTATCAAGTCTACCAAGAAAGGTACTCCTGATATTTCCAAGGTAAGATTTGGGCATGGGGAACTAGTCCTCATTTATGAGCCCGGGGAAAGGATTAACATAGGGTTAACTAAAGGAGAGATAGATAACCTATATTTGATAGATAACCCATATTTTGCCACAAACTTATTTGAAACAAAAGAATGCGAAGCTCCTGAATCAAATAAAACTGATGCTGGTACTAAATTGACAAGGAACGTACTAAGGACCACATCTGGTGCAGTTTGAGCTTCTTCAGCCGTGACGCGATTCACGCGTCCTTTATGTATCTTGAATCGATGGCTTTACAAGCGAGTCTTTGCCAGTCTTTGGAATTCTGATTTGGTCGGGTTGGGGTTGCTGGCTGCTACTTCTTCGGGCACTTACTGGCATAGTACCATACTTCATTGCAATAGAAACAGGTAACTCCTGTAGTTGAGGTAGTGGGTGCCCCAAGTGCCTTCTTTTGAAACTGGCCTCCGGGAGAAGTGTTACGGAAACCGGGGTTGACTGGTCGTTGAGCTGGCGCTGGTGCCTTGGACGGGGAAGACTGGAATCTCCCCTGCTGAGGTGGGTGAGGCTGAGTGGTGCGGGGCTTGGGAAAACCCCTAGAGTTGAACTTCTGATTTGCCATCCTTCTTTTGCGGATTTCCATCTCTAGGTGCTTGCCTTCCTAGCGGATAGCCTTGTTCACCAACTGTTGGAAGTCGGTGTAGTCTTTAGTAATGAGGCAGACGGAGAGATCATCATTGAGCCCTTCCAAGAAACGTTCTTGCTTGGCTTCATCAGTTGCAACATCTTCAGGTGCATATCGAGCTAATTGATTGAACTTGTGCAAATAATCATTAACGGAGCGGTTTCCCTGGCACAAGGTGCGGAACTCTTTCTTCTTCAGAGTTATTGTGCCTGATGGAATGTGTGCACGGCGGAAAGCCTGCATGAACCCATCCCAAGTAATAGTTTGAGCATCAATGTGAGACTGGGCGAAATTGTCCCACCATTCTGACGTTGGTCCATTCAGCTGGTGACAGGTGAACAGGACTCTCTCACGATTAGTGCACTAGACCATATCCAGTTTCTTGCCGATTTCCCTAAGCCAATCATCGACTTCCATTGGCTCGATGCTTCTTGAGAAAGTTGGAGGACGCATCCTCATGAACTCTAATATATTGGCCCTTGGAGGAGGTGGAGCGTAAGCTTGAAGTTGAGCTGCTGTTGCGGCTTGCAAGTTCTGCATGTTGTTGATTGATTGCGCGAGCAGACTAATCAGTTGAGCTTGGTTGGCCATCATTTGGTTCCAGTCGGTTCCTTCAGCTAGAGGGGGTGGTGGTGGTGGAAGCGGGGTTCCTTGATCACCCTCATTCCTCTATCTCGATCTTTGGCGCCCTTCTTAAAGCGAGTAGTCACCATCTGCTAGATCTTCAAAAACTTAGGAAAGAGAGTAGGAACTAAGGGGGGTAGAGCGAAATAACCAACCCAAACTAAATAACCAACTCAAAAGCTTTTCCAAATAACTTTAATAGCTTTATACAACATTCTACTCGATGCTCACGGTCTTTGGTGATTCTTGCATGACAACGCTCCTTTGACAACTTCATGTCTTGAGGTCTTGAATATAATGGTTAATAATCGTGAGACCATCTATAGAAACTTTCAAGGGGAAGAGGATCCATTTAACGTTGTGAAATAGTGAAGAGAGAATTAGGTAAGAAAGAATTACTAAAAGAAGCTAAGGATAGACAGATGACCAAGATGAGGAGAGAATAATTTATTTTTCTTGTTATATAAAATAAGTTTTGAAATTTTTAACTAACGATCATTTGTCGGACCCGGGAACGAAAGATCCCGAACCCTCTGTGTTCATACACCAGTCCAGGATTTCTGGTGTACACAGTTACAAAAATGATAACATAACCAAATCTCGTATTTCATTAATAGTAAATCAGAGTCCGATACAATTGGGCATGAAGCCAAATAGAAGAGTAAATAACACAGCGGAAGTTAAAACAGTAGTAGTAGTAGTAGGTCAGAACAATCCGCCCAATTTTTCCCACAGGACTAACCATCCTGAAGACATCTGTTTAAATCATTTTAAAACCAGAAACAAGTCTAACTCAAAGTGGCTTTGCTAGCATGTCCATGACCGCAGACACGGCTATTCGAATAGTTTTCTACTCTGCAGAGTTTGAACAGCTTTACCCACAAGACATGAATTCTCTAGTTTATCCGGCATATATCTATGCCACTGCTCACTACCTTAGGTAAGCAATCTAGAGTACGTGACAAGGCCTTTACAATGATCTACCTCATAGTACTCATGCCCACTAAGGTTTCGCCCCCTTTGGACTAACCATCCGTAGGTTCAGGGCCCCCTCTTGCGCCAGGTGGGACTATAGTCTAACCGACACCCACTCATACAAAATGGCACGAATATCTACTGGGTATCCCAAATTAATAAGCGTGTCCCGCCCATACAGGGCGTGTGGTCGCATCTGATAAGGCATAGCAAAGGGGCGCTCAAAGGCGGTCCTTAATTGACTTGGGCGTCTTTCAAATCAAACCACAGGCTTTAATCCTAACAGATTAAACCCGTGCATAAACCTCGCACCCACCTTTCATCCATTACGCCCAAGTCCAAACTATTTTAATTTTATTTTAGTGAAAACCATCTTTACAAACTCTCTATGGTAAAACAATACCATAGATTTAATTTCAAACAATTTGTAATGGTTTGGCTAAATCCTCCCAAAATCAAAATCATGGTCTAAGCATTTGCTAAGCGTTTCCAAACAATTTATCTATGGTGACAAAGGGATGACATTTCAATATTCAAAATTGGCCATACAATAACAATTGGAATAACTAAGCTTTTAAACAGGGTATTAAAATAATTGACTAAAAATATGCATGCAATAATAAATTTAAAAATTGAATTAAATAACTTTAAAATAGTAGGTGCAACATGGTCAAAGTGTAACTTGCCTTCACTGAAGTCTTGAAATTCTAAATCTTGGAAGAATCAAATTCCCGGAATAAATAAGTAGTCTAAGCGTGAAAATCGACAAATCAATCGAAATTCAAATAAATTCAACAAGACAAATTAAACTGAATCCAAATGAAATTATTTTATTTTATATAGCTAGATAATAATTTTCTAGGATTCCAGCAATTTGAATCATTCAATTTGGAATTAGGGTTCAAAAGATATGAATTTTACAATTTTAATCCTAAATTTGTAGTTTAATTTATTTTAAATTCAAACAGACAGTTTAAACCTACTCCAAATCAAATATTTATATTTTATTTAGCTAGATATTAATTTTATAAGATTTTAGAAATTGGAATCACCTAATTTGGAGTTAAGAATCAAAAGATATGAATTTTATAAATTTAAAGCCTAAATCTGCAATTTAATCCATTTTCTGAATTATTTCTCTAAAGGAAATCTAGTTTGTTGCGCAATGCTGACATCAGCCCTGAGATTTTCATAAATTATTTAAATTCTGACAAATGGGCCCATGTGTCATACACACGGTCCACATGGACTAGGCCCACGGAATTTTGGCTCAGTGGGGTGGTGGTGACATGGTGAGGCTTGCGCCACCCGTGCACCATGTCAGCGAAAATGGGCGACGTGGCGCCCGCGTGGCGCGAGGTGGCGCTGACATGGGCAGGCGGCGACGGCGACGGCACGGGACCCCATGGTCACCGGCAAACGGCGGCCCGGCGGAGTCCGGTGAGGGTGGCAAGAGAAAGAGGAGATCACGGGGATGTCAATGCGCTCACCCACTCGACGAGTCGTGGACGGAGGCGGCCGGCGGCGAGGAAGAGGCGGCGACGAAGCTGGGTTGGCGGCAGCGACGAAGCTCGCCGAGGCCCCCCGAGGGAGGCGCGACCGGATCGCGAGGCTACGGTGAATCCGATGGTGGTGATGGCGAGGACGCGGCGGCTACGGCGGCGGCGCAATCGAAGCTCCAAACCTTCGGTGGCCGGCGGCGAAGAACACAAATTCCGGCGAAGAGGGAGCACGGGAGGAGGAGTGAGTGGTGGAGACGGGGTGAGGAGGAGGAGGCGCACCCGGCGCTCCCTTTTATAGGGGCCGGGGAGGGCGAGGGGAGGAGATCGTGTCGGACGCGACGGCGGCGGCGGTTAGGCTTAGGCGCCCGCGTCTTGAAGGGGAGAAGATGGGGCGGCACTGCAAGGAGTGGGGCGGTTAGGGGCGCCAGGCGTGTGCGCGTGTCCACGAGAGAAGAGGGGCGGAGATGGCGGCGAATCGAGCTCCATGCAAGCGTAAATGGTCATGCGCGACTTGGTCACATGAGGAAGAAGGGCGGGGAGAAGATGACCCGGCGGCGGTTGGATCGGCATCGGGCGGCCAGGAAGAAATCGGGCGGCGTGGGTGCGTGTGAGCCGTCGGATGGGCATCCGACGGTGGAGAGAGGGGGAAGGCGGGATGAGGGAGATGGGGCGCGGGTGGGCCGGTGGGGAAGAGAATAGGGTTGGGCTGCACAATAGACTTTCGGCCCAAGAGCATATTAGGTTTTAAATTGATTTCCTAATTTAAATAACCTGATTAAATCAACTAGGCTTTAGAATATGGTCATTAAGTTCCAAAAATTCTAGGAAAATTCACAGAAGTCTCTAGCATTATTCTGGACCTAAATAAAATAATTCCAACCTAAATTTGATAATAGATTTTGAATTTAAATTTGTTTTGGCTTTACATAGTTTAAAGAAAAGCATTTAAAAATTTCAGAAAATTCACCAATTCAAATAAGTTTTAAACTTTAACCAAATTTGAAATTTTGGGCTGCTACAAACCTACCCCCCTTAAGGGAATCTCGACCCCGAGATTCAGACTTGACCGACAAGGAGGTGGGGATACTCTGCCTTCAAATCTTCTTCTTGCTCCCAAGTAGCTTCACTTTCCGGGTGGTGACTCCACTGGACTTTGTAGGAATGGATGATCTTGCTCTGGGTGACACGCTCTGCGATGTCCAGAATCTTGATCGGTTGCTCCACATATGTGAGGTCTTCTTGAAGATCAATGCTTTCTAGAGGGGTCTGATCTTCAGGCACTCGAAGGCACTTCTTTAGCTGTGAAACATGGAAGACATTGTGGACGGCGGATAAAGATGCTGGTAGCTCAAGATGATATGCAACTTCACCTCTTCTTGCTATAATCTTGTAAGGTCCCACAAATCTGGGTGCGAGCTTTCCCTTGGTCCGGAACCTTCTAACTCCTCGGAGTGGAGTAACTCAGAGATAGACAAAATTTCCTTCTGCAAAGGTCAACTCTCGCCGACGATTATCAGCATAACTCTTCTGTCGGGTTTGAGCTACTTTCAGATGTTCCCTTATTGCTTTAACCTTGCTCTCAGCTTCTTTGATCAACTCCGGTCCAAAGAGTTGATGCTCTCCTACTTCATCCCACAGGAGAGGAGTTCTGCATTTTTTGCCATACAAAGCTTCAAATGGAGACATCTGTAGACTGGCTTGGTAGCTATTGTTGTACGAGAATTCTGCATAGGGCAAATTCTTGTCCCAACTTTTTCCATAATCTAAGGCGCAGGCTCGAAGCATGTCTTCAAGGATCTAGTTGACTCGTTCGATCTGGCCATCCGTCTGCGGATGATATGCAGTGCTGAAATTGAGTCTGGTTCCCAAAGCTTCATGCAGACTCTGCCAAAATCTGGATGTGATCTGTGAACCTCTGTCGTACACCGATGGAGACGGCGTTGGGGTGGAGAGGTCTGGCCTCTGGCCTGTTTCTCATAATGGCTCAATCATGTCTTCTGGATCGCTCCCTCCTCGGCTGGATATCTCTCAAGGCATTGCTTTTCAACAAGAGGTTTGGGATCGTTTTCGTTGCTCATTTCATCCGGTTTCTCATTCGTCGGCTTTTCATTTGGTGGTTTCTTTCTCGCGTGCCTCTTTCCGCATCTCGGAAGAATCTGTCAGTTTCGTTCTGCATGCATGCCTGGGTGGTTCTTGTTTAGACTACCAGGTCTCCCTGCTGAAGAATTTGTCGTTTAAATTCTCTGTTTGCTCGCGAGCGGTGGGCTTATTGGTTTATGCTTTGCGTAAGGTTGAGTCTGAATTTTTCTACGCCTTCTTCCATCTTTGGGGCAATGGAGGTCCAAATTGGATTCGAGAATTTCACCGCTGGGAATCAGATTGTGCGGCTGAATGGACTGAGGTTTCTTACCTGAAATCCAAGCGTAAAGGTTCTCATGCTAGTGATTTGGGATCGCGTGAGTTGAAGCGATCTGGTCAATTGAAGGTGAGTCACAGTTCTACTGTTCCTTCTCGTCCTGTTCGTAAGGATTTGCGGCCAAGTTTTGCAGACATTGTCAAACGGCCTCCTAAATCTTCTTTGATTCCAGTTAGTTCGGTGTTCTCGAGGCTCAAACAGAATTTGTTGGCTCCGGTTCTTCAGGGTTCAAGGGTTAATTTTGGCAATGTTCCTGGTGAAAATCCTCCCCGGATTTTTAGTGGTCATCTTCAAAATTCAAATTCTAAATCCCATAATTTGAGGAGAAGTTTTCCTTGCTTTAAGTGCCTTGCTGTGGGACATTTTGCGTGTAACTGCTCTAATGAGGTTAGGTGCAGATTGTGCTTTGGTTATGGTCATATACAAAGGTTCTGTTTGGCCCGGTTTCGTCGGTCTAAAGAATATCGCCCAGTTTCCAAGCCTATGCTTTCCAAAAAACTTCCAGGCCTTTTTAAGCCCGAGTCGGTTGGGGTTCTTGGCCCGTATCCTGTTGAGGTTCCCTCAGCTCTGGAAGGTGCTGCTTCGGTTTTGGCAATTGCAGACGTTCTTGAAGTCCCTCCTTCCTCCGAGTCCCCTATCGCCCAGTCCTCTCTTTCTCCGCCGATGGCTAACTTTGCGGTGGATCCCTTGGCCTTCCTCCCTCGCGGTTTCTCGGTTAGGAGTGTCCTCTTCCCTGAGAGGCGTCCCAAGCGGTTGCGTTCCCACCTGGGAACGGAGCGACGTCATCTCCATGAAGATGTTGGCATTGCGGTGTTGGTTCCGGCGGTGGCTCCGTGTGATTTTCCTCAAATGGCCGACGCTCTTCATCATTATCTGACTCACAAGTTTCGGGTACGTGTTTCGGAGATCGCCGCCTGCCTGATAGGTGCGGCTTTTCTTACCTTTGGTAGTTGTCTGGAAAGAGAAGCAACTATTGCGCACGGTCCTCACCCCTTTGAGCCGTATTCTCTTAGTTTTGTTAAACATGATGAAGGGATCAATCTATGTTATGCTCCTTTGGATAGAATCTGCTGGCTTATGTTGGTGGCGTTTCCTCTAGATTGCTACAATGTGGCGGCCATTGGTCGCGCGGTGTCAGGTTTTGGCACACTTTTGCACTGGCATGTTTCCTCTAACAAGGCTAGGATCTTAATCAAAGTTTTAGTCTCTTCTCCTGAAGTTGTCCCTGAAAGCCTGTTGGTTGTGGCGGGAGATTCACCGGGAGGGAAAGTCTGGGATGTCCCTTGTTACATTGTGCAAGATGATCCAACTTTGCAGCCTCAGGATGAAGAGCTAGAACCCCCTTTTGGCCGGGCTGCTCACCCGCAGCAACCGCCTCTTCCGAGGTGGCTCGGGGTTATGGGGTCTCCAAGTCATCTGAATCCTTTGGCTTCTCCCAGCTTCCAAGGAGGTGGATTGCCCGTGTATGGAGTTCCAGATGGTGCTCCTGCTGCAGAAGGTTCGGTACTGGGTAGTTCTTCACCGGTGTCAGCAGATATGGGTGATCTTGATACTGGAGTCCTGTCCGATCATATGGAAGGGATGTCAGCTCCTCTTGTTCAACCTATGGAGGGTCAGTTTGCTTCTGATGTTGTTGGGTTGGCTACTCCTCAGGAGGTGCGCGATCTTGTTCCTCTGGGGTTGGAGTTGGTGGAGGGTTTTGAGCCTGAGCTACCCATTTGTCTCCCCCAAGTAGGTGAATTTCAGCTTTTTCTCAACCTCACTTCTGTTTTGGATGTGTTGGCCCTTTGATCCAAATAAAGTTTCGCTCTTGGAATTTGTTTGGCACTCGGTTGTTACTAAAGATGTCCGCTTTCAGAAGCAATTTTTTGTCTCAGTCTTAACTCAACCCAGGGTGCCAAACACTGGTTGCAGCTTGCGTGAAATCGATGAGGACGAGGTAGTGGAAATCTCGGGTCCGGCCAAGATTTTGCCGAAAAGAAGGCGTCGCAAATTTCCGGTTCCGCTGGATTCTAGCCTTCTTCGTCGCAGCGCCAGGCTTAATGCTGGTAAGAAGGATTTCAAAGACAAGGCCAGCGCTATTCTTTTGGCGCCTCTTTTTGAAGGTCACCAGAAGTCTCAGGGCAAGCCGGTGCCTCCCTTCCTGTCGGTTCCTTTGGCCCAATGTATTGGACGTGGCTTTTGCCAGGCTTCTCCTAGTGAGCTGTCTGAGGAGGCTCTGCTGGAGTCTGATGAAGAATGAACTGGGCCATGTTAGTCAGCTTCTACTACTTTTGTGGGCCGCTGTTTGGCCTCTGTCTTTTAGTCCGTTGCGCTTTCTCCTTTTGGTCTGCTTTGCTTGTTGATGATCAGGGTTTACAAACTATTTTGTCGTGTGGTGGTGCTTTGAAGCCCAGACGTTTCTATATGTTAGTTTCTTTTTGTGCTTTACTCTCGGGGCATCCTAGCTTTCTTCTACTTTGCTATATTCGGTGCTTAGGAGGTGCTGTTTGTATTGCATTGCTGTTCAAGTCTGTAATCCTAATTTGCCTCTGGCAGCTAGCTCGTCGTTGCACCTTTTTTTCTTTTCCATGCGGATGGCCAGAAATTGGAATGTCCTTACGTGGAACGTGAGAGGCATCAATTCCCCTTCGAAGTGGGATGCTATCAGATCTAAGATTGATGAGGGCGCCTGCTCTGTTCTATGCTTGCAAGAAACTAAGAGGGCTGATTTTGACAATCGTTTTATGCGTAACTTTGCTCCCAGACGCTTTAACAAATTCTTCTTTGTCCCTGCGTCTGGCGCCTCGGGTGGACTCCTCACTGCCTGGAATGGGGCTCTATTTGATGGCTCAGTAGTGCATTCTAACCGGTTCTCTCTCACGGTCAAGCTCTCTTCAACTATTTCAGATCAAGTTTGGTTTATCACGAATATTTACGGTCCTTGTACTGTAGAAGGAAAGGCTGAATTTCTGGATTGGTTGCTTAGTCTTGATGCTTCTCGTTTTGAACTTTGGCTTCTGGTGGGAGATTTCAATCTTCTCCGCAGTACAGAGAACCATAATAAACCGGGGGGAAATACTTTGGACATGTTTCAGTTTAATGAGGCTATTAATCACCTTGGACTGGTTGAAATCCCCCTCAAAGGCCGGGCTTTCACTTGGAGTAATATGCAGGACAATGTTCTTCTTCAAAAGCTTGACTGGGTTTTCACTTCGGCAGCTTGGTCACTGGTTTTTCCCTCCACGTTGGCGTTTCCGTTGTCCAGGGTTACTTCTGATCATGTTCCTTGTTTGGTTCAATTGTCGACCTCTATTCCTCGAGCTTCGATTTTCCGCTTTGAAAATTATTGGCTGCAATTTGACTCTTTCTTTCTTACCCAAAGTGGAATATCTTTGGAATTGGAATCCTATGATCTCCAACCCGGCTCAGGTGGTCTCTCTCAAGCTCAAGAATTTAAGAAAAGGATTGAAACTTTGGAGCAAAAGTCTTTCCAGTCTAAATACTCTTATTGAGAACACTAGCTGGGTTTTAGCTTTGCTTGATGGCCTGGAAGATCAGCGCTCTCTTTGTTTGGTGGAAAGGAACTTTCGAAGAATTCTTCAAGCTCATCTTCTGCAGCTGTTGAAATCTAAAAGAATTTATCGAAACAAATATCGACTATTCGATGGGTTAAATACGGGGATGAAAATTCAAAAAATTTTCAATCAATTGCCTCTTCGTCTTTTCGTCGAAATTACATTGCTCGTATTTATCTGGAGGATGGCTCTTTTGTTACGGATCATGAACAGAAGGCTCATTTGCTTTGGAATTCCTTTAAACTTAGATTAGGTGTTTCCGAAGCATGTTTTATGCATTATGACCTGTCTTCTTTGATCCTTCCTGTGGACCCCGAGCTTTTGGTTAACCTGGATCGGAGCTTCTCTCCAGAAGAAATTGATTTGGTGGTCAAACATTTGAGCTCGATCATGCGCTGGTCCGACGGATTTAATGGTCGCATTTCTTGAAAAAATGTCGCACTTGATTGCTCCGATTTTTCTGACTTATGTAATGCATTTTGTGATAATAACCTCAATATTCAGAGTATCAACTCCTCTTTCATCACTTTGATTCCTAAGAAGACTCATCCAGAATCAGTTAATGACTTCGACCTATATAAGCTTTTAAACAGTTCTCTCAAGCTTTTGACAAAATTGGTAGCAAACCGGTTGCAATCAATTATTCTTCATGTTATTCATGCTAATCAATATGGATTTTTGAAAGGGAGAACTATTCAAGATTGTCTAGCCTGGGCCTTTCAATACCTTCATATCTGCCATCAGTCCAAGAGGCCAATCATCATTCTTAAGTTGGATTTTGAGAAAGCCTTTGATAAAGTTGAACACCATGTGATTCTGGCCATGTTGCAATATAAAGGTTTTAGTGAAAAATGGCAACTTTGGATTAAAAATATTTTGGGTTCCGGTACTTCTTCGGTACTGTTAAATGGTGTTCCAGGAAAGGTGTTCCACTGCAAGAGGGGTGTAAGACAAGGGGATCCTCTTTCGCCTCTCTTATTTGTGCTTGCAGCTGATCTTCTCCAATCTATTATCAATCAAGCTTTCCGTATGGGGTTATTTACTTGTCCCTTGGGCTCAGATCTCGAGCAAGATTTTCCAATAATTCAATATGCTGATGACACCCTTCTTTTCATGCCTACCGATGCTCCTCAACTTTTCTCGCCTCAAAGGTCTTCTTCGGTCTTTTATGGACTCAACAGATTAAGAGTTAATTTCACAAATCTTCTATGATTCCAATCAATGTTGATTCTTCAAGGTTACTTCATCTCGCTAACACTTTCGGTGCAATGTTGGGGCTATGCCTTTACCTACTTAGGGCTGCCATCGGGGACTACAAAACCGGTGTGATAGCTATTTGTCACCGCTAGACCGTATTTCTCGCTTGTTGTCGATTATCACCTTTTCTTTCGTATGGAGGCCGATTGGTATTGGTGAATTCGGTTTTTCCTCCCAAGCGGTGTATCATCTCTCTCTCGCAATTGCCACCAAAGTTATTACTCGATCGATAAGTTAAGAAGGCAAGCTACTGTGGCATGGTTACGATATTAATAAGCGTGGAGGTTGTTTAGTAGCACGTCACTATTTGTCGCCCTAAATGTTAAGGGGACTTGGTATCTTAAATCTCGTGGTTCGAACAAAGCATTATTGATGAAGCACCTTCACAAGTTTCTTATGAGAGACCGGCCCTTGGGTCCTTCTTACTTGGAGGGCGTTTTATAGGAATTTGGATGTGCCTAGCGCTGCTCATCTGTGCGGCTCATTCTGGTGGAAAGACCTGTTGCGTTTACTAGCTGAATTTAAAGGTTTATCTTCTTGCTCGGTATATGATGGGCTTTCTTGTTTCTTTTGGAAAGACCTTTGGAACTTAGGTTTTCCAATACTTAAGTGGCCTCATCTTTTCTCTTTTGCCCTGAACAAAGATATTTCTGTGGCTGCACTCCTACATTCGGAAGATCTTCATAGTCTTTTTCAGCTACCCCTTTCACCCACTGCGGCATTGCAGTTTCTGGAACTGAGTGGTTATATTGATTCCTTTGTGTCGGATTCATCCAAGCATGACGAATGGAATTTCATCTGGGGCTCTAGGACTTTCACCTCCAAACAAGCTTACACTCAGATAATGGGTTCATTTAACACGCCTGTTACTTTTTACTCCGTCAGTGGTCCTCTCAGATGTTTAAGTAAGCAAAAGTTTTTTTTTGCTTCTATTGAAGGATCGGTTGAATACTAAGGACCTTTTAACCCGAAAGAATTTTGTTCCGGACAATGTAGACTGCGTTCTGTGTCAGGCGGGTATACAGGAATCTTCAAAACATCTTTTCTTTGAATGTTCGTTTAGTAAACAATGTTGGTCTTTAGTTGGTTTTGCTTGGGATTCAACCTCTCAGTAGCTGGACTTCTTCAGGAGGGTAAGCTTCGGTTTTGTCAGAAGTTCTTCAAAGAGATTACGATCATTGCCTGTTGGAGTATATGGTTGCATCGCAATAAGGTTATTTTCAATCAAGGGAGGGTTTCTTTCTCCAATTGGAAATTTGAGTTCCGGGAAGCTTGTTCTAAGGTTGTCCATAGGGTTAAACCTTCTCTGAGAGATTTTTTTGTTATTTGGTTGCGAGGTTTAGGTTAATTGTCTTGTGATCCGTCCTTGTAATTAACATTCTTGTATATATTTTTTTAATTCATTTACAGTAGGGGTCCTAACTCCTACTGTTTTCGGTCAAAAAAAAAACCTCTGTCGGACACGATTTTCTTGGGTACTCCGTGTAGACAGACGATCTTGGCCATATATAACTCGCCACCTTTGTCGCTCGGGTAGGTGGTCTTGACGGAAGGAAATGAGCTACTTTCGTTAACCGGTCAATTATCACCCAGATGGAATCACATCCTGATTGGGTCTTAGGAAGTCCGGTGATGAAATCCATACCAACTTCTTCCCACTTCCACTCGAATCGGTAATGGTTGCAACAAACCAATGGTCTTTGATGTTCAAATTTTGACTCGTGACAAACATCACAACAAGCACAAACTCAAAGAATTTCGCGCTTCATGTCGACCCACCAATATCTTTCCTTTAGATCCCGTAAATCTTGGTACCGCCAGATGAATAGAATAAAGCGACTCATGAGCTTCCTCGTAATCGATTGCTTTAAATCCTGTTGATCCGGTACACGATGCGGTTTCCGAACCACACCGCTCCTTGCTCATCTTCAATCTCGGGGCTTTGCCTCTTCTCATATTCTTCTTGATCTCTTTGATGTCTTCATCTTCTATCCGCTTTTCTCGATCCGACTCTGAAGTGTTGATTGAACTTCCAAAGCGCTCACACATCCTTGATCAACAATCTCCAAGTTCGGATGCTTCAATTCTTCAGATAACTCGGGCCGGTTCTTCAACCAAGATGGTATTGCACTGTCGCCTTTACTTTCGGGGCATCTGCAACCACATTTGCCTTGCGGGATGATAATGGATTCCAAGGTCATAATCCTTTATTAATTCCAGCCATCTTGTCGTGACGGAGGTTAAGGTCGACCGGGTAAAGATGTACTTCAGACTCTTATGATCCGTGAAAACCTCACAATGGTTACCAATGAGATAATGCCGTCGATCTTCAATGCATGTACAATCGCCGCTAACTCAAGGTCGTGAGTTGGATAATTCCCTTCATGTGGTCAAGAATCGACGAGATGCATAGCGACAACTTTGTCCTCTTGCATCAGTACACAGCCAAGTCCTTGACGGGATGCGTCACAGAAAATCACAAAATCCTTATGTATATCTGGTAGGACCAACACAGGTGCAAAAACTAATCTCGTCTTCAGCTCTTGGAAACTTTCCTCACAAGCATCCGTCCATTCAAATTTCTTCTCCTTGTTTAGAAGTTGAGTCATTGGCTTTGCTATCTTGGAGAAACCTTCAATGAATCTGCGATAATACCCAGCCAATCCAAGGAAACTTCTCACCTCTGTGATAGACTTGGGTTGCTTCCAATCCATTATCGCTCGACTTTGGCCTGATCTCTCGCAATTCCTCCTGCCGACACAATATGTCCAAGGAATGCCACGACTTAGCCGAGTCGCACTTGCTGAATTTGGCATAAAGCCGGTGCTCTCTCGAAGTTTTCCCAAAATTAACTCCGAGATGGTACTCATGTTCTTCTTCATTCTTTGAATAGACAAGGATGTCATCGATGAAAACAACCACAAACTTATCCAAGAATTCCATAAACACTTTGTTCATCATATTCATGAAATAAGCGATGCGTCACAAACCGAAAGACATTATCAGAACTCGACAACCCATATCCGGTGGTGAAAGCAGTCTTTGGAATATCTTCTGGTCTGATCTTCAGTTGGTGATAGCCAGATCTCAAATCAATCTTCGAGAATACACTTGCTCCTTTCAGTTGATCGAACAGATCATCAATCCTAGGTAGCGGGTACTTGTTCTTGATCGTCATCTCATTGAGTGATCTATAATCCACACACATCCTCATACTGTTGTCTTTCTTCTTGACAAACAGTACCGGTGCCCCCCAAGGTGATGAGCTTGGCCGAATATATCCCTTGCTCCGCAGCTCTTCAATCTGTTTCTTCATCTCTGCCAATTCATTGGCCGGCATTCTCAGAGGGTCGCCGAGATTGGAGCGGTCCTCGACTAAGTCAATTAAGAACATTATGTCCCCGTCCGTGGCATGCCGTAAATCATCGAAAAAACATCCGGAATTCCTGCACCACTGGTATATCTTCAAGCTTTAACTCCTTCAAGCTAGTCAGTATGGAACTCCCTCCGGTGCAGGTCTTGGGCTTGAATTCAACTGTGACTCCTTCCTCATTGGTGAGAGTGATAGACCTATTGGCACAGTCTATCCGTCCTTGATTTTTGGCTAGCCAGTCCATTCCAAGTATTACATCCAGACCTTGAGAATGCAGAACTATCAAGTCTGCCATGAAAGAAACTCCGGATATCTCCAGGGTAAGATTCGGGCATAAAGAACTAGTTCTCATTTCCTAGCCCGGTGAATGGATTATCATAGGATTATTTAATGGAGAAATAGGTAACCCATTTTTGCCCACAAACTTATTGGATACAAAAGAATGCGAAGCTCCGGAATCAAACAGAACTGATGCTGGTATCGAATTAACAAGAAACGTACCAAGGACGACATTTGGTGCTGCCTAAGCCTCCTCTGCCATGACGTGATTCACACGTCCCTTCGTGAACTTGACCGCCGGCTTTGGGGTGCCGCTGGTGGCTAGTACTCCTGATATTGGCCTGGCTGGTGTCGCAGACTGCTGCTTCTTTGGGCATTTGTTGGCATAATGCCCAGTCTCGTTGCAATGGTAGCATATCACACCTGCTGCTGATGGAGTTGGGTTCTTCATTAAACTTTCTCGCTGTGCATTGTTTGCGAAGCCGGAAGAATCTGGGCGTTGTCTTGCCTTTGGAGCTCGGGCGAAGATCGAATCTACCATGTTTGGCGGCCGAGGCCGAGCAAGGCGAGGCTTGGGTTGCCCTCGAGTTAAACTTCGAGCGCCCTCCTCCGCTTGCAGTTCTCCATCTCCGTGATGTTTGGCCTCTGGCGAAAAGCTTTATTCACTAACTCTCGGAAGTCGGTGTAGTCATTGGAGACTAGCCGATCGAGATCTCATCGCTCAAACCATCCATGAACCTTTCCTGCTTTTCTTCATCACTAGCCACATCTCGCTGGAGCATAGCGAGCAAGTTGGTTGAACCGTGCAGTATTCACCCATCGTCACGGTTGCCTTGTCGGAGCGCTGTGGAACTCTTTTCTTCTTTAAGGTCATTATCCTCGGGATATGTGCATGGCGGAAAGCCCGCACAAACTCCTCCCAAGTGATAGTCTGCGGATCGGCATGGGAGATGGTAAAGTTATCCCACCATTCCGATCTTGGGCGGTGAGTGGTGAGAGGCAAACAGACTCTCTCATGATCAAGACATCGCAATATCCAACTTCTTTCCGATAGCACGGATCCAATCATCGGCATCCATCGGCTCTGTGCTGCTGGAGAATGTCGGTGGGCGCATGCGCATAAAATCCACCATGGTCAATCTCTGCGTAGGTGGAGGTGGTGGTGCAGTCCGAGTTGCTGCTTGCACATTCTGTACGCTGCTGAGAGATTGAGCTAGGAGGTTAATCAGATGATTCTAGTTTTTCATCATCTGACGCCAATCCGGTCCTTCCACTGGTGGCGGTGGTGGTTGCTGCACGGGATCCTCCTGGTAATCCGCGTTTTCGTTGCCCCGACCTCGGACACTGCCACTGCCGGTACGAGTGGTCACCATCTGCTAGAACTCCAAGATTTAGGAGAGATAGACAGATAGGCAGTTCTAAAAGGGGTAAATTCTAATAGCCCAAGAACACAAAGAGCACACAAGACAAAAGCAGATTTATTTATTTATTTATTTTTCTAAGAAGTTCCTTTATTAATTTATTTTATTCAAGATTATGGCTACCACAAGGGATTAGTAGCTCATAATTCGCAACTAAAGATCGAGCTAAAGGAAAGATAACAACTATGGGGTACTAGGGGTATAATCCGGCTCACTAGAGCTAGCCTCACTGCCTTGTAGCTAGCTAGCTCATGCTTCGCTCTTGACTTTCTCCTCTGCCTCCTGTAGTCTGTTCTGAGCGGTGAGCAAGTCATTCAAGGTGTTCCCATAGGCGTAGTCCAAAGCCTTAGCCAGATCCACTTGGTGCGTCAGCTCGGGAGAATCTTCGTCTCTAGCGGAGTTGAAAGTACTGTCGAGCCGAGTCGGAATGTGCATCGGGTAGTAATGAAACCCGGTGCCATGAAGGCGATGGTCGTAGGTGTAGAGAAGTTGGCGGACTGCCTCTCTCGCCACATCCTGAATGCCGTCGTCAAAGGTATCGCGCCGAATCGGAGCATCAAAGATGTGGAAGACGGTGTCCGGCGCAAGATTGGAGTAGATGAGCACCTCTACTCTCCACAGTTGTTGTTCTCCCACCTGGTACTTGTATCCTTGAAAAGTTGGCCTCTTCCGGTAACCCAGGTGCTGCATCACCTCCCAAAGTATCTTGGCCCAGTAACCAGTAAAGGCTCCGTGGGAAGTAGCGTCCAGTCTTTCAGCCATCTAAAATTTTGAGAGGGAGATGAGTTAGTAAACATTTTAAAGAGAAAGGTTGAGGTGACTCGATAGACTCAAAATAGTTTTTAGTTTTTGAAAATAAGTCCTTAAGGCAATTCTAAGGCCACAACCTCACAATGATATGGCTCGATACCACTTTTGTTTGACCGAACGAAAGATCCCGAACCCTCTCGTGTTCATACACCACCGGATTTCCGGTGTACCGCTACAAAAATGATAACATAACCAAATCTCAGATTTCATTAATAGTAAATCGAGTTCGATACAATTGGGCATGAAGCCAAATAGAAGAATAAATAACACAATGAAGTGAAAACAAGAGTAGTAGTAGTAGGCGAACGATCCGCCACAGTAATCGCTCGAGGCGAGCCTAGGCGTCGGTGTCCTCACTGTCCTGATAATAGTCTTCTCCTGAAATTTTGTTGCATAAAGCAAGCATGAGCACAACTACCGTGCTCCCAAGTTACACCCAATATGGAATTGTAATGCATGCATAAGGTAAACAAAGGACATTGGCAGGGTTATTTTGCATAAAGCAAATAGCTTTAGATTAAATAATCATAGTAGATTGCAAGGCCATTTTCATACAATATCTAAAATCATAATTTTAAAAGACAATTGTATAATGTGGATAACCTCCAACAAAGGTGATGGATATCCTCCAATCACAATGGCTAACCGCCCAATTTTTCCCACAGACTAACCATCCTCAAGACATCTGCTTAAATCATTTTAAAACCAAAACAAGTCTAACTCAAAGTGGCTTTGCTAGCATGTCCATGATCATGATCGTTATTCAATAGTTTTCTACTCGCAGAGTTTGTACAATTTTACCCACAAGACACTAATTCTCTAGTTTATCCCAAGATATATCTATGCCAACGCCACTACCTTAGGTAAGCGCCTAGAGCACGTGACAAGGCCTTTACAATGATCTACCTCATAGTACTCATGCCCGCTAAGGTTTCGCCCCCTTTGGACTAACCATCCGCAGGTTCAGGGCCCCCTCTTGCGCCAGGTGGGACTATAGTCTAACCGACACCCACTCATACAAAATGGCGCGAATATCTACGGGGTATCCCAAATTAATAAGCCAGGTCCTGCCCATACAGGACGTGTGGTGGTACGGTAAGGCATAGCAAAGGGACGCCAAAGGCCGGTCCTTAATTGACTTGGGCGTCTTTCAAATCAAACCTCGGCTTTAATCCTAACCAGATTAAACCGTGCATAAACTCGCACCCACCTTTCATCCGTTACGCCCAAGTCCAAACCATTTTAATTTTATTTTAGTGAAAACCATCTTTACAAACTCTCTATGGTAAAACAATACCATAGATTTAATTTCAAACAATTTGTAATGGTTTGGCTAAATCCTCCCAAAATCAAAATCATGGTCTAAGCATTTGCTAAGCGTTTCCAAACAATTTATCTATGGTGACAAAGGGATGACATTTCAATATTCAAAATTGGCCATACAATAACAATTGGAATAACTAAGCTTTTAAACAGGGTATTAAAATAATTGACTAAAAATATGCATGCAATAATAAATTTAAAAATTGAATTAAATAACTTTAAAATAGTAGGTGCAACATGGTCAAAGTGTAACTTGCCTTCACTGAAGTCTTGAAATTCTAAATCTTCTAAGAATCAAATTCCCGGAATCGTCAGTAGTCTAAACGTGAAAATACGACAAATCAATCAAATTCAAATAAATTCAACAAGACAAATTAAACTGAATCCAAATGAAATAATTTTATTTTATATATCTAGATAATAATTTTCTAGGATTCCAGCAATTTGAATCATTCAATTTGGAATTAGGGTTCAAAAGATATGAATTTTACAATTTTAATCCTAAATTTGTAGTTTAATTTATTTTAAATCCAAACAGACAGTTTAAACCTGCTCCAAATCAAATATTTATATTTTATTTAGCTAGATATTAATTTTATAAGATTTTAGAAATTGGAATCACCTAATTTGGAGTTAAGAATCAAAAGATATGAATTTTATAAATTTAAAGACTAAATCTGCAATTTAATCCATTTTCTGAATTATTTCTCTAAAGGAAATCTAGTTTATTGCGCAATGCTGACATCAGCCCTGAGATTTTCATAAATTATTTAAATTCTGACAAATGGGCCCATGTGTCATACACACGGTCCACATGGACCAGGCCCACGGAATTTTGGCTCAGTGGGGTGGTGGTGACATGGTGAGGCTTGCGCCACCCGTGCGCCACGTCAGCGGAAATGGGCGACGTGGCACCCGCGTGGCGCGAGGTGGCGCTGACATGGGCAGGCGGCGACGGCGATGGCACGGGACCCCATGGTCACCGGCAAACGGCGGCCTGGCGGAGTCCGGCGAGGGTGGCAAGAGAAAGAGGAGATCACGGGGATGTCAATGCGCTCACCCACTTGACGAGTCGTGGACGGAGGCGGCCGGCGGCGAGGAAGAGGCGGCGACAAGCTTCGGGTTGGCGACAGCGACGAGCTCCGACGAGGCCCCGGCGAGGGCGAGGTGCGCACCGGGATCGCGAGGCTACGGTGAATCCGATGGTGGTGATGGCGAGGACGCGGCGGCTACGGCGGCGGCGCAATCGAAGCTCCAAACCTTCGGTGGCCAGCAGCGAAGAACACAAATTCGGGCGAAGAGGGAGCACGGGGAGGAGGAGTGAGTGGTGGAGACAGGGTGAGGAGGAGGAGGCACACCCGGTGCTCCCTTTTATAGGGGCCGGGGAGGGCGAGGGGAGGAGATCGTGTGCGGACGGACGGCGGCGATCATCGCTTGCGCCACAGCGCGAGAAGGGGGAGAAGATGGGGGCGACCGTGCGGAGTGGGGCGGTTGGGGCGCCAGGACGTGTCTTGCGTGTCCACGAGAGAAGAGGGCGGAGATGGCGATTTAATCGAGTTTCCAGCAAGCGTGAATGGCGGCGGCGACTTGGTCACATGAGGAAGAAGGGCGGGAGAAGATGACCCATGGCGGTTGGATCGGCATCGGGCGGCCAGGAAGAAATCGGGCGGCGTGGGTGCGTGTGAGCCGTCGGATGGGCATCCGACGGTGGAGAGAGGAAGGCGGGATGAGGGAGATGGGGCGGGTGGGTGGGCGGGGAAGAGAATAGGGTTGGGTCACAGAGTAGACTTTCTACCCAAGAGCATATTAGGTTTTAAATTGATTTCCTAATTTAAATAACCCGATTAAATCAACTAGGCTTTAGAATATGGTAATTAAGTTCCAAAAATTCTAGGAAAATTCACAGAAGTCTCTAGCATTATTCTGGACCTAAAAAAAATAGTTCCAACCTAAAGTTGATAATAGATTTTGAATTTAAATTTGTTTTGGCTTTACATAGTTTAAAGAAAAGCTTTTAAAATTTCAGAAAATTCAGCAATTCAAATAAGTTTTAAACTTTAACCAAATTTGAAATTTTGGGCTGCTACTTCATTCTAACTAGGTTGCGACCTACAATCGATATGGCTCTGATACCACTTCCTGTCGAACCCGAGTGGCGCTAAGGTGGCGAGGAGGTGGCAGCAAGGTGGCGACCACGCCGCCTCGTGGCGCGGTGGTGCTTTCGGGCGATAGGTCGCCAGCCCACGCCACGAAGAGCCCAACTGGTGCCAAAGGACGAAAAGCGACGAGGGGACTGGTGCGCAAGGTTTCGAGGACGCGACGAGAGGTGTTCACTAGTGGTGACGACGGAGGCAGCGGAGGAAACCGGTCGAAGGCGGCGATGAGGTTCCGACGACGGTTCGGTGGAGTGAGTGCGCGCACGGGGTGGCCCACACTCGTGCGAAGCCAACGGTGGAGGCGGCCGAGGCGGAGGAGCTTCCACAGTGGCACAAACTCTGGAGGCGCAAGCACCGGTTGGAGCTCATGAAGCTCAAAATCCGGGCGATTGAGGGAGAAAGAGAGGGAGTGGGTTGGGGGAAAAGGAAGAGGAGGCTAAGGGGCTCCTGGTGCTTGCTTTTATAGGCGCCGAGGAGGAGGAGAGAGGAGTTCAGCATGGGCGCGCATGTGCGAACTCTACCACCGCAGGGCATGGCACGGAGCACTCGGAGTGATAGGGGCAGGTGGGGTGGAGAAAAAGAGGGCAACGGGTGCGGCGGAAGTCCTAGCATTCAATGCGCGGCGACGGTGGTGGTAGGGATGAGCGAAGACGATGGGACTGGGGAGGCATGGTGATGCTCGCACGGTATGGGGGCTTCAACGGGCAGAAAGGGGCGAGGAAGACGACGCACAGGGGAGGCCGACAGGTGGGACCCACCTGTCGATGAGGGCGAGCGGAGGCGATGAGAGAGGTGCGGCGTTTTGGAACTGTCCGATTTTGATCGGACCATCCAAAATGATTGAAACATTCGGACCGTCTCGAATGTGTAAACACGATCGGGCCGTCCAAACTCAATCGAACGGTCCACAACACATGCAAACGTTCGGACCGTCCGAACCTCCCATCTTGATCGGGCCGTCCAAACTCGATCGGACGGTCCATAAGAGAGGAAGGCGCGGGCGCGAGGTTTGAGCAGCCCACGTGGGCCGCGCACATGTGCAAAGAGAAGTGGGGTGAGTGAGATTCGGCCCAAGGTGGATTTCCGATTTAGATTGATTATCAATTTAATTAATCTTGGTAATTCAAAAAGGCTTTAGAAAATAGTAAATAAAATCCAAAAATTATGAAACAATTCACAGAAATTCTCTCAGACATTTTGGACATAAATAAAATAGTTCCTACTTTTAATTGGTAATTAAATTTGCAATTAGTTTTATTTTGGCTTTGAAATAAATAGGAAAAACCTTTTAAAATTCCGAAAATCAATAAAATACTTAAGATAGTCTTTTGACTTTAAATCCAACAAAACCCAAGAATTCAAATAAACCAAATTTTGAATTAATTTAAGTTTGATTTAACTCATATCAAATTATTCTTATTTTTCTAAAATCTCAAGTTTAAGCTTTATTAATCCAATAAACCAAATGGTTAATTTTTAATTTGAAAATTTTTAAAAAGCCTCAAAAATCAGGATGTTACAGTGTCCGCCATTGCCGCCAACTCAAACCTTCCAAAACCCGGTCGAATCAATCGTATCTCCCGAAATTCTGCCGCCATAATGACTCTGCATCATAACCGCGCCCGTTACGTCCACCTTCTTTCCTTCTCCGACCATCAATTCCCTAGAATCCGCCTCTGGCCTGGCGAGGACCTTCTAGCGCCGCACGAATTCGTGACCTCACCCTTGCACTATAAAAGGATGCCCTAGGTGCGCTATCTCCACCACATCCCAATACCGCCACCCACCTCGCCCCAATCTTCTTGAGTTTGCCGGAACTTGAAGTCGAAGCCTCGTCACCCGAAGCTTTTCCGCCGTCGACCTAACTCCGTCGACACAAAACCTCTCATCGTCGGCCACTCCGTTGTGCTCCGCTGCCGCAAGGTAACGCATAAGGTTCAGCCTCATCTCCCCTTCTTTTTGCGCTCCTTCGCGTTGCTCGCTGTGGCACGTAGCGCCGACGACCATGGAGATCCGTGCCCCTCCTACAGTCGCAAACCCTGGTCGTAGCTCTTTCGACCAGGTGGTCGTAGTCCTGTCGACCAGTGTAGTCGAAAATCCTTCCGACCAGTGTAGTCAAAAATCCTTTCGACCAGTGGAGTTGAAACCTTTCGACCAGTGTAGTCAAAACCTCCATTCAATTAGTGTAGTCAAAATATCCTTCCGACCACGTGAAGTCGAAGAGATGACCAGTACTCGGAGGTGAACAGTACTCGGGAGGTGAATAGTGTTTTTGGAATTCTATCTGTTCTTGTGACATCAAAACTTTCGGATGTTCGTTCTCCTTCATACGAACTCCGATTCCGTCGATTCTTGTTTCTAAATCCATATAAATTCAATATCTACCTCCCAGAACTAAAATTATTTAATTTGGAGTTTATTTGTATTTTCATTTGAATTTATTTGTGTTTATTTGAATTTAGCTTATTTTCGCGTATAGATTTCGACGACTCAGGAGAATTTGAATTAGAAGAAGAAGATTCCTTTGAGAAAGACAAGTTATACCTTTGACCATGTTGATCCTATTATTTTAAATTAATTAATTCAATTTTAAATTATTATTGCATGCATAATTCTATTCAGTTATTTAAATTCCTAGTTAATCTAATTCCTTTGTATGGCCAATGTTGATGTTGAATTGTCATTCCCTTGTCACCATCATTAAAATAAAATGAAATATGAAAGATTATATGCTTAGATCATGCTTAGACCAAAGTCTTGAATTTGGGGAGTTTAGCCAAAGTATTCAAATTTCATTTAAATTGAGTCTATGGTATTGTCTTACCATGGAAGGTTTAGAAAATGCCTTTACTTGTGAAATAAAATGAAACAGTTTAGACTTGGGCATAATGGTTGTTGGTATGGTGCAAGTCGATGCACAAGATCGATCCATTTCTATGATCGAGTCTAGGGTTGTGGCATGTTGCCTAAGTCAATTAAGGACCGGTCATCGAGCCGCATCTTACTAAGCTCCACCGTACTACCACATGTTCTGAATGGGAAGGACTAGGCTTAATAATTTATAATACCTTATTGTTATTTGTGCCATGTTGTTGTGTGGGTGTCGGTTAGACAGTAATCCCACTTGGCGCAAGAGGGGGCTTCCGAAGGGTGGTTAACCCAATGGAAGTGAAACCTTAGCGGGCATGAATATTTTGGGGTAGAACATTGTAAAGGCATTGTGATAATCACTTCGTCGCACGCCTTCGGAAGCGTGTCATGGCCAACAGTGAAAGTTGATTATCTCTTGTGGGTGAAGTTGTACAACCTCTGCAGAGTGTAAAACTAGTCGAATATGTCCACGGTCATGGACATGCTGAGCAAAGCCACTCAAGTTAGAATTTGGTTTTGTTTTTAAAATGAATTTAGCACATGATTTTAGGATGGTAATCCTTGTGGAGAATTAGGCGATCAGCCATGTGATAGGAGGGTATCCTTCACCATTCATTTATGGAGGTTATCCACTATAAAAGTGGCAATTTAAAATTAATTTTAGCTATAGATTAAAAATTGCCTTGAAACTTAGTAGGAGTATTTAAAATTGAAAATGTTGCTTTATGCAAAAGAACCCTATGAGCCTCAATTGATTACACTTGCATGCATTATATTCTGTTATTAGGTGTAACTTGCGAGCACGGAAGTTGTGCTCACTCTTGCTGAATAATATTTATTCAGGTGAAGAATTTTATCAAGATGGTGAGGATTAGGACGAATAGGCTACGCCCCCAGACGATTGCCTGTGGCGAATTGTGTGGCTTACTTATTTATTTTGCTTCTGTTGTTTCTTTATATTTGGCCTTATGCCCAATGCTATAATAAACTCTGATTATCAGATAATAAATGCGTGATATGATTTTGCTATTACTTTTGTTTGACTATGTACACTAGCTATTCCTGGACTAGTATATGAAACACAGAGAAACCAGGATCCTTCATTCCCGGGTTTGACAAGAGTGGTATCATAGCCATATCGACTGTAGGTCATGGCCTTAGATTGGATAAAACCCTTAAGGACTTATTTTTTAAAACTAAAAATACTTTGGTCTTTCTAGTGTCATTCCTCAACCCTTCTCTTTAAAAATGGTTACTAACTCGTCTCTTTTTCAAAAATTGTAGATGGCCAAAGCACCCAACGCTGTTTCCCATGGGATCTTCGCTGGACACTGGGTTGTAGCACTCTGGAAGATGATGCAGCATCTGCACTTCCAGGAGAGGCCAACGTACCAGGGGTACAAGTACATGGTGGGCACTCAAGAGCGTTGGAGGGTAGAAGTAATATTCTACTCCAACCTGTAACCTAACACGGAGTTCCATATCTTCGATGCCCCGATGCAGCGTGGCTCCTTTCCCGAGGGTATCCAAGACGCTGCCAGAGAAGCTGTTCGCCGACTCCGCTACATCTACGATCACCGCTTCCACGGCACCGGATTCCACTACTGCCCGATGCACATTCCCACCCAACTCGGTAGTGTAGCATCCCAATTTTTTCCTTTTTCAGGCCTTTTTGAAAATTTTCAAAATAAAAATAATCATTTGATTTATCCTAAGTTGATAAAGCTTAATTTGAATTTTCATAAATTTAAAACAATTTAATGTGAGTAAATCAAACTTTAATTAAATTCTAAAATGATTTTAGTGGATTTTCTGGGTTTTCTTGGATTTTATTCAAGTAAGTGTTGTTTCTTGCAACCCGGTCTATTTTATTTCTTTTCCGTCTTCTGTCGTCATTTCCGACGCCGTCGTTGATCTCCCAGCGACATCGTCCACTCCGTTGAGTTTGCCTCGTGACGTTCTACGTCATGCTCCCTTTCTTTTCTCCATAGCACCACCTTGTTGACGATCAAGTCGCCGATCTTACGAAATAAAAAGAGGAAAATGCCAAAGAGTTCTTGGGAGAGAATGTGACTGCTCTTTTATTTCTATGAACTGGCTATTACAGGGGGTGCCTTCGACAAGGCAGTGGACTAATCCTAATCACACTGAGCGTAATGCTTGCTATATTGCAGAATCAGACTTGAAACATGAATCTAATGCCGATTGTTGTGCTTCAATCTGATGCCGACTGTCTTCTGCGCTCCATCTTTAAGTAACAGTCAAAGAGGTGGTAGTTGCTCCTTGAAGAGGCACCTGTTGGAAGTGCCGCGACTGGTCGGAGCGAGGCAGCGGTTGATAAAGTATCAACCATTCGGCTGTTGTGCATCTGTGAGACACACAACCGTAGGGTGGTTGTTATCAGTGTCTTTGGATTATGAAATGTCGCATGGTATGGACCAAATATGACATATGTTCCATTCATCACACGGTATGGAATATACTCGGAGTTAGATCCGGATGCCAGTTCATTGCTTCTACAGCGATATCCGTCGGGGATGGGTGCAGACCTCATCCCACTGTGTTTCCCACGATGTAACCTCTGGAATCCTTACGACCACAGGGGTCGTGAGCCTTAGTGGTTACGACCATGAATACATATGGTCTTTTATTATGTATTAAAGTAATACATTGATATTTTCATCCTCGTTAGCTAGCCCTCGAACTTTAAATGAATTGGCTATGTGAACACTTTTTCCCGATGAAGTCGTATCGGACAGACCCTCATTTAATGCCGTGACACACAAGGTGGAATGTATTCACTTTAAAGTTGAGAAACTGCCTTGGAACTCGAAGAGTTTTTCTGCCCGTTGGAAAAAAGGTTTTGTCTGTTGAACTTTTAAGTAACTCTCGATTGTAGTTAAGGAACTACGGTTATAAAATCCCTCCAACACAGGGCTTTAGGGTTTTTACGCCTCTAGCTTTTCCTTCGACTCCTTTCATCTTCTTACTAAGAATTTCTTCCGACCTCCTTTGTTCCTTTCGCCCAAATCCTTTTCCGACCACTGTTCTAAACCTAACCATGTCGGATTCGATTACTAAGCAGTTGGTTTCTGATCTAAGCGATAAGAAGCTCAAGGCTCTGGAAGATATTAGGATGCTTCTGGATAGGAATTTGATCAGATGGAGGTCAGCGGCCAAAGAACACTTTCCGAGCCATGAGGAAGGGGAAATCCCTATTTTCCTCGCCTACACTGAGTGTGTACTGAGGTTGCCGGCTCACAAATTCCTCTCTCAGGTCCTAGAGTATTATGGAGTTGAGTTGGTGAACTTAGCTCCAAACTCCATCACCAATATCAGCATCTTCGCTTATTTATGCGAGACATACCTGGGGATCCGACCATGTTTGAAGGTCTTCAGGTATTTTTATCGGATGGCAAAGTAGGGGAAGTCGGCGGCCGAAACTGGGGAGTGTTCGCTGCGCCTCCACGACGAAAAGGCCGATGAGTACATCCAAATGTACTCAAAATCTTCATGGTCGTCATGGAAAAAGAATTGGTTCTATATGACGGTGACGAATGATGATGGCCTCTACTTCATCGGCAAGAGGGCGAGCGAGAATATAAAGTGGAGGTCGACCGAGAAAAAGGAAGGTTGGGTCGAAAGGGTGGTCGATGCCATTCAAGAGCTCAATGCCAAGGGATTGACTACTTGGCACGTGGTTTGGGACTTTTTCTTGCGCCGGATTAGTCCCTTGAAACTCTGAGAGCATTCCCTGCTCTGGTATATTGGTTGTGATGAAGCGATCAAGGACTCAAAGGATGGTAAGTCTTGAAAGGCTCCGACCAATATGTTTTTATCTAGTTTATTATTTTTTGTCTTAACCTTGAAATCTCCTTGTCTTCTTGTAGTCCTCTCTTCTGATGAAGTTAGAGAGCGGATCAAAATGATTTCCACCAGGGAGCCTGATACCAAGGTTGTTTTCCCGGGCATTTTGGCTATTGTCTCTGAAGAGGAGAAACAAAGAAGACTCAAGGTAAATAACCACTTTTTCTTCATCTCTTATATATATATATATATATATATATATATATATATATATCCTCCGATCTACATATAATTTTGCTCTAATATGTAGGCGGTCGGATTGAGGTATACTAAATCTAGCAAGGATTTTTTTTATACCGTTGTTCCTACCGATTCTTGCTCAGAGACCGCACAAGACGATGGTCTTCTAGAGGTAAAAAAGAGCATTTGCAGAAAAAAGAACATATAATTTAGGTGGAAAATTACATCATCTGATTAAAACTTTGAATTGTAATTCAAAGAGAGAGAAAGAAGGTCTGCAAACCGGAGCTGCAGAGGTCATTGGCTCCAGGACGACTACTCATCATCGGATAGTTGCTACTATGGCAACTGTGCTGGATGCCGATGAGACCACACCCTCCGACCCCATAGTCAGGGATCTTATTATCGACCAGCTGGTCGAAAATATTGCTTCCGACCTTCAGTTGGTGGATGTGAGGGGTCTAACAAACCCTACCGATTCAGGATCGGTGAAGTCGGTTGAAAAGAAGAGGAAGGCGAGTGCGACGGATTTTGCTTCAGCGCGCTTCAAATTAAAGACCAAGAAAATGATCAGGCACGAATACATGAAAGGTCTTATGTAAGTAATTACCTCTGGTGTCTTTTAGAGTCTTGAACTTCTTTTTTTCTTGTCGTTGTAGATCCTTTGGTATTCTGGTTGATGACGACCAGAGCACCATTCAAGAGAAAGCTCCTGAATAGGTCGAGCCAGCCCCCGAGCAAGTGGCAGCACCAGTGCTTATTCAGGAACTTGTGGTAGCTCTAACCTTACCTACAGAGGTGGTGGTTCCAACCTCACCTACAGAGGTGGTGGTTCCTGAGGAATCTTAGCAAGTTCCGACCCTTGATGAGAGTTCTTCTTGCAGAGTCATCTTTCCTCATCGCTTCCGAATCTTCAAAGATGAAGATCCTAATGATACTTGGGGAAGAATTTCGAACCGTCAAGCAAAGACGAGTCCTGACTCTATTTTTGTTGAATACAACAACATGGCAATCCAGTTAATCTTCCACGACCACTTTTAAAAGTCTTTTCCTTAAGAAAAATACTTAAAGGAGTTTGCTATTTTTGTAGCATATGGTGGAGAATTTTGCTGTGGTCGGAGGACTAACCGAGCGAATAAATCTCTTGGAGAAAAAGAACTCCGAATTAGAAAATAAGCACTCTTTTAGTGTCTTCTTCTCTCCTTTACCATTTGACTCTTTTTCTTCTAACTAATTCTCCCATTTATCATGTTTGATAGATCCGGAGAAGCTTAAAGAAGAAGTTATAGCTAAAGAAGCTATAATTAACAAGCTTAAAGAAGAATATCAGAATAAGGACCGGTCGATCGAATAATTGTCGACCAGACACAAAGAGGTTCTTGAGACTATTGAGAAGAAGTGCAAAGGTACCCGGTCGTAAACTCGACTAGTATGCTTCCTTTTCCTAGTCGTATGTACTTATCTTTTGGTTTACTCGTACAGAGCAAACTCAAGCATTAAAGAGAACAGAAAAAGCTCTAGAGTTCGAGCGCGGCAAGGAGGCAGCTTTTGGGCAAAATCTTGAAGAAAAGGTTAAAGCTTTCAACAAGATGCTCTTCGATATGGGATCGAGAATGCAACTGCCCAATTTAGGAGATCCCATAGAGAAGATTAATTACCTTGGCCAACAACTCGAAGATTTCAGGAGTGTCCTCAAGATAACTCGGGAGAACCATCGCAGACCATGTTTGAAGCTGTCAAGAATGGAGTTAGTTTTTGCTTTGGCAAAACTGAAAGTCTCCGACCTCTCCATAAATCTTCAAGCTGTTGAGGAAGACTTCGACTGCTCGGGAGAGGAAACAACCAAAGTATTTGAGGAAATGACACCTCTCGAACACAAGGTTGCGGAGGAAATAGAGGTCGGGTCTCCAACACGCAACAACTAGTCCGGTGGCTCCGAAAAGTAAAAGATTATAATATTTTGACAGTTGTAAATAAAACTTACCTTTTATCATCAATGAAATCTTTGTTTTGTCTTTCTAAATTCACTTAATACTCATATATTTCCTATCCCCCGACTGCTAGTGTTTGTAGAAGAACTTTACTAAAGAAGCAGTAGACCAAGAAAACGAGCAATAGTGACGACCATGGTACAGAGCATATGCTGATTATGTTATAAAAAATGATCTAAGTATCACTAGGAAATCAATGTGGTCGGAACCAGCATGTGATTTCGATTAGTTTTAGGCCATTTCCATAATCGAAATACTGTGAAGTACCTTGTGTGGTTGGAAGATGGATAAGAGTTATATTGATTGATAAGAAAATATGCAAACATGTATGCAAAAAATGACAAGTGAACTTGTCTATATATCTTATCCAAAACTGGTCGTAAGGGTTGCTAAGAACTAGTGACTAAAAGAAACACTTCGCAAAATGTGTTCTTGCTCAAGTTCCGATTGGCAGCGAGAATTGTAAGAAATGGACCGTCGCTAGGAAGCTCCTTCCAGTGGGCAGGACCACATGCGAAAAAAGAGAGACTTCGACTAGGAGGTTTTTTGTGTCCCGACTAGTAGCCAAAATAGGAGTGGAATAGATTGTTGAAGGTAAGAAATGTAGTTCCCGAAATTTATAGCATGTAAAGTACTATATGTAATTGCTTGTATGATGCTCCTATTACTCGTATATTTCTTTAAGAAAAGAGTGTTGGTCATCCGTGAGAACCATTGTCTGAATGGTCACGACTAGGACCCTTACGGCATTTGACTCGTATGTTGTAGCCATAGAGTAATAGAGATCCTTAGAAAGGATATCGGAGCGAATTTGGTCTTCTTCGACCAATGAGGCAACAATAGTATGCAAACTAGATGATAAGATAGACATATAGACAACATCATTCATCAGAAAGTAAAGGAAGTGCATCTTTATTAATAAATTGAAATAATGGAAAATACAATTATACAAAGAACTTATGCAATTGGTCAATATTCCAAGAATTAGACAAAACACGCACATCTGACATAGCTAGTCATACCGAACTAGGTCTGGTTACTTCGACCACAGTGTATGGACCTTCCTATTTGGGAAAAAGTTTATTGTGATTAGCCCGGTTCTGAATTCGTCATAAAACCAGATCACGTACAGCTAGGCTGCGAGGTTGTACCTTACGACTGTGGTACGTTCGCATAGCTTGTTGGTAAACTGTCGATCGTATGAGGGCTTGGTTTTGTCGTTCTTCAAGGAAATTGATGTCGTCGAGTCTTTGTTGAATCTGATTGTTCTTATTGAAACAATCAGTTCGAGCAGAGCCAAATTTCAGTTCTAGAGGAAGCATGACTTCAACACCATAAACCAGAAAAATGAAATTTCACCGGTCGCACGACTTGTCGTGGTTCGAACGGCCCATAACATAGAAGTTCTTGAACCCAAACTCCTAACCGTTTGATTAACTGGTCAAACACTCGGCATTTCACTCATTGCATTATGATACCATTGGCCCGCTCAACTGCTCCATTGCTCTGCGGATAAGCAACAGAAGCGAAATGTATCTTGATACCGAGATCCTCGGCGAATTCCTAAAAATTTTCGCTAAATAATTGGGTACTGTTGTCTGTGATTTTGAGTGGGGTTTGTAGGATCGTCCGTGTCTTCATATATGCATACTTGGGTGTGGACTGTGACATGGACGACCAGCTATGTTCTCTAGTGGCAAAACCAGGTGATGTGTCGGCCACGTGGGCAAAACCACCATCAAAACCAACCTTAGGGCTTATTTGTATACATTATGATCCAACTCAATCCCTTCGGATTGATTCGGAATTTGAACTAAAATCCCTTCTAATTCGAAGGGATTGGTTCTAATCTCTCTCTATCCAAACAAGCCCTTAGAGGATTAAGTAAACTGATATTGCAACTTTAGAGGGTCAAGTAAGACGAAAAATATTATAGGGGGTTAAGTGGACCGACGCGATAGTTCGGAGGAGTAAAATGAATTTTTTTTTCTACCAAACTATGTGTAGTTTTGTGAAATACAAACTAAAATGTTTAGTTTTTTTATAGTTATGCTAAAATACGTGAAATTTTCCGAAATTTACTAAAAACACGTGCAACAAGTAAAATAATCCTTTGAAAAGCTAGTTAGAGTATGGATTTCAATCAAACGGAAGTTCTAAGTGGGATCTAGCATTATATTGTTTGCTTTTTTTCAGCAGAACTACACCAAGTAACCGGTAGCTGATAGACCACGGAGTCTCCAGTCTGAGCTCTCAGAGGCGCAGCACTGGCATACATCATTTGATCGCCTATCGCCTAACAACCAGGGGTACATTCGATATTTCTCCTACTAATACATCATTTGATCGCCTATCGCCTAACTATCAGGGTACATTCGATATTTCTCCTACTAATACATCATTTGATGGCGGCATATTTGGTGGACAAGAGCACTTTCGTGCACATAGGGACATGACCGATCCGAGCCATCCATCGCGAGTTATGCGGCTAGGATCAAGGCTTCCTCTCACCCGCCACCACTTTGCAGAAACACCCCCGCCATCAACCAGGTCTCGACTCGCCCCTCCCCATCGATTCCCCAATCCTCCACTCCCCTGCCCCATCGACTCGCCGCGCCCCCGCCCCGTGGTCACCGCGTCGTGCCACCGCCCGTCCGCACCACGCCAAGTCGCAACTCGCTCTGGGCCCTACGACCGCCCCTGGCGCCCCGTCTGCACCGTGCCAACTCGCCTACGCCCAGTTGCCCTCGCCGGCGGAGGAAGAAAGCGATAAGAAGCAGGAGGAGGAGGAGGTGGACCATGTGGTGCTCCCGGAGAAAGCGATATGGCTGCTAATATCACAAACACAAAGGCACCCTCATTCCATGTACCACTCTGGTTGATTGAAATATATGGGTGGATTTCAGTTTTTGTTTCTCGCATCACTGGAAATCTCCCACTTATCAGTTCCCTTGTATGTCCAGTATTCTCTATTTCCAGTATTTAAGTTTATTGTTTGCAGGTAACTCATGCTGTTAATTTGATTCTATGTAAGCTGTAATTGCATAAGTAGTTGATTGAGGCATCTACTGCATTGAAAACAAGGTAATTCCAAATGTTGTATGAGAATTCCAAATGCTCTATGTAAAGTGTTTTTTTGGAACATTACCCTGGTCAGGATTTAAGAATGGTCTCACCTTTATCTACTTTGGTGGAAGATTCTCGAGATGTATTACTACTGTGTTGTAAAAATTCTAGCTATTGTGTTGTCCTAATAGAAGCATGTACCTCAAATCTGCTTTTATGAATGGATGAATAGAAGCATATACTTGAAGCATGCATATTTTTTGTGAAATTTTGTACAGGATTTCTGTTTATGAGAATTGGAATGTGGTTGTGTGCTGCCACTTTAGTCGGTAATATCCAGCATGGACTGTAATTTCTTATTTTTGTGGAACCAACTCAAGCTCTTGATATGGGCTCCAATCACAGATAGCAGCTGCAAGCAACAGTATCAGGATGGACAAGAAAACTTTTGCAAACACTAATGAACAGTATCAGCATGTAGGAATCAAAATGGGATATTACATTACATACATCATGGTTCATACAAATTGAGACCCTTGCTTCCATTCACATTTATACAACAAAATCTTAGTTCATACAAATGCAAACTACAAGCAGGATACAGATTTCTAAAGCTCATACATTCACATTGAGGCCCTTCGAAAATACATTCCTGAAGCTCATACATTCACAGTATCAGGATGTAAGAATCAAAATGAGATATTACATACATCATGGTTCATACAAATTGAGGCCTTGCTTCTATTCACATTCATACAACAAAATCTTAGTTCATACAAATACAGACTACAAGCATGATACATATTTCTGATGCTCATACATATCAGGATGTAAGAATCAAAATGTGATATTACATACATCATGGTTCATACAAATTGAGGACCTTGCTTCCATTCACATTCATACAACAAAATCTTAGTTCATACAAATGCATACTATAAGTAGGATTCCTGCTACAAAACCTTCCCAAACTCAAAAAGGGTACGCCTTACAGCATCCCCGAGCCTATCGAGAATCGCCTGAACATCACTGATCACACCATCCCCAGAACTTCCCAAGCACATTTCCTTCATTTCAGGGATCACCTCCACAAATGCCTCATACATGTCAAGAATCCGTTTCTCTGGGGAGCGCGGGGGGGGACACCACGATCCCCAAAGTTAAGAATCTGCATAATACATCCTTTGGTGGATTCAATAATACATCCTTTGGTGGATTCAATGAAGCACTCCTCCCTGAGCTCGTCAAACACAGCGAGCACCTGGTCACAGAGGCGGCGCTCACCAGCGAGTAGCACACACACGACCGCCTTGACCCTTGCACCCAATTCTTCATCTTGTCGTTGAGTCGCTTCCACTCCACGCTACCGCACCTCGTCGATGATGAGGCGCCGACGCCGAAAGCACGAGAAGTACTCATCGAGTAGGTCACGCCAGATACCGCAATACGCTGCCGGCGAAGCTCACGCTGCAGCATTCCCGTCGGCGCCATCCGGTCGGCGATTGCGCTGCAGTCGCCGACAACCTCGGGCGACGGGTCGAACACCGGTCGTTGAACAGTTCCCAGGGGCCGCCAGCGCGGTCTCCCAGACAAAGATCGGCTATGCGACGCGGCGACATCGAACTCAGAGGTGTCGAGGTCCTCCATGGACCCGAGCGAGAGTTGGCGGATCGAGAAGAAGAGGCCCGTGGGGTCGAGCGGCACGGCACCGCGTGGCGGACCATGAGGTGGCGGAGCTCCTCCTCGAGGCGCGCCATGGCAAGCTGGACGCGAGCGGCGACGCGGCAACCGGATGGGCCAAGCACTAACCCTAGCTATGGTGTGGCCAGATCAAGATCCGCCTCATCCTTCTCGTTGGCGCCGGTGGAAGTGGAGGTGCGCCGTCGGAAGTGAAGGTGCGGCAAGACCTCCGCCGATTTGGGGACTGCTCTACAAACTTGTGGGCCAGCATCCTGCACAAAAGAAGATAAAATGAAAGACAGACCGGATGGCGCGTTAAATCAATTCAACTAAAATACAATAAGCAATGGGAAAATTATAAGAGACCATGCATATGAAACAATGGGAGTTAAAGTTTTGTTCAAATTCCATGCGAAATTTATCCAAATTGCTGCATTGTTCATTAGACAATTCCTAGAGTCTGTTCTCCTCTATGGCTCGAAGAATCGAGGATGAAGTTGAAATGTTGAATAGCATTCTCACATATTCATTGCACATCGGAAAAGTGGAGAATAATATATGTATTGTTCAAGGGTTCAAAACGGCTATGATATGATACATCTTGAATTCAGTAAAAAAAAAATTAATGGGAAGAATGGCCTAAGCATCAGAGATTTTCTGCAGCAGTTGCATGCAAGATAGTAATAGCACGTACATAATTTTTCATTACATGTCAAACAAAAAGGAATTCTTAGAAGAGCCAATGGTGCAAGTCAGTATTCAGATACATGGGTACTATGCTTTAAATTTCAGAACATGCACTTTAACACTAAACAAGTCCGCATTTCACTGTGTTTTTCTAAGGAAAAAAGGTGTGCGCAAAGCAGGTGAATAGGAATGTTTAAAACTGGACCAGTTGAGTGTGTATTCCCTGGTCTTTCCTGGAAAGGGCAGTCAAAAAACTACAGGCGCATCAGGAAATTAAATAGGCCACTGCAATATGGTGGACTTCTTGCACCCATCAACAAACTGAAGGAAAAATCATGGCACACATACTTCTTCCTTGTGCATTTTTACGAACTTCTAGAACAAATCACTATGGGACAATGCTACCAGCTTTTTACTTATTTGCTACTTCAAGCCAAGATCTGCAATACAATCTTGATCGAGGATGTATCAAAAACAAACATATTACCTCCATTGTCGAATAACTTCCGTATCTAGTTCACGATCCAGGCTCTTAATCTCCTCATTATCATCAACAACCAGTTGGCTCATGTCAGATTTCAGAAAGGATGCATATAAAGATACATATGTCTTCCGAAGTTTTGCATTTCTCAATAGTTGCTCCCAAGAAAGATTTCCACTGCATTCATAAGACACACCAACACGAAATAATTTGAGAAAATCGGATGCACAGAAAAATACACCATGTAACATTAGATGATATAAAGTAAAAGCAAACGCAACATCAAACAAATATAATTGACTATCACTGGTGCTTTGGGCATTACTCGGAAATAGAAAAAGATCCAAGAGTATTGTACAACACAAAACAATAATGCCTCAAATCAATTGCCAAGACTATAAAAACTGGTGCTGCTCGACTGCCCTGTTACTGCTCAACTTCTTTCTTTCTTTTCTACATGAATGTTGCAGCTGTGCACAGCATGCTAGTACAGTTCTATAAAGACCAATTTATCAGCTCATACAGACAAGCAAAAGACAAAAGCAAGACATGAGTGTTAGTCCCAGCATGATTAAAACAAATGCTGAAATGCATGTAGGATTTCTTGTAAACTAAACCCAAACATAATGACCATCCCTCCAGAATATAGACACTACCATGAGCTATGTAGGAGAATATCATAATTAAAAACTGATAAACAGAATACTGATTCATGCTAATAAATAACATATATAATCCATATACAAAGTGGAAGCCAGAGAGATGTATAGAATCTACATACCTTGCTTT
Organism: Phyllostachys edulis; assembly: GCA_036346405.1. Classification (NCBI taxonomy): domain Eukaryota; kingdom Viridiplantae; phylum Streptophyta; class Magnoliopsida; order Poales; family Poaceae; genus Phyllostachys; species Phyllostachys edulis. The sequence continues at coordinate 3,953,199 of CM070557.1, read as the reverse complement.
CTTCATTTCGTGAGTCACTACCTTGTATGCGTACTTCCACCAAGATCTTGGATCAGATTTCACTGGTAAAGATGACTGGTAATGCGCATATCTCAGCCATTGATTAAAAGAAGAAAAATTATCAGCCATCTTCAAGATGTCCCTGTAGCCATCCTGAAGAAAATGGTGTGCTATTAACGATGCCATTTGGCATAAGAGAGAGAGAGAGAGAGGGGGGGGGGAGAGGGAGAGAGAGGAAAACAAGAGTACAAACCTTTGACAAAGACATAGTAACGTCATCCAAATCAACAGCAGCATTTTGCAATGCTTGTCCAATTTTCTTTGCTTCATCAAGTTGTACCTTTGTATATTTTGCTTTGCCAGATATAGGTCGTAAAATGTAAGTGTGCGTTTCTGAAGTAGGACTAGAACTATCCTGCTTTCTGAACTCAAAATCCTGAAACACATTTGATGAACCAGCACAGATTTGTCAAGTGAAAGCTGAGAATAAAATGATTGGATGTAAGCAATGGAATTGCATAAGACTTTTCAGCAACTGTCTACATGCATATTTATATTCTCAGGCACCAGATATTTTTAGGGGCATTTGCAGATTTGCCACACTAATTCATCTGCAATTGCCAAAATATCACTCTATGTCTCACTGACATGTGGGGTCTGGTGCCACACCAGTTCATGTGCAATTGCCAAAATATGATATTTTGGCAATTGCACATGAACTTAATGGCAAATCATCAATAATCCCATATTTTTATTAGCAATTAAATACAATTGGCAGCTACCTGACTCCATTCTGAAGGCAGTAAATCTTCCCAGAGCTTATCCACGCTATCAGAATCAAAATACAGCGCCAGACTCTCAAGTTCAATGGACTGCAAAACCATTTACATATAAGCTACAGCAAGAAACATATAGCAAGGAAGTTATACAAGACTATCAGAAGGAAAAAAGAAGAGGCAAAGTAAATGAATCTGCAAGAAGAATATGCCAATTTTTCCGAAATCAAAAGGATGTATTAACTGTTGACATCAACACATTTCACTACTAGAAGTGCAGAAAGATTTATGTCAAAGGCATCTACAACAAAAATGAGCAAAATAACAAAAGAATTACAATTGTTTGTCTCTGTCTCTCTGACACCTAAATACCTAATATTGTTCACAATAACATTCTATTCTGTAATCCAAAAGTGAACGATGCACACATTTTTAAAAATGAAATATACTTTTATCTATCAAATGCCATAGAAATTGGTGTTTCCTCATCCTCACTTTCCTTTGGAAAAAGAATTTTTTTTAGATAATGGAAGAGAAAAACTCTTCCGGCCTCTGCATCCAGGATGCATACAGCCCAACCTTTGGAAAAAGAATGATCCATGGGTTGCAAAGAGATATCCAGATTCCCAAAAGTAACCAGCAGCCATGAAATGTTATCAAATTAATGATGGAACCAAAATGTGGAAGTTAGGAACAATATACCTTCTTCACTCGGTCCAAATCTCCACCAGTGGCAAAAGTCTCCTTTCCAAGGTCATCCACAGTAACTGCTGACAGCTTCGAAAGTACCAAACCTGCTGTGAAAGGGTGGCCTGGATTGCTACAGAAACAAGTCATGGACCTCATGGTATTCTTATTTGCATTCTGAAAGAGAAACCCACTAAGAAGAAATTTAAGTACCTCTCTATGTCTTCATATCTGATATGAATATTGCTGATGGACAACTTGATGTTCCCAATTACAGTGCTAATGAAAGACCCAAGCCATCACGAATTCTTCAAGTATAAAAAGTTCCAGTCAGAAATAAGTGAAGTATTCTAAGATGATCAGTTCTCAACCACACAACAGCAGGCAAAAAAATGTAGCCTAGATTGACTATCCAAACCATTAGGTGGTCCATTATCACAATTCACAAATATACACAGACAGTACTAAAAGGGCTAAGTGTCAACACGTACCAGTTGAGATTTCAGTTGTTGTTGGCTCTCCAATAATTTGATTTCCATTTCCTGTGTAAACCAACAGATCAGTAATGCATGGTTCTGGCATTAATTGCGGAAATCACTTAACTATCATCACAAATTCCTTACCCTGACTCTACTTCTTTTTGCCTCTTGGACAGCATCCTCACTGCAACCTTCAACATGTGTTGCTGGTTCAGCTGATATAAAAATCCGATCAAGATAAACCAAAACTGGCTCTTGGCCAAGCCTGCTCCATGGGACCTAATAATCATCGATGCGATCATCCGTTAGCTCATTCCTTCATATTACAGAGAAGCATAACATCATACATTAAGGCAAAATAATTCTGCTAAACTGAAGCCATTACTACAAACCTTGAGCTTCACTGAACCAAGGAAACCAGCTTTGACTCTCACAGGTAACTTCAATGAATTGAGTGCCTCCGGCTTCAACTGCATGTTGGTGAGTTCTACATCACCTGAAATAGTATTGAAGAAAACATAATAACATTAAGTAGCAGATATGGCCAATATCATTGATAAAACAGGCTCGACAGCTAGCAAAAGGAAAACAAGTGTTTTGTCAAATTGAACAAACAGAGTCTGTATCTAGAGAGATATGGCCAATATCATTGCTCAAGTCCATGCTGAAATACCACAAACGCAGCTTTACAAAAACACTGTGAACCTTCACAGCACTGCCTAGTCGCTGCTAGACATCTCAGCACCGTAACTGCTGGAACAAAAACTTACAATATGAAATTTCATTTCGCATGTGGTTCACGCAAGTATTCCTGCCTCAGCATGTAATTACCGACAAGTCGACAACATTTCACAACATACACATCAATGCCCATCAAACTATATACCAAATCAGCTTCCACATGCCACAACATAAACGGATTTGCTGCATAATTCCCTCTGCACTAAAACCAGGACCACTTAAAAAACAAACGCAGCATAAAAGGTTTCGTGATCGCACGGCGAACGAAATTGCAACAGTGAAGCGTTGCAAATTCATCGCACTCACCAAATTAACTTGCGCCTACCACAGAAGTAGTTCAAATCGCTACCAATTCCTTCCCCACTGCAACCATCAGAAACAAACACAAGGCACCGAAAAAAAATCAGCCAGTGCCCAGACGCCAGCCACAAATCCAATCGCGACACCAAAACGGAGCATATACATCAAACTACGCTCAGACTCGACATCGTAACATCCAAAACTATACGAAACCGCTGTTCCATGGCAATTTGCCGCTACTAGTTAAAAAGCGAACCAAACCAACCGCAACCGCTTTCCTGATCGCGCGAGGAATCGGACCAAACAACCAGCGAAACCACCGATGCGTTTCGAATGGAAGCGTGTCGTCGGCGGATGGGGAAGGGGGAAACGAACTGCTCGCTCACCTCTCCAGACGCCAATCTTAAGGGCCTCCTTGCTGAGCCCCCGGACGTAGTTGCCGATGTACTTCTGCAGCAGGAAGGTGACCTGATCCTCCAACATCTCCGCCGCCGGCAATCGGCGCTGCCAGCCAGCGCCGCTGAAACAAACCCAAAAATTCAGAGATTTCAAAAAAAATTGAATCTTTTGGTTGAATTCGGATTTCATTCCCTTTTTGGCAATTCCCAACCCCTTTTCCGCTTTTCTTTTCGGTCATTGCCGCTTTCCCCAATCGGTGGCGCACTTTGCCCGTGCGCCTTCCCCCCTTTCTTCCTCCTTCGGTGTCACTCCCGCACGTCATCGTCGCGACGTCACTCCCTTCGTCACCCGTCACCTCCCGGCCTTGCTCCAGTAGGAAGAACCAGGCCACCTCCCGCGCCACCTCCTTCCTCCGCCTTCAATGCGCAGACGCCTCTGCCGCCCAGCACCGCCGCTCCATCCCCGCTCGCCGCCACCTCTCGCCCCACTCCAGTTAGAGAGCACCGCCACCGCAGCCAAATTTCACACGCCATCATGCCGCATTTCCCCTCGGCGTCGCCCAAACGCTGTGAGTCAAGACACGCCACGCCCGCCGCACCAAGGCCGTGACCGCTCCCACCATCTCCATTGCCATATGAAAGGTCACCCCTGGCTCCCACTCTCCCTCACCTCCCACCTCCGCACCTCCCCTTGCTCCTTCTCTCCGAACGCCGGCCGGATTTCAAGAGTCGCCGCCTTCTCTTCTTCTCCGAGAGGCAAGCCACCGCCTCCCTCTTCCACTCCCCCTTTCTACCACCCCAACATCACCCCCTTCCCTTACCGACCCCTTCCCTACCACCGACGCTACCATTTCCCCTTCACCGTCGCCACCGCAATCCCACCAAACCCCACCAAGACAAAATCCAAAAGTGAGGATGCACCTACCTCAACAGAGCCTCACACGCCTCCACGCTTGCCGCCACCGCCACCACCACCGGAGCGCCGTTAGCCTCCTCGCTCCCTCCGCCCTGCTCGCACACGCCAAAGAGGCGCTCTAGCCCAAGGCCTTAAAGGCAGTATGCGTATGGGCCGTTGGGTTTTGGGTAAAGAAAGCGAACGGGTTTTACCAAATATCAGAGCCCATACTATTCATTTCAAATCTGGCCTTTTACTGTTGACACTGTTCACATGAAATGCTGTTCATAACCGAAAGTAGGATTGTTGTTCCTTAACCAAAATTAGGGTTTTACTGTTTATGACATATTGCATGCATAAACAGTAAAAACGATACTATTCACCGAAACTCTAATTCGACATTTTATATCCATTCTGATCATCTTGAACCCAGAAAGCCCATTCTTGACTCTGACCAGCTATACCTAGCTCCTAATAAATCATTTTACCTTTTTATATATGATTCATTATCCCTTTACAATATTTTTGTTGTACTTGGATTCATCTCACAACTTCGTTCAATTCAATTAAACACAAAATAAATACCCATTCTCCACACCACCTTTCTTTAAGTTTCTTTTTTATTTTATTTACTTGCGTGTTGTTCCCAGCTCATTTCTTGTCGAGCTGGATTTTATTTGGTTTGTTTTATTGTATTGTTTCTCGCTAGGTCACAACTTTGACGACGAGGCTCCAGAAGACGCCGGAAAAGACCAGAATCTAGAAGATTTTGTCCAAGGAGGCAAGTCGCATTCCTTGATCATTTTAAGCCCATTTTTCATATATTTACATTATTACTTTCATTATTATATTTGTGCCAATTACTTTAATTATTGAAATAATACTTTTGAATGACATGATAATTAGATAATTCCTATTACCTCACAGACAAACCCACCTAGCACTTGTAGGCCATATTTACCTTGATAAGGTTAAAATCCTTTGTAAGCCATATTTACCTTGACAAGTTCACATAAAATATTAGCTATATAAGTAGCTTTGTCACACAAATGTGTTTATCAATCAAAAGAGAGTGTTGGCGGTTCGCCATTGGTTTTGGTGAAGAGTTGAGGGTTGTGTCCAGGAAGTTGGACAACCCAATAGACTTGTGAAAAAGTGAGTCTGAGGTGAGGCCTGGAGGATGGACAACCACGTATTGGTGTTGGTCCATCGCTTCACTATAAGACAACTAAGGACGAGAACTTTGTGCCACAGTAACAGACACAGAAAACCGCTCAACCACAGGTGTTGTCATTACTCTCTGGCTTAGTACACTGCTCTTCCAATTGAATATCTACAGTATCGAGAATGAGACAGGAGTGGGCCTAAGGAGGCACTCGCTGGTCTACACAACGGTAGGTGCCGTCAGCATAGGGGTGAAAGATCCATTGGTGCTGGTGGAGTCTCCCGAGAATTGTATGGTCCATAGACCTACCGGGTAGAGGCTAAAAAGGATGAACGGTGAAAAGGTTTGTTATCTCAACTCAGTTGCACACTAACGTGTTGCGTGTATATTGCATGACAGTACGAGTTTGAGATATCTTGTGGGTAAAGTTGGGCAACTCTGCAGAGTGTATAATTAAAAGTATTCGAATACACCGTGCTTCCGGTTAATGAAGATGTGTTAATGGGTGATTCCAGTAACAAAGGCATACGTAGAGTTTTTGAGATGTTAAGTTGGCAATTGAGTTTGTTGAGAAACCCCTGATATCATTATTTATTGTTTTACTGTTTTAAATATAAACTGCTTTAATTGCAAAATGCATCCACATATGCCTGATAAGGTAAACCCTAACCATCCATTGAACTCCTTACATGTAATTATTTAGTTTTTTCATGTGGCTTGTTGAGTACAGAAGTTGTACTCATTCTTGCAATATCTGCAAAACATCTACAAAGGAAACCTGGGAAAATGCAGAGGATCTTGTTGAACAGGATTTTAGTGGATCCACGGATGGCAGTGACTACTATCATTAGGTCTCGACTGCGCTCAAGCGTGCCTGTGGTTTGAAGTTCTTTTGTCTTGTATTATATTAACTTTGGGTTTGGATACCCGTGTCAATGTAAAAACTAGCTGTTAAGCCTTATCCTCGTGTAATAAAATATTGGTTTTTGTTGTAATCGAAAGTTTGCTTAAGACACTACTTACTTCGCAAATGTACATCCTGGACAGTTGTGAAAAATTTAACAGTCCCATAATTTAGAGACGTTACAGCCGCCACCGCGAAACGGGCCAAAGGGGATGGGGAGTTTTTGGGTTTGGGGCTCTCTCGGTGCCTAGCGCTTCCGCTTGGCGTGAGAGAGGAGGCTGGACTTAGTAGTAGGGATGAAAACGGATCGGATAGTTTCCAAACGATTCGGACGGAAGCGGATTCGGATAATTTTCGGATCGAAAACGAATTCGGATTTTTTTTGTCGGAAACGAATACGATAGGCATGCTATCCGGCGGATACGAATACGGATTATCCGGATAAGATGAAGTCCGGATATCCGGATTTTGGCCCAAAAGAGAAAAGGAGATTTTAATTGATTTCAGAATTTCAGAAAATGCAACAAATCAAATAGCCTTTTAGAAAATAGCAAATAGAGTTAAAAAATTCTAGAAAAAACACGAAATTCCTTGAATCATTTTGAACTTAATAAAATTAATTCCAACTTAAATTTGGTTTTTATTTTTGCACATAAATTATTTTAATTTCTAAAAAAAGGAAAAACCTTTTAAAATCTAGAAAATTCAAGAAATTAATTAAAATTTCCTTTTTCACTTTAAATCCAATAAAATCCTAGAAAACTCAATAAATTTTATTTTTGATATTAAAAACTAGGAAATTAAATAATTGACTTTATTTTATTATTTTCTTATTTTTAACCAAGAAAACTCTTTTAAATCTCAAAAATCCAATAAAATAATAACTTTATTAATTTTATTTTTGGTAACATACTTAAACTAAGTGTTATGTTTGTGATAAACTAGTTAATGCAGCTTGCTAGTGCCAATATTATGTGTGGTTACTGAAAATATGAACAATTCGTGAATATTTGCATCAAATAAACTAGTTATATGTTTTCGTTAATTTCTGGCATACAATTTAAGGGGTTTTCATGTTCCGAAAAATATCTGCGGCCGTATTCGTTTCAATTCGTATTCAGTATTATTCGTATCCGTATTCGTATCCGGATCTGGGAAAAAATATGAAAACAAATATGGCAGAACCGTTATCCGTCCGTATCCGATCCGTTTTCACCCCTACTTTGTAGTATCAGTAGCCTTCCAAGAAGTCGAGAAGGGGAGGACCGGAACGGAAGAGATGGCTAGAAGGTGGCGCGGATGTCCGGATTGCCCTCGCGGGTTGGGGATTATTTACGGATCGCACCTGAGCAAACAGGAAAACAGCAAACCTTCTCAACCTGACTCGTGGGGAGTAGGGATGGCAACGGGGCCATTCCCCGTCGGGGAGTGGTGGACCATCCCCATCCCCGTGACAAGAAAAAATCCCCATCCCCATCCCCATCCCCGCTGTCGGCACTATTCTTCCCCATCCCCGCCCCTGTCAAGTTATCAGGCCCCATCCTCGTCCCCATTCCCTGCCGCTTGCAGATCGCCATTTCTGAATTTTAGCTGCAGCAAAGAGAAATTTCTCAAGCTATGGATATGGGGCGGCGGCTGGGTGGGAGTGAATGGGAAATGGGATTAGAGACTTAGGGTTATGACTTATGCTATACAAACGGCAAAGACAGAATGATGCACTTTCGGTTGGTGGGCTAGGCTATGCTATGCATCGTGTTATCACCTTATCGGGACCCATCGAGTAACGGGGATGGGGAGCAGGGGAACATCCCCGTCCCCGCCAAACCCGATGGGGAATGTTTTTCTCATATTAGTATCTCCGTAGGGAATGAAGTAGTCCCAAACCCGTTCCCTAATAGGTGAATTCCCCATCGGGGAATGGGGAATAGGGCCCCATTACCATCCCTAGTGGGGAGCACCCGTACGGAAGAGATGTCCGGAATGCCCTCGTGGGTTGAGGATTATTTACGGATCGCACCTGAGCAAACAGGAAAAAAAACTAACCTTTTCAACCTGATTCTGCTGTCAGTGCGTTTACTCTGCTGCCAGTGCGTTTACCTTATCACGCTTACCTGGATAACTTCACGTTTACCTGTCACGCTTACCTGGATAACTTCACGTTTACCTATCACGCTTACCTTGATAACCGCCGAGCCTCTCCTTGTAAGAACTACTCCAACAAGTCCATCCGATCGCCTATCGCGCCCAAGCTCAACCCAAGCTCGCTTCTGCTAGAAATGGCTGCTCTCCTTCCTGTGAGCTGGAGCCGCCCACGTCCGGGATGGTACAAGCTCAACTTCGACGGATCGGTGTACCACGATGGCTCCGGGCGGGCCAGCATCGGCGGCGCGATCCGCGACAGCGACGGGCTCGTCGTGGCCGCGTTCGCCGAGCGTACGGAGCACGCGGCGGTGGGCGTCGTCGAGGCCCAGGCGATGATCCGTGGACTTCACCTCGCGGTGGAGATGGGTTGCGACCGTCTGGTCGTGGAGGGTGACGACCTTAATCTCGTGCGGCAGCTGCGCGGCGAGTCGGAGCGGACGAGGAGCCCGTGGGCCTTGTACGACGAGATCGTGCAGCTCCTCAGCAGCTTCCGCTTCTACGAGGTGCGGCACGTCTACCGCCAAGGCAACCAGGTGGCGCACAAGCTGTGCCGCCAGGCGTACAAGCGCCCGATGGTGTGGGCGGGGCTGATGCCGTACCGGCTGGCCGTGCCGTACGCCGTGCGGGAGAAGGTCAAGGCCGACCGGCGGGGCGTGGTGCACGAGCGTCAGCATCGGCGACACTGACGGAGGCGCGCCAAGATTTACCATCGGACGGCTTCCAGTTCCCGGCCGGTGACGACCCGTGAATTACCGTCGTCATGCCCAGAAGCGGTCAGGCCGGCTCGGCCCAGGATCACAGACAACACCAGTCCGGCGTGCCCAGGAGATCGACGCGACAATGGAACGTTTACTGGTGCTGCATTGGAGGAAGATTTCTGGACTGTGGGGCCGGCTGGCAGTGGAAGTGAAGGGAAACAGTTTTGAGCGAATTTTTAAATCTAGATTCCTAACTCCAAAAATTATGTAAATTTAGGGGAAGATTTACAACACACTGCATATTATTATGTAATTGTTTCATAATTTTATGTGCTATGTATTTTTCTCTAAAATTCTTTCAAGTTCTTATTTTCATGCATCTTTATTATTTGATTTAAGAAATTAGTAATACATGATTTAATTAACTTTTCCTATTTTACTACCAGCATAAACTCACCAAGTTTGGATTTTCATTTATTACATTTTGTTTCAAGTTGTTTTGATCTTTAATTAGTTTTATATTCCTGCCATTCGATTCTTTAAGGTTTTCATTTCATGTAATATTTCAAGGGTAATACTTCGTTATGATGATTCACTTGCACCTGATACTATTGCTTTTAGAAGTTTGGTTTGTAGGGTTTTCACATTTATGGTTTCTGTTACTAGGGTTTAGGGTTTATGTTTTCTGTTGTACATTACTTGTGCCGACAAAAAGAAAAATGAAATTCAAGTAACTCCCAAAAATGCAAGCAAAATGATGGCAACAGATAATCATATAAAAATTTTAAAAAAAAATCCCACATTTTTGTATTTTTGCATTTTTGGGATGTTACAAACCCTAACCCCCTTAAAAAGAATCTCGACCCCGAGATTACGGTAGGATGGAAAGAAGAAGATAGAACGAGGAGGAAAAGAGATGGAGCGGAGGATGCTGACGCTATCCTAGCTGCTTTGCTTGCTCTTGGTGTGGCTTCTAAGCATTGTTGTCTTCTGTTTTCCTCATGACAGATACGAACTTCTTGTTGATGGATTGACAGTAATTGCCTATATCCGAAGGAGTAGTTAGGCTTGGTCATGTCGGTAGCTATATTCCAATCATTATGTCCTATTTTCCTTAAGGTAATTCAATTATTTTCTTTTAGCCCGCTAACTGTCCTAATTTAACTCTAGGCTTATTTTATAATCGATGTTACCGTCAAAATTTTTAGTTCGTGTATTATCCTGGTTTGCCTTATTTTCTTCAATAGAAGATGTCAAACTACCCAATTATAATTGTAGGTAATCATAACGATTCGACCCTTCTATATTCAGCTAACCCCCTTAAAATGTCTACTGATATTTGTTGTTTTATTTAATCGCTAATAACCCAATCGTTATTATCCACCAAAATTATATTGTAATACATGGATTCACCATTCTTTAATACTGATCATTATATTCGAGTCTGTTATTACCTATCAAGAGGACTTAGGGACCATATAACTATGACCTGCCATTCTCCACCCTTTGATCATTTCATCAAGATTAATATATACATGGATTCAGCATAAGTCCTAGTGGTCCAATTTTGAACATTCATGGCTATTCCTACAGATCAACTACTTTTCAATTGATCCTAATCGCGCACAATTGTATTTGATTTCAGCAATTATTATATGATTCATGGATTATCTAGTCTACTAATGATATATTAATGTTTTCTAGTGCAATTTCAAAATTTTCATTTGGTACCACTTTGCTTACATTAATTTTTCTAATATCCCATCTTTGACATTGTTAATAATCCATTTATTGTTCATGTTATGTGTATAACTTCCATTATTCCTATTAATCTAGTCTAAATGATTTATCTTAAGTTTTACGATGATATCTTCCGGGTACTTATCCATATGTTTTCCTATTGCACCACCAATATGCCACACATTTGACTTTATTCTCAAAATCATAGGTACACTTGATACATTTTCATCAACTACTTATTGTTCAAGTTCCCTACGACACCGACTAGATCTAAGGATACAGCATGTGTCAATACTTGTCCAGGCTGTCTTACTTGTGTTCTTGGTTCAGGTCTACTTCTATGTTGGCTTGGGTGGTTGCGATGCTTACAGCTGCGTGAAAAATTGGTTGTTGTAGTTCAACTGTCTTGGTGATCAATCGCTTCAGATGGCACTCTTTGGGACAGTGGTCGTGTCCTTCGCAAAGAAAACAAGTGACCTTGCTTGTCGGGCAACCTCTTGGTGGGTGGTCTTCGTTGCAGTTGGGACAATTTGTAGTGTATTGGTTGATGTAGTGTCCTTCCTCATCACAGCGTCGACAGGCCTCGATCTTCATGATCGTCGCGTTTGACTCTTTTAGGCGGCAATTCCGAGCGAAGTTCCTAACTTTACCACAACTGAAGCAACCAGGTTGCTTTGGCTTTTGTCGACCATCGTCCTTCATGTTTACCTTGTTTGACTCCTTTAGATAACAATTCCTAGCAAAGTGTCCTATTTCACCACAGTTGAAGCAACCAAGTTGCTTTTGCCTTTTTCGCCCCTCAGGGCAGTGAGACACGAAGTAGCCCTCCTTGCCACATCCAAAACACATGGCAGTGCGTTGATTCCCATCTAACGTGCGGTAACGCTTTAGGGTCTTCTCTGGACAGTTGGAGCCAGGGTTGGCAAGTTTTGATGGGGCTTTGTCTTGATCTTGCATACTTGTTGCCTTGTTTTTGACGTCTGGTGATGCTTTCAATAAGAGGTGAAGAGGGAATAGCATGAGATAGGAAAAAGATCGCCGTAATAAGATAACTAAACCCATTTCTCTTTAGAATTCGAAATTTTATCATATGAAAAGTCGGGAGGCTCAAACAATCACACAAATCTTTTCAAAACAAGCTTTTCCCGTGACTGCGAAAATACGACGCCCATGGGCAAAATAGGCAGTACACAGGTTCCAACTAAAATCTCACTACAATACAACGTCTACTTGAGGAAATACACACATGGGGGTGCACAATTCTACGCACAAGGGTTACTGAAAATGAGATTGCCCTAGCCTAACAAGTTGTCACTTTCCTGAACTTAGACTTTTGAAGTTCGGATAAGGGGAGAGAGAACCAATCACTTTTCAAAATCAAATGAAGATCTGACATAGGTAAGAGACAGTAACCTTTAGGAGGAATAAGAATGAGCAATATTACTTATGTTTTTCATAAAGCTTTTGTAGGCGAAAATAGGTTTTGAAATTTCCACTAATGAAACTAACGGCCATGCTAACTAAGGTCACGACCTAGAGTCGATATGCTCTGATACCATGCCTGTAGACCCCAAATTTTGAACTTGGGATCTACTGTGTATATTTGTGCCATTCCCTGGATCAGTAGCTGGCACACACAGTTACATTGTTGGTTCAAACACATATCACGAAAATGTAAAGCTATTGCATAATATTAAACAAAACGTAAATATACCTTACGAATTTTGACTTGCAGAATGGCCGAACAGGCCAAATACTTTCAGAGAATCAGCAGTGGAAGTAGATTCAGAGTAGAACGCGTGGAACCTCACGATATGCCCACCGCAATCGATCGGGGCTCGCGACCTAGTTCTTGGCCTTCTTGATCTTCAGTCTTGTCCAATGCTCATATTTGTCCCTGTAGTCTTCTTTTATGCTTACTGACTAAAAGAATGTAAATAGTGAGCATGAGTACACAACCGTACTCACGAGCCAATACACAATGCAATTATTATAGATGCAAGGCTAATCAAAGGAAAGGCTTATGGTTCTTTTATTTTGCACAAAGCCATTTCTTGAAATAGATTAAGTAATAGCAAACTCTGAGACTTAGCATTTTAACTAACACAGGTTTTAGAAACTGAGTTTTTTTTCATAAAGTACTAGTGGAGATTCCATCCCCTATATCATTGAGTGAGTACGTCCACTCAATGCTCAGGCTATCCCGTATTTACCACTGGTCCCCGACTAGGCTTTCTTGATTCTCTGGGCTACAACCCAACATTTCCAACTGCTGGGCTCCAACCCACCCTTTTACTTCTACTCACACACACAAATGGTTTTTATGAAAAAAGAAAGCTATATCAAGCAAGTTCTCAGTACCGCTCTTGACCGTAAGCATGGCTATCTAGATAGTTTTCTTACTCTGCAGAGTTCGTACACTTTACCCACAAGAGATAAATCAACTTATACTGTCCCGACACACTTCCGTAGGTGTGTTGCTAATGTTGATTATCACAAGGCCTTTACAATGCCCCACCTCTTTGCAGCTCCGCACCGCTAGGTATCACCTCCGTAGGGTCTCCGCTCGCCCACCGAAGATCTTTCTTTAGCACAGTGCAGTTTCGTGGCTTCGTTCTCCCCCGTCTATCCACCCGCATCCACCAACGTCAAAGTCATGCCGAGGCGAAACAAATTAGTCAGCCAGGTCGTATGTGTTACCGACTTGTGGTTGCACTGTTTTACATGAGAGGTCATTACCAGATTCGGTCCTTAATTGACTTGGGCGATACATCCACATACCAACTCTCTCTCGTGCACCCGGCGCCAGCCACTCTTTCCAGCCGTCCAAGTCAAAATCTGTTTTTCAGGTTTTTCTTTTGTTTTCAAAATAACCTTTGCTCCAACATACCAGCCAAGCTCCCAGCCTCGACTGCCCAATTTCATTTTCAAAGTGTTGATTGAGGTCGGGCAACTTAATGCCCGAATGACAATCACTACAAGAAGAACATACATACAACAACACATAACTCGCAACGGAAAACACATGCGTTGCAGGACCAACTTATTCACCACGCATGAAAACTGCTCGGCCCACTACCTCCCATTCCCAACCCCAATTACCTCCTTCCCCATCCAGCCACCCCCATCGATCCCGATCCCCTTCCACCTCCCGAAGGACCCTCCAACTCCCACCCCACCGCCGGCCCTCCATCCGCCTCCCTTCCATCGCTGGCCCCCCATCCGCTACCCCTTCCACCGTCGGCCCTCCATTCGCCTCGTCGACTCGTCGTCCAAGCTCCAACGCCCCACCTCTGCCCCTTCCACCGCCGGCCCTCCATCCGCCTCTCTTCCACCGCCGACCCCCCATCCGCGACCCCTTCCACCGCCGGCCCTCCATCCGCCTCGTTGTCTAGGCTCCAACCCCCCACTGCTGCCCCTTCCACCACCGGCCCTCCATCCACCTCCCTTCCACCGCCAGCCCCCTATCCGCCGCCCCTTCCACCACCGGCCCTCCATCTGCCTCCCTTCCACTACCGGCCCCCATCCGCCTCCCACCCCACTACCGGCCCTCCATCCGCCTCCCACCCCACCGCCCCTCCATCCGCCTCCTTCCACCGTTGGCCCCATCCGCCGCCTTCTTCCACCGCCGGCCTCCATCCGCCTCGCCGTCTAGGCTCCAGCCCCCACCGCCGCCCTTCCACCGCCGCCCTCCATCTGCCTCCCTTCCATTACCCCCCATCCACCGCCTCTTCCACCGCTGGCCCTCCATCCGCCTCGTCCTCCAACCTCCAAATTTCCCCTACGCCGCCTTCCACCGCCGGCCCTCCATCCACCTCGTCCTCCATCCGCCATGGCCTCCTCCAACCTGAGGAGCAAATTCGTCAGTATGTTAGAAGCGGCAGTGGCCAGTTGATAGCATTCACAAGAAGGAAAAGGAAGAAAGCACTTACATAGTCATCTGATCATCTCCTTAACTCCTAATCCTATTTTTTTTATGTATGTTTTAGTGTACTGTGTACAATGCATGTGATGAACTAATGATGTGAATATGCAAAATATTTTCTTACAATTTTTGTACTATTCTGGTGTTCTTTCCATTTCACACATTCTGGTGTTCTCAGTCCACACACATTCTGGTGCTCTTTCCATTTCACATCTTTTTGTGATATTTCCCCTTGGTCATTGTTCATGATTTGTCAAATTATTCCAACTCTTTGGCTATTCAAAGTAACATTGGTGCATTCAAGAATCAAGACTAATTGTACTCGCTTTCGCTCTCTTAATTGTTTACCTTTTAACCGCCTATTATTTCTCGTATGCTATCTTGTTATCGTGAGTCGGTTTCAATTCAACAATGGCATTTAAGCAGCTTTCTAAGAGTTATACTAGTCGATGTTGATTATGGAAGTCGCACATTTCATCAGAACGACATCTTTGGTACAAACCGCCTTTTATCAAGACCGCAAATCAGAATCTATCTATCGAAGTAAATATACTTGCTGGACTTTTAATGTCTTCAGAGCATCTGAATGCAAGAAGTGGAGCTGGTTTCTGGCTTCGAGTGTGTGTTAACCGCATTGCAATTGTGTGAAGATCTCATATTGCAAAATTTTCCATGCAGTATGGGTGGATAGTTGATATCGACTTGAAGATTCCCCCAAGGCCGCCTGGTTATGCTTTTGTTGAGGTAACTTGTTTCAATATGATTGGGTTCTTTAAATTTGTCTGTCCTCTTTATTGATTACTACTAGATTGGTCTGAGGTTACCAACAAGTAATCTAACCTCTTGATGTGAATGGAGAATTTGATGCTTTTAGTAGGTAATGATTTATTGCTGGGTTTAGTGTAGACTGTAGAGTATCCTAACGGTTAATATTTGTTACCCTGCCATGTAGTTTGAAGATCCCCGTCATGCTGAAGATGCAATTCATGGACGGGATGGCTACAACTTTGATGGGAACCAACTGAGGGTAGGTGTAGTGCGGTTTTGTAGTTAACACTTTTGAATTCACATGTCTGATGCTCACTACGCTCAGGTGGAATTCGCACATGGCGGGAGAGGTCACTCTTCTTCCGTTTCTAATAGCTATGGTGGTGGAGGACGCCGTGGTGGTGTATCTAAGCATTCAGAGTATCGTGGTATGGCATAAAAATTAACAACTGAAATCAGTAATCAATGCTCTACTCTCTTTAATAAACTAAAATCGTTTGTGCACCTTTTACGCTTCGACATCGACTACCTTCTTCGCATCATGGCAAGATCTAAAGGTCTCGCGGCAAGAGCATATATTTCACTTTTCTACTTTCTTATGTCTTGTTACGATTTCCCTTTTCTATGAAGTCGTAACTCTATGAATGATGTATCGTGACCATATGCTAAAGGTTGGTGATGTTTGTTACTCGAGTGTATCATGAGGGCGTGGTGAGTTGTTTGTGTCCCCGTGCGCTTCTTTGCTATACTTTTTCCATTGTATTCACCAGAGCTCATCGGTTGCCTATGGGTTATGTGAACAATTTACAAATTAGTGGCCAAAGATAATTAGATAAATCACATGTCATTAATGCCTTACTAAATCTACTGATTTTTTTTATAGTAGTGAAATCTTGTTTCATATCGCATTGCAGATCTTAAAATGATATTCATGTCATGTTTGATCCTCTAGCATGTGAGGCTCATGGTGTGCACTGTATGCCTTGTTTATATTCCAGCAAGTATATTAAGAATCTTAATGCAAGGGAAGATTGATCATTAAGTCATTTTCCTTGTGATACCTATTGTAGTAGTGCTTGGTCGTTCTTTCAATTGGACACCATTATTTTCATCAATTTGGTTAAACGAGGACATTGTTGTCTCAGAATAATGGTTCTTTTTCTCAAGTCCTATATGCTATATTGTTGCTACCTATTGTTGACCTACATCATCGTTTCCTACATGCACCATAGGAATTGCAGACTATACAAACTATGATGATATGAAGTATGTCAGAATCGATCACTTCTTCTTCTTGCTTCTTCTTCTTGCCGCTTTCATTTTACTGAAAGCTGATTTTCATTACACCTATGCGCCTTATTGAATATTTGGTTTTGGAGTACGCAATCTTTGTTATTGTTATCTTAGATATCTTGTAGCATGTGCATTTGTTCTTTATCAAAGAAATATTTTCTTGAATGCTCACCATTTGCAGATAAGGAAGCTTGATGATACTGAATTCAAGAATGATACGTAACTGAAGTCCCGGCCTTGCTCGTAACTCATCTCTTATCTCAAAACAAGGACCGGATTGTCCAGAGTACAATATTACTATGTTCTTCTTTCAAAGAAGTTTTCTATTTGCTTTTATATATTATGTTCACCATGTAAGACCGCTTGTGACAAGAAGAACAAAGAACACCGTCGAGTCGATCGATGATGCTATCTAATGGTTAAAGTAATATGATCCTTACATCTTAACAACCTCTTTGTGCGCTCCGAGATCCTACATCAAAAGGCCTATGGTGTTAGTTGGGCCCACCTTGGTGTCATTGTTGGTATTGATTTTGCAAATAACTATCTAGAAGCGGTACAAGCATGTAAAAACTTATATCTTCTCTTTATTTCTTAGCACATAGGAATAGTAGCACAAACTACAGAAGGATATCTGTAATGCTTTCTGTGATGCAAATTTATCGATTTTTCTGTCACTAGCTTTCTTACAAATCCCATGAGCTGAGAGTTTTGTATTGTATTTACTTGATTTGTTTTGGGCTTAAAAGGTGTTTTCCTATAAGCTTGTGATTAATGATTGGGAATTGCTGCCCCATGTATGTACCTACCAATTGTTTGGAAGAGTTGGAATGTTACATTTTACTTTAATAATGCACTAAAAGAATTTTATTTCTCTTTTCAGATTGAGAAGATATGTTGATGGTTTGGACTGTTCGGCAAACTTGTATGTAGAATAGAGAATGCTCAGGAATGAAGAATTTTTTTATAGAACCATGGGGCATAGAGAACGAAGACTTCCACTAAAAGTATAGACATGTACTTACATTTATTTTTAGGGTGTATTATGTTATTAGATCACGATGGTACTAACTGTGCATGCCTCGAGTCTAGACTTGTGAAGCTTGATGGAAATTATTTGTAATGAAACAATTTTTTGTTGATGTTAATGAAAAAATTGTGTTATACACTTTGATATGTGTGTTTTGTTTAACCCCGTGGGCCCTAATTGATAAGCTGACATGAAAAGGACACCTTTTGCAATGGTTAGATGCGTTGTAAACAATCATGGAAGCGATTTGCTAGTATCCAATGCCAACGATATATATATATATATATATATATATATATATATATATATATATATATATATATATATATATATATATGCCACTATATCAAAATATGTGTTGCAACCTTACAACGCTTTTATTTACATGTTACCAACGCTTGCATATGTGTTGTCACAGACCTTGGCAACGGCCTCAATGGCAACACATATTAAATGCGTTGGTATAGACCCTAACAATATTTATTTGGACTTCTACCAACGCATATATGCATTGCTAAAGGGGTGTTCTTCTTGTAGTGAATGTATCTAAGCAAGGCTAAGCATGACACTTAGATACATACTTATTAACTAGTATGTTAACCATTAATTCTACGGTGTCAAGGATAATGTCCAAGTTCAAGGATTGGCCGTTTATACATGATTATTGTTAAGGCATTAACTATGAGCTAGACCAATATATTTGTATAAAACATAGCAATACAATTTTATAATTTAAAACAATATAATTGCAAAAATTAGATGCAACATGATCAAAGTATTGACTCACCTTGCTCAATATTCTGATAATCCTGATCATGTTCTGGCTCAAGGTTCTGATAATCATCTCGCTCAATGTGTTGATAATCATCCTGTTCAATATTCGGACAACCTTGATTCCGGCCTCGATCTTGTCGGGATTGTTGATCCATTATGTCTTCAGATTCTAACTACGCAGAACACGATTGAATCTAAGAGCGACTGAAAACATTCAAATGAGATCCAATAAATCCAAATACATACAAACAGAAGAAAATACTTCGAATTAAAGTAAACGCATCTAACGGCAACTTGGAAGGACAACGTATTCCAGATGAAACTAATTATACCTAATGGAGTGGATAAGGAAATACTTTAGACAAAGTATATCCAAGGAAGTTGACGAAGGAAATACTACAGACAAAAGTATATCCATTGATGAAGGAAATTCTTCAGACCAAAGTAGATAATTCTAAGAGAGAGAGAAAGAGAGAGAATGTTCACAGGAACATTCCTCACTAGTTAACTGGATGGGAGAGATTACCTAGTTGAGTAATACTCTCATATATGCTTTCGGATCACGAATCGTCCGACAACTGGGGACGGATAGTGGTGGATGGCGGCTAAAGCCTAGGCGATGTTATTTTCCTTAACAGGCCATCTAGTACTCACAAGCAATCTCTTTAGGCATTCTATGTAGGATGAAATGGCTTGGATTTGTAGCGCTACGTGTTCTGCACTACTCTGGGCATGGTCGATCCTGACATTTGGTGTAGGCCTATTGTTCTTGCCAGTTGGTGTCGGGACCCCGGATCTCCGGATCCAGGACCCTCTGTGTATATCTGCACTAGTCTCTGGATCAATAGCTAGTGCACACAGTTACAACATTGATGAATCATATCCATACAACAAAATATCGATGAAGCAGATAAATCAATATTATTTAGTAGTAATGGACCTTATGGTCAAAGTTTTACAGAGTTTGACACATAGGGCTTAAGACAAAAGAGTAAACCTGCAGTAGAATAAAACAACACGTGGTAGCCATCCGACATGCCCACAGGCAATCGAGTGGAGAACGCGACCTAGTTCGCATAGTCTTCGAAGTACTCCTCAAAGGGCTTTGCATTCCCTAGTCCTTCTTGGGTGACTGATCAACAAATGGCGTATAGCCGTGAGTACATGAAGTACTCAGCAAGTCGTAGGGAAATGTATGTAAATAGTATTTATGCAAGGTTTGACAAGGATAGCTTTATGGTTATTTTGCAGAAAGCAGTATTGACAGTAAATACAGTAATTAGATTGAAAAGCATAATTTAAAATATTAATACATAAGTAAACAAGTTTATTTGAAACAACTAGTGAACACCCCGTTCACTTCCCAACCAACAATCAACATCCGAATCACTTCCCAACCAAACCATTCCAACATTTTTATGAAAATCTACCCCTCGTGTAAAATCACCAGGCATTGTTCATAACCGGAGACACGGCTATTCGAATAATTTTACACTCTGCAGAGGTTGTACAACTTGACCCACAAGACACGAATTCTCTAGTTTGTTCGGCATATATCTATGCCACCTCTTACTACCTTAGGTAAGCAGTCTAGAGCACGTGACAAGGCCTTTACAAAGTTCTGTTCTGACCCAGTTCTGCTCGCTAAGGTTTCGCCATTCTAGGCCCCCTCTTGCGTCTGAATCGTCATCCAAAACAGAACCAAATCAGAATATTGCTAATTAGTTGGCCAGGTTCACCCCACCCCAGACATGTGGTTGTACGGTATGGCCCAGATCAATGGCGCACAAAGTTAAGTCCTTAGTGGTTACTCAGGCGAGACTACCTGATACGGCCATAACTACTACCAAAGCATTGGTTTGCATCCCTAAATTGCAAACTAATGCTAGAACTCAAATTACGCCATTGGTATTGTTTTGCAACAAAAGGTAAAACAAAACGCTAGAAGGCCGATAGGGTGGATGGGGATGTTTGCCCAACGAGAGGAACGTTCTTCGGGATAAAACCCTAGCGCATGCGTGCGGTCAAGAAAGACATGTGGTGACATGGCAGCAAGGGTTGCATTACGCCAAAAGAAGCATCAAGTGCATGGAACAAGTTCAAGAAGAAGCTAAGAGAAGAAAAGCCCACAACACAAGGGAAACCGAGAGGAGACTTGGCCATGCATGGAGAGGACGCCGAACATGGCATGTGGGTTGGTTCAGTTTGGATCCAATTCGCATGACCAATTGGTGATTAATATTTTTATTCCAAAACTAGAGTAGTTTAAATTCTAATTAAAGAAGGTTTTTGGTTTGGTTTATCGTTCATGTGAACAATGAATCACTCGGACATCGGTCACATGAATAGTAATCGGACTTGATTATGTAAGCAACTCTACATCGCTCATTCGAAGTTTTGTGCTTATGGGAGGTTATATAAACCCCTATGGCCACACCATAGAGGACAAGTTATGATTTAGATAATAAAAATCGAAAAAGTCGTTTTGGCGCATATCATGTGTTCTTGAGTTGAGATGTGTTCTTGAGAGGAATTAAGAGGGAGAGTTGGAGAGAGGAGGAAGCAAGAGGAAGCAAGAGGAAGTTCTCATTTGGTGTTTCAACTTGGGGGCAAAGCAAGGACACCTTGTTCTTGACTACAACCAAGAAGATCCATCTACTACGTCTTTGCAATTCGATCAAATCAGATCGGTTTGTGAAGTTATTCTCTGTTGTTTCTAATCCTCAAGGTTTAGCACAACTAGAGATTGAAGATTTGCTATCTAGGGTTTGGGCACTATTCATCGTGTGGTACTGTTCACACGTGTGGTTACTATTCACCCGAAGTAAAGAGAAGGAGACAACAAGCTACTGAACTTCAAGTGTACCGTGAAAGATTAGGCCAACAATCGAGATTCATCTAATCAACTAGGTGGATCCTTATCACTACCCACATCCTAATGTGCTTCCGCACCTAAGTGCTTCCCTCACCCAATGTGCTTCCGCACCCACCTTCACCACAACCCACTCGCCCGAGTATAAATCATTTTCGTTCAACCCGGCCAAATGACAACCCTTGCCACGGCACAAAAAATTTTATCAACAGTGGCTTCCGCCAAGATTCCATATATCATTAAGTCAATATTATACATTTATGAATCATGTGATCGTGGACCATCGTATAACTAAAGCATGACGAAGCATAATACGCACCCATGTTGGTATTATAATAATGTACAACTAATAATTTACCATCCTATAGCGTCCAAGGATTTATGTCATTCAAGGGTACATGTCGATAGCAATTATACAAGGAGGCATAATAACAATTAGGCATTTAACTACTCCCGAAAGCATTTATTATAAACTTAGCAATGCATGTTGATATAAAAGCAATATAATTTTATAAAATGGGTACGACATGATCAAAGGTCTACGACTTGCCTTCGTTGACGGTTTGATATGCTTCGGTCGACGGGTCCGGGATTTCTTCAGGAACGTCGGAATCTACACGCTCGAAAAGAGCCAAATAAATACAACAACTCCAAATAAAATCCAAAAATTATCAAATAAGAACCAAAAGAAAGGTATTAAATTTATATGATTTTAGAAATGAGAATTGACGGATTCGGAGTTCGTATGAGGGATAACGAACATCCGGAAGATTGCGATCACATGAAATGATAGGAGATATAGAAAATGGAATATGTTGGAGTATTCCATCTGAGGAGTTAGGATGAAAGAAGGCTGACGTCTGGGTTACTCTTGGGAGTGAGTGTGGAGATAGACTGATGGTTAGTTGGTTCCTAAGTACATGTGAGCTCAAGAGATTCATAATAGGATCACTATACTAAAATTAACCCTAAACACATGTTCTTAGATTCTGGTATAACACTTTACTAAACTCTAAACAATTCTAACAAACTACTACTTACTTGACTCTAACACTAACTAACAACACTTGAGCACCCCATGCTAAAAGAAACAAATACTAGCTAAATAACCTATTAAAGATAACCTGTTAATCAAAAACAAGCTCCTGCTAAACCCCTTACTAATCACTAATCGACTAGAGGCAAACTAACTAGCATCTAGTTACTTCACTTAACCTGCTAAAGGATCTGAGTTAAACACCTAAAGATAAAATTGTATGTTAGCAGTAATCCCACAAATCAGGTTTAGCTTAACCACTAACTGGGATGGCCCACTTGACATACACTAACACACACAGAGAAACACGTAGAGAGGAGGTCAGCCAGGGGAGGCCGCGCTCAGGGCTTGAAGTGGCCAGCGGCGAGGTGGGGCTCTTGGAGCTTGGCCAGCGACCAAAATGGGCCACCGGGTCCTCGAGGGGGCAGCGTGAGGTGTCGACGCCGACGGAGAGGCACGGTGGCAGTGCGTGCGGACAAAATGGCGCACGGCGGCGCGGGCGTGCGGTGGCGCCAACGATTGAGCGGCGCCCCGAGGGAGGCGGCGTGTGCACGAGTAAGGCGGCGGCATGTGGAGCACTCTGAGCCGCTTGGGGAGGATTGGGGGTGAGCGAGGAGGTACGGCGGTGGCGCTAGTAGTGGGGAAGAGAGGGCCGACGGCGGTGGCATGGGAGGGTGCTCCATTGGCCGGGAGGAGGGGGAAAACAAGAGGGGGTGCCGGGGCGCGACATGACGCGGCTTCGGGGGCCGGGACGTCACCGGAGAGGGAGAAGGGTGTCGGCACGGCACGGCCGACGGCGATGACGAGAAGGCGTGGGCGGGAGCTCTGGTTTGGGGAAAAAGCTTCAATGAGGAAGATTGGAGCTAGAGGGGAGGAAGAGGGTAGAGGAAGGAGCAGAACGGCTTAAATGGAGAGAAGGGAGGTAGCTCGGTCTTGCGTAATCCCAAGGGCAATGAGCAAGCGGCACAATGGCGAGGGCAGGCAGGCAAGCAGTAAGGGAGGCCGGATGGCGTGGCGCGTGGGAGAGGTGAGGTGGCTTGCGCGCGGCAACGTGGCGGCCGGGCGACGTGGCTCGCATGCAAGCCAGCAGCGAGGCGTAGCCATGGTGAGCACATGAGCGAGCGCTTCACTAGGGCGAAGAAGAAAGGGGAGGCAAGTGTGAGAGAGGCCGGGAAGGGAGGAAGGGAAAGGCCGGCGAGTTGGGCCGCGCAATGGAAAATGGCGGGTCGGGCCGGCCAAATTTGGCCCAACGCCAAAGTTGAATTGAAAGCATTTTTCGATTTTAGGAAATACTAGAAATGCAAAAAGGTTTTTAGATAATAGTTAAAATAGTCCAAAAATTCTAGAAAAATTCAAGTAAATTCCTTGAGACACTTCTGTCTTAAATAAAATATTTTCAACTTAACATTGAAATTTTTATTTGAAAAATTAAATTATTTCTCCTTTAAAATAAATAGGAAAAATCTTTTTAATATCCAAAAATTCAAGGAAAGTATTTAAATTTTATTTTTAACCAAATTCAAAATTTTGGGATGTTACAGTTGGCTACGAGGATATGTTGGACATATGCTGGCACGCGACATTTATGCCAGGAAAAGCATAGCGAAAGAAGTAATAAAGATGAAACGACAGAAGCAGAGTTGGTTAGGGAAAGCTAGGGCCATAGACCGGGAAACAAACATAATTGGAGAATCTAAGTAGATCATAGGTACATGCATTAGCGATGTAAGAACAATACAGACACAAATTGTGTGCCGAGAACTTCACCGCGGTCCTGCTGAAACAAGCGAGCATATTGAGTCTTATAGGTAGCATCTGTATGTACTGTACTGACACAGACGTACGATTGAACAGAATGTAGATATAATTCAGAAAACGAAAGATATATAGCACACATAATTCAGGAAACGAAAGGTATGTTTCAGTAGGCATATATAGCAGGAAGAAACACGACAGGGTAAGCCATTCAGACATGGTAAGACAGTGGTACTCGGTGGAAATAGTGCAGCAATGATAATTCCAGAACCAATGAATATGTTTGATACCTGAGTACATTTTTCCTGATTCGAAGTAGCGGTATAGCCTGTGAATGAATGAAAGGATAGGCATGAACCTCCTAGGCAGCATCAGAAAACATGTCATGAAATGCTCTAAATGTTATGCTAACCACCTGGAAACATTAAGATGACATGTCATGAAATGCTTTGAAATCATGGAAAAGTATTATATGAAGTAGCAATGGATGGCACAAAAATAAGACACATAATTTCTTAAGCGTCTAAAAGGGGAATTGGACAGAGGGCAAGTGTAAATAAATAATATAGTCAGCAGTAAGGAATCTTAGCTAGCAGCGAAGGAGGAAAAGATCAGCAATCAGTAGGATCAAGTAGACAAAATGAGCAGGTAATAACGATCTCCAATGTGGGAAGAACATATTGGTTGCATGTTCAAGGTCCTGTCCTCTAGGTAGTTTGTTTCTCTTATTTTTGTTCACATATCAAATACAATCTCTAACAAGATCTCTAATGTGGGAAGAACATATTGCTTGCATGTTTAATGTACTGTCCTCTAGGTAGTTTGTTTCTCGTATACCTGTTCACAGATGAACTAAAATATCAACGCTACAAACCAGAAAACAAGAAAACATACATATGCAAAGGAAAAAAAATGTCCACAGGGCCATCCTATTTGGCACAAGAAGGTAGCATGTGAAATCGTAATGGAAAGAAAAAAAAAAGGAATCACTGCAGGAAAAAGGGCAATAACTGCATTAGTAAGCAATACAGAGAGGCAGAGGGAAAATTGAATGTACAGATTTTTGAAGTACGATGGGTACATACCTCCTACTTTATTTGAACCAGGACAAATTGTTCGCAGCATGGTTAGCACAAGGTAATTGTGCAATGAAGGCTTCACTTTTGATTATGGTAACAACCTTGAACCATTCAAACAACATGTGATTAATTGCTTCGAAATCATGGGAAATCATCGTATGAAATAACAATGGATGACACAAAAATAAGGCACATAATTTGTTAACCATCTAAAAGGGGAATTGGACTGAGGCAAGTGTATATAACAAACTGTAGTCACCAGTAAGGAATTTTATCTACCAGCGAAGGAGGGAAAGATCCTTGAAACATTCAGACAACATGTGATAAAATGCTTCGAAGTCATGGAAAAGCATTGCACGAAATAACAATGTATGGCACAAAAATAAGGCACATAATTTGTTAAACATCTAAAAGGGGAATTGGACAAAGGCAAGTGTATACAACAGAATGTAGTCAGCAGTAAGTAATTGTAGATACAGTGAAGGAGGGAAAGATCAGCACTCAATAGGATCAAGCAGGAAAAATGAGCAGCTAACACTGATTTGCAATGTGGGAAGAACATATTGCTTGCGTGTTGAAGGTCCTACCCTCTAGGTAGTCTGTTTCTCACATCCTTGTTCACAGATGAAATAAAGTTTCAATGTTAGAAACCACAAAACAGCAAAACATACATATGCAAAGGGAAAAATGTGTGTTTTGGCCCTTTTTTTAAAAAAAAGATTAACCCAAATATTTTGAACACGTCAAGCAGATAGATTATGTGCACAAAATCGTCTATCTTAGGGAAAAAAAACTAAATCATGAATGTTTCATCTCTAGCCATGAAAGTATTTTTGAATTTGTTCATGTGTACTAATTTTTGTGATGATGCCCTCAAGTAAAAAATTTGAAAGCCTCCATAGCAATCAGAACTCTTTAGCCAGAAAAAGGTACAGAAATCAAGGCATTTGAAATAGCCATAGTGAACCTAACTTTACCAGGAAAAACCTGTCATCCAGATGAATCTGAAGTTCTGAACACCTTTTTTCCTCAGTCTCAACATGTAAACCGCGGAAAGAAACAAGATAGAGGAATACATATCAACTTCATAACAACCAATAATCAACATGAAGTGAAATAAGGAACATAAAAGATAGAGGCACCAAAGTTTAAATAGCATTACATTTTTAGCTTCAACACTTAGATTAGGTGATACTATAGGTGTCTCGGTGACAGTCGTGTCCCCTGTTTCCTACTATAGAATTATGAGGGTTTATTTTGCAAAATTTGGCAAGAACAGCCGAAATGCTAGCTTGTGAGAATGCACACACACACCGTGTTCATCATGTAACACACTATGCGACATTTGGCAGTGATAGGGGCGGGTTGAAGAGCATGTGGAAGAATAATTAAAAGATTGGGTAAATCATCTATATGTATGAAAAAATGGTAATCATGGAAGCATAAGGCAAGGAAAAAGTCAAACCACTCAAGGCCTCCAATGTCAATTCCTTTTCCAGTACGAGCAAAACCATAATCCTGGAGAATTACTTGAACACTTCCAAGGACCCCTTGATGAGATACCTGCATGATATTTTATACTGGTTGTGTAAAAGCAAGAAAAACAATAAAATGACAGTATCACAAAGTAGAAATTTGCGATGGTACTGAGAAAATAAAAACATGTAGTAGTTGAAAACATAGCTGACACAACTATCAGGGAGCCCGAAGAATCGTCTGGGTGGCGGTGTGGAGGCCAGGTGCAGAGGGGGAGTGCGGTGGGCTGGACGAGGAGGGCGAGTGCGGCAGGCTAGACACAAAGAGGGAGGGTGTTGAGCCGGTTGCGGACGGGGAGGGTGCCAGGTGGAGGGGGAGGGCGTCGCCCTAGAACGGATCAACGGTGGTGGGATGGGGCGACGGAGATAGCGGAGAAAGCGAGGGGAGGGGAAAGAGGAGTGAAAGCGTCGGTGCGTATGGATCAGGGAGCCCCAAGAGTCATCTGGGCGCTGCTGCAGAGGGGGAGCACGTTAGGCCTACCGTGGAGAGAGAGGGTGCCAGGCGGAGGGGGAGGGCGTCGCCCTAAAACGGATCGGTGGCGGCGGGATGGAATGACAGAGATAGTGGAGAAAGCAAGGGGAGAGGAAAGAGGGGCGGAAGTTTAGGTGTGGAAGAAGGTCGGCGGCGGCGGCGGCAAAGAAGAAGGCCAACAGCGGCGACAAAGAAGAAGGCCGACAACGGGTGAGACCAGGGTGAGGACGGTGCGGGGTCGGTAGTGCCTGCTTGTCCACCGGTGCCACCATCTCCTTGCGGTCCATCAGTGCCCATCCCATCCCTTGCCGAGGGCACTAATGGCTCATCGACGGCACGGCCAACGCTGGCGGTGAAGTGGAGAGGGCCAGGACCACAGAGAGGGTGAGGGAGGAAGTGAAGTAGGAAGGCACAAGAGTGTTTCACCGTCGGCGCCAGCGGCGACGAGGACAGAGAGAAGTGAGGAGAATGGGAGGAAACAAGAGAGCAGCGCGGGGCCTGAGCATCGAGGTGGCCTAGGTTTTGGTCGAGTGGAGTGGCCTGAACGGATCAGGACCACTGGTCTAGCGATCCTGCGATTGCACGGTGTCGCAAGAGCCGGATCATGAGGCCCAATGACCGACCCAACAAAGGGCAGAGAACTGGCATTGAGCGGCGCGATGACTGGCCCACGAGGCGCAACTACCGGCTGACTGGCTAGACGTGGCTGTGCGCGCCGGTTCTACCGCGAATAGGCCGAAAGGGGACACGCGGCGCATTGCGATTAAAGGACTAAACATACGGGAAGCACCAGAGCTCGCCATTCCCACGCGCTTTAGTAATAGGCAAGATTCGAAGAGGAGGGGTCGTCCTACTCCTAGCTAGTGTCGCTTTCTTCTTCTTCTTCTTTTTCGCAAAAAGAAGAAGAAATTGATTCATTGGTCGATCCAATCTTCCATCAATTTTGTAGGAAACATTGGATTATTAGCCCAAACAGATGTATGTTCTTGCCTCCGTGATGTTTATTAGACCCGAAGCAAATAAGCATTAGAGATACCCTTATATCTACATGATGTTTGAGCCCCACACCACACACGCATGTTAAGGACATCACGGTGTATTAGATACACACCACACAAGCATACACAGATTAAACTTGGCATGTTTTGTTTAGAATTGGTTTCTCCCTCTAAGTGCAGGGAAACCCACTGGATAGAGGAATTATAAAATAATTAAGAAGAATTGAGATTTAACACCTCCCTTAACTTCACCCGGTGAATTTCACAGAATCTAAACCGTTGATCTTTCTTCGCGGATGTGATTAAGCCTCCAAATTCCAATCCGGAATCAAAGTGAAGTCCTGTCCCTCCCCGAACCCTATTGGGCCCTCCAGCTATGCGGCCTCGCCCTACTCAACTCCGGCGTGCGCCGTCGCCGCGGGAGTCAATTGGGCCATTCGTGTTGGGGCAAGACCCATGACCCAATGTGGGTCCAACAAAGCTGCACTGCATCTCCAAGCTAGTTGGGATGCAGAAACTTTAGTGGCCCCTAGCTCCCACCGAATCGGCTCAGATCCTCAAACTCACCGACCACCGGCCTCCTTGCTTCCAGCCTCAGCTGCATTGGGCGAGGCGCGCTCCCACCCACCATTCTCCTCCTCGCCGATCTAGTCGACCAGCGCTGCCTCCTCCTCGCTGGACGCCGGACGCTGGTCCGGCGCCGCCTCCGTTTTGACCCTAGATGGGGTAGGTGTCAGAACCCGCGTTTTTAGTCGTAATCGCGTAGAAGTAATCGGTAGTTAGTGGTAATTAACCTCAGCTTAGCGCTAACCTAACGATAGAGTTAAGACTGTTGTTAAGCAATTAATTCGTTGTCAGCTCGTTGGTTTAGATGGGTTCATTTCACGAGCATTCCATCATCAGTCGGTAAAACCAACATTGCATCATTGCATCATTCATTCAAGCTTATCATTCAATCACAAGTGATCATTTGCATTCAACAATTGAATCAAGACAGTAATTAAATTTGCATTCGCATTCAACAGTGCACAATAGCATTAAGCCATAAATAAAATTACATTTCCATTCATATTAGATAAGTAAATCAACAATTGTATCATTTACAATAGGATATTACATCAATCAATTTTGTGCATTGTAGCTTTCAAAGTGGCAGCATTTCATAACATCTCGGAGTAGCCATCCATTCCCCCCTTTTCTCTTCTAGTCAAAGCAGTATTCCTCAATACAGCACAGCAAAACAGCAGCACCAACACTCAGTACTCATTCAACCCCCCTTCCTCCCCATTTGCACAACCAAACCATTCATCCCCCATCCCCAAGTATTCTCGGTGCATCCCCTTTTCACAGCAAACAGATCCATTCCCCCATCCACCATTTCATTTTCCCCACCAAGCCATTCACCCCAAAGACTCATTCATCCCCCTAGCCTCTTTCATCCCCCAAATCCCCTCACACTACCATTCAACCCATTGCCTCACCTCTATAGCCATCTCTTCCAATCGAGTCCGTATAAAGAAGAAGCCAAGTCCAGAGAGGAGCCAGGGGAGTTCAAGCAAGGAGCCCAAGCAGGGAGTCAGGAGCAGCGACGACGACAAGGCGGCAGGAGGACGATTGGTGGCACCAGCACCATCAGGATCCACCATCGTCGTCACCAACTCGAGCGCCATCGACCACCCTGCAAACCATTGAACCCAAAATCCAT
This sequence comes from Phyllostachys edulis, assembly GCA_036346405.1. NCBI lineage: Eukaryota > Viridiplantae > Streptophyta > Magnoliopsida > Poales > Poaceae > Phyllostachys > Phyllostachys edulis. The sequence continues at coordinate 3,923,032 of CM070557.1, read as the reverse complement.
CTCAATCTTCATTCATTAGGTAAAGTCTTGGTCATATTAAGCTCTAGGTGAGCACTTACCTCAGTAGCAGCTCCTCCAACATCCATCTCCACCCCAATCCACCACCAAGCCCTGCATCCATGCATCATTATCAATCATCAACACTTGAACCATCTGTGCATATCAAGATAAGCATTTTAGCTGGAGCTTAGAGGATGAGTGGGAGGGGAGTGTCTCTGGTCATGACGCCGGCGGCCGGGAGGCCGAGCCGGCTGGGCCAAGCCCATCAAGCTAGTGGGCCTAGGCCGATGAGGAGTCCAAGCAGCCAGTCTTGTGGCAGTAAGAACACGGCGGCGCAGAGATGGTGGCCAGGCCAAGACTGAGACCGGGAGCTGGAGGAGTCGGCGGTGGTGAGGAGCCGGCCAAAGGTGACCAAGCAGCGGCACCATGGGGGCCGGCCGCACCAGGAGGCGGCGTTGGCCTTCAGCCAAAGCGCCAAGGGAGGCGAGGCCGTCGAAGGCGGTTGGGACCGAGCCGAGCAAGAGTGGGGCGGCGGCGGCGCAAGAAGAAGAATACGTGCTAGAAGCCGGGAGTTGAGGAGGCGTAGAATGGTGGGAGTTGGCGACGGCGGCGTGGGCGGCCGGGCCGGCCATCGCCGGGAGACGAGGCCACGGCGCCGGCCGGCCACTAGCGGGCAGGGGAAGGCTTACAGAGGTGGCGATCGACGAGTTTGGCTGGGCTGGTGGTGGCCGAGCCATTGATCCGAGTGGCGGTGTCGGCTTGAGATGAGAAGGGAGTGGAAGTTTTGGTTGAGGGAGAGAGAGTTAGATTTGGGGAGAAGGAGATAAGGTGAGATTTGTGAGCTGTGTGTATGTTGGGGTTGGTTCAGCTGCAAGTTAGAGAGAGAGAGAGAGAGGGGGGTGGGATTAGGGTAGATTAGAAGTTAGGCTTAGAACTTTAGATTTAGCGGTAATATTAGGAAATGGATAGATTGTAAATATTTGTTGCGATCAATGTCTCGTTAGTAGTGGTTGTTAATTAATGATTGTTAGTTGTTTAATCTTACATCTAAATAGTTTAACTCAGATCTTGTCGAGTTAACCAACTTAAAATCAATCTGTGAATTAAATTGCTAGATAAGTTGAGTAGCCGTTATTCTTGTTGTTAATAGAATAGCTTGTTTGTGTAGCGATCTTTTGCGTCGCGTGTATTTAGTCGGGCCTTGTGAGCGATTCAATCTTGTTAATTAGTTAAGTGGGAACCTCGGGTTTTCGACCCTAGTGCGCATAGATAGTGGAACGATTATTTTGCGGAGTGCTAACTTAGTGTTAGATCTCGAAAAGTTTTATTTAAATAAAATTGTGCTAATAACTAGAAGTCACTAACTTAGGTATCTATTATACCACTCAAAATCAACTATGTATTTACTTATATTATTATTCGTATACCGTATTACTCTGAAGATCTAACCGCACCGACGGAGCAAATGATCGTAGTTTCGCCTCAGACCGACCTTTCCTACCATATACAAAGGCAAGTGATCCTCTTGAACATAAATATAGTTAATTTAAATGTAAACCGTATCTTGCACTATTATACGTATTGCATCAAAATTTGTTTCTCAAAACTTAAATAAAATGGTTGAGATGAAAATGATTAAGATGAATGAGAAAGAAATGAGAATGATGAATGAGATGAGAATGAATGAAAGAAAGAGATAATGAGAATATTATGGCTGGTAAAGGGGGCCCTTGGCAGGTAAGAGATGAGGCAAAGAAGTGGGACCCTTTACATATGGTTAAAATATAAGGACCAACCAACTCTTGCTCGGTCAGATGCCGTAAAATCAGTACCAACCATGTACTATCAACATATCCACAACTAAATTTACAGGCCATGGTACTCAATTACTACAACCATAAATGGCACTACAATATTTTCAAGATAAACAGCGTGTGTACTGTCTAATCTCACATACACACGCTGTAGAAACTCAAGTTTCCTTTTTAAAAAGCAAAAAAATAAGTTAATGCAAATTGTTTACTAGACAACTCAAGACAACAAAATAGGATTTGATCCAAAAATGGCCAAGTCATTAGGCCGTGAGTATATTGTGTAGCATTGATTTTGCTATGTGGGAGCTCAAAATGAACAGTGATATTCAAGCAGAGATCCATAGTAGAGAATTCCTCAGTGATAAAATGTGCTGTTACATTGGCAACAAAGTATTGATTTCAATCATCTAGTGAGCATTGCTACTGATGCTATGCTCCAGTGAGCATCAAAGTATAGCATTCAATCATCCTCTAATGCTCCAGTGAGCATCAAAGTATTGATTTCAATCATCAAAGTATTGATTTCAATCATCCAGTGAGCATTGCTCCAGTAATGCTTGCTCAAGATCAGGAAAATGCTGCTAGGGGAGGAGACAGAGACTCACTGGGGGAGGCGTCGGAGGAGGAAGGGCCGGCGTCGGGGTCATCGGGAGGAGGCAGCGGGCCAGGGGAGGCGGCGGCGTCTTCCTCACTCAAGGGGCACGCGTTGGGGGGGGAGGAGGCGTAGAGAGGAAGGAGCGGCGGCGTGGGGGTAGGGGAGGCGATGACGTCCTCCTCTCGGGGGCGACGGCGTTGGGGGAGGGGAGGGGAGGCGGACAGTTAAACAAAAGTGATAATCAAAACATATCACGCACTTTATTAATAATTATTCAGAGTTTATTACAAAAAGAGGCTTACAAGCCAACAATAAATAACACAGCGGAATTAAAGCAGTAGTAGTAGACCCAACGATTCACCACAGGCAATCGTCTGGGGAAGCGTGGCCTAAGCATCGATGTCCTCACCGTCTTGATAGAAATCTTCCCTAATAAAGATTATTCAAAGAAGAGTAAGCACTACCACTGTGCTTGCAAGTTACACCCGTGAAGTAATGATTGAATGCATGCATAGAGTGAGCAAAGGGTAATGGCAGGGTTTATTTGCATAAGACAAATTTTCAGGTTTAAATACTCTTAGTAATTTCCAAGGCCATTTTAGAATTTAATAAGATCAAAATCATATTTCGATTTCTCAATGTCAAGTGTAGGATGAACCTCCATACACAAATGGTGAAGGACTACCCCTTACACCAAAGCTTCGCCCAATCCCATTTTCATAAACCGGTGATAAAGTCTTTTCAAACAAAACCGAGACTAACTTCGAGTGGCTTCATTAAGCATGTCCATGACCGTGGACACGGCTATTCAATAGATTAATACTCTGCAGAATTGGTACAGCTTTACCCACAAGAGATAGTTTGCTTATTATGTCGGCCAATACACGCTTCCGTAGGCGTGCGACTAAGCAACTATCACGAGGCCTTTACCCTACATTATTTCAACATAATTATGCCCGCTAAGGTTTCGTAATCGAAGGCTTCGCACCAAACAACTACCCCCTCTTGCGCCATGTGGGTATCATCAATAAGTCTTCACGACTCCCACATCTTTCCAAGACATAAACATGGTGAGATAATATAGCTTATTTGGCCAAGTCTGTCCCATTCCAGACTTGTGGTGGTACGAGTTTGGCTTAACATCCATGCCCGCAGACCGGTCCTTACATGATCGGCGACTTCCAAAACAAACCACGGTCTCAACCATTCGTCAGATTGAGCCCGTGCATGAACTTGCACCCACCAACAATCCAATTCACCCAAGTCTAAACCAATTTCATTTATTTTTTTTTCGCAAAACGTTTTCCAAACATCTATGGTAAAAGCAATACCATAGATTCATTTTCAAAACAACTTTGTATTTTGGCAAAATTCCCCAAATCATCTTTTGGTCTAAGCAATGACTAAGCATAATTATCTTAATTATTTTACTAAGGTGACAAGGGCATGACATTCCAAGCATCAAGATTGGCCATACGAAGGATTTGGCATAACTAAGAATTAAAACAGGAATTTAAAATACTTGGATAAAGATATGCATGCAATAATAACTTTAAAAACAGAATTAATTAACTTTGAAATACTGGGATCAAGATGGTCAAGAATGTAACTTGCCTTCGTTGAAGTCTTGAGATTCTAAACCCTCTGAAGGATCTACCTCTCCGGAATCGTCAAAGTCTATACGCGAAAGTACGACAAATTCAAATAAATCCAAAAGGACAAATCAAACTAACTCCAAATGAAATAATTTTATTTTATTTAGCTAGATAATAATTTTCTAAGATTTTAGCAATTTGAAACACTCAATTTGAAGTTGAGGTTCAAAAGATATGAATTTTACAAGTTTTAACCTAAATTTGATATTTAAAAGAATTTCTAAATTTAAATACAGATTCAAAATAGCTTTAAATTAAATAATTTTGGTTTAGTTAGCTAGATAATGATTTTGTAAGAATTTAGAAATTTGAAACACCCAATTTGGAGATTGGATGCAAAAGTTATGAATTTTACAAATTTAAACCCTAAATCAGATTTTTATTTCATTTAAGGATTTATTTTCCCGAAGGAAATCCCGATTTATTGCGCAATCATGGCGTCAGCCTCGGGGTGTGTCTCTGACGGGTGGGCCCGTGGTCAATGGACCACGCCCACGGCCAGTCAACAGTCCATGGTGGACTTGGTGTACCAAACAAGACACGCCAGCGGCTGAAGGTGGCTCGGGCGCCACGAGGTCGCCACGTTGATCTAAGGCGTCGTGGCGTACACTGGCGCCGATGTGGCCATGCCACGCAGCTTGGGCTTGGCGGTTCCGGCGACCCTAGGGTTTTGGGCTCGCCGCCACGTTCTTGCCTGGCGAAATGAATGGGTGGGCTCTAAAGAACGAGAAGACGACGCCGAGTAAGATGCTCACCGAGATTTCAAGAAAGCGCTGGCGAGGGAGCGTCGGCGACGAGGTTTAGCGGCGAGCTTCGGTTGTCGACGGAGTGGGTGGTCCCGAGGCCCTCCGACAACGTGGGTTGGCTCTCCGCCGCAATGTTGAGGCGGTCTTGATGGTGTAGAGGAAGGAGGCAGAGGGGGGCGGTGGCGCGGAATTGAGAAGAACGAAGCTCGGTCGCCGGTGAGAAACTCAAAATTCGAGCGCTAGGAGCGAGGAGGAGGGCAATGGGTGGTGGTCTTTGGGTTCTTTGAGGAGGCGCACCCGAGCTCCTTTATAGGGCGGGTGTGTGGTCGGATCGACGAAGCGCACAAGATGGTCGCGCGACACGTGAGCTAAATCGAGGATTTTGGGCGAAGGTTGGAAGGTGAGGGCCGTGTCGGGAGGCGAGACGATCAGGGAATTGAATGCGCGTGTCAATCACGGGGATGTGGCCGGATTTGAACGCGTAAGGAAGGTTTTCAAAATAGCGTTAATGGCGGACGTGGGCGAGAAAGGGAAGAGGCGCGCGGGGAAGAAAGGAAGGTAAGGGATGACCCTGTAGCAGCGGTCCCACATGGCGGTGACAGAAAAGAAAGAAAGGGAAGGATGAGCGTTAGCCGTTAGATGGCAATCCAACGACCACGACGATTTCCGCGAATAGGTAAGTGGCGGGTGCTTGAGGACCACACGATCGGGATCCAAAGGCGAGAGAGGGCGCTGGTTGAGAGCTCTGGGGCTGCCGCCTGCCGTAGGGAAATGGGCGGCGAATTCGCCCTTTTATCGTTGAGGATTTTCTTTTGCTTTCTTAATTGTTTTAATTCAGATAATTAAAAGAGGCTTTAGGAAATAGCAAATAAGTTCCAAAAATTCTGGAAAAAATTCACGTAAATTCCTAGAAGGATTTTGGACTTAAATAAAATAATTCCAACTTAAACTTGGTATTGGTTTTTGCATTTAAATTTGTTTTAGCTTTAAGGTTAATAATAAGAGCTTTAGAAAATTTCAGAAAATCCACCAAAATAAATAAGTTTTAAATTTTCTCGAATTTGAAATTTTGGGTCATTACAAACCTACCCCTTAAAGGAATCTCGACCAAGATTCAGACTTGAATTAGCAAAAAGGTGGGGATACTCGGCTTTCAAATCTTCTTCTCGCTCCCAGGTGGCTTCTTCTTCTGAATGATTGCTCCACTGAACCTTGCATGAGCGGATGACTTTGCTTCTGGTGACTCATTCTACCACATCGAGAATCTTGATTGGCTGCTCTACGTACGTGAGGTCTTCCTGAAGGTCAATGTTCTCAAGGGGTGTTTCTTCTGTTGGCACTCGGAGACACTTCTTGAGTTGAGAGACGTGGAAGACGTCGTGGACTACTGACAAGGAGGTTGGAAGTTCAAGCTTATATGCAACTTCACCTCTCTTGGCCAAAATCTTGTAAGGTCCCACAAATCTAGGTGCAAGTTTTCCCTTGGTCCGGAACCTTTTTACCCCTCGAAGTGGAGTAACCCTGAGATAAACAAAGTCTCCTATTTCAAAGGTTAATTCCCTTCGACGGTTATCTGCGTAACTCTTCTGTCGAGATTGAGCCACCTTCAAACGTTCCCTTATCGCTTTAACCTTGCTTTCAGCTTCTTTTATCAATTCTGGTCCAAAGAATTGATGCTCTCCTACTTCATCCCAAAGAAGCGGGGTTCTGCATTTTCTACCATACAAAGCTTCAAATGGAGGCATCTGTAGGCTGGCTTGGTAACTATTGTTGTACGAGAATTCTGCATAGGGCAGATTCTTGTCCCAACTTTTCCCATAATCTAAGGCATAGGCTCAAGCATGTCTTCAAGAACTTGGTTGACACGCTCACCGGCCGTCATGCGTGGGTGATAGGCGATCTTGAAGTTGAGTCTTGTTCCCAAAGCTTCGTGCAAACTCGCGGAATCTTGATGTGAATCGAGAGCCTCTATCGGACACGATCTTCTTGGGTACTCCGTGTGACAGACAATCTTGGCCATATACAATTCCGCTTAGTCGGTCGCTACGTAAGTGGTCTTGATCGAATAAAGTGAGATACTTTAGTTAACCGGTCAATTATCACCCAGATGGAATCACATCTGTTTGGGTCCTAGGAGTCCGGTGATAAAATCCATACCAACTTCCTCCCACTTCCATTCGAATTGGTAATGGTTGTAACAGACCAATGGTCTTTGGTGTTCTGCCTTGACTCACCGACAAACATCACAACGAAGCGATTTAACTCAATGATTTCGCGCTTCATGTCGACTCCACCAATATTTCTCCTTCGATCCTAGTACATCTTCGTGCTTCCGGATGGATGGAGTATGGAGATTCGTGAGCTTCCTTTAGAATCGACTGTTTTATCTCCTGATGGTTGGGCACACATATGCGATCTCCAAACCACACTGTTCCTTGTTCATCCTCAGAAAATCCTAGGGCTTTGCCTTTTCTCATATTCTTCTTGATTTCCTTGATGTCGTCGTCTTCTAACTGTTTTTCCCTGATCTGACTCTGAAGAGTGGGTTGAACTTCCAAAGCATTCACATAGCCTTGCTTGACAATCTCCAAGTTCAGGTGCTTCAGTTCTTTATATAATTCTGGCTGATTATTCTGAACCAAAATGGTGTTGCAATACATCTTTCTGCTCAGGGCATCTGCAACAACATTTGCCTTGCCCGGATGATAATGAATTCTGAGGTCGTAATCTTTTATCAACTCTAACCATCTTCTCTGTCGGAGGTTGAGTTCAGACTGGGTAAAGATGTATTTCAGACTCTTATGATCCGTGAAAATCTCACAACGGTTACCAATGAGGTAATGCCGCCAGATCTTCAAAGCATGCACAATTGCTGCTAACTCGAGATCATGAGTTGGGTAATTTCCCTCGTGTGGCCTCAACTGACGGGATGCATAAGCCACGACTTTGCCTTCCTGCATCAGGACACATCCAAGACCTTGTCGAGATGCGTCGCAGAAGATTTCAAAGTCCTTATGAATATCGGGTAATACTAGCACAGGTGTAGAAACTAAACTCTTCTTCAGCTCCTGGAAACTCTTCTCGCAGGCATCCGTCCATTCAAACTTCTTTTCCTTCTTCAGAAGTTGTGTCATAGGCCTTGCTGTCTTGGAGAATCCTTCAATGAACCTACGGTAATAGCCGGCTAGTCCAAGGAAACTCCTTACTTCTGTGACAGACTTTGGTTGCTTCCAATCCATAACGGCTTCGACCTTGGCTGGGTCTACAAACAACTCCTCCCATTGACACGATATGACCAAGGAAGGCCACTTGCTTTAGCGAATTCGCTCTTCTTGAATTTGGCGTAAAAGTCGGTGTTCTCTGAAGTTTCTCCAAAATCATCCTTAGGTGCTTCTCGTGTTCTTCTTCATCCTTTGAATAAATGAGAATGTCATCGATGAAAACAACCACAAACTTATCCAAGAATTCCATGAACACTTTGTTCATCATATTCATGAAGTGGCGAGGCGTTTGTCAAACCGAAAGACATGATCAGAATTCATACAACCCATATCTGGTCGTGAAGGCGCCTTTGGGATATCTTCGGCGGATCTTTAGTTGATGATAGTCGGATCGTAGATCGATCTTCGAGAAGATGCTTGCTCCCTTCAATTGATCGAACAGATCATCAATCCTAGGTAGCGGATACTTGTTCTTGATCGTCACCTCGTTGAGCGATCTATAATCCACACACATTCGCATACTATTGTCCTTCTTCTTAACAAATAGTACGGGTGCTCCCCAAGGTGATGAACTTGGTCGTATATAACCTTTGCTCCTTAGTTCTTCAATTTGTTTCTTCAGCTCTGCTAGTTCATTGGCTGGCATTCTACAGGGTCGCTTCGAGATTGGGGCGGTCCCTGGGACTAAGTCAATTAAGAACATTACGTCCCTATCCGGTGGCATGCCGGGTAACTCATCAGGAAAAACATCTGGGTATTCTTGCACAACTGGTATGTCTTCAAGCTTTATTTCCTTCAAGCTGGTCAGGATGGAACTTCCTCCGGTCAAAGGCTTGGGTCTGAATTCTACTGATTCTCCTTGTGCATTGGTGAGGGTGATAGATCTATTGGCACAGTCTATCTGTCCCTGATTCTTAGCTAGCCAGTCCATTCCAAGAATCACATCGAGACCTTGGGATTGCAAGACTATCAAGTCTGCTAGAAAAGGTACTCCGGATATTTCAAGGGTAAGGTTTGGGCATAGAGAACTGGTTCTCATTTCAGAGCCCGGGGAGTGGACTATCATAGGGTTAACTAAAGAGAAGATAGGTAACCCATATTTTTCCCATAAATTTATTGGAAACAAAGGAATGCGATGCTCTAATCAAATAGGACCGATCTTTGCTTCAATTAACAAGGAACGTACCAAGAACGACATCCGGTCTTTGCTTGAGCTTCTCGGCGGTGATGTGGTTAACTCGCCTTCGCAAACTGATTTGTCTTTGTGGCGACGGAGGTTTTGCCAAGAGCTTGACTCTGTGTTTAGGGCACTGAAATGACTTCTTAGGACACCTATTGGCGAAGTGTCCCTTCTCCTAACAGTGATAGCAAGTAATCTCCGAAGAGTTCTTCTGATTTGGGCCTCCTGCAGACGAGTTGTGGATTCCGAAGTGTTGGCGCTCGGCACTGGCCGTTGAGCTCTGGATGTGGTAGACTGAAATCTTCCACGCTGCGGGGGCTGAGGTTGCGCGAGGCGAGGTTTGGGTTGCCCTCCAGAGTTGAACCTCTGAGCGGCCATCCTCCGCTTGCGGTTCTCCATCTCTATATGTTTGCCTTCCTGGCGAATTGCCTTGTCCACCAACTGTTGGAAGTCAGTGAAGTCCTAAGAAATCGCTGGATAGATATCTCATCATTCGGCCTTCCATGAACTTTTCTGCTGTCTTCATCTCTGCTACGCCATGCGGGCGAAGCGAGCAAGCCGGTTGAACTTATGCAGTACTCGCCATCGAAGCGGTTGCCTTGGCGGCCTTGAATTCCTTCTTTTTTCATGCCATCATCCTCGCGGAATGTGAGCATGACGGAAGGCTCGCACAAACTCGTCCCAAGTGATAGCTTGAGCGTTGGCATGGGTGATGCAGAGGTTGTCCCACCACTCCAAGGACCACCGAGTTGGTGAGCGGCGAAAGTACCTCTCGCGATCCGAGCATCGAGTAATATCCAACTTCTTCCCTATGGCACGGAGCCAATCGTCGGCGCCCATAGGTTCAAGATCTTCTTGAGAACGTCGGAGGACGATCCTCATGAACTCCGACATTGACAACTTTTGCGGAGGTGGGGGTGGAGGTGGAGGTGGAGCGTGGGTTGCGGCTTGCATGTTCTGAACGCTATTGAGTGATGGGGCTAGCAAACTCATCATATGTGTCTGGTGGGCCATTAATTGACACCAGCTAGGTTCTTCAGTTGGTGGAGGTGGTGGCTGCGAGACGGGGTTTTCCTGGTAATCCGCGTTCTCGTTTCCACGACCTTGAGCACCGCCACGCCGCAGATGCAATGGTCACCATCTCGCTAGATTTTTCTAAGGACTTTAGAAGAGAGAGAGAAAGAAAGTTCTAAAGGGGTAATTTCTAAACAGCCCAAACACAAGACAAAGAGCCAAAATTTTCTAAAATAATTCTTTTATTATTTTATTTTATTCTTTGGTTATGGCTATCACAATGGTAACGATAGCTCATAATTCGTGATCTAATGTTTACAATATGGGAAACAACTAAGGGGTGATCGGGGTATAATCACGCTCACTAGAGCTACCCTCGCCGCCTTTGTAGCAAGCTAGCTCTTCTTCCATGGCTTTCACCTTTCTTCCTTCTTGCAGTCGTCTTGAGCGATGACGCAGTCATCTAGAGCGTTTCCATAGGCATAGTCCATTGCCTTGCACAAGTTCACCGATCGTAAGCTCAGAGAGACCTCGCCTTCTACCGGGCAAAAGGTGCTTTATCGACTGGTCTGAACGATGCATTGGATGGTAGTGAAACTTCGAGCCATGGAATCGATTGTTGTAGGTGTAGCGAAGGCGTCTTGTGGCTTCTCTGGCTGCGTCTTGAATGCCTTCAGCGAAGGTACCATGTCTTATCGGAGCGTCGATGATGTGGAAGTCCGTATTTGGGTTGTGGTTGGCGTAGAGGATCACTTTGACTCTCCAGCGATATTGGCTTCCCACTTTGTACTGGTATCCTTGATAGGTTGGTCTTTCGTTGTAGTCCAGGTGTTGCATCATCTTCCAAAGAAGTGCAGCCCAATGTCCTGCGAAAATTCCGTGGGAGATACGGGTTGGTTTTTCGGCCATCTACAATTTTAGAGAAGGAGATGAGTTAGTAATTGTTTTAAAGAGAAAGGTTGAGAAGACTCTTGGATAGACCCAAAATAGTTTTAGTTTTTGAAAATAAGTCCTTAAGACATTTTCTAAGGCCACGACCTACAGTCGATATGGCTCTGATACCACTTTTGTCGAACCCGGGAGCGAAGGATCCCGAATTCTCTGTGTTCATACACTAGTCCAGGATTTCTAGTGTACACAGTTAAACAAAAGTGATAATCAAAACATATCACGCACTTTATTAATAATTATTCAGAGTTTATTACAAAAAGAGGCTTACAAGCCAACAATAAATAACACAGCGGAATTAAAGCAGTAGTAGTAGACCCAACGATTCGCCACAGGCAATCGTCTGGGGAAGCGTGGCCTAAGCATCGATGTCCTCACCATCTTGATAGAAATCTTCCCCTGAATAAAGATTATTCAGCAAGAGTAAGCACTACCACTCGTGCTTGCAAGTTACACCCGTAAAATAATGATTGAATGCATGCATAGAGTGAGCAAAGGGTAATGGCAGGTTTATTTGCATAAGACAAAGATTTTCAGGTTTAAATACTCTTAGTAATTTCCAAGGCCATTTTAGAATTTAATAAGATCAAAATCATATTTCGATTTCTCAATGTCAAGTGTAGGATGAACCTCCATACACAAATGGTGAAGGACTACCCCCCTTACACCAGGCTTATGCCCAATCCCATTTTTATAAACCAGGTGATAAAGTCTTTTCAAACAAAACCAGAGACTAACTTCGAGTGGCTTCTGTTAAGCATGTCCATGACCGTGGACACGGCTATTCGAATAGATTAATACTCTGCAGAATTGGTACAGCTTTACCCACAAGAGATAGTTTGCTTATTATGTCGGCCAATACACGCTTCCGTAGGCGTGCGACTAAGCAACTATCACGAGGCCTTTACCCTACATTATTTCAACATAATTATGCCCGCTAAGGTTTCGTAATCGAAGGCTTCGCACCAAACGACTACCCCCTCTTGCGCCATGTGGGTATCATCAATAAGTCTTCACGACTCCCACATCTTTCCAAGACATAAACATGGTGAGATAATATAGCTTATTTGGCCAAGTCTGTCCCATTCCGCACTTGTGGTGGTACGAGTTTGGCTTAACATCCATGCCATGCAGACCGTCCTTACATGATAGGCGACTTCCAAAACAAACCACGGTCTCAACCATTCATTTGATTGAGCCCGTGCATGAACTTGCACCCACCAACAATCCAATTCACCCAAGTCTAAACCAATTTCATTTATTTTTCTTTGGCAAAACGTTTTCCAAACATCTATGGTAAAAGCAATACCATAGATTCATTTTCAAAATAACTTTGTATTTTGGCAAAATTCCCCAAATCATCTTTTGGTCTAGGCAATGACTAAGCATAATTATCTTAATTATTTTACTAAGGTGACAAGGGCATGACATTCCAAGCATCAAGATTGGCCATACGAAGGATTTGGCATAACTAAGAATTAAAACAGGAATTTAAAATACTTGGATAAAGATATGCATGCAATAATAACTTTAAAAACAGAATTAATTAACTTTGAAATACTGGGATCAAGATGGTCAAGAATGTAACTTGCCTTCGTTGAAGTCTTGATATTCTAAACCCTCTGAAGGATCTACCTCTCCGGAATCGTCAAAGTCTATACGCGAAAGTACGACAAATTCAAATAAATCCAAAAGGACAAATTAAACTAACTACAAATGAAATAATTTTATTTTATTTAGCTAGATAATAATTTTATAAGATTTTAGCAATTTGAAACACTCAATTTGAAGTTGAGGTTCAAAAGATATGAATTTTACAAGTTTTAACCTAAATTTGATATTTAAAAGAATTTCTAAATTTAAATATAGATTCAAAATAGCTTTAAATTAAATAATTTTGGTTTAGTTAGCTAGATAATGATTTTGTAAGAATTTAGATATTTGAAACACCCAATTTGGAGATTGGATGCAAAAGTTATGAATTTTACAAATTTAAACCCTAAATCAGATTTTTATTTCATTTAAGGATTTATTTTCCCGAAGGAAATCCCGATTTATTGCGCAATCATGGCGTCAGCCTCGGGGTGTGTCTCTGACGGGTGGGCCCGTGGTCAATGGACCACGCCCACGGCCGGTCAACAGTCCATGGTGGACTTGGTGTACTAAACAAGACACGCGCGGCGAAGAAGCTCGGGCGCCACGTGGTCGCCACGTTGGATCTAAGGCATACGTGGCGTACACCTGGCGCCGATGTGGCCATGCCACGCAGGCTTGGGCTGGCGAAGCTCCGGCGACCCTAGGGTTTTGGGCTCACCGTGGCGTTAGCCACTGCAGAAATGAATGGGTGAGCTCTAAAGAACGAGAAGACGACGCCGAGTAAGATGCTCACCGAGATTTCAAGAAAGCGCGGAGGAGCGTCGGCGACGAGGTTTAGCGGCGGCGAGCTTTGGTTGTCGACGGAGTGGGTGGTCCCGAGGCCCTCCGACAACGTGGGTTAGCTCTCGGCCAGCGATGTTGGGCGGTCTTGATGGTGTAGACGAAGGAGGCGGAGGCGGGACGGTGGCGCCGAATTGGAGAAGAACGAAAGCTCGGTCGCGGTGAGAAACTCAAAATTCGAGCGCTAGGAGCGAGGAGGAGGGCAATGGGTGGTGGTCTTTGGGTTCTTTGTGGAGGCGCACCCGAGCTCCCTTTATAGGGCGCGGTGTGGCCGGATCGGCGTGGCGCACAAGATGGTCGCCCGACACATGAGCTAAATCGAGGATTTTGGGCGAAGGATGGAAGGTGAGGGCCGTGTCGGGGCGGAGACGATCGAGGAATTGAATGCGCGTGTCAATCAGGGGATGTGGCGGATTTGAACGCGTAAGGAAGGTTTTCAAAATAAGCGTTAATGGCGGACGCAAGCGAGAAAGGAAGAGGCGCTAGCGGGAAGAAAGGAAGGTAAGGGCGACCAGAGCAGCGGTCCCACATGGCGGTGACAAAGAAAGAAAGAAAGGGAAGGATGGCGTTAGCCGTTAGATGGCAATCCAACGACCTGACGATTTCCGCGAATAGGTAAGTGGCGGGTCGAGAGACCACACGATCGGGATCCAAAGGCGAGAGAGAGGCGCGGGTTGAGAGCTACGCTGGCAGCGCGCCGAGGAAATGGGCCTACCGAATTCGCCCTCATATCTGATGAGGATTTTCTTTTGCTTTCTTAATTGTTTTAATTCAGATAATTAAAAGAGGCTTTAGAAAATAGCAAATAAGTTCCAAAATTCTAGAAAAATTCACGTAAATTCCTAGAAGGATTTTGGACTTAAATAAAATAATTCAACTTAAACTTGGTATTGGTTTTTGCATTTAAATTTGTTTTAGCTTTAAGGTTAATAATAAGAGCTTTAGAAAATTTGAAAATCCACCAAAATAAATAAGTTTTAAATTTTCTCGAATTTGAAATTTTGGATATTCTGATGGCGAAGAGGAAGGGAGCGGCGTGGGGAGGGAGGGGAGGCGGCGTGAGAGGAAGGAGCGGCGTGGGGGAGGCGGCACAGAGGAAGGGAGCGACGGCGTGGGGGGAGGGGAGGGGAGGCGTCGGCTTTGGTGGGGGACGGGATTTGAGGCGGCGGTGTGGATGGGAGATGGGAGAGCGGCGGTGGCGTGGGGAGATGGGAGAGTGGCGACGTGGGGAGGGGAGATGGGAAGGGCAGGCGTCGGGTTGGGAGTTGGGATGGTGGAAATGATTGAAAAAACGGAACGGTTTGTAATTATATATCAATGGCATTTCGTGGGTAATTTAAGTGAACTTCAATGGCAAACATATATTCTATTCCGCAAAAGTCAAAAAAAGCACCTCTCCAATAGCTTATGGCTTTTAGGCTTAAATTAGCTTAAATTTATTATAAGCCGGACAAAAAAGCACCTCCTTTGTTTAGACTTAGGCTTTTTTGCTTTCAAGTCAGACAAAAAACCTAAACAAAGAGGGCCAACATGTTGTGAATGACTCATTACGAACAGAATTATGTACTGCTACCACGGATGCCCTTTCTTGCGATATTGCTATTAGTATAAAATGTGTGGTCTCAGAGAAGTTTTTATTATTATTATTTTTAGGCTTCCTACACTTTGCAGATTTTGCTTAGTTTCCGTCTTCCTTCCCTTTTTGGACAGGTTTCCTTTAGGTTGCTGAAGTTCAGGCCCTTTGTTGGGGAGGTTCTTGTTGGGAAGATCAGTGGATATGATGAAAAGTGTCTGCAAGGCGAGTTAGTTGTTCTCATTGACTTTTGGTGAATTGCTTTTTCTTGGGTACTTGTCTTTAACTTCCGATAACATCTTGCACTGCAGGGACTTTTTTCATATTTTCATATCCTAGTATACTTACTCATTCTAAGTTTCTAACTTCGAAACAAGATCGAAAATTTTGGTTGAATCCTTATCCTATTTAATTATGAATTCTACTTTTCTAGCATTGTTGAAATAATGAACTCGTTTGGTTTTTATATAGCATTTCTTTAAAACAGAAAATCGTGCATGATTAATATGTTGGTATGCTTTTTGCAATTTGGGCCTGATTAAGAGACCTGAAATCAAAATTCTCAGATCCTTTAGGAGCGGTAGCCGATAAGCATGGTACATTCTTTGGAGTATTCAAGGTCAAGTCTAGCTCAATGTCTGGAGGGTAGTGCTGCTGCATTAACCAATTTTAAACCTGAAATCTGTTTTTTTTCTACTTTGTATTGGACTGTTGGTATTGGTACTTCTGCCGTGTACAAAATAAAAAATGTTCCCTTCGGAACCTTCCTGTTTGAAAATTATTAGAATCATATATTTGTCACTATGAAACTACTACATCATTGGAAAAGCTGCATGTACAAATGATTGGTTTAGCTAATATACCTGTTCTTTTTGCAGTTTCAGTTGATTTTTTCAGCGATATATGCATTCCAGGACACTTGATGCAGTTTGGCACAGAGAAGTAAGGCATCGCTCTGTTTTTTTTTTGGGGTTGCAGTACAGCGATCCCTAGTATTATTTCAAAATTGAGGTGGTTTATTTATCTCTGGATTTATATTGAACGGTTTGGTTTTGATTCTTCTTAAATTAACATTTTGATTCCTCTTTTACATCTGTTTAATATGTACTTCAACTATTCCTAAAAAAATACGTGCTTCAACTAGCTAGGTTATTATGCCAAGGTGCCCCCTTCGACTTTAATTGAGTCAGAAACAAGAACAAAACTGAGACAGAAAAAAGTGACATGTGCAGGGGATAGAAATCACTTCTAGAATAGTTTTTTTAACTTATTTTAACTTTGTTGCATTAAAGTCATTTTAGATGTTAGCTGGAGGATCATACATCATGACCGTTTTTCTGTTTCACGAGTATAGTATTTTCTTCATAAATTTCTGTTGTCATATTTTATTTACTTCTCATTTCTTAGTCATTAAATTTCCTGGGGGGCAAATGGTAGGTGGATGCTGAAGACTGAAGATGGTGATGAGCTTTATCTAGATATAGATGATGAGGTATTTAAATTCTAGTTTTTGTTTATTTCAAAGCAAGTACTACCTTTAGTCACTGCCCAGAGTAAACTCATGATCAATGCACTCACTGTGCAGATACGATTCTTGGTATCTAGCATAAAATACCCGCCTATCCCAGTTGAGCAAAACGAGGATGACAAGCCATTTGCTCCAATGCACATTAATGTATGCCCTCTTCCTCATAATTAGTATTTGAGTACACCCAAGTGATAAAGAAGTATGTTAAATTCTTTTAGGTGGTATATCAGAGGTGGGAGTAACTACTCCCGGGAGTAGAAAGTATTAATCATATATATTGGTATTTAAGTATACTAAAAGTGAGAAAGAAGTGGGAGTACACACTCCTAGGGGTACGAAACAGGTGTCCATATGTGTGTGTGTGTGTATACACACGTCACGTTGCTGATCCAGTAAATGTTATCATTTATCGTCAGTGATATCTATTATTACTTCGAAAGGCATGACTTGTTACTGCTGTAACATGCTTGCGCTTTGTGTTTTTTGGTAGTTACTGTAAGTTTGATAACATTTTACTTCTGTTTGAAAATGGCATTACTGGTATACTGCTGAAAAACATGAATTTGCTATTTGTTACGCAAATTCTTCCGGTAATCATATGTTTTACTATCAAATGTAACACGTATTACTGTCAGTTACAAAACAATTTACTTGATATATGGTAGTAAACATGAAAGAAACTACTTCTGTTTGCTGAGCGGCCTATACTTCTCTAGAGCTTCAGGGAGGGGCTTGATGCTGTTGACCTTGTGGAACAATAGATAGAACATCATCTAGGCCATGTACTCGTTCCCCCTTCTCCTGCATACACATGATAAAAAAAAGGTCACGTGTCAGCTTTTATACATCTGAAAAAAATACTACATGTTGCGGGCAGTGGGAAATTCTTACCGGCTTTATCGATGTTTCCAGTGTCGAGCTTTCACTGTCCCAGAACTCCAAATACTTCATTACGAAGAAGGCGTAGCCGTTCTCTAGGACCTGCTTCGACGTCCCCATGTTGTGCACTCTCCAGTTCACGACGATCAGGAATTTCCCACTGGTCACGGCCTGCAGGGCTACACACAGACGAGGGATGATCCTCTTCCTCACTGGGTCATGGTGGTCCATTACTTTTGTGCCCTTCTGCTTGTAAACATTGGAGTCCAGCACTTTCATGCACTTCTGCGCTATGTTGAAGCAGTAAACGGACCAATGGTGATTGTGGAAAACTGGGAGGAAGAGCTGCAAAGGGAATAAAAACCCATAAAAAATTACTTACCAGCTTTACTGTAATGAAATATGTAATTACTGGACCATGAATGATATTTTACTGGATGCACGTCGGATAGACGTAAATTACTTACCAGCTTTACGCGCGTGATGTCTATCGCCGTCATGTGCTCCTTCAGCATGTTCACGGCCTGTTTACTGCTGTATTGCTCATTTTTAAGTTTTAACGTACTCTACGTTTAGCAGTTTCTGTCGTCGGTATCCCCATGGGCTGAGGGGAGAACTCTCTTCCCTGCAGTTGTCTTCTCCACAGGTGCCCCCTTTTTGGTTACCGCTGTGCCCGTCGTCTTTGCCAGCCTGGGATCGGCGAGTTTTATCTTTAGCCTTGGCTTGGTGGCGGCGTCTTGCGAAAAATAGACTCGTCGCTTATTTTACTATTGTATTGTATTTGTATTTACTAAAAAATATCGTGATAAGTTACTGCTATGAACCCTGTACCTTTACCATGCTGGGTCTACCTAGCGGGTCTTTACGCGCATCGGAAGGTGCCTTCACTCCCTCCTTTGTTGGGAGAGGCCCCTCGGTAGCGTCCGTTTCTCCCTCTTTCACTGGTTCCTGTGGTGGGAAAACGAACATCATTTTACTATCATGTGTCCAACAAATTACTGTATATGTAAATGCATAATCTTGTCGTTGCCCCAAGATACCCTTTGGCGTGGACGCTAGCCACTTGAGCCTCTTTGACTTTGCTTGCAGCGGTAGGGACCTCCTCTACCTCCTTTACTAGTGAAGGCCCCTCCGGGGTAACGGTTTCGGTCACCTTTACTGGCACCTACAAAAAAAAAGGGACCACGTTACTATCAAAAGTAAGTAAAATTACTTCTTTCCCCCTAATGTTTACTGTGTTGTTACCTCCATGTGCTCCTTTATTGTCGGAGGCTCTAATGGGACATTGATGGATCCCTCGTTTACTGTCCCCTACAATAAAAAAGAATCAGATATGAATTACTGTAAGAACAACCATCCTTACTTGACTATACGTACGCGATTTACTGCATTCAGTACCTCGGTTTGCTCCAGGATGGTGGGCAGTAACTTGTGGCCCGCCGCAACCGCCGGTTCGATTAGGACCTGTGTTGTGTATGCGGCGAGGTGTAACCCCGGGATCGCATCCGCTTCGATCGAGTCTATTATGTTGTCGATGCTTGCCTCGACGTCACAACCTCTCACCTGGTCTGCATGAGAACATATGCACTTAAATCAGTAAATTGTTGTGTGTTGCTTTGATGATTACCGTGTTGAGAAAACACAATTACTGCATGCGCCTACTCGCTCTGTCGTGGTCGGTGTCATCAGTTTACTGTGTTTGTTGTTGTTTACTATGTACAATGTATCTATTTACTGTACATATTACAGTGTTTTACTGTGGTGCGCGCGGTGCATTCCTTGAGATCCGTCGCACTCCCCCCTCCCCCCTCTTCTTGAGTTGGATGGAACAACGATGACGCTGGGACGTAGACAAAACCTCCTGGATGCACGGGGGAGGTGGCAATGCTGGTGCCGACACCATTGCAGCTGAGGTGGCGTGCTCAAGTGTCCTTCTCACCTGGCTTGCACGAGGACATATACACATAATCGGTAAAAAAATTGTGTGCTGCTTTAATGATTACTCTATTGAGAAAACACAATTACTGTATAAGCCTTACTCGCTCTGTTTGTGTTCGCTTTATCCGTTTACTGTGTTTGTTGTTGTTTACTATGTATAATGTGTCTATTTATTGTATATATTACAATGTTTTTACTGTGATGCGTTGCATACATCGAGATTCGTCGCCCTCTCCCTCTTCTTGAGTCGGATGGAACAGTGACAACGCTGGGACGTAGATGAAACCTTCTGGATGCACCGGGGAGGCGATCTTTGATGCCGGCGTCGGCGTCGGCGTCGTTGCGGCCCATGATGGCGAGCTCGACAGCGCTTGGGTTGCGGCGATTCTATAGATCTTTGGGCGGGGCTACCGTCTCCAAAGCCGGTGCGGACGGCGATGCTGCTACCCGGACAACATTATTGGCGGGTGTGCCGCCACGTCGCCGACAAACGTGATGTCATGGTAGTAGTCGGTATGCGGTTTCCTCCTATGCTAGCTGCGCTGAAGAGTTCGAGAACACTGCGTGTATCGGCGTGGGGGTTGTGCCCACGCGCTTTGACGCTTGCTTGCCGCTCCCCGCCTTTTCTGCCCCGCCTGCGTAGGCCGCCAATCCGAACACATATGCTACCTCGAGTAGCTTCCTGATGATGCTGACTACCTTCGTTTGCGCCATCTCGACTTTTTGATGCGCTGTTTGTACCTGCGCCATAGCCTTCTCCGCCTGTCTCATCGCCCTCCCGACCTCGTCATCAAACTTCTCCAGCGCCTCCATCGCCAGGTGCCGCTTCCCCTTGCCCAACGATCCAACAACATCGTCGAGAAGCGCGCAGGCTCGGGAAATGCCCTGCGACAGGTTGTGTGGATAACTCTGGCGGGTGCTACATTGCCGTCGCCCCGTGCCAGTAATAGGTCCCCTCCCTGCTTCGAAACTGGCCATTCAAAGGACACGAAATGAATTATTGTTAAATATTAACCATATTACTGTAATGAACATCGTATTTTACTGCATACAGACAAACATGAGTAACTCACACTGAGCTTGCCGAACGTGTCAACGCCGTTCGGGGACTTCGTCTTATCGGACACGACTATCTCGTCGATGAGAGCGGACGTGAAGTATGCGGTGTGTGGAGTCTCGATGGCATCGATGCTGTGGACACACCTCAGGTTGTCGAGGTAGTAGATCTGTCGTGTACAATTTATTGCTTGTTAATATACGTATTACTAAAAGTTAGTCATGTATTTACTGTTTTCCTTAAATGTGATGCTTCTATTTATTGTGGTCATGACCTACTTGTTTTACTACTTGTTAGTGTTCGTTTTACTAAAGTTAAAACATATTGTTACTTTGTGTGTTAGACTGTGTTTTGTGTGCGAGAAAAATTACTGGTGTGTGCGACCTGTTTTACTGGGATCTAAGATTTATAATTACTGTAATCCCTGCTCTACACATTTTTACTGCTTATTGATGTGCAAAAAACTAAATGCAGCAAATGAGTTTACTATGTAGCTTACAAGCACGAAGGCGGCACATCCGTTGATAGACTTGGTGGTGTTGTCCTTCTTCTTGTTCCAATTGTGGATGGACTGCCGAAGGTCGTCAATGACGGCCTTGCACTAGTTGACGACGGCGAATTTGTCCAATTCCTTCGTCAACAGAGCATCCTTCCCGGTTATGTTGATGGTGGTGGTTGGGAAAAGGAGCTTGCTGAAGACGAGGAGAAAGAAACATCTCATCGTTAGAGCGTCTGTGCCTCCGGTCTTAATCTGCGCGATTAGCGTCGCGTTCTTGATGTTTGAGTTTTGTTGTACCCCGAGAAGACGCTTCAACTTAGCAAGCTCTGAGGTCCCTATGACTTGGGTCACCATCAGCGCGTCGCCGCCGTCGCAAGGGATCCCGAGGACGCACTTAACGGCGTGAGGCGTGATTGGGATGCTCCTTCTACCGCTGGTGCTGATGACCATCTCGACCGGTCAATCCTGTCCATTAGGAAACACAGCATATCCCTCTCCTCCAAACACTCGAGGTTGAACTTCAGCAGACCGCCGAACTACATCCTCTTGACCTCATTCCCTTGCTCTAACGTCAGCTCACCGATGGTTGCGACGATGAGGGTAGGAGAGCACCTGATGCACGTCGTCCAAAGTCCCTTCCTCCAATCGCGCGGAGCCTTCATTCGATCTAACATCGCTTTTACTGATGATATGTTTTCTAATTATGACAGTCATGACTCGTGTTTATTGTTGATGTGAAAAAAGATAACAATCTATAGTATTATCAAATTACTCTAACAAATGATGCGCATATACTGCTATATGTGCATAAACTTACCTTTGCAATCCTATGGGCGGTCTCATCGTGAGGCGACAACGCGACGACGTCCTCTGTCGTGGGCACCGCTGCCTTCCTCTTCTTGCTCTGCTGTTTCTTCTGAGAAACACTCGTGTGATCATCTGCGACAGATGCAACCGCTGCTCTTGAGTCGATGGGTTTGGGTTGGGAGGGGTCCAAGTAAATCTCCATCACCGATGAACTTCCCTCGATGGTGATCTTCCTCATCTTGGAGGGTACGTCACCGGTTGTCCTCATTTTACTGTCGGAGTGGGGGATACAAAAAAGCCAATAAGAAAAAAGTGGATCCTATGAATTACTACATGTGATGAGTTGTTTTACTTAAAATTTGAATATGAAAAACTATCCAAAAAATGCTCCAAAAAATAGGGAGAAAGAAATCACCCCAGTGTAGTGACAAAATTATGAAAGTTTTGGGGGGTAAATTACTGTGTGGAACCCTAGAAAAACCCACTTCGCGAGAGAGGAAGCAATCAAAACAAAAGAAACAGCCATATTCTCTAACCTTGGGGGTGCGGATGGGTCAAAGGGTGTTTAAAATGAAGATCGCCTCTACTCCTGTCGGGAATGCGGGCCGGTATAGCTCACCGGAGACCTTGCTTTTTCGTTCCTTTGAGTGTTGAGTCTTATTGGGAAGAGAAAATACGATTTCTTTGTAGTGCGGAAACAACTTCGAGCGATCTTGACCCCACACGTAATATACGTGACTTTCCACGCCCGTTCAAAAAAAAACCTAAGCGTTTATACACAGTAAAATGCTAGTATCAATTACTGCATATTACGTTGATATTACTGCCATATAACCTTTACTGCAATTGTTTAATGCATTTACTATATGGTGCTAGTAACTTTACTATTACCCCTTTGGTTTCTTAATTACTATGTGGCTGACTAGGTTTACTTTCTTGTGAGTACGTTTTTACTGTCAAAATTGTGTGTGAGTGGGAGGTTCTGTTAAGCGTCGTCCAAACGATGACTTAAGCGCATTAATGTTGTTTCGGCTCCTGTTGCGTCTCTTCGTCTCACGTGCCGACGTTACTCTTTGTTTCATAAAAATGATCATCTGCCATCAGAAGATGGATTATCATGTCGCTCTACTCTCTTTCGCACCCTCCATCAAAAACTAATAGAGTTAAAAAAAATTGGCTCCCCAATCTTCTCCCTTGACGTCGGCGTTGATGGCCTACCTGGCCATTCTGTACGAACGCCTCTCCGGTCGTACGCTAGCGGATGCTGTGAAGGGGCAACATGCTAACAGTGTCCTCCCTCCTCCGCCAGACGTTATGCCACGACACGTGTCCGTGACGTTCCGTAGTCTGGACGTTGTCCTCCGCCGCGTCTGCAACATCCCAATTTCCGTGTCTTTTTGAAAATTTTTAAAATAAAAACAATCATTTGATTCGCCGTCATTTGTTAAAGCTTAATTTGAAATTTCATAAAATAAACCAATTTAATATGAATAAATCAAACTTCAAATAAATTCAAAATTTGGTTTATTTGTTTATCTCAATTTTTGGGCTTTCCAAGTTTCTTTGTTATTCCTTGGAATTCTATTTATTTTATTGCTTTTTCCAAAATTCCTTTTCTTTGTTGTAAGATTTAATTTAATTAATTATTTCAAAGTGTTGGCTTTTAATTTGGAATTCTTGCTTATATAAATATTATTCAAATCAAATCCCGAATCTTATTTCAACTCCAAATCAAAATCCAAATTCCAATTCTCAGTCAAATCTTTGTTCCAAAAATCTAATCTTGTTACGGCCATTTCTAAATTCAAATTTTCATTTTGAATTCATCTCAATTTCAAATCTTAGCCGAAATTCAAATTTCTATTTGAATTTTCTTCGAAATGTAATCTCATAATTTCATTTCATTTTCTTGGGTTGAAAACATTTTCCTTTTCCTTTTCTTTTTCCCCTTTTCTTCTTTTTTCCTTTTTGTTTCTTGCTCCTTCCTGTTTCTTTTCCTTGCTCGCTTTTCATTGTCTCATCGTCTCTGATCGAAGTCGCGTGTCCCTCAGCGTCGGCGCCTTGCCCTTGCCGCACCGTGCCAGCTTCGCCGCAGTGGCGTGCGTGCCCGCTCTGCCGCCAAGCCATCAATGCCACGCCAGGCTCACCGTGCGTGTCGTCAGCTTTGTCTTGGCGTCTGCCGTGTCGTCTTTCGCCGTCTAGGAGCCGGAGCCGCCGCGTTAGAGCGCGCCATGCGTGTCTATGCCATGCTCGGACCCACCGCCGCCTCCCGACTGCGTCAAGATCCACGTGTTCGCGAATCCCGCTCGCGTCCCTGTCGATTCCTTTGCCACCTTTGCCCTATAAAAGGAGCACCACGATTGCATCGTCTTCCTCTTCTTTTTGCCCCAAGCACCATCCCCTACCTTGTCGTCTTCCCCAAGTCCGGCCGCATTGCCTTCACCTTGATCTCCCTCTCCGGTTCACTTCTTGAGGTATTGACCGCGCCACGTCGTGTTCCCGACCAGGTGCTCTCTATCCCCCTCCTCAATTTGATGCTTCCCATCACAGGGGCATGTCGTAATCGTCGCACCTCCTTTTGCGCCGCTGGTCACGTCGCTGCACCCCCTCGGCCGTCCGACCATCCCTGCGCCTCCTCGACCCCTTCTCCACCTTCCCCTTGCCGCCGC
Source organism: Phyllostachys edulis (assembly GCA_036346405.1). NCBI lineage: Eukaryota > Viridiplantae > Streptophyta > Magnoliopsida > Poales > Poaceae > Phyllostachys > Phyllostachys edulis. The sequence continues at coordinate 3,898,473 of CM070557.1, read as the reverse complement.
CAAGCCCATGCTCATGCGCACACAAGAAGTTGCCACCGAGGCCTTGTTCAAGACAACACTGCCACCGCCTCCCACCACCAGCCACCTCCTGCCACGCCGCCACCTCCTTCGGCTTCCTCTCGAGGCCGGAAACACTTTTTCCGTCTCCTTGGTGCCTCATGGCGTCGCCCGTCTTGAATGAACCTCCCATGTTTCTGCTCTCTGTGATTTGCTCTTACCTCAATGACATGTGGGACCCCAAGGCCATACTCTGATCCTTTCTCTCTTTCCCTCTTTCTTTCTCTTCCAAGTGGACCCAAAATGTCATCCTCACAATTGCGTTGCATATTAAAAATTAGAAAGCATCTTCCAGGAATATTCCTTTCTCATTTTCAGATTTTCTATCATTTCATGTGATATTCAAACTTCAGGATGTTCGTTCTCCTTCATACGAACTTTGATTCTGTCGATTCTTGTTTCTAAATTCATCTAAATTTCTAATTTCTCTAATAGTACTAATTTTATAATTTTTGGATTTTATTTGATTTTCTGTTATTTATTTTATGTCGTTTCACGCGTATAGAATCTGACGTTGTCGAAGCAAGTTTGGATCAACCGGAACGTGTGACCTCAACCTTCGACGAAGGCAAGTCTCCTTTGACCATATTGTACCTATTTTTTCCAAAATCTATTTTAAGTTTCAAAATTATTATGCATTGCTACTTACATAAAATGATGAGTTCAATCTTAGGTTGTTAGTTAATCTTAACTTGATATTCCATCATTTGAAGTTGTTATCCATGATCCATTGTTGCCCTAGCATAGCAAATCCACTATATTGATTACAATATTGCTGGAATAGTTAAAAACGGTAGAATTACTTAAACATGTGTTGTCGGTCATGATCACCCTTTGGGAGGTAACTATTATTACCTTTTATGCAAGTCTTTTTGAGAAATGTATGGTAATAGGTATTGCCAGTAATTCGGAAAATAAAATAAAATGGTGAAAATCTGTTTAGACTTGGACGGATGGTAAGTTCAGGCAGGTGCAGCTAGAACATAAGAAATTGTATTGTGTTAAGTTCTGCCAAAGTCATATTAAGAACTGACGCTTGTGACTATCCAAACTGAGCAATATCGTGCAACCACATGTCCTATAAATGGGAAGGACCTAGCTAAATAATTTACCGAGTCCAAGCATTAAGCTCGCAGGCTGTAGTGATAGGTGTTCTCTTGATTATGGTAAATGTACTTCCATATCTTGATATGTGCAGGTTATGGTAAGTGTACTTCCATATCTTGGGTCATGCAGCATGGTAAGGAATCTGTCGAGGCTTGCGTCGGGCGATGGTAAGGGACATCCATGTCCGAGCAGGTTATCCCCCACAATGGTGAGCTCCGGGTCGATGGTAGATGATGTCCATGACTTGGGGTTAAGCTCATCGGGCGAGCTAATATGAGGATAAAGTATTGTAAAAGCCTTATGATAATCACTTAGTCGCGCACCTTCGGAAGTGTGTCAGACAAACATTATAAGTTGATTATCTCGTGTGGGTCAACCTATACAACCTCTGCAGAGTGTAAAACTATTCGAATAGTCGTGTCCACGGTCAAGGACGGGTAAGGTGCATTTTCACATGGTAGATTTTGGTTTTGATTTCAAAAGAGTGAATTTTGGAAACCCGGGAGCAGTTGGAACTCTTGGATTGTTGTGCTGGCAGCTAGAGCCCTATCCTTTAAACCTTGGCGACTAGAACCTTGATACTAGTGGTTGGTAGCTGGAACCTCCACTAGTGATATAGTTAGTTTAATTATTGAAACTACTTTTTGTCAACTATGCTTTTATGAAAACGGTTGAAACTTAAAATATTGCTTTGTGCAAAAGAACCATATAAGCCCCATTTGTTAAAGCTATGCATATGCATCTTTCCCAAAACTTGCAGAGTACTTTATATACTCGTGTGCTACACTCAAAACAAATCTCAGAAACCTTCAACGACACGAAGGATTACGACTACTTCGCCTGCGGGTTTGACGAAGGACACCCAGAGTACTAGGTTGCGCTCCCCAATCGAATGCCAGTGGGCAATTTGTTGGGTCACCACTCGGAGTTTATCATTTGTTGTTTTCGCTGCTGTAAGACTCAAGGTCTTTTCACCTCTTTTGTAATAAGTGGCCATAAGACCGGTACTCAATTGTTTATTAATGTTATTCCGTGATTCGAACTTGTTATCGACGTTGTTTCCACTATGTGCACTAGCTACTGATCTGGGACTAGTGCAGAAATACAAAGAGGGTTCGGATTAAGAAATCTAGGTCCCGACAGCGTCTTCCGGGTCATCTCCAGCTTCCGGCGAGCTAACCTCGCCATCGACGTGGTCCGCCAGAATGACGTTGTATGTCTCCTAGAGGATTACTGTCGCTTCGACTGCTTCATCGAGGCCGCAATCGACCGAGTCTACCTTGCTAAGACCTCTCGAGCAAGAGAAGAGAGCCTATGGGCACAATTTGACTTGATTCTTCAGTCGGAGCGTCTTTGGGCTACACTCGAACGAGCGTGTCAACAAGTGGACGCATTTTCGGGCTTCCTACGTTGATCCCGAACCACCCAATGCCGACGACATCGCCTACGAAGTTTTGAAGACGAAGATTATTTAGGTTTCTACTTTTTTTTTAATCTTTGTAAGAAGCGACTAGTCACGCTGTTTGGCCATATATAATACATAAATCAAGTATCCGTTTTGAATTTGTATTTACTATCTACGATAAAACCCTTTACTGAATGATATGATTTATATTACTGCCTTCACGATCAATACAAAAAATCAAACATGCTTTTACTGTTCTACAAAATGCTTGTTTATTTCATTGGACCTGCTCGGTAACCTAACACAATTACCTTCCATATAGCTAAGGTTTACTACCCTGACACTAACTTTTTACTGTAAAAAAAAGTGACTGTAAGAAGCGGTGGTAAAAACGGGGAGCTGATTACTGTGTATGTCGTTATTTGTTACTAACTGACGTATGAGCTCATCATATCGCGTTCCCTGGAAACATGCAGTAAAAGGGATACGCGAATTACTGTTACGACATCTGACAATTACCGTCGAATCTAGACCAACGCGGCACGACGTTTCCGTCCCACCGACTGCAGTTGGTTGGCTCGCCGTATAGGGAATGCGCATGCGCGCGTCACACCTGCCCTGGGTTGCCTAGCCGTAGAATAACTGTTTTACGCTCAGCTACATAATAGTGTATGTGTGTGTGTGTAGGAAAGGAAAATGACTTAATACTACTCCCCGTTCATCCCCCGTAGATCTTCAGTTGCAAACACCGTTATCGGGTTGAGATGCGTGCTTTTTGGTGGGTAGCGTGAGGCCATGGTACTGGTTTTTTTTGGTTATCGCAACCCAACCCGACCCAATATCCATAACGACCTCTCGGTATATCCGCCTTGCCTCATGTCACCTGCAACTGCAACCATCTAAATTCCCAATTATTTACAATACGCGGTGACCGATATGCCGCCGCCGCCAGCCAATTCAAGCACGCTGCCGCCTGATCGACGAGACCGTGAGGCAGGCTTCCACACATAGATTCGTCACTGCAGACCGAATAATGCAATCACAAGGTGAACAATTTCTATTCATACTGGTTTCACGGCAAGATCTCTCGCCAGCACCTTCTTCTGCTAGACCCGATTGAAAATTTGCATCGTCTAGGTCATACTCGGTGACAACGGTTGACTGGGAGCACGATCTCAACTACCATTCCGGGCTTGTTGGGCTGCTTTGGGCCTGCCGCTTCTGTGTCCCGGCGGCCATGGCCTCCTCGCCCACCGATCTCGGCCCCCGTCTCGCCTCCCTCCTCCCCTCGCGCCCGGCTGTGAGGAGGGCCGTGGCGCGTGAGCGAGCACAGCCGGGCGCATGGTCATAAGAGGCGCGGCGACCAAAGGCCCGACCAGGCCGATGGAGGCACGGAGGCGCGTTGTGGTCAGTGGGAGAGCCGGGGAGGTGACCCAATCAAGGGAGGAGAGGCGGCCGGGCCGGGCCGGGTGGATCAGGAGCCATGAGAGGGCGAGGCGGCCTGGTGGTGGCAGCCTTGGCCGTGGGCCGGGCGGTCGGCGGCGATGGCGGCACTATGGGAGCTGGGCCGGTCTGGTGGAGGGGAGAGCCAAGGAGCAAGCTCCATGGGTGAGCAGTGGGGAGAAGAGTAGAGAAGCAAGATGGAGAAGAGAATGAATGTGCCTAGTGTGTTTCGGCTAACCTTTTCACAACTCCTTCGAATGGAATCTTGTCTTCTTGAAGAGAGAGAGGTTCTTGATCTGGTTTTGTTCAGATTTCTTTTGTGTTTTGCAGGGAGGTAGCTTGAGGCCAACAAGAAGGACATGAACATCCAGGTGCACAATTTCTCCCCCTCCAATCGCTCGATCTATCCCGTAATCCTCTTTTCCTGGTGATTTTATTCTGGGAATTCTTGTCAAGAAGGATTACTAGTGGGATTTAGGGCGAATTGTTGAATTAGGCGTACAAGGAGAGGACAAAAATATGTTGATGCCTTTTATTTGATACGAATACTGGTAGTGTATTGTCTTAGCAGTCTGTTAAATTGTAAAATTATGTTAAATTTTTGTTTGCGCGCATATCCGATGATTCTGATGAGCATTTAGCTTTACTTGAACTTGGGCACTGCCTAGGCTATGCTTATGTGTGGAAGTAGATCCAGGTTTTGCTAGTTGGAATCCATGTGTTGTTAGCTACAAGTCCTATGCGTTAAGTCCATGACTTAGCTCAACTTCAAAGCTGTTATTGGCTAGCATCGATAGTCAATATGCAATTTTAGCCTATTGGGTAGTCAGTAGTCACTAGCATTAGTTTGCGATAGCTAAAAGCTTGAGTTACTAGACGATCTAGCCATCATTGAAGTTTTAATGGAATCAATGACTGCTTTAACATTCTTTTGGGTATTTCCATATGGGAAAAGAGCATCTGCTATAGGACAAAAGGGTACATTGACAAAGAACCACCCTTGATTCTGTATGTGATTTCAGTAGTAGTTTTTTTTGTTTAGAAAAGGTGTATATACACAGGTAGAGAAAAGGGTATATTGTACAATGTACAACTTTCAGTCCTCTAATTTAGGATTGTAGTTTGATTAAATGCTAACATATGCATACTATACGCCAATTATCCTGATTTTATCAAGCAAGAATACTTCTTTGATATTTTAGAAATGGAAGTATACAGCCTGTAAGGCTATGATAGACTTATCTGGTTCAGTATTTTGCGTTGCAATTAATGATTACTTGTCATGTACTTCTTTTTAAGTGCATGTTTTTATTTTTGCATCTAGACGACACCAAGACTGCAAGCTGCTGGACCTTTTCAAAGTTGGTGCTCAAAGAAACTCTCTCAGATGGCTCTCTGCGTGCGTGACAACATCCTTCTAATGAGAAGTCTGGTTGATGGTGTCTTGTATTAACTCTTGATAGTATAATTTCCAATTAGAAAAAATGTGGTATGATTACTCACAGTTTATTGATGATTCTTTTATTGCAGATCATACCAAGGTTAAAATGTTTTTTTCAACTTGTAGAAGATCTCCATTTGGTTTATCACATAGATAGGATTTTCAATCTATATGCTACCAAATTTCAAAATAATGTTAAATGGAAGTAACAGCTCAGGATTTGGGGCCCTATGGCTATGGACGACAAATGAAACCATGACGATGGAGCAAGATAGTGCATTGAAATATTGGGAAATGAAGGAAACACCAGTATGCATGCATCTACATCAATTTTCGTTTGGCTATATAGATATACTCCTATCTATGTTTGATAAATGTGCCCTCCATACAGATACTTCCAATGTCAGGTTCATTTATTAAATAGACTCACTAGCAGAGGAGCCATATGTTGCTTCAATTTCATCGGCAGACAGGAAGACGTGGCCGCCGGAATTGCTCCCTTCCACCATTCTTCGTAATGCACCGTCGTCACTAAAATGGAGTATATATATACATCCATAGAAGAAGTGAAGTACATACTATTTGTGTATTGTTAATTAGTCGTCACCGTGGATGGAGTATATACCTTGTTCTTCCAGCTTCTTGTGTGATTGACAATGTACTTCCTTTCAAATTTTTTACTGTTCTGACCCTGTAGCGCTATGTATTTGCAGATATGACCCTCGTTGCTCCGTATTTTTCAAAACTAGACCCCGGATGAGCGCGGAAACGCTGGACGGCCGACGCATGTCCCATTCCGCGCTCGACGAGCGCGGAAGGAAGCATGGCTGCGGAAAGATCAACGCGGGCGCGGGAGGCTGGGGCCAGGCCACCTTCCGTGGTGGAGGAGCGCGGAAGGGGCCAGCACCTCATGCGGTGGCCGAGCACATAATGTTAGGGTTCTTTCCGCGGTGGGCGACTGTGGAAAGGGGCTAGGGTTTCGCCTCGCCGATTAGGGTTTTTGGTTTTTGTAACCGATTAGGGTTTTTGGTTTTTGGCGATTACAGTTTTTGGTTTTGGCGATTAGAGTTTAAGAGTTTTTTGACGATTAGGGTTTTTGGCGATTAGGGTTTTGAGCGGATTGGCAGCGATTAGGGTTTCGAATGGGATGGGATTAGGGTTTCCAGTAGGATTGTTAGAGTTTCCAGTGGTCTAGGATTTTGTTCCGGTTAGCGCTTTTATGAATACGAAATTTTTTTAGTAATTTCAGTTAGGGTTTTAACGGGCACTGATATTTGTAAAAAAAATATTATTAAGAAATATGGGCACGGAGGTTTGTAAATTAGGGTTTCCTTTTCTCCAAAATGAGGGTTTTATCGCGGTTTCAGCGCTGTTTGTAGTAATTTCAAAATGTAGCAAATGAGTTTAGAAAATTACGAAACTTTTTGTGGAGCCTCCCGTCACAGTGTTGTTGCTTCAGTAATTTTTCAATTGAGAAAGAATGATTGATAAGCATATCAGACGAGGTATAACCTTGAGGATGTTGTCCAAACAAACTTTGTGTGCTGAAACACTTGTTGTCTTTTAGAAGTGGGATAAAAAAACAGCAATACTTTATGAAGCTTACACAAAATATGATTGAAGGAGCTGAGAACGCTCGTTGTGATTATGAAGATGCCCTAAAACATGGAGTCTCTCCTCGATGAAGTTGTCTGAACGTATACGCGTATAAAGGCAGGTAGTCGATAGCGTACTTTATTAAGCTTATACAGAATATGATTGAAGGGGCAGAGAACGCTCGTTGTGATTATGAAGATGCCCTAAAACATGGAAGATTCGATGTCAGTGCGAATTGTTCTTTCTGGAATTCCACTAGAAGAGGCATACTTGCAATATAGGCTTGCTTTGATGGCTTAGCGGAGACACAGAACCAGAACTACATTAGAGTCCGCGGACAAAAGCACGTTACATGTAGTCACATGGCATGATGGTTCGGCTAATTGCTTTAGTCATCCTCACTACTACTACGGTACATTGCGACATAAGCATCCGGACCATATAAGCATACATGCCTTTAGGGGATAGTAAAAAACAAGGGGGGTAAGACGGGGGACTACTACATAATGACCTGACCTACTGCGTGGACTGGGGCCATTTTCTCTTCCTTGATAGCTCAGCGTTGAACTCCTCGCCGGCATTCCCCTTCCCCTTGTCGCGGGACTATCCACGTCGGGCTGGTATGTCGAAGTCGTCCATGTCCTGCGATTCCATGATGTTAGTGCACCGTATAGTGAGAATCATAAGAAGGATGTAAATTATTCATAACTCACGTCGTGGATACGGATTACGCCCGGGCGACCGGATACGCTGTGGCGGCTGGGCTCAGCCGCATGAGCCTTTCCCTTGCCCTTGTCGCGGGACTGTCCATGTCGGGCTGGTATGTTGAAGTCGTCCATGTCCTGCGATTTCATGATGTAAGTGCATCGTATAGTGAAAATCGTAAGAATGATGTAAATTCTTCATAACTCACGTCGTTGATACGGATTATGCTGGCGATCGGATATGCTTTGTGGCGGGCCGAGCCGCGATGAGTTTTTCTTGCCCTTGTCGTGGGAATATCCACGTCGGTGGTATGTCAAGTCGCCCCGCAATTATGATGTAAGTACACAAGACTGATGAAAACGTAATAAGGATGTAAATTCTTCATAACTCACATCGTCGATATGGATTACGACCGGCGAGTCTCGGGCTCCTTCGGTGCCTCCTCAACAGGTCCGATGCGTAAGGTTTCCACCGCGACGGTTCTCGGCCAAGACCGAGTAGTTCAAAGATATATCACCGGATGAATGCCCTATCGTACATCTTCGGGCGTCGATCCATTTGGAAGAAGTGGCAGCGCATCTCCGGGTGCCATTACGTGGGGATGAAGTTAAAAATTTAAGGAATTCAACGTTGGGAGAGGAAAATCGATACGCGTGAAAGAAACGCTTACGAGGTGGTGCCCGCATGTGTAGTACGCCCGGGCGGTGGTGTCTGGGTGTATGGACTGAATGATCTCTGCCGGTTCGCTACACACACACTGCGGGATCAGAAAACGTGGTGGTACTGGAGCATCTTTCATTGATTTATCTGGGTATTGTAGCTGTTTCCTCTTCTGCTTAAGCCACTTTTGCTTCTGCAACATCCTCGCATAGAAGTTTCTCGAAGAGTCTATAGCTGGGTATCTGTTGTGTAGAGTTGGGTTTGGTTCAACCCCCTTTTATAAGCTCCGTGGTTGGCATGGTGTTGTTAATTTCATGCAGAGTAGAGAGTCCTACCTTTTAATTCTGAAAAGCTGAGGAGGTAGAGTGTTGTCATGTCGATCTGGAAAGCTGGCGAGGCATAGTGTTGTCACGCCTTATCGGTTTGAAAAGTCCGCGGTTTCTAACCCTAAACCTAAACCCTAAACCGTGCAAAGTCAGTCCTTTGGTCTTATCATCGCAAAGTCAGTCTCCTTTGGTCTTATCATCGCACAAAACCGCCCGTGTGGTCTTGTCACTCGCAAAGTCGCCTGTGTGGTCTTGTCACAGCAGTAAAGTCGCTCCTTTGGTCTTATCATCGTGCAAAGTCGGCCCGTGTGGTCTTGTCATCGCGCAAAGTCGCCTCGCCTAGTCTTGTCACTACGCAAGGTCAGATCCTTTCGCCTTGTCATCGCATAAAAGCCGCCTCGTTCGTCTTGTCATTTGCGCAAGGTCAGATCCTTTCATCTTGTCATCAAGAAAGTCGCCTCGCTTTGGTCTTGTCTCTGCGCCAAAGCGACCAAATTGTCTGGTCTTGTCATCTGCAAGCTAATACATTACCGCTTTGTTAGCCTCCCCACGGGCTATAAAATGCACGCCCACGCCAAAAAGTAGGACCACTCGACCCTTGAAACCGTAGGGAAGAAGAACCTTGTCCGTCTTACAAGAATATACGATGACAGACGCCGAGGACCACCCAACCGGTCGCCAAACCGAACCTTTTCTCGAAAGGAGGGAGGACTTCGCCCTAACTATCGGTTGATGCCGAACAAGTGTGCTCAACCGTATGGCGAAATGCGTACACGGGAGGACGCTATCGTGCGTGTCATAGATCGCCTTTTTCGATGGCGGACGGCGTTTCTTCCGATGCCCATACTCTGGGGTAAATAGTTTTGTTCATGTTACTGCTAATATATCCTCCATACTAACCGTCCCTTGCAGCAGATGGCGAAATGCAACTTTACCCGATGAATCGATCCTCCCCACGCTTACTATGTTGTGAGGCATGTGGATATATTGTGGAACCGAATCTTTGATTTGGAGGCGCAAATTGACGATCTCAAGGAGCAAAATGATGACCTCCGCCAACAGATGCAACGAGGAGGTCGTGAACATAGGAAGTTCCTATGATCCCGGATGTTGCTGTGCCAACCCTAGCTGCATATGTGCGTGTCACTACAACGACGGCCAGCCACGTCCGAGGCGGCCAACGAGAGAACACTCTATGTGGGTAGAGAGAGGCACCTTCTACAATTAGGCACGGGCGGAGAAGCTTATACGTCGGTAGTCTCCCCTTCTGTACGCACTTATGTTGAATCTCCTAAAGTATGTAACTAAATGGTGGACGCGTTATTGCAGTTGCCTTTTATCGAGTTGACATGTTGCATCGATGTGTCGCGTGCTTTAAGTTATAGGTGTCGATATGCATTGAACAAACTCATTCGTGTAATGCAAGGATACGCGGTAGTTGATCCATTCATGAAGGACTACGATGCATAGGTAAATAGTGGATATTACAATCTCATTACAACTGAACTTCTAATTGGTACGAACAAGAAATAATAGTACAACACACTAAAACTCATGGTCCCTGCCTCCGCCGCCCGCCTGACGCCAGAGTCGCTCAAAGGAATGTGAACTGTCGAGGAGTGGCGTGCCTCTCGAAAATCGTAGTGGGACTGCTGCGTGGAAGGTTGCGTGGGAGGCGGTGTCACATAGAACTCATTGTAGGGAGCCGGGTAAGACTGGAGCATATCGCCCACCCACTGCCCTGAGAAACAAAGACTCTGCGTTAGAGGCGGATGTTATGACCTTTGCAATCGTAGTCATGTTGGAAAGGATGTACCTCCGAGTCGGAAGTGCGATCGCGATCCTGGCCTTCATGTCCCCATTGGTCACCTGCACCTACAAAGTCGGTGGGCTCGTGAGTTTATCAGAGGCGTGTAATGGGAAGATTGAATTAAGCACGTTCTGGCCGCACTGTGTATGTGGTTGTGCGGATGATGATGCTCCGCAATCGGTATTTGAAATAGTGCATGCGTGCTTGCTCGAACGATCGCCGGACCACGGGTTGCCCTCATGCTCCGATGTGAACGTGGGAACGCGCCTCGTTGCCATTGGGTCAAGAAGTCGAGTCGCTGTCTCAAGTCCGATCTGTGGTCGGCCCGTGGCGACGGGCGGTACCAGAGTCTTTGTCACGCCGCAAGTCTTTGAAGAACAAATGGAAGTGAGATACATGTTACAAATAAGGGCATGTGCAAATAGTTAGGACAACAAATCGTAATTGACATACCACTTGCCCGAGGCCAAGGCCGAGGCGCGTGGAGGAAGAGCGACGGTAGCTAGGTCGACTCCCAGAGTGCGACGGACGTGTAGACGGTGGTGCAGAGGGAGGTGCTGAGGGCGGTGCTAAGGGCGGTGGGGAAGGAGGTTGTTCTCGGTGTTCGTGTCGTCGTCGCCCAGCTACATCGCTGTGCCGACCACAAGTCATGTTCCTAATTGCCACTACCGAGTCATCATAGACGCTGCCTCAAAGATACCTAGGAACCGAGAGGAGCCGCTAGTCCTCCCACGCCAGACCTCAGGCGACCTCAAGTTGATACTCTGAAGGCGGACTAATTGCAAGGAAACCTAGAATAAGTTAGACGTGTTTCCCGTGCAAAAAAAAACTACGAAGAATATTTTACCGTCTCGTCTTGGCGTGCCGCCCGATGAGTGTCGACTCACCAGACAAAAGGCCATGCGTGACCTCCAGTAGGACGCCGGGCGGCGCACGAAGAAGGTCGCTCTCGGTGCGCGGAACGTACCATGTCCAGTACGCAATGTGTGTCTCGATGTCGTACGGTCGTGCCTCCTGCATGATGTCGATCACCGCCCTCTCGGCCCACAGCGTCGTCCACGGTAGCTGTTTCTCCCTCCAGTCGTCGCTCTTCCGCCCTTGCCTCGTTTGCCTGCAGGTGAATTTGGACATTAGGCAATCGAAAAAGAGAGATGCAGCTAACAGGAAAACCAAGTAACAACATACTTGTGGGCCTTCGCTGCAAGAGGTCGTCACAGAGGCGGTGGCACCTGCTGGTAAAGCCCGAACTGTCTCATGATCCGCTGTGGTGAGTACGGCTCGACCATATGGGAGAACACTAGATGGCAGGTCGTCATCCAATGATGTAGTCATGATCGACCGAGAGGACAAGCCGTACGGGGTTATCTCCACAATGATCTGTGTAGACCATGGGAAGCATATGACCTCCACCTCATGCGAGTCTCGAATCGGTTGTGGAACTCAGGCGAGCAGCGCCTCGGCCTCTCCTAGCCCACCCTAGCCGAAAGCACGTGTGCAATGAGTGCCCATTGTGGGCCCCTCAACAGGTCGGCATCTCCGCACCGTAAAACTTCGGGGTGTGTTAGATGCGGTGCACGGCCGTCGGAAATGCACGGCGACCAACCGGAAGTGCTCCCACGACCACACGGTACGCAGAGGATGTAGCATCTCGCGAGGATCGGCTCCCGATCAGATCTTTGCGTTGTGAGGCATCACACAAGCCTCGGTACGTGGCGCAAAGTACCGCGGAGCCCCAATCATCATCAAGCGGCACCTTGTCGGCCAGCGCGCCAACGCCCAAGCAAGATGGATGTAGCTAGGGTGCACCCAATCTCCTTGAGTCGAATGAAACAGGACCCACCCAAAGAGGAAGAGCAGGTACGCAAGGAAGTGTGTCCGTACGACCTGCTGGGTCGCGTCTACGGGGCACACCCTGTACCGTCGTAGCCACGAATGTGGCACACCTAATATGTTCTGCGGGATCGGGTGACCGAACCTGTCAGCCATGCGCACCTTCCAATCTGGTCGCCTGGGAGGTGGCACTACTGCATGACCCCGCAATGGTAGTCCTGTAAGCATAGCGATGTCCTGCAGAGTAATGGTCATCTACCCCCAGCGGAAGTGGAAGTTGTGCGTCTCCGGTCTCCAACGGTCCACGAGCGCGGACAACAGTGGCGCGTCAAACTGAAACGCGTGGTCCAGGTCCAACAGGCGGGCAATGGGCAAAAGCCGATGTCCCGTAGCAGTGGGACGTACCGCTGGTCCAAAGGCCAATACTCTCTGGGACTCCTGATGACAAAGCTCGGAGGGCCCCTGTCGGATGACCACGTGTGGCATCGGTGTCTCCGATCCCACTGTGGGTCGAGCAGCTCGTACGTGACGTCGTCTGCAGGCTGCGCCATGTCCTGAGATACGTACAAGAACAAGTTAGTGTGTAAACAAAAGAGTACGTACAAACAAGCAAAACGAAAGCGAAACATATAGCATACATACACAACAGACAAATGACAATAACCATTCTCCGACACATTACAACATATAGAACACGATTACACTTGACGAGGGTGAGTAAGAACGCATTACAACAAACATACAGCATACATAGGCAACAAACATATGACAACAGCCATTGTCCGACACATTCCAACACGTACAACACGATAACGCCTAGCGCATTACAACAAACATATAGCATACATGTATAGGCGATGAAACTACGGTGTGTTGCTTGACCCGGGCCTGTTCGGGCAGGTGGCGAACGTGTGGCCAATCGTCTTGCACTGGTCTGCATCTCGAGTGCCTAGCCCGTTGCCCACGCTGGCTATCATCCATGTCGTTACGGATGCGGCGGGACTGTCGTCTTCCACGACCGACCTGCTTGAGTGCGTCGTTCGGCACCCACTTCACGTGCCCAGGCCAGAGGTCCCTGTAATGCATGTCCAAATTTATACGACGAAACTTCGGCACTCTAAGTGCCGTACAGGTGGTGAATGTCGTAGAACTCAGAGACGTATTGCGTCGAGGACTGGCGCCACGCCACGTATACATGGGAGCAGGGCTTGTGAAGAAGCTGCGGCTTATTGCAGGTGCAGGACGCTTCCCCATCGATCGAGCAGGCTTGTTTGCGATCACCCCTAGCATGACCCGTGAGATACTTCTGCCTCAAACAGATCTCAAACTTCTTCCTGATGCCATCCATGGTCATAGCAGTGTGCGAACGAGCCTTTTCGATCTTCTTGTCCATGTAGACCTGCGCCAACTCTGAATACTGCTTGCCTTCGTCTATATGCTTCTTCGCCATCATGGCTCTGTTGACGAAGTACCCCACGGTGTGGTTCCAGCTCTCCTCAACAATTGCGGTGATCAGGAGGGATCGAACACCCTTCAAGACACCGTTGTACACCTCCGACATGTTAGTCGTCATGATTCCGTACCGTGCACCACTGGTGTCATGCAGCAGAGACCATTTCTCTAAGTCGGGTGCGTGCGAGTTTACCCACTGTGTGAACTCCCCAACTCTAAGGGAGCCTCCTGCCGCTGCCCCTCCCTCCGCGTCCTGGGAATTCCTTACATGCTTGCTAGTATCCTCGTCCAACTGTCTCCACACTACGTCGAACTTTCGCCTTTGGTTCTGCATGCATATCTTCTTGAAGGTCTTCATCAGGTCCTTGTTTCGGAACCTTGTGTGGAAGTTCCCCGCGAGATGCCTCATGCACCATCGATTGGCTGTGTCGTTCCACTAGAAGGAGGTCAGGTCCCGTTTTGCATTGTGGTAAACGCGACAAACAACCCAAAGATTAAGGCCGGAGATGACGCACACACCGGCGGTCTTGAACCACCGCCCGCTTCACGCTTGCAAGGAACCACAGCCACTATCCGTGTTTCGCTCTCAACAATCGTGAAGGCCACGGAGTAATCGTCGTTTCGCGTCGGCGCGCTCTGCGGTGAGGATGGTGCCCTTGTACTTGCTGGTGAGGAAGGTGCCGCCCATCGACAAAGACAGATTTACGATTTGAACCCTCCGCTCGCTGGGGAAGGTCCGAAATACTGTCAAGGATAAAACAATTCGCCCCTTCAGGGATGCACCCGGTCCAATTTTGTCAATGTATGTCCCGGATTGGACTCTGCAACTGATGGAGCATTCTTGGGACAAAGTCGTGAGCCTCTTCAGTATGTGCCAAACATACGCTCTAGGACCTTCTGTTAGCCGCCATACCTTGTCAGAATGATTTGAAGCCCACCGTATTGACAACATCTCGCGAAGTAGCTTCGCGAGACAGATACATCACCACGACGAGGTGACTTATCGGCCCGCAATATATGAGGACGCCGGGTTGCGGTGCCTCTGAAGTGGCTCTGCAAGCTTCGCATGTGTGATCCTTCAAAGACCGCTATGCGGAAGTCCGTGGCGGCACTCTGAATCGTTGCGCACTTAACCTTGCCAAGCGAGATCCATCCACACACTTCACGACGTAGGTGTCAGGGTTGGACTTGTGCACCCGATACGTCCGGCTAATGTTGACGGCGTATCTGGCAATGGCCTACTAGGCAGCGCTCTTGTTGGGGAAGCGTTGCCCTAAGAGCAGAGTATCTTCATTGAACCCCCACTCCGCCTCCTCTGGCTGTGGTAGAACCAGAGATGTCGCTGCGATGTCATCCAATCTAGACGAGACATAGGCAACGTCGGTGGTCACAACACCACCAAATACACCTCCGTAGCAACTTCTTCATCATGCTCCTCTCGTAACTAGTTGTATCCACACCTCCTCCTCGCTTTCAACCTCGCCAAGAAGGTATTCGTGGCGATCAATACGGGTCGCCCACCACCTTTCCACGCCTTCGTTAAACAAAGCCTCCGCATGCCTCCTCAAGTCTCCATCACCCACTACCTCGCCCACATCTCCGGCAAGGCAGCTTCGCATCAACTCCACCAGAACCACCCATGACGGATGATTCCGTCCTCTCCACAAACTGGACATACACCATCAGCCTGGCGATATTGCGTGGCGAGGTTGCACACAACCTCCATGTAGTTGGTCCATGAAGTGTCACCGCCACCTTGATAAGTTGCTAAAAGGTCGACCTTCACTACCCACCGAGGCATACAATGCCTCGATCGTCTTTCTTCCTTCCTGTCCCGATCGAACGCAAACGCACACACCTCCTTAGCTCGCATAGACTCATGTCCCGGGTTCGTGCCCGGATCGGGTCCGGTCACAATTTGATGGGTCCGCTCCGTCAGACGCCATCGCAGCGTCTGAGACCATCGCCATAAAACACGAACAAGTCTTGAATCGACATGTTCAGGGAAGACGGCGTTGGGTTCTACGCGCAAAACGACAAACATAAATAAATAAATACACTTGACTACGTGACTATCAAATACCAGATTTGATTAATTTTGCTCCTACTAATTCACATTTAGTTGAGTATTACAGGATTCAATTCTATATATGAAGTTGAAAATAAAAACACATGACTTAAATGGGTAATCAGTTAACAAAAATTATTAATAGATTCTGCAGTTTGGCTATCTGACTTCTTCTGCTCTTGATTAATATTTCCTAAATGTATTTCATACTTCTATTTCAATACTAAATAATATCCCACTAGGTCAAATAATTCGTATATTTACATGGTTTCAAAATATAGATTTTTACTGCATGAAGGACTACCATATTAATCCCTACGTTCTAAATTCATCAAATCATAATATAGACAGAGATGCATGCATACAATGAAAGTACAACATACTACCCGAGTACCACAGTTAATTACCTCAACAAATGTACTACTTAACCGTGCTAAAGTAACGATCAAATAGCATCAAGCACATTATTTTCGTGACTAAGACGACATTAACACGACTAATTAAACAATGATATCCACATTAACTAAACATTTACGTTAACTGAGCATGGCTACCTAACACTCTCAAGAAACTAGTACGGTAATAACAAATTCACTACGCTCATTGCATGTGTATTTACGTAATTATTACGAGACCATTAAGCTAATTACATGCTAATCACCTAGCTAAAACTATAGTCGCATGTACATAAAAATTACCTTTTCTTGATGCTCGCAAGCCAACCAACAACTTATGCACTTGAAAACAACCCAAAATGCAATTGAAAATCAGCGAAAATCCAACCGATAACCACCAATCCTTCTTGCTTTCTTTGCCTCTCTCTCGCTCTCTTCTCTGGCTCTCTTCTATGGCCGAAGAACTGCAAATGCGAACAAGTGAAAAACTTCACTCGCTCGGCCTGTTTTAAAGGCAACTGAAGCTGCAAATCATGGGCGGTAGTAAGCGAATAGCTACTGCGCATGGGGAACTGGCGGCGGTCTTCAAGGCGTGGCACGCTGCCGCAGCGGGAATGGGGCCGAGCAAGCAAGCGCGGCGTGGCGGGCGCTGGCAGCGTGGCAATGGGGCCGGCCACTCCGCTTCCACCACGCGAAGCGGCAAGACGTGGGCACAGTCGCGAGAGCATCTCGCGCCACCCACCGCGAAGCACCTAGTCTCGCCACGACCGCGGAATGTCGCCAGGTGTGGACCTCCCGCGCCCAAAGTTTGATTCTGCTCTCGGCTGGTTTCCCGCGGTGGCCAGTTTCTTTCTGCGCTCGGTAAGCGCGGAAGGGGACACGCGTCGACCTCTCAGCGTTTCCGCGCTCGCATGGGGTCTATTTCTGCAAATACGGTGCAACAGAGGCCATTTTTGTAATTACGTCGCGCTACAGGGTCAGAACATTAAAAAATTCTTTACTATTAGCTAGTTTCTCGTATGGACAAAAAAAATTTAGAAAAGGAGCCAACACTATACTCCCTGTTCAAATGATATGCTACCCTCCTTTAATTGATATACTACTTTTTTCAAAATGATATACTACCTTCTTGTCTAACGAAATACTCCTTTTTGAAATGAAATACTTCTTTTTCAAATGATATACTCCCTTTTTTAAAAAATGATATACTACCTTCATGTCTAACGAAATACTCCTTTTTCAAATGAAATGCCACCTCATTTTCTGTCGGATGCAACAAACTTAGTCCACGACGCGTTCTTTCAAGCAATTAGTGGTGCATGCTGCCGGATTAATGAAAGTCATTAATTAAAGGATGCACTTCAAAAGGGGTATCAACCCTCCTAATGGATGTATCCATTAAAGGAACCGTTTGGGCCAGTACACATCTCCAAGTTGATGAACGGTGGGGAGGTATGGGAGTACATACTCCCGGGAGTACGAAACAGGCGTCTTATAGGAAAATAGTATGGTACTTCTGGGAGTACATACTCCCGTTTCCAATATACTACGTATATCGTATGATGATACATCTTGATCAATTTGAGCATACTCTAGTAATGATTATAAGATACCCCAAAGTGAGTTTCATGGGAATTTTTATTAAAGTCCACTTTTTATAGCAAAATCCGTGCATATACTTCTTTTATATATGGAAAAGGGTACATAGAAAAAAAATAAAGGGATCCAATGAATTGTTTTCAATCAAGTCATATTGGAGTATCTTATAATTGGTATTTAAGTGTGTGTGTGTGTGTGTGTAGGGCCTTGTTTTGGTACTCTGAGTATGATACTCACTTCTAATATACAACTTAAACAAATATATTATACTTCTTTATCACTTTCAGTATACTTAAATACCAATTATAAGATACTCTAATGTGACTTTATTTTAAAAAAAATCCATTGGAGCTCTTTATTTTTGTTATATACCATTTTTCATATATAAAAGAAGCATATACACAAATTTTGCTCTAAAAAGTGGAGTTTAATGAAATGTTTCATGGAACTCACTTTGGGGTATCTTATAATCATTATTGGAGTATGCTCAAATAGATAAAGAGATATCATCATACGATTTAAGTGGTATATGAGAAGCGGGAGTACGTACTCCCAGGAGTACCATACCATTTTCGACGCATTAATAAAGGCGCATTGGAGGTGGGAGCATGTAAGGTGGTTAAATGGTTTGGAGGTGGGAGCCCACATTAATCTTGGTTGTTCAATCCAGATCCAACGGTCAAGATTGACATTAGTACCTTAGCATTGAATTATCCATTAGCACTAAATATGTTCCCTATATATAGACACACACACACACATAACGTATATATAGGTGTATGTATATATAGCTGTATGTATATATACGTATACGTGTATATATATACACGTGTATACATACATACAAATTGTTGTACATCTGCACAATCTAACTTTGTTCATACATACATATTGTTGTACATCTGCACAATCTAACTTTGTTTATATGCATGATCAGTCATATCTGACTAATATCTAGCTATGAGTGAAGACTTAAAATTGGATCTACATGGCATGTTCATTCTTTTTGACAAATATCTAGTCACCAGTTCAAGTTGGATCTACATCATGTTTATATCTTATAATTTACTTGCAATGTGACTTTTCCACTTCTCTTGGTTTTTAGCGAAATAAGAACAGATGTTGGAGTAGAGCCCACCGGGCTTTAGGCCCATCAAAGCTCTGTCTCTTTGAGTTGGCACAAGGGACTTTAATCCCACAATTCCACTTCACATGAGTCCACCCAACTCCACCCAACCCATTTATACATGGGAAGTGGAGGGATCATGTGAAGCATGTGAGCAAGGCTAAGGCTATGGGTACAAACACACACACACACATGTTTGTATTTTTGTGTTTATACCGCGTCGCAATTTGTCACCGCCTTGTGGGACTTTCCCTTTTGCCATGTCATCATGCGCGACACAGTTTTCGGAAATTAGGACGGTACGTGGAACATGCGCACGTTTCCTCATATTTTGAATCTGCAATCGCTGATCAGTTGCCAACAGGTCAAACTAAAGGTCTTTATGATGGAGGAGATCAGGTGGGAGATGTCCCTTGGATTATTATTCGAGAATGTAGATAGTTGTATTAGAACTTTAGAAGTATGTAACTTTTGAATACTCTAGCCTTATCCAAAGTATTTTTCAAACATAACTTGCAAATTTTGCTTTTGATTGTGCTACGATGCCCTTCTGTCAAAACATGACATCTTTGTACGCCTTGAGGGAATTTTTCTCAAAATCTATTGAATTTTGGCCTTCTGTGCTTTGGTGAGTAACTAGACTAATGCTTTTGCAGGGAAGCATTTAAGGAGATGGTCTGGGTCTTCTTGCTTGGTGGGCGGCAGATGAAGAGGGGGAGGACGGTGCGGAGCAATAGCTGCAAAGTTGCTTCAGCGAACTGTTTGTGTAGTTAGAAATTTAGCCTACTAGCTAGCATGGTAGAAACTTGTATCTAGTAAGAGCAATATAATCTTCTGTTAGGAACCGTTTCCTTGCTGCTACACCTGCTGATGCCTACAGCCGTTACTACCGAAGAAGAAAGATTTAGATTCTTAGAGAAAATATGTGTGTACTGTTCAGCAATCTCTGAACACCTGTGTGCCAAATATGTAATCTGGTGATTTTGAGAGAGCAGCATGTAAGCACAATTTTGTCTAGCGTCAGACACTACCCCTGCAAGTAGCTAGCTGGGTAAAAGATCTGGAAGTGAAAGCAACATTTGATGTTTCATTAGCTGCGAGGTGTGAACTTGTGGCCATACTGCCAATTCTGTTTGATATTTTGACGGCGTAGACGGCTTCCCTACGCTACATTTTTTCGTCTCAAAATGGAAGCCTGTGATGTCTTCAGATCTATAGTTGGACTTGGACAGATGCTTGGTGAACTTGGCTTCTTGATGGGCAGATTTTTGTGCCGTTTGTGGTTTCAATTGCTTGCTCCCCATTTGCATAGACCACTCGTGTGATACGAGGCCTCTTCATGGTGAAGAAAATTCTAAGATCTTTCTAGACGCTTTGTGGACTCGTAGCAAGAACTCAATCGTCTAAGAAAATCACTTCTACAATACAACTACTAAAACCTTGCTACAGAACAAGAAGATAAATTGGACAACCAAGCTATATAGTTTATTACAGTAAATTTGAGTTCCAAACTTCCAATTTAGCACTCCAAAATTCTACTACAACATGTGATTATACCAGACAAGTGTGATCAATCCCCAATAAAACAGTGTAAGCATCGATGATGAATGTCATCGCAGTAATATGAATTCTTCTATGTGCACTCCATTCGCCAAATTTCACAAGTATCATCATCTTAGCAGGCAGGTGTAATTAAAGGAAGTATCACTTCAATTCACTTGAGTATGTTGGTTGTTGTTCAGTAGGTGACCCTGACGCCCTGGTGTCTGAGGATCTCTCCGACGAGCTCCCCCTTGCCGGAGCCGACGTACCGGCCTTCGATCTTGCCGTCCTTGATGAAGACGAAGGTGGGCACCTCGACGACCTCCATGTCCCTGAGGAACTCCATGCAGCTGTCGTTCTCATCGCCGTTCATACGCGCGAACACGGTGGTGTCGGACATGGTCCGGGACAGCTTCACCACGGTGGGGTACACCTTCACGCACGGCCCGCAGTGCTTGAGCCCGACGTCGAGCACCACCAGCTTGCCGCCCTCGCCGCGGTGCTCGTCGATGAGCGCCTCCACGTCGCCCCTGGAGTGCAGCTGCACCACGCCGGAGTGGTTGTCGCCGTAGTAGAGCACGTCGCCGGCGAGCTGGTCGGGCCCGATCCCCTCCTCCTCGTGCACCTTCTCGGCGCCCTTGTAGAAGGAGAAGTGCGGCACCTGCGCGATACCCTCGCGGCGGCACAGCTCCCGCGTCGCCTCCGACTCGTCGCCCATCACCAGGAGGAAGTCCACGTCGCCGCACGTGCGGCTCAGCTCCACCATGCACGGGTAGATGCGGCTGCTGTTCGCGCTGTGGCTCGCCGCGAACTCCACCACCACCAGCCGGTTCTTCGCCGCCCGCAGCGCGCCGTCGAACTCCTCGATGCTGTGCACCTTCACCACGCGCTCGTCTCTGCCGCCGTCGCCGCCCTTCTTGCCGGACGGCGACGACGCCGGATTCGCCTTCTCCGTACCGGACACCGCCGCCCTCAGCACGGCGCGCCGCCTGTGCGCCGGCGCCGGAAGGAACCTGACCTTGCCGATGCCACTGACGGGCGTGGCGCTCAGGCTAGCTGTGGCGGTGGAGCTGGCAAGGGTGGACAAGAAGGCGGCGGTGGAGGCCATTGCTGCTAGCTGTACCTAATTGAGCAGCAAGCTAAGCTAGCTAGTGCCTGGCGACCGATGATGGTAGTGAGTACTGCTGCTGCTGCTGGCTACTGGCTGCTGAGGGGGAAAGAAGGGGAGAGGAGAGAGAGGAAGATGGAGAGAATAAAAAGAGTAGGGGAGAGAGAGAGAGAGAGAGAGAGAGAGAGAGAGAGAGAGAGGGATGAGAGAGGTAGCAGCTAGTGACCCATGAGGAACCTGGCCTCCAATCAAAATCTATCCACTCAAGACGGCTTGTGGCTGCTATTTCATTTAGCTCAGATTTTTCTACCGTTTGGGGGGCTGAATGGCTGAGAACTTTTTTTATTAATTAATCTTTTTTGAATTTTATTTTAAAGTTATCCTGACGCACTTTATTTCCATTCAATTTCTTTGATCACACCATAGATAGTGCTGACAAAACAACATTGCCACGCCGCCGTAATAAGTCCCAAAATAAGACTTTTGTCACGCCATTGGTTGTGGCGTGACCAATCTTATTTGTCACGCCACTTCCAGTGGCGTGACAAGAGTTTGACCAAAAATAGACTGGCGTGACAGTGTTATTTTGTCACGTCACGGGTGGTGGCGTGATCAAAGGGGTCAGAATTGGAAATAAAGTGCGTCGGGGTTAACTTTATAATAAAATTCAAAAAAAGATTAATTAATAAAAAAATTCAATGGTTGATTATTTGCCCTTGCACTTTTTGTTGGTTTCTTGGCTAAGTTGGGATTCCTGCTTGGCTTGCTAAGTCCACACTCCACAGTAGAGCTGGCCAAACGGGTCGTGCCTGTTGGATCGGCATGAGGCACTAAGACTATCGCTTGTCGAGCACGGCCCGTACTATTTACGGGTCGGCCAAAGATGTTCTGATAACTGAGCCGTGCTTGAGTGAATTCTACACCCGACATGTTTATGATGGCATGGCATTTAATAATAGTCTTACGACCCAACCCAAGACGCACCCATTAGGCACTATTAATCGTTTTAATATACATATATAATTTTATTTTTATTTATTAATATTTATATGATCTTCTTTCCATTTTTAATACTTATATGGTTTTATTTTGTAGTTTTTAAATTTTACATAGTTCATTTTATAAGTATATATAAATTAATTTTATTATATATATATATATATATATATATATATATATATATTCTAGGATTGTTTTTCAATTTTTCATGTCTTATGAGCCAAATGACAAATGTTTTAACTATTCGACATCAATAAAATTCTATTACATTTTCAATATGATTATCTCTTCTTCTTTTTTCAATTTTCATGTCTACTTCAATTCTACACATTTTTCTAATTTTTTGTATTTTTTTATAAAAAATTGATTTTTTTTTTCATTCTATCAGGCCAAACGGACCACATTTGACCCGATGGGCTAAACGGGCCATGCTATTTCATTTAGCTCAGATTTTTCTTCCGTTTGAAATTTGAATGGTGATTATTTGCCCTTGCACTTTTTGTTGGTTTCTTGGCCAAGTTGGGATTCTGCACGGCTTGCTAAGTCCACACTCCACAAGAAGTGGCAAACGGCGTGCTCATTGGATCGAGATGAACCACAAGACTATGGTCCTGGTCGAGCACTGCAAGACAAATTGCATTATTCACGAGCCGGCCGACACGCAAGACGATAGCTCGAGCCAGTGCTTGGGTCGACACCCGAAGACGACAAAGCCAAGACTTAAGACGAATAGTCTAATAGTGCTGCCCAAATTTCAAGACGACCCATTAGGCACGCTACAATCTTTTTTTAATATACATATATAATTTTATTTTCATTTATTAATATTTATACGATCTTCTTTCCATTTTTAATACTTATATGGTTTTTATTTTGTAGTTTTTAAATTTTATATAGTTCATTTTATAAGTATATATAAATTTATTTTGGTATATATATATATATATATATATATATATATATATATATTCTAGGATTGTTTTTCAATTTTTCATGTCTTATGAGCTAAATGACAAATGTTTTAACGAGCTAGCTATTTGGACATCAATAAAATTCTATTACATTTTCAATATGATTGTCTTTTTTTTCCAATTTTCATGTCTACTTCTGAATTCTACATATTTTTCTAATTTTTCTAGATTTAAAAAAAATTGATTTTTTTTCCATTCTGTCAGGCCAAACAGGCTAAACGGCTATGCTTACCCTAAGATAAATAATAGTTGACCGAGAATGGGTCGGGTTAAACGGACCTGCATTGTGCCGAACCACCCGTTTGATCGCTTTACTCCACAGTCTGATTTTTCTCTCTCTTTTACCTAGTCATGGTCAGCATTTGTTTTCCACTTTTGGATGAATTGGCAGTTTTGTAGGTTGGTGGTAGTTGAGTTCTTGCAAACTTCGATATTTTGATTCAGGAACAGCGAACGGATTTCGGATCTCGGGATTTCTCCGAATAGGCTAGCCTGTCCCAAAACATTTTCACTCCTTTTTTTTAGACCCGAGCTTCTTGTCACATTGTTACCACTTTGTTGTACTTTTGTCCACAATTTTAAGAATAGATTTTGGATATGTAAAACTTCATTACAACAGTACTATGACGTTTGTGCAACATTTCAGATAAAATCTTCGAATAGTCAAAAAAAAATTGTAAATTAAATTAAAATTATGCATACTATGTCGAGCGATATTGTTTTTGTTGTGGTTTTATATACTGGTGGTAATTGTAATAGTTGGTTTAAATGTTGTATTTGGCGGTATTTCTTCATGTGGTCTTGTGAGGTATTGTACTACTCTTCCTTTTTGGTAGTGTAATAGACTGCGTCACTTTCGTTATGAAAACATTTTGGCTAATATTTGGCAACATGTCTTATAATAATGCGTTATATGCTTGCAACAGAAATGTTTGGAGAACTTGTAACGATACTTTGATACAAATATTACAAACCTTTTAGAGCTTTTAGATAATAGAAATGCATGTTCTAAAAAATATTAGAAGTTTAAAAGAGAAAACAAATAAAAAATTTCAGCATTCGTATACAACTTTGAACTGAATGAAATATCAAAATTCAACTCTTCATCATACATAGTAGGTCGTATAATATGCCTTGTCAACACTCTCGGTCATGGGTGTTCAGCTGAACACCTATTTTTTGGGTAAAATATCCAGTATATAGTATGTATATTAAATGTATATGCTATTAGTTAAACCAAAATTATATATTCGTGTCCTCAAATGAATTCTGCCCGCACTCCTCACACCTCACATGCGGCCCATGTAACACATTAGGTCCATATTTCTTCCTACTTCAACCCACCAAACCCTAACATCTATTACCTCTCTTTCTCTCATCCTGTGGCTGTCTGTGTGTGGGGAGGGGGGGGGGCTCCGGCCTCCAAGTGGCGAACGAGCGGAGGCAGGGGCTACGAAGGCGAGCGACGGTCGGTGGACACGACGTGACGACAAGTAGGCGTGAGGTGGCACAGTATGCGGCGTCTTGCAACAAGATTCACAGTGATTTAATAGAGATGCAACATGAGCAAGTGGGTGGAAGCGTGACAAACAGGGAAGAAGGGAGCCGGTGGCACTAAGGGAGCAACGCGGTGGCCGGGAGGGAGCGTGGCGGCGGGAAGGGAGCATCATATCCAGCTCACCGTCATCATCCTCTCTCTAGATCTAGGTGTGTTCCGAGCACTCCACTTCTTCTCCCTGGCTCTACTCCAGCTCCGGTTCTTTCTGGAGTCTAGCCTCTTCCTCCGCTCTTTTGGTTCTTTCCAATGGATGTTGTATAAAAATACAATCTTTGCCTTGGACAATGAACAGATAGTTGGGCCCTTGTTACATATGTTTACATGCTAATTTTTGCTCTATGGAAGGAATATTCTTATATGATGTTCTTGCTAACGGAAAAAAAACAAAAAAGAGCAGGATCAGTAAGGTATGCAGCTGTCATTTTTTTTTAAAAAAAAAAGAACACAAAAGCTCTACCGATCACTATTAAAGGAATAAAATAAGTTTTAACAGTTTAGCTGCTACAACCTAGAACAGAAAAAAGTGAGAAAACAACAACGACCATGCACCAAGCATAAGGTTTTTTTTTTGAAAAAGAAGTCAGGAACTCTACCGATCACTATTAGAGGAAGAAAATAAATTTTAGCGGTATAGCTGCTATAGCCCAGAACAGAAAAAATAGAAAAAACAACAACGGTCAAACACCAATCACAAGTCTTGACCGCACCCTACAACAACAACATAACTCAGCAAAATAAGAAGCTTGGAGCTAAAATAACTCTATTTCTAGTTTCCACCTCCTCAACTATCGTTGATATCTATAATTTGTTATTTAATTCATGCCATTATGCTTACCTTATATCGCCCATTTCCTCATATGAAATCATTAATTTCTATATTTTTTGTATTTTATTATATATACGTGTATCTTCGTATCAGTGTTTTGGGGGGGGGTGATAACATTTCACGATATCGACATATTGGTATCAGCATATCTGAACAATCTAGTTCAAAGTTCGAAGACCTATCCTAAAAATACTGGTCCACCAATGTTTGGCTGCCATCTTCTTCATGCTATAATTAAGGGATCATAGGTCATGGGAGTTGTACGGATTGTCCTCGAATGTACTGCTACAAGACACCCAAAAAAAAAAGAGAAAATATCTGCTAATAAGTTCAAACTCGATTTTTGTGAAGAACCTTCTTAAATCCGTTGTCGTTTTAATTCTCCCATCACACGTTTCCCACTGTATGACAAATTACCTCAAGCAGAAGATTTGTGCCCTGGCCCCAAAAAAGAAAGGCATACTAGTACTAGATGCAGAATCTTTCTAGTGTCTCTTGGTAACGCGATCTGCTATATTGGAGTTTGGAAGGTTCATGTGAAAATAACAGGAGAAGTTATAAAGTGACTAATTGTGAGAAATTCTAAGCATCGCAAGTCCTCGTCTCTTTACTGAAGCAGTCGATTAACATTAAGCAAATCATCCAAAAACCTACACTCGCGTTCGAATATTCGATGCTTAACTATACTAATAGAAAAGGTGTCAGTTGCTTCTTTGCTAGATCTATTGCTCGCTATTTTGATACTTCCTGGAAAAGGGATGGCGAAACTGAAAAAGTTGTTGTCGAGAAAGTTTATAGTTGCTGTGTTTAGCACTGCGGCTGGGATTTCTGTAGCTCTACCGTCAATATTATGGGTACCCAAGGTCACTTACAACTGTGGTAATCTGTTACTAATCAAGACTAGGGCTGAAAACGAGCCGAGCCAAGACGGCTCGAGCCAGGCTTACTCAAGCTAGAATGGAATAGAGGCTCAGCTCGGCTCGTTTCGGGAACGAGCAAAAAGCTAAGCTTGGCTCCGCTCGGTAGCAAGCTCGAGCTGCTCGCGAGCCCTCGTGAGGAGCCGTGGACACATGCCACATGGCACCGGACACAAGAGGAGCAGGCCGGTGACAAGCAGAGCAGCGGGGCGGCATATGGAGGAGGGGGTGTCGGCTGGAGGAGGGTGCGATGGATGGACAACGGGGCGGCGGCGTGGAGGACGGGGCGGCGGTGGGACGGAGGACGTGGGTGCTGCGGAAGGAGGAGGGACGGCGACAACGCGGAGGACGGGGTGGCGGGTGGGGCGCTGGGGCAGGGGGTGGATCTGGAATGAGATTTGGCCATTTGGGGGTAGTCGACGAGAGAGACGTCGGGCGTGTCCCAGTGTGTCACTCTCGTGTGTTGGTGACTCGGTATGTAGAGGGAGGCGTGTCTATTTTACTCCTAGGCTCGGCTTTGGCATGTGGTAGCTTTGTCCTTTGTGGGACGGCTCGAGTTTGGCTCGAAAATTTAGGGAGCAGGAGAGGAGACTCGGCTTGGCTCAGCTCCAAAACGTCACGAGCCCAAGCTGAGCTAACTCGAGCTCAGTTCGAGCCGAGCTGGCTAGCGAATCTTGTGCTGTTTTTTTAGCCCTAATCAAGACCATCAGTGTGCACTGGATGTTAGTGCGACATCAAAACTATGCTTTTTTCTTTTGCCAATCCTTTGTACACACGTCGCTACGCTTTGCCCCCCTTTGTACAGAGCTATGATGTGCATGTTGATCCATCGTCACATTTTTCAGAAGATCTTTGGCTCATTGTCACGGCTACGCAGATGCAGTGCTTCTTAGGGGCCTATGTGGCCCCGGCCCTCCTTCTACTTAAAAATTTCTTCGGAAAGTATTAATTTTTACCACTGGCATATTAATGAAATCTAAATTAGCTTGATCCTCTTTGTGTTTTTCTTCGAGCTCTGCCACTGCTGCTACTATGACAAATGTTGTGAGTCTTTTTGTCTTTGACTGCTATACCAGATCAACAAGAATGTCGAATTTTTTGTTGTATTGGCGCATTGGCGCCACGAATTTACAAGAATGATTGTCACCGGATTTTTTTCTTTCAAAAATGATCGTCTGCCGTACGGTCACCATGCGGCACGCGCTCTGTGCCCGCCACTTGCCTCCTTGTAACGTCCCGTTTTTCCTAAGAATTCTTGCCGTTTTCAAAGTTAAAAAGGAACCATTCGGTTTATTCGCCTGCTCAAGTTTAACTTGGGATTTTGAAATTTTGGGAGTTTAACTTGACCTAACCAAACCTCAACTAAGTCTTTTGGGTTGTGTTCTTGGTCCTTTTGAGGTTCTCTGGTGCTCTCTGGTTTTAGTTCTCTTTTCTGTGTTTGCCTTGTATGCCCTTTGGTTTAGTTCGTCTTCTCTGGACCTCCCCGTTCTCTTTGGGTCACCCCTGGTGTCTTCTCTTGGACCTCCTCTTGCCCAGACCTCCTTTGTGGGTCTAGGACCAGGCCTCTTGGATCTTAGGCCAGCTCGAGTTTGTGTTTCAAATGTCCTTGAACATTGAAATTTAAATTCGGGTGATTCCCGTGTCCTTTAGGACATCCCTTTTGTCCATTTGGACCTCCTCTGTGTTTATAGGACCTCCTTTGAGTTCTTTGGATCTCCTTTGAGCTTGGATCTCTCCCTCTCCTCTAATTTAAACCTCTTTCTCTGTTTGGATCCGAGGGTCCAGACCCCCCCCCTTTGTTTGATCCAAGGGTCCAGACCTCCCATTTGTCTGGATCGGAAGGTCCAGACCTCCTTAGGACTAGACCTCCCTGGCATTTGGACCTATCGCTTGCTCTTGCGGATCATACCGCTCGAGTTTTGCCTTTCATCAGCTAAGGACCGTTCGATGCTTATTGGACGGCCCAATCTTGTTGGCACGTTCGGCCGGTCCAAATGTCCCATCCTTTCTGCACCCTCCGATCTGCATCGGACGGCTTGGTCTAGTTGGAGCATTCGCTCGGTCCGAACGGCCCCTTTGCTTTGCTCCGTCTGATCTTGATCTGACGGCCCTAGCTTTTCCCGCATATCCTTGTTTCCGTGGACCTCCCCCCTGCTCTTGATCTGACCGTTAGGACCTCCCCTTTGGAGATCTTAACTGCTCGACCTCCTTTGTTAGATCTCGACTGCTAGGATCTCCCTTTGGAGATCTTAACCGTCTGCACCTCCCTTTGTTAGATCGTACTGCTAGGACCTCCCTTTGGAGATCTTAACCGCTTCGCATTCTCCTGCTATTGTGTCTTTTGGACCTCTTGTCTATAGGACCTCCCCGTTGTTGTGTCTTTTGCACCTCCTGTCCATAGGACCTCCCCGTGGTTGTGTCTTTTGGACCTCCTGTCCATAGGACCTCCCCGTGGTTGTGTCTTTTGAACCTCCTGTCCATAGGACCTCCTCGTTGTGTGTCTTTTGGACCTCCTATCCTGAGGACCTCGTCGTCAGGACCTCCCCTTGATTTGATCTAACGTCAGGACATCCCCTTAATTTGATCCGACCGTCAGGACCTCCCCTTAGAGGTCAGGACCCCTGGTCTTTTTGCAAAGACCTCCCTTGCGGCTGAGACCAACCCTTTGACTGATCTGTTCTTTTGAGTTTGACTGGCCCCACTTGTTAGCCTTGCTCACTTTTCCCAATTCTTCTGCCTCAAAACTTTATGCGCATTTAATGGATGTTGTATCGCATTAAATGCAGTCACATCTGGGGTACTTTGTTTTATTCTTTTGATGGCATACCCTGACCTAACCTTGTTCTGTCCACCATCGATCTGTGACACGTTTTGCTCAAACCCCTTGTTGTTTCTCTAGCAGCTCCGGCTATAAATAGCCTGGGCATGCCTCTCTTTGTCACTTTTTTGCTCATTTCCAACTTCCTTACTCCTGTCTGGTGTTCTCCTTGTTCGAGACCTCGCCAAGGAGTTCTTTAAAGCTACTCTATCACCTCTTCATCGCCAATATGGCCTCTCTGTTGGTTCCTGCGGATCCCTTTGCAAGGACCACCCTCTTTCGGGTTGGATCTCCCCTCTCAGCTAGGACCTCTTGCTTCTTGGTTTTTGTCTGAGTTTGTTTAAGATCTTTTTAAGTCTTCTTTTAAGTTCTTTGCTTGGAGCTGGTTTTCTTATTTGGTTCTTTGGCGAACGTGTAGATCCCGAGTGTGAGGAGGAGTTCTTGGACCCAGCAGTTTCTTTTGAAGGCTCACCACTGCTCAACGAAGGCAAGTCGCAGACCTTTGATCATATTGAGCCTAGCTTTTCAAATGTACTTTGCTTTACTTAATCATGCATGGCTATTTTGTAAGAAATGGTTTGGGCAGTAGATATTTTCCTACTTGACAATATGCCTCCTTGGATAATTGTATTCGACATGTTGACATGATCCTCTTGGACGCCTTAGGTTGGGTATTTTAGTTGGTATTGTTTGGTATTGCCAACACGGGATCGTATGTTTATGCTTAGTCTTGCTTTTAGAACCGGGGGTCTTGAGAATCATGTTTCTTCTCTAATAACTTAATTAATGGAACTATAGAATCTGTGGTTGGTGCCACTATTGAGCAACTATGGTGGGATGCTGTAGTTGTGTTGATTGTGGTGCGAGGCCACTTTGTTAAAATCTTGCGTGCCAAGACCAGGGAGGTCTTTGGCCAGGTGAACCCAAAATGTTTTCTTGCTCGGACAAGTGATCGTGCAGTAAAAATGGTGCTCTTTGCACACTGGGATGTGGAAGCCTTGCCTGAGCAGTAACTAAAGACTTAACTTTGTGTTCTGTTGATCTGGGCCTTTTAGTGCAACCACAAGATCGCTTTACGGGGGTGGTCTGGGCCAAATAATTAGCATTGAGATGGCTTGGTTTTGTTGTGATGGAGCGTGCTGATTCGCTGGCGCAAGAGGGGGCACGAATCTGGTGGGGGTTGCAGCCCAACTGGAAGCGAAACCTTAGCGGGCAGCTCCGAGCCAGATCAAAGCTTTGTAAAGGCCTTATCGCGCTCTCTAGACTGCTCACCTTCGGAAGTGAGCAAGGGTTTCAACGGGAACCCGCCCCGCTAGAGAGGTCGTGAATTGTGGGCAAAGTTGTACACCTCTGCAGAGTATCAATCTATTCGAATAGCCAAGTCCTTGGTCATGGACATGCCCTGTGAAAATGGTGCAAGGGGTAGACTTCTCAAAATTTGTGTTCCATGGCTGGCTTAGGATGTCTGCAAGTATTCTGGGTTGCTCCGAGTGCTTGTGATGTCCTTGGTTGGTCGTGGAGGTCTTGTGAACCCTAGGGTGGTCCAATGAGCTCCTAAGTGGGTGCTCAGTGGAGATCTTGGAGTCCTAGGGAGGTCTTTGGGAGCTCTGGAGTTGGTGTTCCAGAGAGGTCTTGGGAGAGGTCCTGGTCGTGGCTGCGACCAGACCTCCCCCAAGTGGTCTTGGGAGCTCTGGAGTGGGTACTCTAGAGTGGTCTTGGGAGAGGTCCTGGTCGTGAGTGCGGTCAGACCTCCCCAAGTGGCTTGGGAAGTGAGTTGGTGCTCACTCCCCCTCTTTTCAAACAAATGTACTTATGTATTAATGTTTCAAATTGACCTTTTCAATCTATACATGTTATTTACTGTCAAACTTTGCCTTTTGCAACTAACCCTACAGCTCTCATTGTTAAGCCAATGCATGAATATTATTTGCATAATTGCTCCCTACGATTTGCTGAGTACATTCAAAGTACTCATGGCTTTAAGCCCTGTGTTAAAGTAGTGGTCGAAGATGAACAAGTGCAGGCATGCTCAGACCTCTTCGAGGAGGAGTTCTTTGACGACCCGGCTGCCTAGGACGTCCTCCACTCGACAGCCTGTGGGCTTGCCGGATGACTTGGAAGCGTTTTGTGTTTCTCACTTGTAAGGTTCTCCTTCATCCGGTTTTGTAAGCCCAAGTTGGCAAACTTCTGTAAGCAAGCTTTGACCATAAGGTCTTGTTTAATGCAAGGTTTAATTTGTCTGCTTCATCTATTGTTTGGCCTTGTGCTTGTGATTATACCTAAGTGTTCTGTGTGAGCTAGCATCGGTTCTCCTGGGACTGGCTCAGTATACAGAGGCCGGACCTCTTCTCAGGGTATGCCGCGTGGTAGTGCCGGTGGTGCCAAAAAAAAAGGTCCTCCCGGACCTCCCTGTGCTCCCTTGGGAGCACTATCCCTGTATATCCTGAGAAGGTCCTCACACTCCTGCCGCACGGCCGCCGTGCGGTGGTGCCTCCCGCATGGGCACCGTGCGGTGGGTCGCAACTGCCCGCCATGCGTCCTCACCTCCCCTCCCTCCCGCCAGCTACCAAAGGTACGAAAATAGGTTCTAGGGAGTCCACTTGCAACGACCCCCAATAGCCCCTACCTCAAGTAGCAAGACAAATATATGGGGCAAGATCTTCTGACTCTCCCTCCAGGTCCAAGTATTCTTCTTCTACAGCGCCGCCTGCTCAACCAAGAACAACTCCAAGGAGTGAGGAACTATTTGCCTATCGGGACAACGATATGGTGGATTTCAACCGAGAAAACTTCGTAATTTTGCACTGGTGGCATGAACATAAGTTATCACATCCTGTGCGATCTATACTTGCATATGATGTGTTTACTGTTCTTGTCTCGGCGGTTTCCTCCGAGTCTGCTTTCAGTCTTTCTAGAAGAATATTGGAGGAGAGAAAAATACGTCTCACAAGTGAGATGGTGGAGATACTTCTAACCATGAAGGACTATGAATAAGTTGATTCACGAACACAACACTCTGTGGAAAATCTAGAGTTGTCAGTGGTGTTCAAAAATATGTATTTAGACAACGACACGTAGAACAAGAATGTATGCAGAGAAGAACACGTCTCATAAGTGAGATGGTGAAGATACTTCTAACCGTGAAGGACTGGAAACAAGCTGATTCACGAATACAACACTCTGTGGAAAATCCAGAGTTGTCGGGGGTGTTTGAAAATCTATATCTAGATAACGACACGTGGAACAAGAATGTATGTAGAGTTATAGGCTATACTCTTTTTCCTTTGCCCAGGTTTTCTCATGTTGAGTTTTTACTTAGCAAATGTTTTAACGAGACAGTCATTTGAACATTAATAAAGCTATTTATTACATTTTCAATATGCTTGTCTCATTTTTTTAAATTTTCATATCTATTTATGAATTTTACATATTTTTCTGATTTTATGGGATTTATTTTCGGATTTTTCTGAATTTTTCGGACCTAACCAGCCATGTATGCCGAACCAGGCTCGTACCAGCGTGACACACCTTCGGACCGGGCCTAGACTGCCGTCTCCACACATAGACCGAATCTGACCACCACTAAACCCGACTAGGGACAACCAAAATAGTTCATACGAGACAGGTTAGTGGTGCGCAGGCAACCAAATACTTTTTTTCCTTACCGGGACGGGACCTGCCTGGTGGTGGTGGCGTGGTGCCAAGGAGGAGGAAAATTGGAAAGACCGAGAAGAGTAGAAGAACGGCCGGTCGGTCAAATCCCCAACCAACCAGAAGCACCTTCTCGCGTCCTCTTGAATTCCAAATCCAATTTTCCACCGCACCAGCCTCGCCTCGCCTCCCCTCCCCTGAGTCCGGCGAGCTACCAACACCGCCGCCGCCCCCGTATCCGCCGGGATCCGAGAGAGAGAGAGAGAGAGAGAGGCCTCTTCGTCCCTTCGTCCCCGCACCAGGCAGCAGTAAACCGGTCAGGTGACTTTGGAATCCCTACCTAACCCTCCGAACGAATTCGAACAGATCCCCTTAAGCCCTCCTCCTAGACCCCTAGACTCCGATTGACATTAACAAGATAATTAGGGTTAAGCTTCCCCCATTTAACAAGATAATTAGAGTTAAGCTTCCCCCGTTCTTAATGATAGATGCTTCACTGATTTAGTTCTAGAGTTCTTGTACTTGGAGCTTTCGTGAATTGGTTCTGGGTAGCTTTGTGAGAGCGTTCTACGAGGAAAGGGGATATGTGTGTGAGCAGGGAGGGAGTAATTGGGCAGTTGGAGCACCCCTCCTCCGTGAATTTCTTCACACGAGAGTAGGCAAGGCATGCCTCGCGTGGGCTCTGGGGAAATTGGGAGCTGGGGCTCGCCTTTCTTTAATGTATTGCGTATGCAGAAATTCTGTTAGGGTTTCTGGCGTCCTAGCTGTTCGGTCTGGGTAGCATCGCCTGAGGTTGCCACAAGTGTCCGCTTGCCAATCAACACTGAAACAAGGTTAGGGACTTTGGCATTTCTTTGTGCATCTGCACGAGGTTCTCAGATTATGTAGAGACTGCATTATCTAGCTTAGTTGGTAGCGTGCTGAATGATGCATAATCCTTTCATTTTTACTCTTCAAAATGAGTCCTTTTTTGCCTAGTTTGACAGGACGATCATACACTCGTATGCAATTTTTAGTTGCTTTTGGCTCCCAGCTCTTGCTGTTACTGAACACTTGTCTTTTCCACTCCTAGATACAGGAGAACTTTCCAAAGACAGCTGTTCTCCTACCTGAGTTGCAGATGGCAAGGATAAAGCCGAAGCAATTGCTAATTCAAAGCAAGACGAAGAAGGGTCCGACTCGCATCAGTTACTCTACTATCATCACTTGGAACCTGATTGTCGTCTTGGTTGTGTTATCTCTCTATGCTACTTACAGGCATTGGCATCACAGGTTGGTGCCCTTTCTTGCAATGATTTTGGCTCCCTGAGCATACTTAATCTAGTTAGTAATGCAATATCCTGAGATTGGAAAAAGTTCATGCATATCTTGTGATTTAAATGTTCTTAAATATAGCTTTCCCTTGATATTCCTCTATTGATGAGCTCCATCACAGGTCGGCCGAGATTGAAATGGATCTTCATCAGGCTGAGGTACGTTAGACAATGTAGTGAATGCCACATATGCTCTACTTGTCTTGCTGAATCTGCAAGTAGTTACCTCTTTTATCATTTATGTTAATGACATGATATCATTAGGTCTTGAGAGCACTTTGTGTCTATTTTTTCTGAATCACTTCGTAACATCTTGTCTTTTGCCTTATGATAATCCTAACCAGTAACCAATGCTTTTAAAGAACTTGCTGTTTTATTATTGATGTCCTAATCATACATGTGGCTATTTAACTTGTTGAAGTTACTATGGAAATTAATTTCCTTTTTATTGTTAATGATTAATGAGAAACATTGTTTATAATGAATACATGGGGCTACCTTTTTTTTTGTCATATATTTGCTATCTTCGAATTATTCATTTGTTGACAAAATGCAACAACTTTTGTCAATAATCGTATATAGAATTATCATATTTCCTGATATGCATGTCCTTGCTCAAGTACTATCAATTTAAGGGACATAGACATCAAACTCATTTCTTGTTTTCACTTGTGTATTTTCTCCCTGACTTGAAGCAAGTTGAAAGATCCGAGGATTCAACGAAGATAAGTAGACCAAATTACGCGGTACGTTTTACTTTTCCCTTTTCTCTGGACATAATTTCCGATCAACTTGTCAGCACGTGGATCATATGCTTGATCAATCTTTCGACGTATCTTGAGTACATATATCCAATCAATGTACAACATATATTGGTTATATCTTTCTGCACTGCTACTGACAGCTAAACCAGGTTGCGATTTGAAAAGCATAAAATATAGCATGCTTTGAAAGTGCCGTAATCAACTATGGCCTGCTTAGGATGGTGTTGGAAATAAACACACTGCATGGAAAACCAATTTTGCTTAGTAATGTAGTAGTTATGGCGTTTTGTGTAAAATCCGAACAAAATAAACTGATAAAAGAAACTGGTAACCATCCTTGTCAACTCTGGGATGACTGGTAGTTTTTAATATCCATTACTCCTTAAAAAGTTAAAATGTGCACAGCAAATCAGCGAAGAAGAGTCCAACCAGAATTGACTAGTTTCCGCAGTAACATTTCGTCAAGATTTGAAATGCATCAATCAAATGTAGTTGATAGTGGATACTGAGATATCTTGTACGCTGCCACATAACTAGCTCTGAAGTGTTTCTCTTGCTTTGTTAGGCACTCAAGCTTTTAGCCTATGTTGTTTGGATGCTACATTTGGACACTGATCGTTGCCAGTAGAATTAGCAGGAAAAGTAGATATTATGCAATTGCCTGTAAGTATGAAAAATTTGTCGCATATTGTTGGAATGAACCCTTGATCTATTCCAATGGGCCAAAGGCCAAAATATACATGTTACGGGTGTAGGTAAATATGCAAAGAACACCCTATACATTAGACATATCTAAGTATCTAACACATATAACCACTAAATTTCTCATATTATTTTAAATGCAACAATGCTGTGCATACAATGAAGTGGTTTTATCAATATGGGATCACCCTGGTTATTGCAGTAAATCATCTCTGGAGTACAAAGAACATAATGCTTCTGTTTAATTTTCTGCAGGTAATGGACACTGCCAAAGGCTCAATTACTATAGAAATATACAAAGATGCTTCTGCTGATGTTGTGGATAGATTTATCAACTTGTGGTGAGCATCTGAAATTTTACTGAATCTGTGTTTTACATAAAAAATGTTTCAGGATGTGTCTTGTCCATGGTCTTTTGTTCTATTATTTGCTTCGTGAAATAGCTGTGCCATATTCAGTCCATATGACAATTTCACGAAAGATGCAATTATATTAAACAATAAACATATATGAATTGTGACACTATGGTGAGGACACTTAATGAATGATTCACATATTCAACAACAGCGAATGCGTTTCTCTACCTTCAATATAACTCTTTTTTAATCAGATTCTTCTGTATTCATTGTTCCTCAAAGTTGCTTTCTTTTGTTGTGTTCATTAGCTTTCTTTCTTTGAATCATCGTAATGGATCATTATATTTCATACATAAGGGAGCACGCAGCTGCAAGCATTCGCTATAGTAGTTATGACCTTCACAGCCATTGATATCAGCCGTATAGATACTATCAGAGTGCCTGAAGCATCTGTTGGGACTGGATTTCTGCATCCGAACCCTTTGTGTATTTCTGCACCAGTCCCATGATCAGTAGCTAGTACACAGTAGAAACATCATTGATAACAAGTTCGAATCACGAAATAACATTAATAAACAATTGAGTACCGGCCTTATGGCTACTTATTACAAAAGAGGTCAAAAGACCTTGAGTCTTACAGCAGCGGAAACAACAAATGATAAACTCCGAGTGGTGGCCCATCAAATTGCCCATCGGCATTCGACTGGGGAGTGCAACCTTGTACTCCGGGTGTCCTTTATCAAAGCCACATGTGAAGTAGTCGTAGTCCTCTGCCATGTCGTTGAAGGTTTCTGAAATTTAATTATGAGTGTAGCATGTGAGTACATAAAATACTCCACGAGTCTTGGGAAAGATGCATATGCATAGCTTTTAACAATTGGGCTTATAGGGTTCATTTGCACAAATCAATACTTTAAGTTTAAATAGTTTTCATAAAGCACATTTGACAAACGTGGATTCAATAAGTAAATTAATTGATATCACTAGTGGAGGTTCTAGCTACCAAACACTAGCATCAAGGCTCTAGCCGCCAAGGTTTAAAGGATAGAGCTCTAGTTGCCAAACTGGCTTTAGCTGCTAGAAATTACCTGAGAGTCCTAACTGCTCTCGGTTTCCAAAATTTACTCTTTCGAAAATAAAACCAAAATCTACCATGTTAAAACGCACCTTGCTCGCCCTTGACCGTGGGCACGGCTATTCGAATAGTTTTACAATGCAGAGGTTGTACAGCTTAACCCACATGGGATAATCAGCTTATAATGTCGGCCATGACACGTTTCCTTCGGCGTGCGACTAAGCGATTATCACAAGGCCTTTACAATACTTTATTTCTAACATTAGCCCTTCCGATGAGCTTAACCCCAAGTTATGGATGTCATTTACCATCGACCTGGAGCTCACCGTTGTGGGGGATAACCTGCTCGGACTTGGACGTCTATTACCAACGCCCGGCGCAAGCCCCGACAGACATGGACGTCAATTTCCATCGTCTGCACTAACCAGGTAACACTTACCATCTACAGCCTGCGGGCGCAATGCTAGAATATAGTAAATTAGTTGGCCAGGTCCGTTCCCATTTTAGACATGTGGTTGTACGGTAGTGCTCAGTTTGGATAGCCACAAGCGTCGGTCCTTAGTATGACTTGGGCGGAACTTACCACATTCCAAGTTCTCGTGCTCTAGCTGCACCTGTCCGATCTTACCACCCGCCCAAGTCTAAAACAAGTTTTCAGCGTTTTATTTTATTTTTCAAATACTGACATTATCTAATGTCATACATTTCAAAAAGGATTTGCATAAAAGGTAATAAGAGTTTTCTCCCAATGGGTGATCCAGACCGATAAGCATGTCTAAGCAATTCCACCGCGTTAAACTATTCCACAATGTTGTAATCAATATCGTGGATTTGCTATGCTAGGGTGACAATGGACTATGATAGCAATATCAAAGGAAGACATTAACAACTCTTAGGTTTAACTAACAACCTACAATTTAAATTCATCATTTTATGTAAATAGCAATGCATAATACTTTTAAAATAGAAAACATGATTTAAAAATCATAGGTACAAAATGGTCAAAGGAGACTCGCCTTCGGTGACGTTGGAGGTAAGCGCTTCCTGTTGATCCAAACTCGCGTCAGCGACGTCGGACTCTACATGTGCGAATCAGACCAAATAAATAACAGAAATTAAATAAAATCTAAAAATTACAAAATAAATACTGGAAGTAGAGAATGAATTTAGGAGAAAGAATCGATGGATTTGGAGTCCGTATGAGAACGAACGAAATTCGGGAAAATAAAATCTCAAGAAAAATCTTCATGTACAAAGCTTGGATGTGGAAGACTAGATAATTATGGGGCTGTTCATTCCCATGCAACGAGAACTGAAGCTTTGCTTCGGCAAAAACTCAGCGCCATGCATGCAGTCGAACAGAAGGGCATAGCTCGAAGACGAACAGAAGTGGAAGTCCATAGCGTCGGCAAACACAGCACAAGGCGCAGCTAGGGAGTCGAAGGGCTGGCAAACCACGAAAATGGAAGCCCAATGGCATGGCCTACCCCCAGATGGTGACGGTTCGACCGGAGATGTTTTGAAGCGGTAGCGGCGCAAGCTTAGGCGGCGACGCGCACGGGGACGGCGGCGCTCTTGGTGATGGAATCAGCGAGGGGAGGTGAGCATAGGATCTGCCTTGGTGAAGGGAACGTGATGGCCCTTTTATAGTGTGAAGGTGATGCTTCAAATGATAGGAGAAATAAAGCTTCAGTTTTTAGGTGTAAATGAAGAAACTGAAACTTTGAATGCAAGGAGTGGAGGAGGCAACAATTGATGGTATGAGAACGTGGTTGAGGTTAATGCGGTCTTAGTGCTCAAACGAAATCAATTTTGATGCTTTGAATGAGAAGAAATGAGAAGAATGGTAGTGGCAGCCATTAATGGCAATTGGAGCTCAACCGGTTGCACAAGAGGAAGCAAGGGAAGGGAGGGAGAGGAAGGGGATGGGTCGGGGGCAGCGTGGTCAGCGGCGGTGGCTGGAGCCGGCGTTGGAATCGACCATGGAGGCGCTTGCGTTGGGATCGGTCATGGAGGCTAGACAAAAAGGAAATCAAAAGATGGCTTCGGGAAGAATTGCTTCAGTAAGAAGAAGGTGAAAGGAGAGAGAAAATAAAGGATATTAAGATAGAAGGAGAAGATATAAACAAGAAAGAAAAAATGCAACGCTGGCAGTGCATGCATGGAAGCTACGCACATTAAGCGTGCATGCTTGGGAGAAGCCCTTGGATGGGTGACCCGACAGGAAGCCTTTTTTTTTTTGAAATACAAATTAAGCAATAAATCAAATAGATTTTTAGAAGATAGAAAATAGAGTCCAAAAAGTCTAGAAAAATTCACAAAAATTTCTAGAATTATTTTGAACTTAATAAAAATAATTCCAACTTATACATGGTAATTAATTTTGTAAATAATTAATTTTGGCTTTAAAATAATTAGGAAAAACTTTTAAAATTCCAGAAATTAATTAAAATTTTACTTTTCACTTTAAATTCAATAAAATCCCAGAAAACTCCAAATTAAAATCCAAATCTTTGAATTAATTATTTTGAAATAAAATTTTGAAAAGACCGAAATTTGGGATGTTACAGCATCTGCTTTGGACCCAAATATTTAATTCGTTGCATGCATCATTAGATGAGCATATAACCTTATGGTTGCATGCAAGGTTCCCAATACCAGTTTCTGATAAGATACTGCTTGGTAGGGTATAGCCCTGTAAAGTCTCTGGTTAGTTACCTAGCTCCTTGCTGAGGCGGTGAGGATTAGCTGTGAATGTAGAAAATTGATCTGGAACCAGTGAACTTGGTCTCAAGTTACAAGAGGATATTTACTATCATGTGCTTTACAAACTAAGTATCTGCTTCATATCTGAATGACTATTTTGTCTATATAATGTGTCATGAATAGATCCTTAGGGTGTTTGCTAACTTATACAACGTTTCTAGAAGAAGAAAAAAAACCATCCTAAATTGGATGGATTTCAGATTGCTGTTTTTTGAACCTGGGTATATGACAGTGATTGTCTTGAGATAGCAGACATCACAGACCAGTCTTGGTTCTATCAAAACTAGTGTACATATATCATTTAACTTGTTGTACATACCTGCAATACTTGTGGAATCAGTGGACTTCATGCATAGTTTCCCCAATTTGACCACCTTTATCTCTCTGAAGTGCCATCTTATAACTTGAACGCGTTTAGGATTTTATTTAGTGAAATATTCAAATAGATTGCATAGTAACCATAACAAGGGGAAAATTTTTAGGGTTGATGAAACATGAGATCAAGCACTTTGCACCCAAATTTTCGATCGAAGACTAAAATTCATTTGTGTACCTCCTGGCCCACTGCACTTTTGAGATGTGCTTGTCTGCTCTCCGAAAGGAAGATTGCATGAAATTTAACGCGATTAATGGGTTCATTTCACCCATTACTAACTGTAAATGTTAATGTATACTACGGTTATCCTTTGGGGCAAAAAAGCACAACTTTGTTCTGTGAAGTACTGCATCGACAAATTTTGGTTGTGATGTATGATAAACTACTAAACATGTAGCAGTGCGTTTTAGTGCAAAAATGTTGCTATCATGGTAGCTTACTAGCCTATGAATACTATAAGTTCTTATGTTTAGGATATCTCATAGTGTCTGGTAGAATTTTGTTAGACTTGCATTAGTTCATGGATTAAGCACTTTACATATGTCTCAAGAGAAAGATAGTACCAATAAGTTAAGATTTTTTCAAGATGATCCATCCATTTATTGACTTCGGCTTTATCATCTGACATTGATTCTATGGCACAGCAAGAGTAATCATTTTAAAGGAATGCCATTTCGTCACGTCATAAAAAACTTTGTAATTCAAGGAGGTGATTTTGATTTCAATGGAGCTTCCCAAGAATGGATACTGAAAGCCAAAGCCAGTGGAGAAAATGCTCTCAGGTTTGACTCCTAAATAGTGCAAATATTACTATGAAAAATAGTGCAAATACTGAATTCCCTTGGACTCTTGGTTATGTCGGAACTGCTTTTTGGCAATTGTAGTTTTCTTAACACTGTACCGGAATTTGTATGATTTTGCAGTCCAAAGCATGAGGCATTCATGATTGGGACCACAAAGAATCCTAATAATAAAGGATTTGATATATTTATTACGACTGCTCCAATTCCTGACTTGAACGACAAGCTTGTTGTGTTTGGGCGAGTTATAAAAGGAGAAGATATTGTTCAGGTACTCCATCTGAAATTCTCTCTCTGAATGCTACTTCAGTTACTTTTGCATTAGCATTCAAATACAGCTTCATTTTCTCATTCATCTTTTGTATTGAGGGATTCCCGTGATTACAATAGATACAAGTACTCTGGTGGATCATGGTTGCCATAAGTTTTTGTACTTCTAGTGAATGACTTCATTCCACCGTAAGTTTTTGTACTTCTAGTGAATGACTTCATTCCAGAGTAGCACATGTTATATATGTCAATAGGAAATAACCAAGTTATACAGGAGTTTAACTTGGTGCTGTAATGAAAGTGACATGAGCAAATAAAAATGGTTATTGCTGTAATGAAAGTGACATGAGCAAATAAAAATGGTTATTCCGTCTGGATTATTAACGCATACACATGCTTGGGCTGGTGACCTATTTTCTAATTTCTAGAGTAGCTATTCGATAGAGACTTAAATTTCAGTGATATCCACTCAATTATTGCTTATTTGATAACATATTACCCCCTTTTGTTATGTTTTGCTGTTTACACAAACAGGAGATTGAAGAAGTTGATACTGATGAGCATTACCAGCCGAAAACTCCGATAGGCATCATTAATATCATGCTAAAACAGGAGCTTTGAGCTGATACTTTCTATCCTCTACATCAAAATCACTTGTCTGTACTCTAGAAGGGTCCATACGATCTCTTCAAGTTGCTGTCATATTCATGACCGTGCAGATGTGATGCCTTGCTCTGGACGCCCATCGGTAGCTAAGAAGGCGTTTTAGGGATCTTGCCTGGCAGCTTGTTCCAGTACTTGCAGTAGTTGTGTATAAATTTATGCCCTTGCATTATTTGGCTGTCAATTTTTGCAGGCATTAGTGTGTGTTTGGTTGTGGCAATGTAAATTTGGACCACATTTTCAATTATGAATCATGTCATGGAGCAGTTGTAATTTGTTGAGAAACGCCAGTGACAATACATCAAGTCTTGCCTGGTTGGTGCTTTCGTCATGCTTGTTAGCGTATTAGACCAAAATCCAGGTTGCCTTGCCTGTGCAGTGCTGACTCGAATAGGCTATTGTCGGTATTTCCCGCGCCGTTTTTGCAGCAACTGGACTAGTTTGTTAAGCACCCTTTCCCACGTGAATTGAAATAAGCTTGTTCTATACACCAGGCCGGTTTCTCCAAGTCCAATGACTGTGATAACCTCTTTTTAGGTCAAATATGGCTTTCATTAACTTGCAGACACCCACGGGTACATTCCCTTCGAAGCAGAGGTAATAAGGATAGCAAGGCTGTTCAGGTTAGGGGTGTCAAACTAATCTGGATGGCAGCGAACGTGGTAAGCAAAAATGTATTTGTATTGTAATATGGATATGAATCTGGATAGTATCCGCTTTTTTTGTCGAATGCGAATTATACAGTATGCCAGATAGGTGTCGAATCGAATCATGTAGTAGCAACTAGCTACTGTGAATCTTTTACTCCAACCTGTAAATTGGGGGCTGTTGTCATGGACTTCAATTTGGCATTTTGTGGTGTTTATTGTGGCACCCCTAATGAAGCTCTGAAGCTCTTTGCAGGCTCTTTTTAGCTGAATTCAATATGTTCATTTTGGTACATCCCTAAATGGGACCAATGATTACCTGATAAACAAATGGAAAATGGGCATAAATATTTCTGGCTGCCGTCACGGTGAGTCCTCATCCTCTTCTCCGCCCCTTCCTTCGTTTCCATCATTTGCCAGATCTGGCCCCTCCCCCTTCTCCGGTGGTCGACGCGGTGAGCTCCAGTCGGGGATGCCCCGTTAACATCCTTATGGGGGTATATTTTTCTTTGTTGTAATCAATCTCATCCAAATATTTCTTTCCCTAATCCATGTAGTTTGTTGAGTGGTAGAGTACTAATAGCGGTATATTTTCCAAATTTTTGGGGTTCAGCTAAACCCTCATGCCCCACGTTAGGTCCACCCCTGGTTTCTCGCCCTCCCCGGCCACTCCTCCGGCGTCCTTCCTCCACCGAGCACGGAGGTAAGATCGACGGAAGGTGGTCCAGTGGGGTACTTGACACTGCAAGGACCTAGTACCCTCTCTCCTCCTATCCCCCCTCCCATCTTGTGTAGTTTCGTTAGAGATTACTGGTATTGTGATTTTCTTCATAGTTCTCAGTTTCATGATGAATATAGAGATGCTCTGTTTCTTTGATTTGTTCGATGGGTATGAAATCGTGTAGATCTAGCTGAGATCGTGCGTTAGACCATGGCAGGAGACTTTATCTTGTTTATTCTATTTTTGTCCGGCATATTTGCATGCTTGAATGCCTAGATATAGTTTTTTAAGTACTCCAGAATGGGTCAACACCGGAATGCCCGTTCCAACTTCCAATGATCATACTGGGTGGTCACCAAGAATTGAATTCACGGATATGATTATTCAGCCAGTTAAGAGTGTGTTTGCTTAGGTGAACCAGGATGAACTTGTATGGAATGATACAGGATATACCTTCATCCCCTTATTTAGTTGAGTTAATGGAACGAACTGCTACCGGATGGAATGGTACAGATTACGAGAATATACTCGTAAGACGCTGAACCGTTCGGTTCCAAAAATTCGGTGGAACCACGCGGTACATGCTGAGGGGCTGTTTGGATTGGATCCCAAATGAACAAAATCAAATTTTGGTAATGCCTATAAAATTTGGCTAGGATTTAGTTGGTTGCCAAATTTTGGTATTATAAAAAAAAATTGGTAACGCCGGTGTATTCCTGCGTGCTGGCCCGACGAAATTCGAGCGGCTGAATCGTGCGTCTGCGTTTTTGGCAATGCCCGAGTCTTCATGTGCTATTTGCTTTGGTGAGGTGTCAGTCAGCTGTTGGTTGTATCTAATGCATGGATGGTTTGATTAACAAGCTTCAAATGATGATATTTTCTCGTTGTGTTCTTTATCATTTTATCAATAAAATAAGACCCATATTGATTTTTTTAGGGCAAAAAAATAGCTGTTATGCGGGACCCACGTGTCACACTTACAATTTTGGCATGGCTGC
Organism: Phyllostachys edulis; assembly: GCA_036346405.1. NCBI lineage: Eukaryota > Viridiplantae > Streptophyta > Magnoliopsida > Poales > Poaceae > Phyllostachys > Phyllostachys edulis. The sequence continues at coordinate 3,853,612 of CM070557.1, read as the reverse complement.
AATATAAATACATCAATTTCGATACTGCCCGTGAATTGATATAGCTACGATCTAAACACTATTTTTTGTTCAGATTTTAGTATCGTCAGATTTTGATATTACTCCTTCCTCCGGTTTCAATTAGTTGACGTTTTTCTTTTATGAGATCTTCTAAACAGCGTCAAGTAAAAGAAACCGGAGGGGTACCAAAATTTTGATGCGGCTGTCTGGAACGGTAAACCAAACAGCCCAGAGTCCGCCGCTCGCACTCGCGTTCGCTGGACTCCATCTCTTCTCCCCCACAGAACGCCCCCGATCCGCCTCCACCCCTTCTTCCCAACAGAACGCCGCCGCCCGCCTCGCCACCCCCACCGAACGCCGCCACCCGCCTCGCCTCCCCAACATAACGCCGCCGCCGCACGCCTCTCCTCCCCCCACAGACTTCGTCGCCCGCCTCAACATCTTCTCCCCCACAGAACCCCGCCGCCCGCCTCGCCTCCCCCACAGAACGCCTCCGCCGCCCGCCTCGCCTCCCCCACAGAACGCCGTCGCAGCTCGCCTCTCCTCTCCAAAAGGTGGCACTTCTCCTTCCCTATTCCCTCCATATCTTCCTCCTCTCCCACGGTGTGGATTTAACGCCGGATTCGACGCAGGCAAGGGCGACGGCGGTGGTAAGATCTGAGCTTGCGGTGAAGTTCGTGCGGTGATCAACCCGGTCTTCCTCCCCTCCCGGATCTGACTCGACTGCTCCTTCTTCCAAACCCGGTCTTCCTCTCATCTCGGTAATCGAAGGTATGGATCCCAAATCCCAAATCTCCCATCTCGGTATGGCGTGGTAATGTAATTGGATTGGTGTTTTTTTGGTAGTTCTAGCTGGTACAGTTGTTTTTATGGGCAAAATTGCTAGATCCCCTTTTTGTCGTGCTTCTGCATGTCCAAGATAGCTGAAGTATTGCAATGTTCATGATCACTGTGCTTACTTTTTCTCAAGTGTTGACAATTTAATTTTCCTTTTTGACTGAACTATCTGCACTCTTGGCTCAACAGGGTGTTAGCTCTAGCTCGACTTATCTGCTTTAGACATTGTGGATGTATTTAGGTTGGACCAAACATATATAATTCAGAAGACAATAATTCGTTTAGACTGAAGAAATTCTAGCCAGTGATAAAACACTTCTTGGATTTATAAGATGAAGCACCGATAATAATCTGACTTCTAGAAGGTTTACGTACGTTACCAAATAACAAGCTACTGTCATCTTCAAGACCCAAAAAAATCCTGTTGTTCATGACTTGAGAAAGCTACTGTTAACAAATACCATTCAATATTTTGTTTTTTTCTTTCATGCTTCTATTTTGCAATATAAGCATCTGTTTTAGTTGGTGACCTCAAATAGCCACACTTGAGATGTAGTAACTGTTTGGAGTAAAGCCGTATTAAGGGCATGTTTATGTACCTTGCCCAACTTGTTATTGATGTACCACCACAAAAATGAGCCAAAATTGCTCACTGCCATGAGTAGTTGTTTGATATGCTAAAAAATTGTTTGATGTACCTTGCCCAACTTGTTATTGATGGTGCTAACAAAGTTTGATGCTTAGTTGTTTGATATGCTAAATTACAAAAAAAATAGTCCCAAGAAAAATGCTCGAACTAGGAATCATGTTCATAACAAATTTTAATTAAATTATGTAAGAATAATACATATAGAATATGATCAAAAGCCTTGGACTTGAAATTTTCATGCAGTTATATGCGTGGTAACCTCACCGTTGCTAGAGGGGAGGTCATCAAACACAACCTCATTCATCAAACCAAACACTATCTTGAACCATGCAGGATCATCGTATCCAACCAATCAAACAAAATCTTGTATCATCATCCCACCAACCAAACATCAAGCTTGTATCATCCCATCCAGGATCATTCCATCCGTTCTGTACCATCCTATCCCATTCAGCCCAGTTCACCCGACCAAACACACCCTAAGAGTGTTTGTACAATTCTATGCTACAAACACTTTCCTGTATGTACAATCCCATGCTACCAACGTGGCCCTTGGAGTGATGCTCTTCCTTGAAATCGATTACTTGCTTTGTGGAACATGTTGCTTATTGATTGGTACAAGTTGCTTGCTGTATTTACAAGTTTACATATAGGGAAGAGTTCTTTTTTTTTTGTCTTTCGACATTTGGGTTGGGTTCATTTTATACCATAAATGCTATGATCGGATCTGTTTAGACCCAGAACATTTGGGTCAGGACTCTATCCCAAAGTTGAGGGACCATAAAAGGACATTTCCATGTTTTTTTGCAGTGCATTGTGTCAAAGGCTTTGAGCTCTTTCCTTTTGTATTTGTGTTATTCTTGGCTCACATTGAAGGATTCATTGGAATTTTTGAGAGAAAATGAGTGGTGCTCCAAAGAGGTTGCATGAGGAGGGTGGCCACTCCACACCTGCAAAACGGCCTTTGGATGACAGCTTGTATTCGAGCCCTTCTGGGAAACTTATTCAACAAGGTAGCAGTGATTTCCATGGTTCTTTTGAACATGATGGAAGATTCAAACTTCAACGTGTTGAGCCCCGTGATGATAAGAGACCATCTCTGGTACATCGGATCCCTACTGGCTCCTCTGTCTTTGTAGACCACCCAATCTCATCTGACAGCAGATTAGAATCAAAGCAAAACAAAGATGCACGGGACGCCAAGGTTGATGATCGAGAGGCAAAGGCTGATGCTTGGGATGTCTATACTGATTCCAGGATTGATCTTCAAGGAAATAAAGTTGAGAGTGATGTAAAGACAGACAACAGAGCAGATGAAAATGAAATAAGAGCTGACAGAAGGGTGCATGCTGACTACAAAGGTGATATCAAATTGGACAAGGATAATCATCCTACTGCAACTTCACACTTAGGCTGGAAAGATAATAAAGAACATAGGGGTAAAAGATATTTTGATCAGCCAGCTGATAATGCAGATTGGCGTTTCCCCCGTCCTGGTTTGCAAGGTACAGACGAAACTACCAAAGTTCCAACTCCTATGGAAGAACGGAACTCCAAGGATGTACATGAGTCTACTGGTGAGAACAAATTTGAACCTAAGAGTGAAGATAAGTTCAGAGAAAAGGATAGGAAAAAGAAGGATGAAAAACATAGGGACTTTGGGGCAAGAGACAATGATAGAAATGATCGTCGAATTGGTATTCAGCTTGCAGGCAGTAGTGTTGAAAGAAGAGAGATTCAAAGGGAAGATAGGGATGCTGAAAAATGGGACAGGGAAAGAAAAGATTCCCAGAAGGACAAGGAAGGCAATGATCGGGAGAAGGATTCTGCTAAGAAGGAGTCATCAGTAGCAGTTGATAAGGAGAATGCAATACTGGAGAAAACTGCATCTGATGGAGCTGTTAAAACTGCTGAGCATGAGAATACAATAGCAGAAGTGAAGACACTTAAAGATGATACATGGAAATCTCATGATAAGGATCCTAAGGACAAGAAAAGAGAGAAGGATGTGGAAACAGGAGACAGGCATGACCAAAGGAGTAAATACAATGACAAGGAATCAGATGATACTGGTCCTGAAGGAGATATAGAAAAAGATAAGGAAGTTTTTGGAAGTGTCCAGCGCCGGAGGATGGTGCGTTCAAGGGGAGGTAGTCAAGCATCTCAACGGGAGCCCCGATTTCGGTCTAGAATGCGTGATGGTGAAGGGTAAGCTTAGCACTGCACATTTCTATGTTTCTTGTAGTTTATTCAAATAGCATTATAATGTGAATGTGCATAGCTATCATGCATCACATTCATCATTTCTGTAAATTTGTACTTCTCTCACTGAGAATAAAAGATAGGTGCTTGCTGCGTTTTATTTAATAGGTAATAACATTATTGACAAGTGATGACTAGTCATTGACAAATCTCATGTTTTTTATTTCTTCTTGCAGGTCTCAAGGTCAGTCAAATATCTTTATTCTTAGCTGAATAAAATGGAATAATGGATAGTGGTGCTTCGTTCGACACTGGAGTCATCGAATGCTTAGCAGCTTTATAATTTTACATTTCCTTCTCAGAAGATTTTAGTGCGCGTTTCCTTCCCAGGAGATTTTAGTGCTCTAACCAATCCACTTCAATATTTGAAATCCCTTTACACTTACTTTTGGGGGCATGCATTTCATATTTGCGCCTGCATGTTCTGGTGTGATTTTCCAACTTCTGCTGATTAAATCCAGTTGGGGAGAAAAAAGGATTATTTATGAGGATCCAGTTATTTAAAATCCCTTTTCTGTAGAAATTATTGATGAGGATCCAGTTGCAAACTTGATAAAATGATTATTTAGCCAAAGTAGCTCCATAAGCTCTCTGGCTTTGTATTTTGTTATCTTAGTATTCTCATCATTGCAGGTAAGTCTGAGGTATCTGCTATTGTTTATAAAGCTGGTGAATGCATGCAAGAGCTTCTGAAATCATGGAAAGAGTTTGAAGCAACCCCGGATGCTAAAAATGCTGAAAACCAACAAAATGGTCCTACTCTTGAAATTCGAATACCGGCGGAGTTTGTTACTTCGACTAATCGTCAAGTAAGTGTGCTGACTTTACAGGTGATGTCTGTGTTAGACTGCTAGTCACTTCATCTATCTCCAAGCCTGTGTTGCTGGATTGATAATATGTTTTTTTCCCGCAAGGGGAATAAATAAAGCAACCAATGATTGTATAACATGCTTGAAAGTGCATAACTGTCTTTCATTCTGGCATTTGTAATTAATGTTATAAGAGTTTCTTCTATTCTGATTTCACTTGATTGTTCTGAATCATGGATGCATTCACCATTTGTCTGACAGTTCTTGGAATCATATATACCGAAGATTACACTGCTCATCTAGTTGACAATTATTGTTGTATAATAAATGAAGCTAATTTCTTCCCCTAGCTAATTTATTGACTTCTTAAAATCACTGTTGTGTAGGTAAAAGGTGCTCAGCTTTGGGGAACAGATATTTATACAAATGATTCAGATCTTGTCGCTGGTAGGTTCCTGATTATTGTTCCAAGCTTCTGAAGTAGTTCAGAAAGCTGATGTATCAATTGGTGTTTGTTACTTTCTTTTAGTGCTAATGCATACTGGCTACTGCTCCCCTACATCATCACCTCCACCATCTGCCATCCAAGAACTACGTGCAACTGTTCGAGTTCTACCACCACAATACAGTAAGCCTTCATTAATTTTATGTCAATTCAGTTGGGCTTGGTTAGAAGGTTAGATGGTTGAACTAGTACTCATATAAAACTTGGTATATCTCCCAGGCTATACTTCAACATTAAGGAACAATGTCCGCTCACGTGCTTGGGGTGCTGGTATTGGTTGTAGCTTTCGCATAGAACACTGCTGCATTGTTAAGGTATCAAGACTGTAAAACAGTAAACAATATTATAATGTTTTCCTTTTGTTTGATTCTGTTGATGTGACTACCTTGTGAAATCCTTTTATTGATCACTGTTCCATAGACTGTTTGCTTAGCTTGTTTTACATGCTTTCCAGAAAGGTGGTGGTACCATTGATCTTGAGCCTCGCCTTAGCCATACATCAGCTGTGGAGCCTACACTTGCTCCAGTTGCAGTTGAGCGTACAATGACAACAAGAGCAGCAGCTTCCGTAATTTTCTTTTAATCTTTGTTATTTTCTCTTAACATTTTTTCAATTGAGTGAATAGATGTTTTACTTTGCATTTTTTTCTTGTAAGAAGCAACCTTTGTTTCTGTTCTGTACTAAGGTTTTCTCAATATGGTTTATGCAGAATGCATTACGTCAACAAAGATTTGTTCGGGAAGTCACAATACAGTACAATCTCTGCAACGAGCCATGGTACTATTCTGACCTGCCTTCTGACGCCCCTCATTTTTAGTTCACTAAAGTTCCATCCAGTACCTGTATTGTCATTTTTGGCAAAGGACCTATATTGCCATTTCTGTCACAAACTAGTATTCGTGTTTTCGAGCGCTTGTCTCTTCTGCTCGTAGAAGCTGTTCTATTGTTCAGTTTCGAGCTAAGGTTCCTCCTAGTGACCTCTTCTTTCATATTTTCTGTTTTGTCCCTTCAGGTTAAAATATAGTATAAGCATTGTGGCAGACAAAGGATTGAAAAAGTCTCTTTATACTTCTGCGAGGCTGAAAAAAGGCGAAGTCATATACTTGGAAACACATTTCAATAGGTATGAGTTTTTACCGCTAACTTGTAGTCCCGACCAAGGGTCAGATAACCGGACCGGGTATGAATCCCGGCCACCCTCTGGTACCGGTAACCGGCCCGGTTACCGGTCAAATTCGGTGAAATTCGTTTAAATTCATTTGAAATTCATTCGAAAATTGAAAAAACCGCCGGGATTCTTCCTCCCGGCCACCCTCCGGTATCCGGTTACCGGCCGGGATTTTGATCCCTGGTCCCGACACTATGTTTTTTGTTTGTTGGCATTGTCCTGAGGTTCTACTTATACTTCCATGGAGCTCATTGTTCTTTCAATTTTTGTCTTCTTAACCGCAAGTTTTCACAGGTATGAGCTATGTTTCAGTGGAGAAAAGCCTTGTTCTGTTGGATCAAACTCCAATGCATCCGATGCAGAATCAGAAAAACACCAGAACAGCAGCCACCACCATTCACAAAATGGGGACCGGGGCTCAACAGAACACGAACTCCGGGATGTGTTCCGATGGTCCCGTTGTAAGAAGGCCATGCCTGAGAGTGCTATGCGCTCTATTGGTATTCCACATCCAGCTGAACAACTTGAGGTAGTTTCCTACTTCCTATGTTAGAAGTTCGTATTATTCACTAGACAGAATTGTGATTTACGTCGTCATCTGTTACCTTGGTCACGCAGGTGCTGCAGGATAATCTGGAATGGGAGGACGTGCAGTGGTCGCAGACTGGTGTTTGGGTTGCTGGGAAGGAGTATCCTCTTGCCCGAGTGCATTTCCTCTCGTCAAACTAGTCGTGTAGCTGTAGCAGCAGCCGGCCCATGAAGAAACTATTTCCTCGCAACAAGGCAGGAGCTTCTTTCTTTAATGTTTGCGGTTTTCCATTGTACAATGTATGATGCATCCATGCCATCTGTGCATAAAGAAAGCTCAACTGTTGTAGGCTGTGTTGTGTGTAGTCTTTTTACATTAACTATATGGGTTTCAGTTGGGCTGCTTCTGTCCATGTCTCAGATATGTAATTCTTAGTTGTTAATCTAGCCAACCTGATAATTAACTGATTGATGCTCTGTAACTTAAAGTTACAATTGAATATTTCTTCATAGTAGTGGTCGATGGGTATAATTCAGTGCACTTAGTTATGATGTATCTATCTCATGAAGCCCGCTGCTGTGAGCCTGTGAATGTGGTGTAGCCTGTTTCATATGTGATCATGCATAAGCCACAATGTTTTTTGATAACAGTTTGACAGCAAATCTCCAATTCCATTGCTCCACTAAAAACTAGAGCTAGCCACGGTGCCATGCTGCTCTGAAACAAAATATGCCACGATGACAGATATGCCATGATCCCCCCCGCCCCCCTCCCCAATATGATTTTTTTTTTGTAAATAATTTTTTTTGAAAAGATAATTACAAAAATAAATAGTCGCCTAAAAATTTATAAAAATGTGTTTCTGTCGTTAGTTCAACTGGCGATAGGGACCCTCTTCCACTCCGTCGTCTGTTCAACCATCTGTCGCCAGTTCAACTAGCGATAGCTTCCTGAAACCCTAATCTGGTTTGCGTACTTGTGATTTTCATAAATTTTGAACGGTACGAAATCTATTAGACTCGCAATAACATTTTTTGATCATCGTATGTTGTTCTAGTGCGGTGAATTTATGTAGAATTTTGCGAGGATGATTGAGGTATCAATGATTCGTAAGTACGAAGGTAAGTGATATTATGATGCGTCAGGGAATAACACGGGGCGACAGGTGGCCGGAGGCATCATTTTTTTTATTTAATCCTTTTTTTACAAATTTTTGAAAGTTAATCCCTTTCCAACTATCCGTAACTTAAAAGTAGAGAATCTATATGTGAACCATATATAAGACCGTCCTTTTAACTGAGCATAAATACATATATGGACTGAAAATCTTTTTGTGGATTGATAACCTTTGATACTTCAGCGTATATATCCTTCACAAACAATATTTACAAGCCTTGACGGAAGAATCGAATGCGAAAAGACGAAAAGGTTTGATGTTGCGAATTAAAATAGACTTTATAATGAAGCTGGGAATAACACGACGCATAGGATTTGGTTACGTGCATAAGAAACAACATCATATACGATACAACAAACCGAAATACTCCTACGATACATATGCGCCTTTTTGGAATAGAAATAGATTCGACATTCGACGTGGGATAAGTACAGAATGGTCCGATCTACTGCATGGACTGGGGCCATTTTACCTTCCTTGCTAGCTCGACGTTGAACTCATCGCCGGCCTCTTTGGCCTTGGCCACCATTTCCTTCTCTCTCGCGCTCCCTCTCGCGAGCCTCGCGCTCCCTGCGCTTGCACGCCTCGAGATGAGCTTTCGTTTCCCGACGTATGCGCTTGTTTTGCTCGTGGTTGCGGCGTTCCTCCTCCCGGATCTCGCGGGCTCTTTTGGCATCCCACTCGTCGAAGTCGAGAGACAACTGATCATGTGGGTGGATCTCTTGGTCGATCCACTTACGGTAGCCACATAGCGGATCTGGAGACTACAGGTAGACGGGAGAGGTTGTTAGTGCGTACTTTGAAAAAGAAATAGTAGGGGAACACACTGTAAGTGGTACTTACCAGCTGCCGATAGCTGCTCGTGTCCCAACGTCGGTCAGGATAGTCACTGGAGTAGTTCGCGCAACCCCAGTAACGCATGCCCAGGCTTAGCTGCTGCTTAGATTTGAAGAACTTACAAGGGTCCCTGCACCAACAGAGGGGCAACGTCTCCCCCTCTGGTGAGTGTTGCGGTGAACGCTCGGTTGGAACGTTCTGGAAGAGATTGCTGCTACGGAGGGCCTCATTGCAGAGAGCTGTCATCCTAGCAAGCTCCTCTTGCCGGACCCGGGCCATAGTAGCCCTTGCTTGGTCGTCCCGCGCCCTAGTAGCCCTCGCTAGTTCGCGGATCTCGTCCCATTGCTTCTGCAGCATGTCCATCCCGGCATAGTGAAGGAAGCTCTGGTGTAGTGTTGGGTTTGGTTGTGTAGTGTTCTCTCCCAGATGTCTTCCACCTCCTTTTATAAGCCAAAGGGTTGGCATGGTGTGGTTAATCTCATATGAGTAGCCTGCGAGGCAGAGTGTTGCGTTGTCATCATGAAAAGTTGTTGGCGTTAGGTTTTGTCACTGCGCAAAGCTGTCCCGTTTGGTCTTGTCACTGTGCAAAGCAGCCAGCCCCGTTAGGTCTTATCATTGCACAAAGTTGTTCCATTTGGTCTTGTCACTGCGCAAGACTGTCTCTTTTGGTCTTGTCACTGCGCAAAACAGCCAGCCCCGTTAGGTCTTGTCACTGCAGAAAGCTGCCTTGTTTGGTGTCACGCGGGTTCATGAAGAAGTCCTCGAGGGGTGCCGATAGGTGTGCCTCGTCGTGCAAAAATGAATCGTCCTCCCAAGACGTTCCTGTGAAGCATGATGTTACAAACGTAATCATGGCGAAAGCACGAAAAAGAAAGTTACACAAGCAAGCAAGGTGGTCATACCTGCTGGCCCGAAGACGTGCCTCGACGACTCCGTGTACCCTTGCTCCGCGTGCGGGTGGAGCTCAGGACCTGCAAGAGAAGATTGCCGTTAGTAACTATTGGGGTTCGAAATAAAGAAGCATTACGTTACGCAAGCAAGCAGGGTGGTCATACTCGTGGCACGGCCGTGCCCGATGACTCACAGACTCTCCCGCCTCTTGCGGTGGAGCGCACGACCTGCAAGAGAAGATTGTCGTTAGTAACTTGTGCGGTTCGAAATAAAGAAGCGGAAGTAAATGTCTCATGCTCACCTCCAAAATGTCCCGCGGTGCTCCCACCACGGTGCCACGACGACACGCCCACCACATCCAGGGCAGGAGGCTGTGGCCGTGAACCACCTCGGCTAACCCCATGTCCTCGCACTGCTCGGTCCATCGGGTCCCTAGGCGTGTGACGGGTCGCAATCTGGATGCCTTGTCTTGAGGTCTCCATGATCTGCTGCAGAACCCCTCTGGTGTCCCCCAGCGTCATGTGCTGTGCGGAGGTTGCCAACTCAAGAATCTCCCAGTGTAGATCCGTCTGCACAAGTAATGAACAAGTTGAAAACTTAAATCTGGCAAATTAAATATGAATTAAGGTTACCTCAATACATACCGAGCGGTGGAAAGCGGAATCCGGCTGGGTGGGGTACGTGTCGGACGTCGCAGCCTCGTGTCATAGTGGGTCGACTACGACCCGAACGCACCAAAGCTTCGTCCAACTAGTGTACCACTCCATGCACTCCCCGTACGTCTCGGGGTCGTAGGGATCATCCCCACATTGGATGGGGTTCTCGTGTGCACCACTCCAAGCCTCAACCCAAGGCCTCATCCTGTCCAACCAGGACATCGTGCCACGTACTCTCTTCCTAGTGTACTTGTGGACGGTAAGACAATTATTTGATTAGCACATTGTACGAAAGAATTGAAGAGTGAACTTACGCGTGGACGTGCGCCGGCACCCGCGTTCCCCCCAAGGGGCTAGGACCTCAATATCACAGACCGAACTGGCGCAGGACCCGCTGCACCTGATACTCCTCCACGAAGACATCATGCACCAAGGCCCTCCGCGTGTACCAGTACATGTAGTCTCGCGTGTACAGGATCGACAGTCCTTCAGGCGCGCGTGCGTTCACCCTCTCCTGAGTGTATGGTGTCCAGATGACGCGGTCATCGGTCAGCTGATCGAACATCGCAACGTACCCCGGGTAGGACCCCTGCGAAGTGATCGGCGTGTAGGTGGCCTGTGCAATAGAACACCACAAACTTAGAACACAAAATTGTGATTACAATACAAAAAATAATAAATGATCATGAAACTAACCCGTCGGCGGCACCACACTGTGCCCATGGTCGGTCGGTCCACGTCGTCGCCCACAGCGTACAAGCTGACCGCATACGCTCCCAAGTCCAGCTGTGGTCGTTCGATTTAGAAGCGCTCGAAGGACCACAGCTGCAGAAGTAGCGGGCATCCGGAGAGGATGGTGCTGTCCTGGGCACGGTGGCATGCGTCGCACAGTGCGCGGTACGTCGTGCACAGTACGGCTGGACCCCAGGCATAGTAGGGGATATCGTCCGCCGTCAAGTCCGCCACCTCATGTGCGTACCAGACGTAGTGCTTGTCGATACTGTCGCAGTGGGACCCCATGAACATGACCCATCTGAACAGCCATAGCAGGTAGGCCTCGAAGTGCCTCCTGACAACGACGTCCCCTGCGTTCTGCGCCATACGCTTGGGCTGCAAGAAGACATGTACACGTCAGCAAGATTCAAATATGAATTGAAGCGAGATGACAATGGTTACAAATACTTACGTAAAACTGGCAAATCCACCTCAACGTCGCCCCGTGCGGGCTGCTGAACTCGGTGTACCCGCTGCCTGGTGGCAACACATCGTGGAACCTCGCTAGGAGGTCCGTGCGCCATGTGGCCGAGATGTCGTACGCTGCCAGGGGGAGCCTGTGCATGGCAACCCAGTCAGGAAGGTCACGTCCTGGAGCGTCGACGCCACCTCCCCTCACGGAAGGTGGAACATGTGCGTCTCTAGCCTCCAGCGGTCAACCAGCACCGTCAGCAGGGCCCGGTCGTATAGAAAACGCCTAGATGTACGACCAGCATTGCGGTCCTGGTCATCCTCCCATGTCGCCTCCACCATCCTCGCTAGTGGAAGGAGGCCTGCCGCTCTCAACCTGCGTCGAAACGATTAAGAACAAACGTGACTGCACACAAAATAGTCAGACCACGATTGAGTGCATTAACGTCATAACTATACGTACCTCGGAACCCAGTCTAGGTGTAGCCTCCATGCCCTGATGGGCGTGCGCACCCGCAACGCGCCAAGCTCAATCGACGCCTCGCCCTCCGGGGGGAGCACGGTACTGAGGCGGCTACGGTGACGTGCGTCAATCACCGGGTCAAGCAACTCATACTGGCCTCCGTCCGCCATATCTATAAATTAAGTGCATACATTGTAAAGACCAAAATTCATACTTTAAAAATAATTTTCGGCATTAACTGAATAATTATCACACAAAAATGTAAACCTAATTAATACTACTCAGCAATTTAAACAGATTTGTAATAGTCTTCCAATTTAGAGGATATTTTAAATATTTTTGAAGTGCAAATATAAACAATAAACAAAGTTCTTCCTATTTTACTAACTAGTTGCATAGTTTAAATATAATTTTTGACATTACCAACATAATTACCACGCACAAATGGGAAGCTAAATAAAGCTGACATTATTTTGTTTACATATTTCTAATAGCCATTTTCCTATTTTTGCTGATTTATCCTAAATTGTTCGATTGCTGTAACATTCATAACATGTGTATGGCGAACTAAACTATACACATCTCAAATAATGTAGTACATAATTTGACTACAATTATCTAATCTACTTAATTCTTTGTCGCTATTCTACTTAATTCTATGTACTTAATTCTAATTGCTATGCTACTCGCTACAGCTCAAATGATGTACTTCATTCTACATAATTTGACATAATTTACAAGGTTGCAAAAAAAAAGGTACCTGCAAGATAAAGCTGACATTATTTTTTACATATTTCTAATAGCCGTCTTCCTATTTCTGCTGATTTATCCTAAATTGTTCGACTGCTGTAACATTCATAACATGTGTACGATGAACTAAACTATACACATCTCAAATAATGTATTACATAATTTGACTACAATTATCTAATCTACTTAATTCTATGTCACTATTCTACTAAATTCTATGTCGCTACTCTACTTAATTCTATGTACTTAATTCTACTTGCTACAACTTAAATGATGTACTTAATTCTACATAATTTGACATAATTTACAAGGTTGCAAAAAAAAAATGTACCTGCAAGATGGCCGGCCTACTGGATTTGATGCTTTGTCAATCTCTCCTCCGTGACGAATTAGCAGAGCTTCGCTACCTTTTTTCTCTTCCCCTCCTCCTCTCTTTTGTTTTTTTTTTCTGGAATTAAAATGAGGTTTGGACGATTTTGTTGAACTGGCGATAGCTTCCTGTCACCAATTCAACTGGCGACATGAAGACTGTTCAGTTTCTGTCACCAGTTGAACTGGCGACATGTGGTTGGACCGGCGACAGGGGAGGAAGAGGGTTCCTATCGCCAGTTGAACTGGCGACAGGAACACATTTTTGTAATTGTTTGAGGCGACTATTTTTTTTGTAATTATCTTTTAAAAAATATTATTAAAAAAAATTCCCCAAAATATATAGCTCAACCTGAAACTGAAAGTTCTCTCCCGCTCTGGATCACCACCGGTAGGCTAATGGGATATTACCATATATAATAGTGGGTGGGATTGGCCCCTTCCGGTTTGGCCACGTCGCCCCCCAAAAGGACGACTGTCCGTCTGATCGCCTCCGGAGGGCTAGGATAGCGCCAGCTTGGTGCGCACGGGCGTTGCTCGTGCAGGCCTCGTGTCCGGTGGGGCCCCCATAGCCACGCACGTTTTCTTTGCCCGCGCCTTCGCTCACCTTCTCCTAGGTCCAGTGGTCCGCGACACACGTATGTGCGCGGGTGATCTTCTAGTATGCTGAATTCATGGTCACCTTCTTCCTCTGGTCCCAATCCCACCCCTGTCCTCCTCTCCTGTCTAGCTCGTTGCGGTCTTCCAACTCCATCTCCGGCGAACTCCACCACCTGTCTCGATCGTGCCCGTTTCTGCGGAGCCTCGTTGCATGCCATTGCCACCGTCAAATTTTGAAAATGAAAATCTTTTAACTCGAAATTTTAAACTTTCAACTAAAAAAAAATCCAAACTTTCTATCTAAAGATTTGGAACTTTCACTTTTATCTACGTTCTGCACTGTATCGAGCTGCAATGCTTTCTGTTCTTAATCAAGTCCAACGGTAAGTTGTTTGTGCGACCAAACGATAATCTTATCTTTGCGTATGATTAGAAGTACAATGTGTTGTCTATTGTTATCATTGCTTTAAGCTTCATAATAAAATTTGGAATTAAAATATTGCTCATATTTCCTACAATTATATCATGATATGACATCGAAAGCCTTCTAACATAGGGGACAAAACATCAACATCTTGCAAGCGGCAAATGCATAACTCGGAAAAAGATAGAGCTTAATGTGGCCATGTGATCCAGATGTCATTTACACATGGAGTGATAAATCCTGAAATCAACAACAGTGGCAAATAATTAATTAATTATTTAATAATCAAGGATTGAGGGATCGAAAGGACATCACCATACACAGACATGAAGCCAGACAAAGGCATCATGGTCATTTCACCACTTTCGGTTCTATATAGTAATAGGAAAATCAAAACCAAATGGCTCACTTAGTCCCTTTTCTCTATTTATCAGCAGGAACGTAAATTGACAAGCAATTGCTGACGTTGTACCGATCTTTCAGATTCTTTCTTGTCAGAATACATGCCATCAAATTGAGATGAACTACCCAAAACGTGGATAGACCGATAGAGAAATCACAATGGCAGGGGAGCAACTCTGTGTAAGAAACGATCACCACCTCATCGACATCGCACCGGGCACGGGCACCGGTACCACCGCCGATGGCGAAGCCGAGAGGAAGTGGCTGCGCAAGCTCACGTCGGCGACGGTGAACACGGCCGTCCTGAGAGACCTTATCGCGCGGACGCCGATGCTGTGGTATCTCCGCGAGCGCTCCGGCACCATCCTCCGGCCGCGCACCCGACGGACGCGCGTGGAGGCGCTGCACGCGGTGCGTGCCGTGGCCATCGGCCCGTTCCACCGCGGCGACCGCGGCCTCCCCTTCCCCGATGACGCCAAGCTGCCATTCTTGCGGTACCTGCAGGACCAGTGCGGGCTCGACGTCGACTGGTGCGTCACGGTGCTGTCGGCGGAGCGCGACCGGCTCCGCAACGAGTTCGCCAACGACGACGCGGGGGACGAGACGGCCGCGGAGACGCTGGACAACGAGGAGAAGTTCTTGCAGATGCTGCTCCTGGACAGTTGCTTCGTCCTCGTGGTGAGCATGATGCTCACCAAGATCGGCGCCGGCGCCGGCGACGACGCCGACAGCGCGGCGCGGGCGGCGTCCATCAATAGAGAGTACTTCATACTTTACATGTTCGTGGCGCAGCACGCCGAGGAGATCAAGCTCGACATGCTCGTCCTCGAGAACCAGGTTCCCTTCGCCGCCGTCAAGCTGCTCGCCGCCTCGTGCAGCAGGCTGAAGCTCCCGCACTCCGTCGAGGAGCTCGTGCTGGGGTGCTTTGACGACATCTGCCCAAAACGGGCGTGCCCCGCCGGCGACGCCACGGCCGGTGATTTCCATCACGTTCTGCACCTCTTCCACTGGTCGCGCGTACCCACCAGCAAGTACTGCATCCTCTCGACGCCACTGAAGCTTCTCAAGATCAAGGAGGAGTCAGAGCGGCTGTTCCCCTGCGCCATGGAGCTGCGGCGGTCGGCGGTGTGGTTCCGGAAGGCACCGTCGAGCTGCGGCGACCTGGACATGTGGTTCTGGTTCCGGCCGGCGAGCCCCGTGGCGGTGATGAGCATCCCATGCTTCCACGTCCACGAGTACAGCGCGGCGGTGCTGCACAGCATGGTGGCCTTCGAGAAGCACTTCCACTGGGCGCACGGTGCGTGCGTGACGGCGCACGTGGCGTGCATGGAGGGCCTTGTCCGGTGCCCGCAGGACGCGGCGTTCCTCCGGCGGCGAGGGGTCCTGGCCAGCACGCGCCGGACGGACGCCGAGCTCGTCGCCCTCTTCCGGGAGCTCGGGGAGGAGACCGTCGGCTCGCGGCTGCCGGACGAGTACGGCGAGATACTCGACGCGGTGGCGTGCCACCGAAGGCGGAGGGTGAGCTGGTGGTGCGGCGGGTTCGTGCTGCACTTCTTCCCGTCGCCGTGGGTGGCTGTCTCGCTCGTCGCGGCGGTCGCGCTCATCTTCGTGCCGTCTATGCTGCAGACGGTCTACACCATGCTCGGCTATATGAAAAGTAATTAAGAGGTTGCTATATACATTAGTGGACTGAATTTTCAGCTTAGCGATTCATGTGTGTAACAGTACAAAAATCCATAAAGACAAAAATATAAGATTTTTAAAACTTTTTATGTGGTAGCTAATCTCATCCTTCTTGATTGCATTCTCGAGTTGACGAGGATTAAAATCTCTATGTATTACTTTAATACATAATAAAGGATCATATGTCTTTATGGTTGTAACCCCTAAGGCTCACGACCCCTATAGTCGTAAGGATTCCAGAGGTTATATTATAGGAAATCTGGTCGGATGAGGTCTTATACTTAGTCCCCAACCAGATAACTGCTCGTAGAAGCTATGAACTGACATCCGGATCTAACTCTGGGTATATATTCCATACCGTGTAATGAATAGAACACATGTCATATTTGATCCATACCACGCGACGTTTCATAAACCAAAGACACTGATAACAACCACTCTACGGTTGTGTGTTTCACAAACACATAACCGCCGAACGGTTGATACTTCATCAATCGTTGCCTCTCTCCGACCAGTCGCGGCACTTCCAACAGGTGTCTCTTCAGGGAGCAACTACTACCTCTTTGACGGTTACTTAAAGACGGAGCGCGGAGGAGCAAAGGGATCAGAACACATCAGATTGAAGCATTGCAGTCGACATTAGATTCATGTTTCAAGTCTGATTCTGTAAGATAGCAAGCATTACGCTCAGTGTAGTTAGGTTTAGTCCACCGCCTTACAGAAGGCACTCACTGTTATAGCCAGTTCATATCAATAAAAAAGCAGTCCCATTCTCTTCCAAGAACTCTTTGCCACTTTTCTCTTTTCATTTGTAAGATCGGCGACTTGATCGTCGACAGCTGGCGCCGTCTGTGGGGAAGAAGACGTTGGGTTCTTAAAGATTACTTCGCTCATGCATTTCTCATCCACTTCCTTTGCTCCATTATTGCTCATGCGAACATGACGGGAACTTGGGATGAGAAAAACTGGTTCGACCTGACGGACTACTCCAACCTCGACATGGACGCATGCATCCGCGCCATAAAAGAAAACGGGATGTCATCATCCTTCTCCTCCTTCGCCGGCTCGCTAGTCGCAGAGATTAACGAGATCAACTGGATGGATGAGAATACACCGCAACAATGGCGCTCTCAGAGGAACCGTTCGTTCCGACCAGTTCGGAACGTCCGAACACATCTGCAAGCCCGGTCAATCCGATCGACAAAAGTGACAATGGGAGCCTAGCGCGGCGACCAGAGTCCAAATACTCTCGATATTGTCTTGGACGACCAGTATTCACCAATGACTCCTACGTATTCCGGAGGCCAACCGACACATGGTAAGGGTATCGATGAAGTTATCACCGATCGCTGGCCAAGTAGGCATGGTGAAACTCAGCATAAGATAGGCAGTACGCCGGATCAGGATAAGTCCATCACAAAGCCCGCCAGAGACAGTAATCTCCGACCACTCTCCATCGTGGAAGCTCCTTGCAAAAACACTGGAAGGCTCTCCCTTAGCTACGACGAGAGTTCCTCGGAAGATCACTATTGGCGCCACGAAGTTAACACAATCAGAGATACCAATCTGGATGCCTTGCACGATCCTCCACGGATTAACTCGCCACCACGTGCTGGTGGAAATGGTACAGGTGCTCAAGCACCAACTACCGGGGGTAACCGAACTGATGGACGTGCATCAGTTAATTCACCTGTTCCTACCCCGCCGCGGATAAGGAATTAGGCAGGACCATCCGGGAGGTTGAGAGATAACTCGACTCATCGAACACCCACTGCAAGCGGAAATCTGCCATGACCTTTGGTAACGGTACAAAACTTGCAACAAGTTCAGGATATTTTGAATAACCCAGACCCTACTTTAGTGGGAACTCCAGGTTATGTCCAGCTTGCAGGTCAGGTGTCGGAGATCCTCCAACAAACCATGCGGCGAACAGAAATGTACCGGGAGCAGAGGAGTTCACAAAGTCACACGATGACCTCATCCCAGCGCTCCTCCCTCAGTAGAAGACAACATGGTCGAGCAGAGGATTGAGTAACACCAAGACCACCTCGTAGGTTTCGATCAGGGAATTATGAGGGAAGGCGGCTCTTCATAGCAGCCACTCCTCGTCAAGAGGAACGACCACTTGATTCAGACGATCTCAGGCATCATCTGAACCAGGTAGGTTGTCAAAGGCGTTTTCATAATGTCCACGACTGGGTTAGGACACCAGATCCTGGATATGCAAATCTAAGGAATCGATCTTCGACTGACTATAATCTAGCTCCTTTTCAGAGAAGGCGCCACGACCCCATTATGGGCTATCGAGCATTCTCGGCAGGTCTCCAAGCTGTTCGTTGACTGGATAGGTTCCGACCAGCTAACATAGAGAAGTTCAATGGGACTCAGAACCCATTAGAATTTCTTCAAATTTATTTTACCGCCATCAAGGCCACTGGTGGTAATGATAACATGATGGCAAATTCCTTGCCCACGGTCCTTGAAGGATTTGCCCGGTCGTGGTAGCTTAACCTACCGGTCGAATCTATCTATACTTGGGAGTAGCTCTACGATACTCTGATCGCCAACTTTCAAGGGACGTACGACCGCCCCAAAAAGGAGGATGATCTTCACCGGATGAAGCAGAAGACCGATGAAACTCTTTGACAATATATCAAGAGATTCAGTCAGGTTCAAAACTCTATCCCAGAGATCGCAAAATCTTCTGTTATCCAGGCCTTTAAAGCAGGACTGAGGAATCACCGGTTTACGGAGGATATTACAATAAATTCTCCACGAACAACCGTCAAAATTTTCGATATGGCTGATAAGTACGCGGCTGCTAGTGAAGCAGTCAAATGGTATGAAGCTATTGATCGGAAGGACAAAAATCCCCAGTCAGGTCTAGAGAAGCAGCAGAAGAAAAATAAGAAGTCTCTCAAGAACAAAAAGAATCGCAAGCCCGACAACAAGGAAGTCCTTGCGATTCTAGAGAAGTATACCAAGGGCAAGAAAGAATTCACCGGTCGGAACAAAGGTAAGGCTCTGACTAGTGACTTCAAGAACACCAAGAAGTGATGTCCACTTCACAGAGCGGTAGGGCATGATCTGCGCACCTGTCGGACCTGACAAAGTAAACTGGAGGATTACTACTCAGGCAAATGGCCCTTCCCATCCATAACAGAGCTTGGAGAGTCAAGCTCCAAGAAGAACAAAGATGACGACGAAGAGATGGACTACCAGGAGCCATAGTATACGGTGGATATGATCTTCGGATGATCCTCCTCGTATGATTTGAGACGTCATTTGAAGGCCGTAGAGCGGGAGGTCAATCTCACCGAGTCTCCGATCACTGTCAAGCCATCCAGGTGGTCGAAAACTATAATCTCCTTCAGCAAAGAAGACTGCCTCATCCCGTCGACTCGACCAGGTAGGTTTCCTATTGTAGTTGAACCTACTATTAACAATTGTAAAGTTAATCGAGTCTTAATAGATGGAGGTAGTTCTTTAAATATTTTGTTTGCGGGAGCATAGGAAGAGATGCAGATCCCAAGGTCCAAGGTAAAACCTGTGAAATATGCCTTCCACGGTATAGTTCCTGGTTCTATCGCCAAACCGATAGGACAGTTGTCCCTACCGGTTACGTTCGGAAGGCCTAACAACTTCTGAACAGAGAAGATTCTATTTGATATGGTTGATTTCGAAACCACATACAATGGAATCCTCGGTCGTCTAGCTCTAGCAAAATTCCTGATAGCCACGCACTACGGTTATCAGAGTCTAAAGATGCCAGGACCGAAAGGTGTCATCATGGTTCGAGGAGACCAAAAAATGGCTTATGCATGTGATCAAAAGTCCTTAGAACTGGTTGATGAGCTCTCGACCAGGGAAACTAACCCGTCACCCATGCAGGTCGAGCACTCGAGGCCAAAGAGAGCGCCAAAACCTTCCGACCAGACCAAGGAGGTACCATTCGGCAAAGACGCTCCTCCGAGAAACGCCAACACACCATCTGGGTCAAGAAGCGTTGATGCGCCTACCCAAAAGGTACTGGTCGGGGCAGAGCTCAACCTCAAATAGGAAGAGTCGCTCGTCTCCTTCCTCTGAGCAAATCAGGACGTATTCGCCTAGCAGGTGTTCGACATGCCCGGAGTCCCCATGGAGGTGATCGAGCATAGGCTAGCTCTTTAGCCTCAGAAAAAACCGATCAAGCAGAAGCTTCGACGTTTCGCACCTGATCGAAAGGAAGCAATCCAGTCGGAGATCGACAAGCTCATCAAGGCTGGGTTTATTTATGAAGTCGACCACCCAGAGTGGCTTGCCAACCCTGTAATAGTTAGAAAAAGCAATGAGAAATGGCGAATGTGTATTGACTTCACAGACCTTAATAAAGCTTGTCCGAAGGATGACTTTCCCCTTATTCGTATTGATCAACTTGTAGACTCAACTTCCGGGTGTGAGTTGTTAAGTTTTTTAGATGCATACTCAGGGTACCACCAGATTAACATGAGTAAACAAGATGAAGAGAAAACTTCCTTCATCACTCCATATAACACTTACTGCTATGTTAAGATGCCATTTGGTCTCAAAAACGCTGGTGCAACTTTCCAAAGGTTGATGCAGAAAACCTTTAATCCTCAGATAGGTCGAAATATGGAAGCTTATGTTGATGACTTGGTCGTAAAAAGCATCAACGCTGGCGACCATATTTCCGACCTATACGAGAATTTCAATAACTTAAGAAGGCACAACCTTAAGTTAAATCCAGAGAAGTGTGTGTTTAGAGTTTCGTCTGGAAAGTTTCTTGGGTTCCTAGTTTCGGCTAGAGAGATTGAAGCAAATCCAGCAAAAATTTCGGCCATCGACCAGATGTGCCCTTTGACCACAAAGAAGGAAGTCCAAAAACTAACTGGCTATATGGCAGCACTAAGTCGTTTCATAGCATGGTTAGGTGAGAAAGGACTCCCTTTCTTCAAACTCCTTCGGAAACACAAAAATTTTGAGTAGACTAAAGAGGCAGACGACGCCTTTGAAGAACTTAAAAAGAACCTTACGAGTGCCCCGATCTTAGTCTCTCCGAGGTCGGGGGAAACATTGCTGATTTAAGTGGCTGCAACACCACAAACAGTCAGTGGTGTATTGGTCGTTGAACGTGAAAACATCCAACGACCGGTTTATTACGTAAGTGGAGTCTTACATGGACCAAAAGAATGATATCCACACATACAAAAGCTGCTCTATGGTCTCCTTATGGCTTCAAGGAAATTAAGGCATTACTTTCAGGCCCACAAAGTGGTCGTACCAACCGGATATCCCTTAGGTCAAGTCCTTGAAAATAGGGAGTCATTAGGATGAATAGCAAAATGGGCGGTTGAGCTTGGGGCGTTCGACCTCCATTTCATCTCACGAACAGCAATCAAGTCTCAGGCAATAGCAGAATTCGTTGCCGAATGGACAAACTCTGAACCCACCCAAGGGCTCGAGTATGAACACCACGACTAGTGGACATTGTACTTTGACAGTTCCTTGATGCTCAAAGGCTCGGGGGTTGGAGTTGTCTTGATATCCCCTACTGACGAATACATCAAGTATGCCATCTAGTTAAACTTTCCTGCTACAAATAAGGTGGCAGAGTATGAGGGTTTACTAACAGAACTCCGAGTAGCTCGTTCGCTTGGGATTTACATATTACTAGTGAAAGATGATTCTCAACTAGTAGTGAATCAAGTCGGGAAAGAGTATTAATGCTCAAGTATCAAGATGTCATCTTATCTGGCGGAAGTACGAAAACTCGAAAAGCACTTCTTCGGTTTCCAGATCCAACACATTCCTAGAAAGGAAAACTTTCTGGCAGACCAGTTGGCACGGATGGCCTCCACTAGGTCACCTATCCCGCCCAGAGTTTTTTTGAGCAACTCGATTCACCCTCGGTGGTCGAGCATTCCGAGGACATAGATGTTCCACTAGAGGTTGTACAAATCGATCCAGAGAACATGGATGCTCTACAGATCATTGATGGTTGGCGCCGTCACGATCACGGTAGAGATTGGATGACGTTGATCTACAATTATCTTCAGCATGGCATTATTCCTGAAGATGATGTAGAGGCTGATCGTATAGCTCGAAAAGGCAAATCATACACTTTGGTCCAAAGTACCTTGTATAAATGAGGATCTCACGGAGTGTTGATGAGATGCATATCTCAAATAGATGGCATTAACTTGCTATCCGACATTCATGGAGGAGTCTGTGGAGCACATCATTCCTACAGAACGTTGGTCGGTAAAGCCTTCAGGCAAGGATACTACTGGCCAACTGCCCTTCATGATGCAAAAGAGCTCATGACGAAGTTCGTACAATATTAATTTTATAGTCGACAAGTACATCAGCCGGCACAAGCTTTACAAACCATACCTCTTTCTTGGCCTTTTGCAACCTGGGGACTAGACATTCTGAGATCTTTCTCAAGAGCACCCGGGGGCTTCGAATTCCTTTTCGTCATGATTGACACGTTCACAAAATGGATAGAAGCCGAGCTAGTTGTTAAAACAATAACTGAAGCCGCTAAGAGGTTCCTCACAAAAAACGTGATCACACGATTTGGTATACCCAGTCGTATAATCACATACAACGATACCCAATTCTCTAGCGGAAATTTTCAGGAATTCTATGAGGATCTCGGTATCAAGATACATTTCGCTTCTATCGCTCATCCGCAGAGCAATAGAGTAGTTGAGCGGGCCAATAGTATCATAATGCAAGGGATAAAATGCCGAGTATTAGACCAGTTAATTAAACGGCCAGGAGCTTGGGTTCAAAAACTTCCTTCTGTTTTATGGGCCGTTCGAACCACGACCAGTCGTGCGATCGGGGAAACTCCATTTTTATGGTTTACGGTGCTGAAGCCATGCTTCCTCCAGAACTGAAAACCGGCTCTGCTTGAACTGATTGTTTCAATGAAAACGATCAATTACAACGAAGACTCGACGACGTCAATTTCCTCGATGAACGACGGAACCAAGCCCTCATACGATCAACAGTTTATCAACAAGCTATGCAAAGGTACCATAGTCGTAAGGTGCAACCTCGCAGCCTAGCTGTAGGTGATCTGGTTCTACGTTGAATTCAGAATCAAGCTAATCGCAATAAACTTTCTCCTAAATGGGAAGGTCCATACACTGTGGTCAAAGTCACCAGACTTGGTTCGGTACGACTAGCCATGTTAGACGGGCGTGTTTTGTCAAATTCTTGGAATATTGACTAACTGCGTAGGTTCTTTGTATAATTTTATTTCCATTATTTCAATATTTTTAAATAAAGATGCATTTTCTTTACTTTCTGACGAATGATGATGTCTATATATCTGTCTTATCATCTGGTTCGCATACTAGGGTCCTAGTCGTGACCATTCAGACAATGGTTTTCACACGTGACCAACACTCTTTTCTTCAAAGAAATATACGAGTAACATGAGAATTACACAAGCAACTACATGTAGTACTTTACATGCTACAGATTTTGGAGACTACATTTCTTACCTTCAACATTCTATTCTACTCTTGTTTTGGCTACTGGTCGGGACATGGAAAGCCTCCTAATCGAAGTCTCTCCTTCTCCGCACATGGTCCTGCCCACTGGAAGGAGCTTCCTAGCGATGGTTTATTTCTTACGATCCTCGCTGCCAGTCGGAACTTGAGCAAGAACACGTTTCACGAAGTGTTTGTTTTAGTCTCTAGTTCTTAAGCAACCCTTATGACCAGTTTTTGTTAAGATATATAAAAAAGTTCACTAGTCATTTTTTTGCATACATGTTTGCATATTTTCTTATCATTCAATGCAAGTCTTATCCATCTTCCAACCACACAAGGTACTTCACAGTATTTCGATTATGGAAATGACCTAAAACTAGTTGAAATCACACGCTGGTTCCGACCACATTGATTTCATAGTGATACTTAGATCATTTTTTATAACATAATCAGCATATGCTCTGTACCGTGGTCGTAGTTATTGCTCATTTTCTTGGTCTACTGCTTCTTTAGTAAAGTTCTTCTACTAATACAAGCAGTTAGGGGCTAGAAAATATATGAGTATTCAACAAATTTAGGAAGAAAAAACAAAGACTTCATTGATGATAAAATGTAAGTTTTATTTATAACCATCAAAATATTACATTCTTTTACTTCTTGGAGCTACCGGACTGGTTGCTGCGTGGAGACCCGACCTCCATTTGCTCTGCAACCTTATGTCCGAGAGGCGCCATTTCCTCGAACACTTTGGTTGCTTATTCTCCCGAGTAGTTGAAGTCTTCCTCAATAGCTTAGAGATTTATGGAAGGGTCGGAGACTTTCAGTTTTGCCAAAGCAAAACTAACTCCATTCTTGACAGCATCAAATATGGTCTGTGCATGATTCTCCTGAGTTGTCTTGAGAACACCCCTGAGGTCTTCGAGTTGTTGGCCAAGGTAGTTGATCTTCTCCGTGGGATCTCCAAAACTAGGCAGTTGCGTTCTCGATCCCATATCAAAGAGCATCTTGTTGAAGGCCTTGACCTTTTCTTCAAGATTTTGCCCAAAGGCTGCCTCCTTGCTGCGCTTGAACTCAAGAGCCTTTTCTGCTCGCCTCAATGCTTGAGTTTGCTCTATACGAGTGAATCAAAAGATAAGTACATATGACTAAAAAAAGAGCATGCTGGTCAAGCTTACGACCAGATACCTTCGCACTTCTTCTCAAAAGTCGCAAGAACCTCCTTGTGTCTGGTTGTCAGGTATTCGATCGACCGGTCCTTGTTCTGACATTCTTCTTTAAGCTTGGTAATTATGGCTTCTTTAGCCATAACTTCTTCGTTAAGCTTCTCCGAATCTATCAAACATGATAAAGGGGAGAATTAGTTAAAAGTAAAAGAGCCAAATGGTAAAGAAGGAGAGAAGAAGATACTGAAAGAGTGCTTACTTTCTAATTCGGAGTTCTTCTTCTCCAAGAGCTTATTTCGCTGGGTTAGTCATCTGACCATAGTGAAATTTTTCACCAATTGCTACAAAAAATAGCAAACTCCTTTAAATATTTTTCTTAAGGAAAAGGCTATTAAAAGTGGTCGTGGAAGTTTACCTTAATTGCCAAATTGTTATATTCAACAAAAATAGAGTCGAGACTCGCCACTACTTGACGGTCCAAAATTCTTCCCCACGCTTTGTTAAGCTCTTCATCTTTGAAGATCCGAAGGCGATGAGGAAAGGTGACTCTACGAGAAGAACTCTCAGCAGGGGTTAGAACCTGCTAAGAATCCTCAAGGACCACCACCTCCACAGGTGTGGTCGGAACCACCATCTCTACAGGTGTGGTCGGAACCACCACCTCCGCAGGTGTGGTCGGAGCGATCACGGGTTCCTAAGCTGGTGTTGCAACCTGCTCGGGGGCTGGCTCAACCTCTTTAGGAGCTTTGTCCTGAAGGGTGTTCTGATCGTCATCAACCGGAATACCAGAGGATCTACAGCGATAAGAAGAAAAGAAGGTCAAGACTCAAAAAGACACTAGAGGTAATTACTTACATAAGACCTTTCATGGATTCGTACCTGGTCATTTTCTTGGTCTTCAATTTGAAGTGCACTGGAGCAAAATCCGTCGTGCTCGCCTTCCTCTTCTTTTCAACTGACTTCACCGGTTCTGGACCGGTGGGGCTGGTTAGACCTGTTACGTCCTCCAACCGAAGATTAGAAGAAATGTTCTCGACCAACTGGTCGAGAACAAGATCCCTGACCATCGGGTCAGAGGGTGTGGTCTCGTTAGTCTCCAGAATAGTTGCCACGGTAGCAACTGTCAGACCATCAATGGTCGTTCTGGAGCCAACGACCTCCGCAGCTTCGATCCGCGGGCCTTCTTTATCTCATGTCTGAATTACAATTCAAAATTTTAATCGGACGATGTAATTTTCCATCTAGATTATATGTTCTTTTTTTCTGCAAATGCTCTTTCTTACCTCCAGAAGACCATCGCCTTGTGCGGTCTCTGAGCAAGAATCGATCGGAACAATAGTATAAAAGGAATCCTTGTTGGATTTGATATACTTCAATCCGACTGCCTACATATTAGAGCAAAAGTTTATGCAGATCAGGGGATATATAAGAGATGAAGAAAAAATAATTATTTACCTTGAGTCTTCTTAGTCTCTCCTCTTCAGAGACAATAGCGAAAATGACTGGGAAAGTGTCCTTGGAATCAGGCTCCTCGGCGCAAATCATCTTGATTCGCTCTCTGACTTCATCATAAGAGAGGACTTCAAGTAGACAAGAAGATTTCAAGGTTACAAAAAATAATAATCAACTAAATAAAATATATTGGTCGGAGCCTTCCAAAGACTTACCATCTTTTGAGTCTTTGATTGCTTCATCACGACCAATGTACCAGACCAATGAATGCTCTCGGAGCTTCAAGGGACTAATCCGGTGCAAGGAAAAGTCCCTAACCACGTGCCAGGCAGTCAGTCCCTTGGCACTAAGGTCTTGAATGGCATCGACCACCCTTCCGACCCATCCTTCCTTCTTCTCGGTCGACCTCCACTTTATATTCTTGCTCGCCCTCTTGCCAATGAAGTATAGGCCGTCGTCCTTCATGGAACCAATTCTTCTTCCACGACGACCACGAAGACTTTGAGTACATCTAAATATACTCATCAGCCTTCCCATCATGAAGGCGCAACGAGCACTCCCTAGGTCTAGCCGTTGACTTCCTCGACTTCACCATCCGGTAAAAATACATGAAGACCCTCAAATTTGGTCGGATCCCCAGGTATGCCTCACATAGGTAGGCGAAGATGCTAATGTTGGCGATGGAGTTTGGGGCCAAGTTCACCAACTTGACTCCATAATACTCTAGGACCCGAGAAAGGAATCTGTGAGCCAGCAACCTGAGTCCACACTCGATGTAGGCGAGGAAGATAGGAATCTCTCCTTCCTCACGACTCGGAAAGTGTTCTCTGGCCGCTGACCTCCATCTGATTAGATTCCTATCTAGAAGCATCCCGATCTCCTCCAAAGCCCTGAGCTTCTTGTCACTTAGATCAGAAACCAGCCACTTGGTAATTGAATCTGACAAGGTTGGGTTTAGAACAGTGGTCGGAAAAGGATTTTGGGGAAAGGAACAAAGAGGGTCGGAAGAGATTCTTAGCAAGAAGATGAAAATGGTCGAAGGAAAAGCAGAAGGCGTAAAAGTCCTAAGCCCCATGCTAAGGGATTTTATAGCCGCAATTCTTTAACCGCAATCAGGAGTTGCCCAAAAGTTCAACGGATAAAACCTTTTGTCTAACGGACAGAAAAACTCTTCGAGTTCCAAGGCAGTTTCTCAACTTTAAAGTGAATACGGACCACCTCGTGTGTCACAGCATTAAATGAGGGTCTGCTCGATACGACTTCATTGGGAGAAAGTATTCACATAGCCAATTCATTTAAAGTTCGGGGGCTAGCTGATGAGGATTAAAATCTCTATGTATTACTTTAGTACATAATAAAAGACCATATGTCTTCATGGTCGTAACCCCTAAGGCTCAAGAACCCCATGGTCGTAAGGATTCCATAGGTTACATTATGGGAAACCTGGTCGGATGAGATCCTATACCCAGTCCTCGACCAGATAACTGCTCATAGAAGCTATGAATTGACATCTGGATCTAACTCCGTGTATATTCCATACCGTGTGATGAATGGAACACATGTCATATTTGGTCTATACCACGCGACGTTTCATAAACCAAAGACACTGACAACAACCTCCCTACGGTTGTGTGTCTCACAGATGCATAACCGCCGAACGATTGATACTTTATCAATAGTTGCCTCGCTTCGACCAGTCGCTGCACTTCCAACATGCGTCTCTTCAGGGATCAACTTCCACCTCTTCGATGGTTACTTAAAGACGGAGTGCGAAGGAGCAAGGGGATCAAAACACATCGGATTGAAGCACTGCAATCGACATTAGATTCATGTTTCAAGTCTGATTCTACAAGATAGTAAGCATTACGCTCAGTGTAATTAGGTTTAGTCCATCGCCTTATAGAAGGAGCCCCTTGTAATAGCCAGTTCATATCAATAAAAGAACATTCCCATTCTCTCCCAAGAACTCTTTGCCATTTTCCTCTTTTCATTTCGTAAGATCGACGACTTAATCGTCGACACGAGTCTTATTTGAGTTGCATCATATTTTCTTACCGGCGTAAGTGGTACAAAAACCAGAGAACTCTAAGACGAGGAAATGCCAGTATTAAGTAAAACAACTCTAAAACCCTAGCTTATTTTTCCCCGTTTATTGTTCCTCCAACTACTCTGGCTAGACCGGTATAGCTGACCTTTTGATCAGCAAGACGGCCACCAGATTTTCTCTCACTCACTCGAGCACCGAG
This sequence comes from Phyllostachys edulis, assembly GCA_036346405.1. NCBI lineage: Eukaryota > Viridiplantae > Streptophyta > Magnoliopsida > Poales > Poaceae > Phyllostachys > Phyllostachys edulis. The sequence goes on along the minus strand of CM070557.1, from coordinate 3,825,046 downwards.
TGCAACCAAGCAGGTGTCTTTGGCGAAAACGTTGATCGCCATTAATAGCCGTCGCTCAACTTGTTATACACACCTTGACGGGCATGACCCAGATGAATTTACCAGCCACTCCCTATTTCCAAGCCATGCCGAATGCATCGCGGGCTCTCAGACATTTCTGCCCCGCTGATTAACTACAACAACCCCGAGCCCCTCATCGCCTTCTCCGCCATACCAGTACTAGCCCCATTTTCTTCCTCCCTCAAGCAAGTTTGAGCTCCAGGTAAGACTCAAGCGCTCGCTTCGGCCGAGCGCCACTGCAAAGCCGCCATCACTATTGACCCTCATCAAGTAAGGCCTTCCTTCCTTGTATGTGTGTTTGCTCATCTTCCAAGATCCAAGAGGCATTTCCCCTTTACTTGATTTCACCCTTTTGTTCACAGGAGCCGCCATTGACCTCGCTCTTACTCCTTTTCGACCAGGACAGTCCTAGTAGTAGAATCGGCCCCACCGATGTGGAATAACTCCAAGCCATCTCTTTAGGACTCTCTACTTGCTTCTCTAGAGCTATCCTTAAGACCGAAGACTACTCTCCTTCCTCAAGCCACTATAGTAGTGTGGGGCTTCTCTCACTGTCGTTGTCTATAGTCGCCAGCCCAGCTCCGGCTAGCTCGCCCCCTCCACATAATACCGGTACGTTCCTAATGGCCATAGCTACTCATGCACCCTTGTTGCGTGAAGCGCAGTCGAACCTTATACGACCACGTAGTCGAAACTCCTTCGACTACGCACATCCGAACCTTCTACGACCACGTAGTCGAGACTCCTTTGACTACATGCAGTCGAACCCTCTACGACCATGTAGTCGAAACTCCTTCGATTATGTAGTCGTACCTCCTCCCACTACAGGTAGTCATAACCCCTTCGACTACAGGTAGTCGTACCTCCTTCAGCTACAGGTAGCCACACCTCCTACGACTATGCTCAGTCGTGCCTTCTCCAACTGCTCCTTGTGGTACGTCCTTCGTCTACGCCTAGTCGAACCTCCAGGTAGTCAAACACCTTTCTGCTCAGAACGTAGTTGAACCTTCTTCCGACCATGTGATCATAGAGTTTTCGTGTATAGTCTAACTTTTTTCTGACTACACATAGTCGAACCTCCCTCGACTACGCATAGTCGAACCTCCTCTGACTACACGTAGTCGAACTTGCTTTGACTACGCATAGTCGAGTCTCTTTTCGACTGCAGGTAGTCGAAAACCCCCTTTTCGACTAGGTGGTTGAGAACCCTTTCGACCAGCTGGTCGAGAACCTTTCCGACCAGATAGTCAAAACCACTTCCGACCAGATAGTCGAAGCCTCCTCTCGACCAGGTAGCCTATACATAGTTTTGACCATTGTGTGTCGACCACACAATTCGACCACTCATTTTCGACCACAGTTTTGACCACTGTGTTTTGTCCACATAGTTAGACCAGTCGTTTTCAACCACTGTGTCTTGACCGCATAGTTTCGACCACTGTGTCTCGACCACAGGTCTGACCACTATGTTCCAACCACACTTTTGATCACTCAGTTTCGATCACTGAGTGTTGACCACTCAGTTTCGACTACTGAGTTTCGACAACCCTCGACCACTGAGTTTTGACCACTAAGTCTTCGACCATACTGGTCTATGCCTTTGACTAGACTGGTCTATGGCTTTGACTAGATTATTTCGACCACACTAGCTTACGCTTCCAACCACGCTGGTCTAGTACTTCTGGTCTAAGACTTTGCATGGTTTGGAGTTCAGTTGGATTTTTGAATGCAATTTGAAGTTTTATGTGCTTATTTGTATTTTTGGTTGTTTCTACGTATATAGAAGCCGAAGCGATCGAAGGACCTCCGGCTGATCCAGACCAAGACCAGCAGTACTCTGACCAAGGCGAGTCAATACTTTGATCATGTTGCACCTAGTCTTTGCAAATTATGTTGTTTTAAATTATGAAATTGCATTGCTATGTTTTATGTAGCTCTATTGGTCTAGTTCTTAGTTAATGCCTTAATAATAATCGTGTATAAACTTCCAATCCTTGAATTTGGACACTATCTGTTGACGATCGAGTCACCGATCTTACGAAATAAAAAGAGGAAAATGGCAGAGAGTTCTTGGGAGAGAATGGGACTGCTCTTTTATTGATATGAACTGGCTATTACAGGGGGTACCCTCGACAAGGCGGTAGACTAATTCTAATTACACTGAGCGTAATGCTTGCTATGCTATCAAAGTCCAATCATCTGTTGATCTTTCGAATTGGATTCGATCTCCCCTCCTGCCGCTTGTGTTCTTCTTTAAGTAGTTGACGAGGTGGTGGCAGTTACTTCTGGAAGTGGTGCCTGTTGGGAAGTGACACGTCCGGTCGGAGGGAGGCAGTGGTTGACAAAGTATCAACCGTTCAACGGTTGTGCGCCTGTGAGACACACAACTGTAAGGTGGTTGTTGTCAGTATCTTTAGATTATGAAACGTCGTGTGGTATGGACCGAATATGACATGTGTTCCATTCATCACACGGTATGGAATATACCCAGAGTAAGATCCAGATGCCAGTTCATTGCTTCTACGAGTAGTCATCTAGTTGGGGACTGGGTACAGGCCCTCGTCCGACCAGGGTATCCTCGGAATAACCTCTAGAATCCTTACGTCCACAGAGGTCGTGGGCCTTAGGTGTTACAACCATGTGGACGTATGGTCTTTTATTATGTATTAAAGTAATACATAGAGATTTTAATCCTCATCAGCTAGCCCCTAAACTTTAAGTGAATTGGTCATGTGAACACTATCTCCCGATGAAGTCGTATCGGGCAGACCCTTATTTAATGCTGTCACACACGAGGTGGTCTGTATTCACTGTAAAGTTGAGAAACTGCCTTGGGACTCGAATAGTTTTTCTGTCTATTGGACAAAAGGTTTTGTCCATTGGATTTTTGGGTACTCCCGATTGAGGTTAAAGAATGGCGGCTATAAAATCCGTTAGCATGGAGCTTTAGGATTTTACGCCTCTTGCTTTCCCCTTTTCATCTCCTGAGAGAAAATCGCCTCCGATCACCTTGTGTTCACAAACTTTTGTGACCTCCTCCAAAACTCCGCCATGTCGGATCATATCGCCAATTGGTCAGCTTCCGATCTGAGTGAGAAGAAGCTTGAGAGCTTGGAGAAGATTGGGTTGCTTCCAAAGAAGAACCTGATTTCTTGGAGATCAGCGGCCGGAGAGCATTCTTCGAGCGGCAAAGATGGGGAAATTCCTGTATTCCTCGTATATATCGAATGTGGGTTCAGGATCCCAGTTCACTCCTTTCTTCCCAAAGTCTTGGAGCATTACGGAGTCGAACTGGTGAATCTTGCTCCCAATGCCATCGCCAACCTCAGCGTCTTCGTCTACCTCTGCGAAGCATACTTGGGGATTCCTGCAACTCTGGATCTTTGCTAGTACTACTACAGGATGGAGAAGTCGGGGAAGACGACCGAGATGCCTGGAGAGTGCACCTTGCGCCAACCTCAGCTGGTTCTACATGACGGTCACTAAGAAAGACAACCTTTACTATTTTGGTAAGAAGGCTGTCGAGAATCTAGAATGGCGCTCCTCCACGAAGAAGGAAGGAAAAGTAGGGCGATGGGTTGAAGCCATCCAACTCCTTAATGTCAAGGGTTTAACCTCCTAGCATGTAGTAAAGGACTTTTCCATGCACCGGAACAGCCCCTTGGAGGCCCGAGCATATCCAATGCTCTGGTATATTGGTCGTGATGTTGCGACCAGAGACTCCAAGGAGGGTGAGTTCTGAAGAATTCCAACCAGTTTGCCTACATTGGTAAATTATTTTTGTGATCCTAAAGTCTCTTGTTTATCCTTACAACTTTGTCTCCTGATGAGATCAGAAGCCGGATCAAGATGATCTGCGCCAGAGAGCTTGGCGAGAAGGTTGATTTCCCTCGGATCTTAGCGATCGTTTCCGCAAAAGAGAGGTGTCGGGACCCGAAAATGCATCTCAGGAACCCTCTGTGTTTTCCGAACTAGTCCCAGATCAATAGCTAGCTCACACAGAAAACAGTGATGAAATACCATCCATTTATTCGATTTAACTAGAAAGATCTCAAAGTAACAAATAATAATAATAACTGGACCTTATGGTTAACGTTTACTTAACTTGCCACGCAGGGCTAAAGAAACAAATAAAACTCTTGCAGCGGAGCGAAACTCTTCAAATGGCCAATCAACATGCCCACAGTCAATCGAGTGGAGAACGATCCTAATCCATAAAACCTTCATAGCCCACCGCCGAAAGAACTCTGGCGACTTGGTATTCTTCAATCTGCGGATCAATCCGAGGGCAAAAGCCATGAGTACTTTTGAATGTACTCGATGAAGTCAGAGGAAATGTACGCAAATAGTATTCATGCATGGCTTGACAAAGGTTAGTTGTATGATTCTTTTGCAGAAAGCAGCATTTACGATAAGTACAATAAATAGATTGAAATGCGTAGTTAAAAACAATAATCACTAATTAAACAATTTCTTTGAAACGACTAGTGAACTTCCCATTCACTTCCCAACCCAAACCAAAGATAAGTGAATCCCCTATTCACCAATCGACACAAACCACCAAGTGAATGACCTGTTCACCAAAAGAACATTATATTCATCAAGTGAACTTCCCATCCACACTTCGACTCATTTTAAAGAAACTCTATCTCCCGTGTGAAATCCCCGAGCATGTCCATAACCGTGGAAACGGCTATTCGAATAGTTTTACACTCTTCAGAGGTTGTACAGCTTTCCCCACATGACACGACTTCTCTAGTTTGTTTGGCATCCGTCGATACCACTGCTCACTACCTTAGGTAAGCAGTCTAGAGCACGTGACAAGGCCTTTACAAAGCTCCTTCTTAACCCAGTTCTGCCCACTAAGGTTTCAACATTGAATGTCTTTATCCGACCAAACAGGGCCCCCCTCTTGCGGCTCCGTGAGAATATGTTTTTCCCATAACTCACACTATCCACGACAGAACCGAAATTAAGACATTGCTAATTAGTTAGCCAGGTCCATCCCATACCAGACATGTGGTTGTATGGTTAAGGCCCAGTTCAATGGCGCACAGGATTAAGTCCTTGACAAGTTACTCAGGCGAGACTACCACAAACCCAATCCGTGCTAAACCCGCACCCCCACTATCCACCAACCACTCGCCCAAGTGAAAACCATTTTGTTTAACCAAGACCCATGACTCACCCCATCATGGTACCCACAAATTTTAACAAGAGTGGCTCACCACCACGATTCCATATATCATTAAGTCAAGATTAATCATTATGACACATGTGATGATAAACCCATCGTATCTAAGTTGAACTAAGCATTAATACGCTACCCATGTTGGCAATATGAATATGTCCAACTAAAATTATCCCCGCTAGGGTGACAAAGGATTCATGGCATTCAAATAATCAAAGAAGGCATAATGACAATAGGTACTAGCTAATCCCAAAACAATTTGTATAAAAATAGCATGCAATTGTATAAAACAATATACTTTTGAAATCATAGGTTCACTATGATCAAAGGACTACGGCTTGCCTTGGAATAAATCCTAGGATTGATCTTAATCTTGGTATGCTCCTCCTTGCTCAAAGCTTCTCGAAGTATCAACGTCTATTCGCAAACAAGCAAATAAACCAAATAAATAAATAATAGAGAGCAAACAAACTCCAAAAATTAAATAAAAATATCAGATAAATAGATCTTGAATTTAGATGAATTTAGGAATTTGAATGGACTCAATCGGAGTTAGTATGCAAAAGATACGGGCTTTGAAAGATTCACATAAAATGATGAAATCAGAATTCAGGATTAAAGGAATTGTTTCTCTGAAGGAAAAATAATTAATTGAGTCATGCTGATATCATCAATGATTTTTAGCTGAAAGATAAATAAGAAATTAGGGCTGACAAGTGGGACCCACTTGACATTGAATTGGTGTATGGTAGACCGGGTTCAAGGGTATATGGCTCAGGTAGAAATTTGGGTGTGCCACATGGCTGTTAACCAGACAATGAGGAGGATGCCACATGGGCCAAATTGCTGCGGTGGACATGATGTGGAGGGTGAGATGGCTTGCCATGTCAGCAAAGAGATAGAACCGAAGGGGGAAACAGAGAAGACATGGCTGGCGCTCGGGCTTGACGGAGATGGCAAAACAGGATGCATAGCAGGAGGCGAAGCTTTGGGTGAAGTTGGCTTGGCGAGTCTGGCGACATTGGCGGCGGCGGCGCTCACGGGTGAGGACGGCCAAAGTGGTTCGGTGGCCAAGGAGCAAGAAGGATGAGGGGGATTAGATGTGATCAACCCGGGACACCAGATGGCACGCTCAAAAGGGGTGGGGAGCTCACCGAGTAGCAGATCGGTAAGATGACGCCGGCGGTCGTTTTCGGACGAACACGAAAACGGAGAACGGAGCCTCTCCGAGCAAAAAGGGTGCGAGCACGGTGTAGGCCTCGTTGATGCGAACCCGCAGGCGAAGATGGCACAGGCGGAGATGCACTGTAGGCGAAGAATTCCAGCAAGAGAGACCTTCGGCGGCGGCTCGGATTTTCGACGATGGCAGCGCAAAGGAGACCCAATCGAAGGGGTGGTTTTAGGGTTTTGGAAGAGGAGCACAGAACGCACAATATGACGCGGTCGGCTCCTTAAATAGCGCTCGGATGGAAGAGTTTGAGCAGAGCCGGCGACGGGATGCAACGCGTGAGGCTTCGTGACTTCTGAGTCCTGGTTGAGCACGGGAAGAAGACGATACACAGGCATGCGGGGCCACCGGGCAGTGTAAGCAAGAAAAAGAAAAAGGGAGCTGGCTCATGCTGGGCTTCGGCCAACGCAGGTGTTGGGCCGACTCGGGCGTGCACAAGAAGAACGGGAGCGGTCAGCTCGGCTGAGCTTCAGCCATGCGGTGAAAGGAGTGGGCCAGCTCGGTTTGTTCCCGCGCAAGGAAAAGCAACGAGCGGGTGGGGGTCATGGTGAATCGCTCACGCCAGCACTGAAAGGAAAAACGCAACGGCTTGCTTTGGTTTTCGTCGCCCAAGAGAAAGAAACACGGATGGGAGCGGCAGGAAAAGCAACGGCGGCCTGGGCTTTAGCCACGCGGGAGACACGGCCGCTGGAAAAGAAAATGGTGGGCCCAGCAAGGAAAACAAAACGAGCAGCAGGAAAACTGAGCCGGGCTGAGAAAACAAAAACGGGTCGGAGAGGAGATTGAGCCCGAGAGACTTTTCTGAGATTTCTATTAGTTTTCTTTTTAGAAAATAGCAGCAACTAAAAAAAAACAAAAGAAAATAGCAAACGCACTCGAAAAAATTCTAGAAAATTCTAAAAAATATATCCAAGTACAGAGAATCCAAATAAAATAATTTTGATAATAGTTGATGTTGACATTAATCATATTAAATTGTTTTTAAAATCTAAAAATTCCAATTAAGCTTTTAGTTTAACAGACAAAATTCAAATGGTTACTTTTCTTTTAAAACTTTAAAACAGACCAAAATTTTGGGATGTTACAAGAGAGCTGAGAGACTGAAGGTAAAAAATATCAACCACTTTTCATCCTTTGCATGTTTTTCGATCAATTTTACCATAAACCCTTTTTGGTATGCAATCGGTCAGATTGAGGATCAATGAGGCCACCAAAAGTTGTAAGCCTATTGACGCTCTGGCCACTCCAACGACCACACGGGATGGTGGTTTTATAGAGGTAGGTAACCGAACTGAAATGTATTTTTTAGATGAATGATTTTTATCACCTAACTAACTATGATTGTTAATGTAGGCGGTTGTCATGGACCCCAGCGCGGTCGCTCTGAACCTGCCAGTTGCTACCATGGCAACTGATTTGGAGATCGACGAGACTACACCCTCTGACCCCATGGTCAGGGATCTTGTTCTCGATCAGTTGGTCGAGAACATTTCTTCCGACCTTCGGTTGGAGGACGTAGCGGATCTATCCAACCCCACCGGACCAGAACCGGTGAAGTTGGTAAAAAAAGAGAGGAAGGCGAGTATGATGGATTTTGTGTCGGCGCACTTCAAATTTAAGACAAAGAAAACAACCAGGTATGTAAGCACGAAAATACTTATGTAAATAATTACCTCTATGTGTTTTTTATAGTCTTGAACCCCTTTTCTTCTTGTCGTTGTAGATTCTCTGGTATTCCGGTCAATGACGACCAGGATACCCTTCAGGAGAAAGCTCCTGAAGTGGTCGAACCAGCCCCCGAGCTGGTGGTAGTACCAGCTCAGGAATCCGTGGTGGCTCTGACCACATCTACTGAAGTGGTGGTTCCAAACCCACCTGTAGAAGTAGTGGTGCCAACCCCACCTATAAAAGTGGTGGTCCTTGAGGAATCTTAGCAGGTTCCGACCCCTGCTGAGAGTTCTTCTCGCAAAGCCACTTTTCCTCATCGCTTCCAAATCTTCAAGGATGAAGAGCTTAATGAAGTGTGGGGAAGATTTTCGGACCGTCAAGCAAAGACGAGTGTCGACTCAATTTTTTCCGAATATAATGACATGGCAATTGAGGTAATCTTCCATGACCACTTTTAATAGATTTGTTCCTTTGGAAAATACTCAAAGGAGTTTTGCTATGTTTTGTAGCATTTCGTGGAGAATTTCGCTGTGGTTGGAGGGCTGACCCAACGAATAAAGCTCTTGGAGAAGGAGATGTCCGAATTAGGAAGTAAGCACCCTTTTAGTGTCTTCTTCTTCCCTTCTTTACCATTTGGTTTTTTTAACTAACTCTCCCTTTATCATTTCTGATAGATTCAGAGAATCTTAAAGAAGAAGTTATGGCTAAAGAAGCCACAATTACCAAACTTAAAGAAGAGTGTCAGAGCAAGGACCGGTCGATCGAATATCTGACGATCAGGCTTAAGGAAGTTCTTGACACCTTTGAGGAGAAGAACGAAGGTAACCGGTCGTAAACTCGACCAGTTTTTCTTTTTTTCCTAGTCGTATGTACTTATGTTTTGATTTACTCATACAGAGCAAACTCAAGCATTAAGGCGAGCAGAAAAGGCTCTTGAGTTCGAGCGTGGCAAGGAGACAGCCTTTGAGCAAGATCTTGAAGATAAGGTCAAGGCCCTTAACAAGATGCTCTTCGATATGGAATCGGGAACGCAACTGCCCAATTTAGGAGATCCCTCAGAGAAGATCAATTACCTTGGCCAATAGCTTGAAGACCTCAGGGGTATCCTTAAAACAACTCGGGAGAACCATGCACAGACCATGTTTGATGTTGTCAAGAATGGAGTTAGTTTTGCTTTGGCAAAACTAAAAATCTCCGACCCTTCCATAAATCTCCAAGCTGTTGAGGAAGACTTCAACTGCACGGGAGAAGAAGCAACCAGAATGTTCGAGGAAATGGCACCTCTCGGACATATGGTCGCAGAAGAAATGGAGGTCGGGTTTCCACGCAGCAATCAGTCTAGTGGCTCCGAGAAGTAAAAGAATGTAATATTTTGACAGTTGTAATTAAAACTTACCTTTTATCATCAATGAAGTCTTTATTTTGTCTTCCTAAATTCATTAAATACTCATACATTTCTTAGCCCTTGACTGCTTGTATAGTAGGAGAACTGTACTAAAGAAGCAGTAGACCAAGAAAATGAGCAATAGCTACGACCACGGTACAGAGCATATACTGGTTATGTTATAAACATGATCTTTAGTGTCACTAGGAAATCAATGTGGTCGGAACCAGCTTGTGATTTCAACTAGTCTTAGGTCATTTTCATAATCAAAATACTGTGAAGTACCTTGTGTGGATGGAAGATATTTGAGACTTGTATTGATTGATAAGATAGTATGCAAATATGTATGCAAAAATCGACAAATGACCTTGTTTATATATCTTATCCAAAACTGGTTGTAAGGGTTGCTAAGAACTAGAGACTAAAAGAAACACTTTGCAAAACATGTTCGTGCTCAAGTTTCGACTGGCAGCGAGGATTGTAAGAAATGGACCGTCGCTAGGAAGCGCCTTCTAGTGGGCAGGACCACGTGCGGAGAAGGAGTGACTTCGACTAGGAGGCTTTCCGTGTCCCGACCAGTAGCCAAAACAAGAGTGGAACAGATTGTTTGTAACAGCCCAAAGTTCTGTTACCAATGTAAATTTATTAAAGTTATTATTTATTGGATTTTCTGAAATTTGAGAGAGTTTATTTACTTTATTTGAATTTTTGAAGTCTTAAAAGTCAAAAATAAAATTTATTAAAGTTTTTAAGTTTTTATTTGAGTTAAAGTTGAAAAATAAAATTTTAATTTACTTTGAGAATTTTCTAGAATATTTTAAAGCTTTTTCTTAAATATTTTAAAAGATAAAACAATTTATATGCAAAATTAAAAGATAACTATAAGTTGAAACTATTTTATTTAAGTTCAAAATAACCCTAGCATTTTATGTAATATTTTCCATAATTTTTGGATTCTATTTGCTATTTTCTAAAGCGTTTTTGAATTACTAGAATTAATTTGATAGAAATCAAAGAAAATCGCATAAGCGATTGCTTTGGGCGAAACTGCTCGGCAGTTCCTCTCTCAGTGGCATATGCGAGCCGACCCTTTCTCTACTCACCCATGATCAATCTCCTCGACTGTTGGATGTAAATCCAACGTGCCAGCCATCTCCCACTCGCCCTTCCCTTACAGTGGGCATACAGGTCATCTTCCCGCCTTCTCCTTCAAGACGAAACCGCCCGAGCCGGCCGCCATTGTTGAGCGGGTGAGCTCCTCAACCACCACCCCCCCAACCGCCCCGCTTCACGCGCATGCGTGCGCACGACTCGCACGCACGCACGCACCGCCCTCACCCCACGTTCTTCCCCTCTCCCCGTGCGCCCGTTCTCCCGTGCGCCCAACCGCGGCCGCCACGATCCCGCGCGACTCATTCTCCTCCCTCGGCCATGCCCGCGCCCTATAAGTAGGAGCTCCGGGACCGCCTCTCTCGTCTCATCCTAGATCCACCACCCACTGCTCCTCTAAAGCTCTAGCGCATTTGAAGATTTGGATTTTGGCCTCCGCTGGCAAAACCTTGAGTTGTGCCGCCGTCGACGTCGCCTAGCCGCCGTGGACTACACCACCGCCTTCTCCATCACCGGAGCTCCCTCGCGCACCCCTTCTTCGCCGGGCGCCTCGGTTTACATCACGACAACCACCAGTATTTCTTCCTCCGCCGGCGCCAAATCCGCCACCGTCGTCGACCTCCGTGCCAAGTCAGGTACCCATCGGTTCGCAATAACCTCCCCGACCCATTGCGCACATTCACTGCCGCCGGTGAGCCACCACTCGCCGTTGTCGCCACACCCGAGCCTTGCCGCCGTCAAGCCCTCGTGGCCATGCCACGTCATCGCCAACGTAGCTGCCACCTTGGCGCCAGGTCAGCGCCACCTCGCCTCCTCGCGCACGTGTCCGCCGCGTGCAGCCGCCCAAGGCAAGGCCCATCCTCCTCGACCTCAAACACCGTGGACTTAGTCCACATAAGCCGTGAGACCGACATGTGGGCCCCACATGTCGGAATTCGTCTTTATTCTTTTAAATTCCGAAAATCAGTCGCTGACGTCATGCTTGCACAATAAATGGAATTTCCTTTAGGAAAATAATTCAGTAAATTCCAATAAAACCAATTTAGGGTTAATTTAGAATTAAATTTGTATAATTCATAACTTTTGCATCCTAACTTCAAATTAGATGATCCAAATTGCTAAAGTCTTAGAAAATTATGATCTAACTAAATAAAATATAGTTATTCAATTTGGAGTTCAGTTTGGTCCTGTTTTAGAATTTAGAAATTCATTTAAATTCCAAATTGATTAAAATTTTGTAAAATTCATATCTTTTTCATCCCAACTCCAAATTGGGTGATTCCAATTTCTAAAACCTTATAGAATTATCATCTAGCTAAATAAAATATAATTATTTGATTTTGTTTAAGTTTAAACTGTCTGTTTGAATTTGAAATGATTTAAACTACAAATTTAGGATTTAAATTTGTAAAATTCATATCTTTTGATTCCTAACTCCAAATTAAGTGTTTAAAATTTATAAATTCATATAAATTGAAGATATAGCTAACTAAACCAAAGTTATTTAAATTGTACTTCATTTGAATCTTGTTTGTATTTAGAAATTCACCTAAATCTCGATTTAGGATTAAAACTTGTAAAATTCATATCTTTTGAATCCCAACTCCAATTTGAGTGTTTTAAATTTATAAAATTTTATAAAATTATTATCTAGCTAAATAAAATAGAATTATTTAGTTTTGAGTTAATTTGAATTGCCTTTTTGATTTGTTATTTGAATTTCGTTTGAATTTGGATCGTTTCGCGTATAGATTTAACGACTTGAGTCGGCCAACGTAGTTGGAGACCATATAAGAGGATTGATTTTGACTGTATGATCATCATGGTTGTACATACAAGCAACCTGGAAAGAGTGTTTGTGAGTACTAGGTGACCTGTTAAGGAAAACAACATCACCAAGCAAGGCAAGTTACATTCTTGATCATATTGCACCCATTATTTCAAATTATTTAAATTTTGTTTTAAATTATTATTGCATGCTTATTTATATTCAGTAATTTAAATGCCTGTTTTAAATTCATAGATATTCCTAAATCCTTTGTATGGCCAAATTTGTTAATTGAATCAAATACCTTGTCACCCTAGATAAAACCTAGTTGATACGATAGTATGAACTAGGATCATTTGAAAATGTTGCAAAGACATGCTTAGACCAAAAATGTTGATTTGGGGAAGTTCAGCCAAAAATCAAATATTGTGTAAATTGTATCCATGGCATTGGTGTGTTATGGAAGTTTATAAATGATCTTGAAAAAAAAATGAAATAAAATAATGGTTTGTACTTGGGCGAAATGGTTGTTTGGATGGTGCATGTCAATGCACGGGCTCAATCTGGGTAGGGTTGAGGCTCATGGGTTTTGTGGAAAGTCGCCCAAGTCAATTGAGGACCGGCCTCTGAGCGTTCCTTTGCTATGCCTATAATGGGCTATGCCTCACCGTGCAACCACATGTCCCGAGTATGGGTAGGGACACAGCTAATTAATTTGTAAAGTTCCATCGCGGTTGACCTGTTTGTACGTGGGTGGTCTTTCATGGCCATTTCTTTTGACAAAGTCTTTTATGACTATTGTTCCCACCTGGCGCAAGAGGGGGCTAGGAACTCTGCGGATTTCTATTCCAAAGGGGGCGAAACCTTAGCGAGGGGAAACTGCGGTGGAATGGCGCATTGTAAAGGCCTTGGCACGTGCTCTAGACTACTTACCTAAGGTAGTGAGCGGTGGTATCGACGGATGCCAAGCAAACTAGAGAATTCGTGTCATGTGGGTAAAGTGTACAACCTCTGCAGAGTGTAAAACTATTCGAATAGCCGTGTCCGCGGTCATGGACATGCTAGCAAAGCCACTCAAAGTTAGACTTGGAATTTGTTTTAAAGAGACTTTATCAACTGGTTTATCCAAATGGGAATTGGGCGGTTAGCCATGTGATAGGAGGATATCCTTCACCATTCATGCGTGAATGTTATCTGACTATAAAATTGATTTAGAAAATGAATTTTAGTTATTGTGTAAACTGCTTTGGAACTTAGTACAAGTATTTAAAGGAAATCTTGATTTATGCAAATTCAACCAATAAGCCATCCTTTGTTACATCCATGTATGCATGTCATTACATTACTTGACGGTGTAACTTGCGAGCACGGTAGTTGTGCTCAAACTTGCTTTATTGCAAACAAATTTCAGAGGAGAAGAGCTTTGCTACGGTGTGGATCTCGACGACTAGGCCGCTTCCCATCGATTGCTGTGGCGAATTAACCTGGACTCTACTACATCTTCTTCGCTCTTCCGCCGTGTTTATTTTATTGTTGGCTGTAAGCCTCCTTTGTAATCAACTCGTTGTTATTTATTAATAAAGTTGTGATATGATTTTGTTACCATATTTGTTTCTTGTGTGAACTAGCGACTGATCATGGGACTAGTTCAGAAATGCACAGAGGATTCGGGAGTGTTAATCCCGGGTCTTACATTGTTGAAGGTAAGAAATGTAGTCCCCGAAATCTAAAGCATGTAAAATGCTATATGAAGTTGTCTGTGTAATGCTCTTGTTACTTGTATATTTCTTTAAGAAAAGAGTGTTGGTCGCGCGTGAGAACCATTGTCTGAATGGTCACGACTAGGACCCTTAAGGCGTTTGAACTTTATGTCGTAGCCATAGAGTAATAGAGATCCTTAAAAAGGATATCGGAGAGAATTTGGTCTTCTCCGACTAATGAAGCAACAATAGCATGCAAACCAGATGGAAAGACAGATATATAGACAAAATCATTCACCGGAAAGTAAAGGAAATGCATCTTTAGTAATAAATTGAAATAATAAAAAAATACAATTATACAAAGAACTTACGTAGCTGGTCAATATTTCAAGAGTTGGACAAAACTCGCTCGTCTGACATAGCTAGTCGTACCGGACCAGGTCGGGTGACTTCGACCACAGTGTATGGACCTTCCCATTTGGGAGAAAGTTTATTGCGATTAGCCCGATTCTGAATTCGTCATAGAACCAGATCACCTACAGCTAGGCTGCGAGGTTGCACCTTACGACTATGGTACCTTCGCATGGCTTGTTGATAAACTACTGATCGTATGAGAGTTTGGTTTTGTCATTCTTTAAGGAAATTGATGTCGTCGAGTCTTCGTTGAACCTGATCGTTTTCATTGAAACAATTAGTATGAGCAGAGCCTATTTTCAGTTCTGGAGGAAGCATGGCTTCAGCACCATAAACCAGAAAAAAATAGAGTTTCACCGATTGCACGACTGGTCGTGGTCCGAATAGACCATAACACAGAAGGAAATTCTTGAACCCAAGTTCCTAACCGTTTGATTAACTGGTCGAACACTCGGCGTTTTATTCCTTGCATGATGATACCATTGGCCCGCTCTACTACTCCATTGCTTTGCGGATGAGCGATAGAAGCGAAATATACTTTGATACCTAGATCGTCGTAGAATTCTTGGAAATTTTCGCTAGAAAACTGGGTACCATTGTCTGTGATTATACGACTGGGTATGCCAAATTGTGTGATCACGTTTTTTTGTGAGGAACCTCTTAGCGGCTTCAGTTGTTGTTTTAACAACTGGCTCGACTTCTATCCATTTTGTAAACGTGTCAATCATGACGAAAAGAAATTCAAAGCCCCCGGGTGCTCTTAGGAAAGGTCCTAGAATGTCTAGTCCCCAGGTTGCAAAAAGCCAAGAAAGAGGTATAGTTTGCAAAGCTTGTGCCGACTGATGTACTTGTCGACTATGAAATTGACACTGTACGTAGTTCGTCACGTGCTCTTTTGCATCATGAAGGGCAGTTGGCCAGTAGTATCCTTGCCTGAAGGCTTTACCGACCAGTGTTCTATAGGAATGATGTGCTCCACAGACTCCTCTATGAATGTCGGATAGCAAGTTGATGCCATCCGTTTGAGATATGCATCTCATCAACACTCTGTGAGATCCTCGTTTATACAAGGTACTTTCAATAAGAGTGTATGAGTTGGCTTTTCGTGCTAGACGATCAGCCTCTACATCATCTTCAGGAATAATGCTATGCTGAAGATAATTTTAGATCGATGTCATCCAATCTCTACCGTGATCATGACGACGCCAACCATCAACGAACTATGGAGCATCCATGTTCTTAGGATCGATTTGTACGACCTCTAGTGGAACATCTATGTCCTCGGAAAGCTCGACTACCGAGGGTGAATCGAGTTGCTCGAGAAAAACTCCGGGCAGGACAGGTGACCTGGTGGAGGCCATCCATGCCAATTGGTCTGCAAGAAAGTTTTTCTTTCTAGGAATGTGTTGGATCTGAAATCCGAAGAAGTGCTTTTCGAGTTTCCATACTTCCTCCAAATAAGATGACATCTTGGTACTTGAGCATTGATACTCTTTCCCGACTTGATTCGCTACAAGTTGAGAATCGCCTTTCACTAATGTCTGCGAATTCGAGCGAGCAGCTGCTCGAGTCTGCCGCCAAAACCTTCAGATTCGCCACATTATTTGTAGCAGGGAAGTTCAACTGGATGGCGTACTTGATGTGTTCGCTAGTAGGGGATATCAAGACAACTCCAGCCCCCGAGCCTTTGAGCATCAAGGAACCGTAAAAGTACATTATCCACTCATCGTGGTGTTCGTACTCGGGCCCTTGGGTGGGTTCAGGGTTTGTCCATTTGGCAATAAATTCTGCTACTGCCTGTGACTTGATTGCTGTTCGTGAGAAGAAATGGAGCTCGAACGCCCCAAGGTCGACCACCCATTTTTCTATTCATCCTGATGACTCCCTGTTTCCAAGGACTTGACCTAAGGGATATTCGGTTGGTACGACCACTTTGTGAGTCTGAAAGTAATGCCTTAGTTTTTTTTTAAGCCATAAGGAGACCATAGAGCAGTTTTGTACGTGTGGATATCATTCCTTTGGTCTATGTAAGACTTCGCTTACGTAATTGTGAGGACCCAGGCGATCTAGCTCGTAATGCTTAACCATCCAATTGGTCCTAGCATCACAAACCAAATATCCCGCGCCTCGGCATACATGTACTTCCCCAAATTGCAGTACACATACCCCGTACAAAAATTATGCATCAACTCCATAAACAAGTCATTACATTACTGAGTCTTCAATTTTACAACACAAAGACATACAAGTTCATAATACAAAAGTAGGGCCGACCAGCCAAAATGACAAGGTAATTAAACAAAGTAGCAGCGGAAACAAAAGCCATAAGATGGCGATGAACAAAAGCCAACCGGTTTTGCCATTACCCACAAGGCAACTGACCGGGCCGCCAAGCTAGTCGTCCTGAACGAAGTCGGTCTCACAATAGTTAATCCCTTGGGGATCAACCTCCTTTGCAACAATTAAGCAATGCAGTTGAGTACAAAAATGTACTCGCAAGACTTATGTACAACAAACCTATACATAGCTACATGCAAGCTGAAACAAAGGAGGAAGCCATATGGTTTATTTTCAGCACAAAGCAATATTTCATTTGCAATAATGTAATAGATTGAAGGCAATTTTATCAAACCTAGTTTTATTTATTTAAATAACAGTGAGACAACATTTATAAACATAAATAACATCCTGGAGGTGACTTCCCAACAGCCACCACAACATAGCACGAATCACCCATTCGTACCACCCAATTTCAAGTTTTATCGAAAAAGTTGTAGTCTAGTTCTTGCACGACCTAACCAAGCATGTCCATAACCTAGGACGAGGCTATTTGAATAGATTATACCCTGCAGGGGTGTACCAATGTACCCACATGCCAGACCACCTTTTTGCCAAGCTATTAAGCACACTTCCTTAGGTATACCGGCACGGCTAAGTCCTACCAGACATTTCCAATATTGTGTATTAACTACGAGTCGTCCGTATGATGGAAACCATACGTTGTGTCGGAGTCATCGGCAGAGAGATAATTTACCGATGCTCCTCGGTGTGGAGAACCTTGACAAGAACCCACCCCAGCACACCCAACACACATAGAACATTTCTTTTTCAACACAACGCACACAACACACACAACCTCCTGCGACTCAGAGGTAACACACACCAAAGTACTAAGTCAAGAGAGGTCCCATATCCCTCTCATGTGGTTAGCACGCAAAATCGCTTGGATCAGTGACACAAGTAACTTGGTCCTTGTTCACTTAGGCACCTTCCACACACCCGATAACCACACCAACAGCCAATGTACCCAAATTTAAAATATTTTATTTTCAGTTTTAGTTTCTCAAATACAATACATACATGGGTACCCTGACCCAAGTAATTTAAAGTGATGATATAATAACCATCGCCGAAGCGATGATTCCTATTCTACCGTTCTAAGCATTGCTAAGCGACATCAACTCGTATAATACAACTAAAGTGACTAGAGCCCATCCATCGAGCTCTAAGTCACAACGGATATAACCTAGGCTCAGTAGTAAAGGATAGATGTTTACCTACAGTTCATTTAACTAAACAGGTAAACTACCGTGAACTAAGAAATAAATTGACAACATAGCATGCATACATATAGTTGACACATTTGAAATATTAACATGCGCAAATAATAGGATCAATGTGCATCAATGGAAAACTGCTTGCCTTGCTGGAGATAACTTTCTTACTGCAGAGGATCACTCTCGTACTCAACGAATTCATCGGAACCTATCGAAAAATTCGACAAGAAACAATAAGAACGAATAACCCCGAAAATACTCAAAAATTCAAATTCATCCAAAAATCATCAAACTTTCACAGAAGGTAGAGCATGATTTTAAATGAATTTATCAATAAAAATCAAATAATTTGGAGTTTGCATGCAAAAGTTATAGCCAAAACAAAATCAGCTTTCAAAAGAAATGTAGAAAAATCCCTCTCGGGTACTGTTGATCTGAAATTAAATTTTTGGCAAAAAATTCCAGAGAGGTGGTGAACATGAAAATTTTATGGTAGACAGATCACCTCATGAGATGAACAATGGAATTTGATTCACCACATTTGGAGTTAGGATGAATTTCTTATGATTTTTCAAGTTCAAGAAAGTAGTGCACAAAACATAAGTAAGCAAATATTTTCAGAGGAAGTAACATACTCGAAACCTATTCTACAATAAATTATAGTAACAGAGGATTCCAACAAAATTGATTTTGCTCAATTTGGAGTTACAGAGAAAGACTTATGCATTTTTGAAGTTAAAAC
This sequence comes from Phyllostachys edulis, assembly GCA_036346405.1. Classification (NCBI taxonomy): domain Eukaryota; kingdom Viridiplantae; phylum Streptophyta; class Magnoliopsida; order Poales; family Poaceae; genus Phyllostachys; species Phyllostachys edulis. The sequence goes on along the minus strand of CM070557.1, from coordinate 3,806,224 downwards.
AATTTTTAGTGCAAAAAATAATGCTAAACTGAACGTAATTGTGGTAACAAAAATTTCTGGAAAAAAAAAGATTCAAATCAATTTTAGAATAAAGTAAATTTAAAAAGTAAACCCACAAAATTTGTTTCATGCAAAGAGGAGTTAAGACGAATTACTTATGCAGCTTTGAAGTTTAAAACAATTTACAGTTCATAAATAACTGATATATGGATTTTCCTTATAACCCTTGAGCTGAGAACGCTTGGACCGTTGAGATCTAATCGGGTGGTCCAAACGAATGGTTACATTCGGGCGGTCCGAACGGCCAAAACAATCTAGGCGGTTGAATCGAAATCGGACGGTCCAAACGAAAAGGGCGTTTGGGCGGTCCGAAGGGCCAAAACAATCTGGACTGTTGAGATCAAATCGTACATTGCATGTGAAGGGAATGTGTGGATGGTTCGAACGGCTCAATCGATTCGAAACGTTGATCTCAAAATGGATGGTTCAAAGTGAGGGGCTACTAGGCACTTTAACGGCTGGACCCACATGTAAGCGATACATTAACTCAAAACTACTGGATCTACACAGATAAGCGTGCTTAGGACAGTGATTAAAAGCTAATGATTGTGCTACAGTTATTGTCGGGGTACGACGAAAACCCAAGTTCAATGCTGAGCTCACTGCCGGCGATGTGGTCCACGCCGATGTGAGCTAAGGGCATGGACGGGTTCCTAATAGTGTTGTGCACCTACTGGAGGTGGTGGCGACGGCTGAGATGCCCTATACCAACGGCTAGCCGGAGAGGGGCGGTGCTAAGGTTTGGGCAAACTTGCATGTTGCAACCCGAGTATGTTTTGAGCGTAAAATCACTTGCATGCATATCTAAAGGTTACTAGGGACCTTACCAAAGAAGCTCTGAGGTGGCGTGACGTCTTTAATGGCAACGGCGGCGCTCGGCTCCACACGGAGAGAACAGCCTAAGCAAGGAAAAGATCCATGAAGCATCAAGATAGCTCAAGTAGGTTTAGTAGATGGTGGGAAAGCGTGGAATTGAGAAATGCCTTATTGGATCGACAAGGAGATGAAAATGGATCTTGTCGGCCACAAATGGAGGAAACTCAAAATCCACGAGTTCCTGCGACACATTGCCCAAATTAGTTGAGGGGTTTTCAATGTCACTCCTAAAGACATGATATGACGCGCAAGATTGAGGATAAAACTCACCGAAGACAAGGTTGGCACAAAGGTGGCCTTCGGGGCGCGCTCTAGGGCGGAAAATGGCACGGAGGCATTCCGGGCACTACACAAGAAATCAAGAGCTCGCATTAGCCAAAATGGAAATGGCATGCAAGAAGGAAACTAAGGGACTTGGAGGTGAGGATTTTATCAAAAAGATGAGTCAAAGGGAGCCTCCTTCTCCTCGACCGAAAAGAGGAGAAGTGAGAAGAAACTAGGATTTGGAGGGGTTTTAACCGAGGAAGATGACGGCAATGGAGGCAGCGTTAAGCAACGAAGCTCCAGGAGTGGTCGCGATGGGCGGTGGCTCACGACGTTGACAGGGCAACGCAGCATGCAATGGGCGCGTGGCGTTGAGCTTCTGCGCGAGCGCCAACGGGAGGTAAGAGACGAAGTTGACAAGTGGGTCCCACCATGTCAGCGGCTCAAGAGAGAGTGGCTCAGGTCAGTTTGAATGAGTGGGTTGGGTCAAATGGTCAAGTCAAAAAATCTTGACGGTTCGATTGAAAATGGACGGTCCAGATTGCGTGCGCGTTCGGGTGGTCCGAACGTTCCCAAGCGATGCGGATGGTCCGATTGAAAATAGACGGTCCAGATTGCGTGCGTGTTCGTATGGTCCGAATGTTCCCAAGCGATGCGGACGGTCCGATGGAGATTGGACGGTCCTGATTTAAATGGATGTTTAAGCGGTCTGAACGTTCCCATCAATCCGGGCGGTTATTATGAGATCTAACGGTCCCAAAAGCCCTGTGCCAGTTTGGACTGGCCTGAGTGTGCTAAGTTGGTTGGGTTCAACCAAGTGGCTTGGGTCCGACCTAAGCCCAAACAGTAGCAATGACTAGGTTTGAAAAATAGGCTGAGTTTTGAGGAATTTTTAGATAGAGTTGCATAACTCCAAAAATTCCGAAATGTTTACTAGAGGTTTCTGACTCCAAGATTAACCTTGTATAAAATTTCTAGAGGTTTTTATGCACTGTATTTTTCACTAGAAATTTCTCAAGGTTCTGCCCTAGGGTTTGACTAAGGACCTAATTGGTTTGACTAGCCTCTGAAAAATAGCAAATAAAATCTTAAAATTTTGAAATTTTTCAGAGGAGTCACTGGGATGATCTAAAATCTAGGAAAAAATAATTCTAGAGAATGATCACAAGATTTTCTTATGGAGTTTTCAAAGATTATGCTTCAATCGATTGAAGCATTTGTCTTTGAAATTAGGAAACCCTTGGGGAAAATTTTCAGAAAATTCAGATGACAACTTGAGGCATCAAAAGTTTTAATTTCTCCTCATTTTTATACATTTGAAATACAAACCCGAGTTTGGGATGTTACAGTAATAAATCGGTCATTGGATGTTTTCACGCTCAACGACCAGTACACCACTGACTATTTGCGGTGTTGCAGCCACGTAAATCAGCAATGTTTCCCCCGACCTCAGAGAGACTAAGATTGGAGCACTCATAAGGTACTTTTTAAGTTCTTCAAAGGCGTCGTCTACCTCTTTAGTCCACTCAAAATTTCCGTGTTTCCGGAGAAATTTAAAGAAAGGGAGTCCTTTTTCTTCTAACCGTGCTATGAAACAACTTAGCACTGCCATACAGCTGGTTACTTTTTGGACTTCCTTCTTTGTGGTCGGAGGGCACATCTGGTCGATGGCCAAAATTTTCACTGGATTTGCCTCAATACCTCTAGCCGAAACTAGGAACCCAAGAAGCTTTCCAGATGAAACTCCGAACACACACTTCTCTGGGTTTAACTTAAGGTTGTGTCTTCTTAAGTTATTGAAAGTCTCGTGTTGGTCGGAAATATGGTCGCCAGTGTTGATGCTTTTTACGACCAAGTTATCAACATAAGCTTCCAGATTTCGACCTATCTGAGGATTAAAGGTTTTCTGCATCAACCTTTGGAAAGTCGCACCAGCGTTTTTGATACCAAACGACATCTTGACATAACAGTAAGTGCCATCTGGAGTGATGAAGGGAGTTTTCTCTTCATCTTTTTTACTCATGTTAATCTAGTGGTACCCTGAATATGCATCCAAAAAACTTAACAACTCACACCCTGAAGTGGAGTCTACAAGTTGATCAATGCGTGGGAGGGGAAAGTCATCCTTCGGACAAGCTTTATTAAGATCGGTGAAGTCAATACACATTCGCCATTTCCCATTCTTTTTCTAACCATTACAGGATTGGCGAGCCACTCTGGGTGGTTGACTTCATGAATAAACCTAGCCTTAAGGAGCTTGTCGATCTCCGACTGGATTGCCTCCTTCCAATTAGGTGCTGGCGCCGAGACTACCTTGACCGGTTTTTGCAGCCGAGAGCTAGCTCAGGCTCGATCACCTCCTTAGGGGCTCCGGGCATGTCGGACGCCTACCAAGCGAATACGTCCTGATTTACTCGGAGGAAGGAGACGAACGACTCTTCCTATTTGGGGTTGAGTCCTGCCCTGACTAGTATCTTTTGGTTGGACGCTGTCGGACCCGGGATTAACACTCCCAAATCCTCTGTGCATTTCTGAACTAGTCCCATGATCAGTAGCTAGTTCACACAGTTAAACAGATATGGTAACATCTATAAATCGCATAACTTTATTAATAATCAACAGAGTTTATTACAACAGTGGCTTACAAGCCAACAATAATGAACACAGTGGAAGACGAAGAAGATGTAGTAGAGTCCAGTTAATCTGCCACAGGCAATCGACTGGGGTAGCAGCCTAGTCGTCGAGATCCACACTGATGGTGAAGTCCTTCTCCTCTAAAATTTGTTTGCGTAAAGCAAGTATGAGCACAACTACCATACTCACAAGTTACACCCGTCAAATAACAGGATGACATGTATACATGGATATCTCAAAGGAAGGCTTAATATGGTTGATTTGCATAAAGCAGCATTTTCTTTAAATACTTGTACTAAGTTCCAAAGCAGTTATTCCATAACTAAAATTCATTTTATAAATTCTCAATTTTATAGTCAGATAACATTCACACACGAATGGTGAAGGATACCCTCCTATCACATGGCTTCCCGCCCAATTCCCATTTGCATAATCCAATTAATGAAGTCTTTTGAAACCAAAAACCAAGTCTAACTTTGAGTGGCTTTGCTAGCATGTCCATGACCGTGGACACGGCTATTCGAATAGTTTTACACTCTGCAGAGGTTGTACACTTTACCCACATGACATGATTCCTCTAGTTTGTTCGGCATCCGTCAATGCCACCTCTCACCGCCGAAGGTAAGAAGTCTAGAGTTCATGACAAGGTCTTTACAATGCATCATTCCACCGCAGTCCACCCTCATTAAGGTTTCGCAAATCCCCCCTTTGGATGGAAATTTGCCGGGTTAATGGGTGCCCCCTCTTATGCTTGGTGGGAATAAAGTAGTCATGAAAGACAGGCCATGAAAGACCACCCACGTACATACAGGATCAACCGCGATGGAACTCGCAAATTAATTGGCGGATCTTCGCCCCATTACGAGGACATGTGGTTGCGGTGAGGCATAGCCCATTATAGGCATAGCAAAGGAACGCTCAGAGGCCGGTCCTCAACTGACTTGGGCGACTTTCCGCATAACCCCTGGGCCTCAACCCTAACCGAGATTGTGCCCGTGCATTGACATGCACCATCCAGACAACCATTTCGCCCTAGTACAAACCATCATTTTATTTCATTTTTGCAAAGTCATTTATAAACTTCCATAACACACCAATGTTATGGATACAATTTAAACAATATTTGATTTTTGGCTGAAATCCCCTAAATCAAATATTTTTGGGTCTAAACATCGCTAAGCATAATTTTTCCAAATGATCCTAGTTCATACTATCGTATCAACTAGGTTTTGGTCTAGGGTGACAATGTATTTGATTCAATTATCAAATTTGGCCATACAAGGAATTTAGGCATATCTATGAATTTAAAACAGGAATTTAAATTACTGAATATAAATAAGCATGCAATAATAATTTAAAACAGAATTTAAATAATTTAAAATAATGGGTGCAAATATGATCAAGAATGTAACTTGCCTTGCTCAATTAGTTACTCTCAAGCGGCGCCGAATCGACTCTCGTTAAATAAAATCTATCTGCCGTAACGATCCGAATTCAAATAACATTCAAATAAAATCCAAATAAAATCCAATAAATTATAAAATAAATACTACTAGGAAGGTATCAATTTTATATGGATTTAGGAAGTTGAATCGAAGGGATCGGAGCTCGTATGAGGGAGAACGAATTTCTGGAAGGTTGCAAATCACATGAAATAATAAAATTGTACTATTCATGCGCGGGTAGACAATTCCAGTTTCTGATTTTAGAATAGAAATAGAAAGAGATTTGTGTGTAAGAAGTGGAGGGTCCACTTGAGAGAGAAATATCTGAAGAAAATGGAGGATGACAAGTGGGGCCATGTTGGTATAGACACAAGAGCTTAATTCATGTCTATGAAAATAACAGGGAGAGCTTTATGGCCGTGGCGATGGCGACGGAAGCATGACATTGAATGCATCGAGGCAACTCAACGGTGTCGATGGCTCAGCGAGAGGACCTTTGATGGCAACGCAGTCCGGCGGAGAAGACCTTCGGTGGGCGGTGGGCAGACGTCGACGTTCTGGCAAACGGAGAAGAGTTAGCGGATGAGATTTGCGGCAAAACGAAGAGGGAACCGCGGGGAATGCAGTGTTCACCCTGGTGGTGGTGGAATGCGCACGGTCAGCCGGCGGTGGCAACGACGCGTAAAATGGACCGAATAATTAACAGAAATTTAATAAAATCTAAAAATTACAAAATAAATACTAAAAATAGTAGATGAATTTAGGAGGGAGAATTAACGAATTTGGGGTTTGCATGTGATTGAACGATTTTTGGAAATATTAAAATGTGTATGTACAAATGATGAAGCATGGACTAGATAATATATTATTGTTCATGGTCTTCTAACCCGAAGCAAACTGGAGCTTTCAGCCATGGTGAAAAATGGGTGGCGCCAAGAGATGGGAAAGGGAGGGCTGGCCGGCTATAGGAGAAATGGTTCACTTACCCCGCTACGAGTCCATAGGAGGTGGCGGCACGGCGAACGGTGGACGGTGGCGGCGGTGGCAATGCTCACGGTTGAGGATGGCGAACGTCGTTCGGTGGCCAAGGAGCAAGAAGGATGAGGGGGATTAGATGGGATCAATCCGAGACATGAGATGACACGCTCCAAAGGGGCAGGGAGCTCATCGAGTAGCAGATCGGGATGGAGTGCCGACGATCGGTTGTCGAACAAAAACGAAAACGACGTTCCGGTGATCCTTGGAAGGAGATGGTGCGAGCACGGCGGCTGTGAGTCGACGGTAGCAGCAACTAGGGCAGCAGCGAGCTTCTCGGATGCGACGAGGTTGGCTCGGCCGGCGGCATCTCGATGACATGGAAACCAAGAGGAGGCATGGGATCAGATGAGAAGGACCAAGAACGCGTCATGGCACAAATAGATAGGCAAAGGCTCACCAAACATTTACCTACAGATTATGCATCTATAGGATCCGCTAATCGATTGATAATTTAACAACAAAATAGAGCATGCATACATACACTTTGCAAACAATATATTTAGACTTTGAAAGTAACAGGATCAATATGATCAAACTGCTTGCCTTGCTGGTAGCTTGCTTGCTGCAGAGGATCGCTTTCGAACTCAACGAACTCGTCGAAACCTAACGAAAGAAACGAAAAGAACCGATAAGAACGAAGAACACCGGAAAGGACTGAACAGCCAACTTCAACCAAAATCCACAAAATTTACACAGAAGCAAGAGCATGATTTTTAAGGAATTTAGCAACAAGAACCAACTGATTTGGATGCTCGATGCTAAAGTTATGGCCAAAACAATTTCAGCCGGCTGGAAAAAGGCTGAAAATCATAGCGGTTACTGTTCATCCAAAATTAATTCTTTAGCACAATTTTCCAGAGAGGTGTTGCACCTGATATTTTTTATGGTAAGCAAAGCACCTCATGAGATGAACAACACAATTTCATTAAACTCATTTGGAGCTAGGATGCATTTTCTATGATTTTTCAAAGACAAGCAAAAGAGCACAAACAAAGTGCAACCACAAAAGCTTTAGAAATAGTGGCATGCCTAAAACCTATTCTACAATTAAGCACACTAACAGAGGAAGCCAACAAACTTGGTTTCACTAAAAAAGGATCTACAGAGAATTACTTATGCAATTTTCAAGTTAAATGCATTTTTAAAGCAACAAATAAAACCTATATCTAAACAAATTTACCAACGCATTTTCTGGAGCCGAACCAAGCTTCCAACCATTTTTAGATTAAAGCTTAGTTCAAACCAGAGCTAACAAAATTTGAATCAACTAAAATGGAGCTAAAACGAATTAGTTTAGCAATTTTGAGGTTTAATACCTTTTTCAGTTTACAAATAAAGTTCTCGGGAATTTCTTTAAACTAACTCAACGCGGAACAACGTGGACCGTCGATATCAAATCGGACGGCCCAAACAAACTGGACGAACACGCGCTGGGACGATGTGCGCGCGGCAGCCCACTCGAATGTGGACCGTTGAGATTGGATCCAACGGCCCAGATTGAACGGGGCGAGCAGACGCGTTTGAATGCGCGCGCGCGAACCTCGTGAATCTCAGCCGCAGATCTGGAGATGGACGGCTCACAGTGAGCGAGGACGCAAAACGCTCACGCGATCTGAGCCGCAGATCAAGAAATGGACGGCCCACAACGACACCACGCTGCGCACGCGCACAGTGAGGGTTTAGGTGCGTGGGGCCCACAAGTCAGCGACACTAGAGCTTGCTTAGGACAGCCATTAAGTGCTTAAGCCAATCATTAGCAGTTAATGAACGAGATTTATGTCCTAAGTGACTTGCTACAGTGCTGACCGTCCAACAACGCACGTGAGGGCGATGCTGGGCTCACCGCCGGCGACTCCGGTCACGGCGGCGCAAACCAAGAGCATGCTCAGGTGCGCAATAACAATGCGCACCTCCTGGTGGCATTCTCGACGGCGGAGGCAGCCTAGAATGGCGGCGAGCCGGAGAGGAGCGGCGGTGCAAAGCACGGCCAACACGACAACAGCAAATAGCTCCGCAGTAGTCTAGAAAAGCAAGTGCCCAAGCTTCTACGGACTAACAAGGAACTACCTGAGCACAGGAGAGGAACAGAGAAGGTCGTAGGAGCTCCGGCGACGAAGAGCAGTGCCGGCTCTGAGGAAGACAACGCAGAGAAGACGGCCTGAGCAACAAGAGCAAGACCGCGTCATCAGAATAGCTTCATTAGGGCTCAAGGAAGGTCCATGAGCAAGGAATTGAAGAGAGGAGCAGCTTACCGGAGTTGAGGAAGAAAGGGGTTAACTTTGGCCGAATTTGAACAAACCCCAAATTTGACAATCTCTGTGAATGTCAAACAAAATTAAGTTAGGAGAAATGCTCAAGATGACGAGGGCAAAGTGGCGCGAATGTAGTGAAGAAGAACCCTCAAAGCGCTGTCGGCGACGAAGAGCTCCACGGGACGACAATGGCGATTTGGGGCTTTATGGGGTTTGAGCTCAAGCAAGCCGAGAGGGAGCTAGGCAAGGTTACAAGGGTGCTGGAAAAGAGCACAGGAGGAGCTGGAGGGCTTCTTATAGCCGGAGAGCAAGGAAGGGAGCGAAGGCAAGCTCCACGGTGAGCTAGGTTCACAGTGGGCTCATGGGCGAGCTGAGCGACAGGAGCAGGTAAAGCCAAAACTTAAGGGCGAGGCTCTGACCCGCATTTAATGCAAAGCAGCAAAGAGTCGTTGACGAGGATGCCAAGGAGGTGACCCGGTGCAGCTCTCCCACGCCATGTCGCTCACAGTGCGCGCGCGGGAGCGAAGCTCTGCGAGGAAGAGGACGAAGTTCAGTGCCAACCAAGCAGCAGCGGCACAACGGCGAGGTGGCTCGAGCCGGAATAGGAAGGAGCGGGTTGAACCCAGCCAACAGGCACGGCCCCAACCGACAACGGTTGGATCAAGATCCAACAGCTCGCACGCGATCGGGGTTAAATGGCTTCACGCGAACGAGGACGGCCCGATGGAAATCCAACGGACCACAGCGCTCGCGCCAATAGGATGGACCCGGTGCACTTAGGCGGTTGGGTCGAACCGAGCGACCCGAGTCTGACTCGGACCCAAGGAACAGGAACTAGACTAGGGTTTAGAATTTAAGCTGAATTTGGAAGAATTTTTAGAGGTAGCAAACTAACTCCAAAAATTCTGAACTTTTTACTGGAGGTTCCTCATTCCAGGATTAACCTTGCATAAAATTTCTAGACATTTTCATGCACATCATTTTTCTCAAGAAAAATCCTCAAGGTTTGTTCTAGGGTTTGACAAAAGGTGAAACTGGTTTGACTTGCCTCCAAAAATTATCAAATAATTTCTAAAAATTATAAAATTTTTCAGAGGGGTCACACAGCAGCCCTAGAACCAAGGAAAAAATATTTCCAGAGGTTGAACACAAGATTCACAACAAGGATTGAAAAGAGGGTCATGACTTTAGTCATTTGGAGATTTTTTGAATTCCACAATTCCTTTACAAGAATTACAGAAAAGTTCAAAAACTACAAGATGCAAAAAAAGTTTTAACTTCTTCTCATTTTCTTACATTTGAAACACAATCCCAGATTTGGAATGTTACAAAACCTCCCACCTTACAAAAATCTCGTCCCGAGATTTGGCTCACTCGGAAAAGAAAGATAGGTAGTCCGCAAGCAGACGATCTTCCCGTTCCCAAGTAGCTTCATCCTCGGAATGATTTGACCACTGAACTTTAAGGAATTTGAAGGCATGATTCCTTGTTCTTCGTTCAGCTTCTTCAAGGATGAGAACAAGGTGCTCGCGATTGATCAAATCTTCTTGAACATCGAGATTTTCCAACGGAGCTTTCTCGGTTGGAACACGGAGGCACTTCTTCAACTGGGACACATGGAACACATCATGTACTCCCTCAAGTGTAGCAGACAAATCCAACTTATAAGCAACAGCTCCTTTCTTCTCGATGATGCGGTAAGGACCAACATATCGAGGAGCTAACTTGTCCTTGATGCCAAAACATTGATGGCCCTTCAAAGGAGAGAATTTGAGATAAACAAAGTCATTGGGCTCAAAACTCAACTCACGACGACGACGATCCGCATAGCTCTTTTGCCTTGACTGAACCGTGCGCAAACGATCACGAATAAGCTGAACTTTACTCTCGGCCTCATTGATCGAGTCCGGACCAAAGAAAGGTCTTTCGTCGATCTCAGACCAATTCAATGGGGTTCTACACTTTCTGCCGTATAAGGCCTCAAAAGGAGCCATGCCGAGACTAGTTTGAAAGCTGTTGTTGTACGAAAACTCGGCGAATGGCAAGCATTTCTCCCAATGCTTCCCATAGGAAAGAACACAAGCACGGAGCATGTCTTCCAAAACTTGATTGACTCTTTCAGTCTGACCATCAGTTTGGGGATGATATGCTGTGCTGAAGGAAAGGCGAGTTCCCATAGCCTCTTACAAACTATGCCAAAATCGAGAAGTGAATAGAGAACCACGATAAAAAATAATCGTCTTTGGTATCCCATGCAAACTCACAATTCGGGAAACATAGAGCTCGGCTAAGAGACCCACGCGAAGCTGAGTCTTGACAGGGAGAAAATGTGCCACCTTTGTCAAACGATCGATGACGACCCAAATGGCATCATTCCCCTTGGGAGAGCGGGGTAGATCGGTGATAAAATTTATCCCGATCGAATCCCACTTCCACTCAGGCACTGTCAAAGGCTGAAGCAAACCTACTGGACGCTGATGTTCGGCCTTTACACGATGACACACGTCGCACTCGGCAACGAACTTCGCAATTTCATGCTTCATTCGGGTCCACCAAAATCTCTGCCGGAGATCTTGATACATCCTCGTGGCCCCAGGATGAATGGAGAAGGGAGAATCATGGGCTTCGCTGAGGATCAAATTCCGCAATTCCATGTCCTTTGGAACCACAAGGCATTGTCCGAACCACACAACACCAAGATCATCTTCTGAGAAACACTTGGCTGTTCCGTTCTTGACATTCTGCCTGATTCGTTTCACTCCAACGTCTGATTGCTGAGCGGCCTTGACCTGATTCACCAAGGTTGGTTGCACAACCAAGGTAGCGAGGAATCCATGCTCAACCACCTCCAAGTTGAGACGCTGGAATTCTTTAAGAAGGGAGGGCTGCTGCTCCTTGAGCAACAAGGTCTTGCAATACACCTTTCGACTAAGTGCATCGGCAACGACATTAGCCTTGCCCGGATGATAGTGAATACCCATGTCGTAGTCTTTGATCAATTCCAACCACCTTCTTTGCCTAAGGTTCAGATCGGGTTGGGTGAACAAATACTTCAAGCTTTTGTGATCCGAATACACTTCACAACGATTACCGATTAGGTAATGTCGCCAAATCTTCAGTGCATGAATCACTGCATCTAGCTCCAAATTATGGGTTGGGTAGTTGAGTTCATGAGGTCTCAATTGTCTTGATGCATAGGCCACTACCTTGCTTTCTTGCATCAAAACACACCCGAGTCCTCGACAAGAAGCATCGCAAAAGATATCGAAGCTTCGGTGGACATCGGGAAGAACGAGAACGGGAGCTGAGGTCAAACGCTCCTTGAGTTCTTGAAAACTCTCCTCGCAAGCAGAGGACCACGCAAACTTCTTGTCCTTCTTGAGCAACTCAGTCATCTGCTTCGCGATCTTGGAGAAGTTCTCGATAAAGCGACGGTAGTAACCTGCTAAACCGAGAAAACTCCGCACCTCGGTTACCGAACTGGGCTGACTCCAAGAGAGCACATCACTGACTTTGCTAGGATCCACGGCTACGCCTCCTGCTGAAAGAACATGGCCCAAGAATGCCACTTCCTTCAACGAGCAGCGCTTGTCAGATTCGCGCCAACCGGTGCTCACGCAGCTTTCCCAACACAAGCTTCAAGTGCTCAGCATGTTCTTCATCATTCTTAGAATCGATAAGAATATCATCAATGAAGACCACCACAAACTTATCCAAATACTCCATGAACACCGAGTTCATAAGATTCATGAATATGGCAGGAGCATGTGTCAAGCCGAAAGACATGACGGTGTACTCATACAAACCGTAACGAGTAGAGAAAGCCGTCTTTGGAATATCTTCAGGTCTGATCCGGACTTGATGATATCCCACTCTCAAGTCAATCTTGGAGAAGACTCGAGCTCTGGTCAACTGATCGAAGAGATCGTCGATGCGGGGCAACGGATACTTGTTCTTTACCGTTACTTCATTAAGCAGACGGTAATCAACGCACATGCGCAAAGTATAGTCCTTCTTCTTCACAAAGATTGCTGGACAGCCCCAAGAAGATGAGCTAGGGTGGATGAAACCCTTCTCTTGCAGCTCACCAAGTTGCTTCTTCAACTCCACCAACTCATTCGGAGGCATCCGGTAAGGTCTTTTTGAAATCATGGCAGTACCGGGCGCCAACTCAATGAAGAACTCGAGGTCTTGAACTGGTGGCATCCCAGGCAGATCTTCGGGGAAGACATCGACGAAGTCACACACCGTTGGGACTTCACAAATATCCAAAGCCGGCTTCACTTCAAGCGCGAAGAGATGCGGTCCTTGCAGATTCGGCGAAAAACGAACCTGCTCGCCGGAGGGACTAGACAAAGAGACGATCTTCTTGGCGCAATCGATTTGCCCCACATACTGAGACAACTAATCCATGCCAAGAATCACATCCAAGCTCGCTGAATTGAGGAGGATAAGATTTGCCAAAACTCCAACTCCCTCGATCTCAACAGGAACATCCCAACACTCTATTTCAGCTCTCAACTCCGAACCGGGAGAGCGAATGAGCAACGGGACCAACAGAGGAGCAAAAAGAAGATCACCAACAGTAGCAAAAGACTTAGATACAAAGGAATGCGAAGCTTCTAAATCAAACAAAACAGTAGCAGGATGAGAGTTGACAAGAAGCGTACCCAACACGACGTCAGGCGCCTCCTGTGCTTCCTCGGCTGAGATGTGGTTGACACGGCTGCTTCCCACACTCTGGGTCACTGGGACAACCTTCTGATCTGGAGGATGTCCACTACCTTGCCCGCGTCCTCCATTAGGACAAGGGGCCGCTCCAGTCTTCTTAGGGCAATTATTCACATAATGGCCCTTCTGGTTGCAGAAGAAACAAGTGACCCCGACAGCTGGATTGCAGAGGCCACCTTGCTGACTCGCAGATGCACGTGATTGAGACACGGCCTGTGAAGGATGAGGTACAAAAGATGACGACCTCGGGGATGCTGAAACTTGAGGACGGGGTACCTGAGCTTGCCCGAAACGAGGACGGGGATGGTTGGCCCTGGCTGACTTCTGGGACTCCCACTTGCGCTTGCGGGACTCTTCCAGCGCTCTCCCCTTGTGCTCGGAGACAATGGCCTTGTTGACCAAGGTCTGGAAGTCGGGGAAGTCAACAATAGATAGCTTGTCCTGCAGCTCCTCGGACAAACCATCCATGAACTTCTCCTGCCTGGCCTCATCAGTGTCCACCTCTTCTGGAGCATAACGAGCCAAGTGGTTAAACTCATATAAATACTCCGCCATCGACCAGGTGCTTGCTTGAGCACGAAAACTCCTTTTCTTGAGCTTCATCAAGCCGGGGGGATGTGAGCCCGACGGAAGCGATCTGGAACTCATCCCAAGTGATGACTTGGCCCGCGAGCTGCATGGCAAGGAAATTCTCCCACCACGAAAGCGCTGCACCTGATTGGAGGCAAAGAGTGCCTTCTCCTGGTCCTGGCACCGAGCAACGTTGAGCTTCCGCTCAACCAGACGCAACCAGTCGTCTGCCTCCAGTGGGTCCTCAGACCGGGAGAAAGTGGGCGGCTGAGTGCGAAGAAACTCCGCAAGTCCCCCACGCGACTGATGTTCACCTCCTCCCCCTGATCCAGAGGCACCAGAAAGAGTGGAGGTATTGCGCACGATAGCCTCCAAAATCCTCGTCTCATCCATGCGGTTGCGCTCGATCTGAGCGAGAACCTCGGCCATGGTCGGAGGAGGCGGGAGCTCCTCATCCTGACCAGCTGATTGACCTTGACCGCTTCGAGTCCTTCCAGCCATCCTGTTCCGAAGAGATGGGTTAGCAACAAAACCCGAAAACTAGAAGGTAAATAAAGCAAAAAGAAAAGCCAACGACTAGGGGAATGGACATCACCCTAATCGAAAGCCAACAAGACAGCAAAGAAACGGACTCTACAAGCTTACAAAAGGCTCAAGAAACAGGAAGAAACCACAAAACTTAAGATCAACTTCCCGACACGACTAACCCGTATTGAAAGAACGAGCAATCGGTTAAGAAGATAAAATTCAGGACACAACTCTAGATCTAACACACCCAAGAGCAAGGTAAAACTAGCAAGAAGGTGTTAGATACTTAGCCAACTAGTATCACATCTTACCCTTTTATCCCCACAAGTTTTAGTTGAATTATCCTCTCATTATTAGCCCTATTTACTAATCAAGAGCTTGCTGCCCAGAAATTGATGCTTGCTGTCCAGATTTGAATCCAGCTCCAAGTGCTTCTATTCTTCACCAAAAGACAGCCAACAACTTCAAATTTACAACTCTCATTGGTTCCCCAACACCGAGATTAAATGATAACAATTATCATTTGAAAGAAGGAGAGGAAAACAACATTTTTCAAACTCAATCAAGAGTAAGATGAGATGAGCAATCTAAGATAGGTAAGGAGTAAAATCTGAGAACTTACTTAAGCTTTCATAAACCATTTGATATTTTGAAACTAAGTTTTTGAAAACATCCTAAAGACGACCAAGCTAGGGTTTCTATGGTCAGTACGGCTCTGATACCAAACATTGTGAGACCCCAGGGTATTTAGCTTGTAATGCTTAGTCATCCACTTGACCCTAGCATCACAAACAAAATATCTCGCGCCTCGGGAAAATGTGTACCTCCCAGAATTGCTGTACACACACCCTTTTACAAAATTATGTATCAATTCCATACAAGCACAGAACCAAAGCACGAACTAATCAAGCAAAAGACATACATAATAGAGTTATTACAAAAGGGGCCGATCGGCCAAATACAAGCTAAAGAGTTAAGTAAACAGCGGAAGCAAAAGCCATAAGATGGCGATAAACAAAAGCCACGGATTGCCACAACACCACAAGGCAACCGACCGGGCTACCAACCTAGTCGTCAAAGTCGAAGTCTGTCTCACGATAGTCGATCCCTTGGGGATCAACCTCCTCTGCAACAATTAAGCAATGCAAATGAGTACAAAAACGTACTCACAAGACTTACGTGTAGTGTAACAGCCTAAACATAGCTACATGCAAGCTTATTCAAAGGAGAAGGCTCTAGGCTCATTTTCAGCACAAAGCAAGTTTTCATTTGCAATAATGTAATACATTTAAAGCCATTTAACAATCTATTTGTATTGATTCAAATATCAGCGAGATAATAAATAATAACAACAAGACAACCTGAAAGTGACTAACCCAATAGCCACCACAACAATAGCACGAATTCTCCATTCGTACCAACCCAACAAGTTTTAATTAAAGGTTATAGTCTAACTCTTGAAAGACCTCCCCAAGCGTGTCCATAACCTAGAACGAGGCTATTCGAATAGATTTAACCCTGCAGGGGTGTACCAATGTACCCACACGTTAGATCACCTTTTTGCTACATGATTTAGCACACTTCCTTTGGTATACTGGCACGGCTAAATCCTACGAGACGCTTTCCCATGGATTGTACTAATTAAGAGTCGCACGTATGGGGGTTAGCCTTAGTGAACCGCCCACACAAGGCTCCCACTAAGAACCCACACGTTGAGTCGGACGCACCAGCCTAGCCGAAGCAACTGCGGGTGCTCCTGGGTATGGAGAACCTAGAAAGGAACCCATCCCTCTCATCCCAAAACAAACATTTTTCTTACCACCAACGACTCATCAATTAATACCGCCCAAAGTACTTAGTCAAGAGGGGTTCCCAATACCCTCGTGTGGTTAGCACGCAAGAATGCTTGGTTTAGTGTAACAAGATGTTCAGTCCTTGTTGACTTAGGCACCATTCCAACACACCACAAAAGATCACACCACCATCCAATGTGCCCAAGTCCAAACAATTCATTTTCAGTTTTATACTTCACAAAGTAACAAAGCACAACGTGCTGGACATAGAATAATAAGTTTTGTGTGATAAGTGTTATCGACTAAGTCGATAACCGCCCAATTCTACCGATAGCTAAGCATTTCTAAGCAATATCAACCTGTAAACTACTAAGTGATAAGAGCTCATCCAACGAACTCTCAATCATAGCAAGATATTCCTAGGCTTAGTAGTAGAGATCGAACATTTACCTACAGATTATGCATCTATAGGATCCACTAATCGATTGATAATTTAATTACAAAATAGAGCATGCATACATACACTTTGCAAACAATATATTTAGACTTTAAAAGTAATGGGATCAATATGATCAAACTGCTTGCCTTGCTGGTAGCTTGCTTGCTGCAGAGGATCGCTTTTGAACTCAAGGAACTCGTTGAAACCTAATGAAAGAAATGAAAAGAACCGATAAGAACGAAGAACACCAGAAAGGACTGAACAGCCAACTTCAACCAAAATCCACAAAATTTACACAGAAGCAAGAACATGATTTTTAAGGAATTTAGCAACAAGAACCAATTGATTTGGATGCTCGATGCTAAAGTTATGGCCAAAACAATTTCAGCTGGCTGGAAAAAGGCTGAAAATCATAGCGGTTACTGTTCATCCGAAATTAATCTTTAGCACAATTTTCCAGAGAGGTGTTGCACCTGATATTTTTATGGTAAGCAAAGCACCTCATGAGATGAACAACACAATTTGATTAAACTCATTTGGAGCTAGGATGCATTTTCTATGATTTTTCAAAGACAAGCAAAAGAGCACAAACAAAGTGCAACCACAAAATCTTTAGAAATAGTGGCATGCCTAAAACCTATTCGACAATTAAGCACACTAACAGAGGAAGCCAACAAACTTGGTTTCACTAAAAAAGGATCTACAAAGAATTACTTATGCAATTTTCAAGTTAAATGCATTTTTAGAGCAACAAATAAAACCTATATCTAAACAAATTTACCAACACATTTTCTAGAGCCGAACCAAGCTTCCAACCATTTTTAGATTAAAGCTTAGTTCAAACTAGAGCTAAAAAAATTTGAATCAACTAAAACGGAGCTAAAACGAATTAGTTAAGCAATTCTGAAGTTTAATACCTTTTTCAGTTTACAAATAAAGCTCTCGGGAATTTCTTTAAACTAACTCAACGCGAAAAAACGTGGACCGTCGATATCAAATCGGACGGCCCAAACTAACTAGACGAATGTGCGCTGGGATGACGCACATGCGGCAGCCCACTCGAATGTGGACCGTTGAGATTGGATCCAACGGTCCAGATTGAACGGGGCGAGCGGACGCGTTTGAACGCGCACGCGCGAACCTCGCGAATCTTAGCCGCAGATCTGGAGATGGACGGCACACAGCGAGCGAGGACGCAAAACGCTCACGCGATCTGAGCCGCAGATCAAGAAATGGACGGCCCACAACGACACCACGCTGCGCACGCGCACAGTGAGGGTTTAGGCGCGTGGGGCCCACAAGTTAGCGACATTAGAGCTTGCTTAGGACAGCCATTAAGTGCTTAAGCCAATCATTAGTAGTTAATGAACGAGATTTATGTCCTAAGTGACTTGCTACAAGGTCGACTGCTCAACAACGCACTGAGGGCGATCTTTGGGTTCACCACGGCGACTCGGTCACGGCGCAAACCAAGAGCATGCTCAAAGTCAATAACAATACGCACCTCCTGGTGGCATTCTCGACGGCGGAGGCAGCCTAGAACGGTGGCGAGCCGGAGAGGAGCGGCGGTGCAAAGCACGGCCAACACGACAACAGCAAATAGCTCCGCAGCAGTCTAGGAAAGCGAGTGCCCAAGCTTCTAGGGACTAACAAGGAGCTACCTGAGCACAGGAGAGGAACAAAGAAGGTCATAGGAGCTCTGGCGACGCAGAGCAGTGCCGGCTCTAAGGAAGACGACGCGGAGAAGACGACCTGAGCAACAAGAGCAAGACCGCGTCATCAGAATAGCTTCATTAGGGCACAAGGAAGGTCCATGAGCAAGGAATTGAAGAGAGGAGCAGCTTACCGGAGTTGAGGAAGAAAGGGGTTAACTTCGGCCGAATTTGAACAAACCCCAAATTTGACAATCTCTGTGAATGTCAAACAAAATTAAGTTAGGAGAAATGCTCAAGATGACAGAGGGCGCAAAGTGACGCGAACAGAAGTGAAGAAGAACCCTCGAAGCACCATCGGCGATGAAGAGCTCCACGGGACGACAATGGCGATTTGGGGCTTTCTGGGGTTTGAGCTCAAGCAAGCCGAGAGGGAGCTAGGCAAGGTTACAAGGGTGCTGGAAAAGAGCACAGGAGGAGCTGGAGGGCTTCTTATAGCCGGAGAGCAAGGAAGGGAGCAGAGGCAAGCTCCACGGTGAGCTGGGTTCACAGCGGGCTCATGGGCGAGCTGAGCAACGGAAGCAGGTGAAGACCAAGACTTGAGGGCGAGGCTCTGACCCGCATTTAATGCAAAGCAGCAAAGAGTCGTTGACGAGGACGCCAAGGAGGTGACCCGGCGCTGCTCTCCCACACCATGGCGCTCTGGCACGCGCACGGGAGCGAGCGACCGAGGAAGAGGACGAACAGGTCCACAGGGCCCACTGGCAACGGCACAATGGCGAGGTGGCTCGAGCCAGAACAGGAAGGAGCGGGTTGAACCCAGCCAACAGGCACAGCCCCAACCGACAATGGTTGGATCAAGATCCAACAGCTCGCACACGATCAGGGTCGAATGGCTTCACGCGAACGAGGACGGCCCGATGGAAATCCAACGGCCCACAGCGCTCGCGCCAATAGGACGGACCCGGTGCACTTAGGCGGTTGGGTCGAACCGAGGGACCCGAGTCTGACTCGGACCCAAGGAACAGGAACTAGACTAGGGTTTAGAATTTAAGCTGAATTTGGAAGAATTTTTAGAGGTAGCAAACTAACTCCAAAAATTCTAAAATTTTGACTGGAGGTTCCTCACTCTAGGATTAACCTTGCATAAAATTTCCAAAGATTTTCATGCAGAACATTTTTCTCAAGAAATTTCTCAAGGTTTGTTCTAGGGTTTGACCAAAGGTCGACTGGTTTGACTTGCCTCCAAAAATTATCAAATAATTTCTAAAAATTATGAAATTTTTCAGAGGGGTCACACAGCAGCCCTAGAACCAAGGAAAAAATATTTCCAGAGGTTGAACACAAGATTCACAAGAAGGATTAAAAAGAGGGGTCATGACTTTAGTCATTTGGAGATTTGAGTTTTTGAATTCCACAATACCTTTACAAGAATTACAGAAAAGTTCAAAACTACAAGATGCAAGAAAAGTTTTAATTTCTTCTCATTTTCTTACATTTGAAACACAATCCCAGATTTGGGATGTTACACCATGTAAACCGGCATGATAAGACTGCTTTGTCACGCCAGGACAGATGGCGTGGCCAAACTGTACCGCCACGCCAGATTGCTTCTCGTTCTAGAGGGGTTGTGAAAAAAGGTATGGCTCTGGTGCTAAGTCCCGTCACGCCATTTACCCCGGCAGGACAGGACTTCTCTATCACGCCAATATCCATGGCGTGACAGTAGCCGTGTACTAAGTACAATCATCCAAATTGACTTCATTCGAACAACATTTTGTTCAATAAAAAAGATTTCAGATTTCAGGCAATAAGAATCATTTCATTGATTTCATTCAAATAATTCATGCAATAAGAATCATCCATCTGTCATCTCATTTCATCCAACATTCAAAATCCATCAACTAAGAAATATTATTTCATTCAAACAGAGTCATTGAAAGTTGTAGGGATACAGGTAGGCTACGCTAGCTAACAATTCAAAAATTCTACCACGTAAACCAGGAAGCCATGCAAGTAGAAGATCATAGATCGTTACCACTAGACGTGTAGAGTAGCGGAAGAAGAGTTGGAGCAGCCTGGTCCAATGTAGAGCGCGTCGATGTAGTGGTCGTAGTCGGTCGTCCAGCATCGAGGACGTCGATGCAATGGTCGTAGTCGATCGGCCAGCGTCCTTGCGAGTCGATCATCTCCTCAAAAAACCTCTGTAATTCCTTATGAAGATCGCGGATCGTCCTCAAGTGCAACAGCAACCGCAGTAGCGCCTCTACGGTATCCATATGTCCAGGGAAGGAACAACCGTACGCCGGTGTGCTAGCACCAAGTCGCACGGCAGAGCTCTTAGGAAGATGGCGGCTAGGGTTTCGGTGGAGCAACTCTCGTCCACTCGTGTCTTTCCCAATAGCCTCAAGCATCTCCTTATATAGTGCCCATGACGGATCCTATCCGAACACGTTTTGTTCCTACCCGTTAAGTGTGTGACCCTATAGGATCATGCGTAATCGGTTGTGACTCGGAAACCCTTTTCGACCATGAGTCGTTAGCGGTTCCTAGTAGGACATAACGATTCCTGAATACACACAAATTATATCGAATGAACCTTAATGCAATATGATGTACGACCAGATCCTCATCACTTACGACCAGGTCCTATCTCTATACGACTAGTTTGTATTTGGTCACGACCAGTTCGTAACTCCTTACGACCAGGTTACGACCACTCTGTGATTACATTCGACCAGTTTACGACCAGCTCGTATCTCTATACGACTAGTCTGTATCTGATTGAACTGAAATACCTTCTCGTGTATTCTCCCTTTGCCTCACGATATCTGGTTGAACTTCAGGTGAGATGTTGTATCATCCATGGACAGTTCAATACTTTCTCGATCGAGTGTCAGATAACTTCACGTGGTCGAACACTTCGACCACTAGTGGTATGGCCATGCACTTACTTTATCCGACCACAACAAGGGGCCCAGAGACATCTCTCCTGTTATGTTAGGAGGGGCAAATCTGATATTCGACCAGTCACATTCCTCTACATGTTTCATAGCATACCCGAAAGCTACCTTTATAACTACCTAGTTACGAGTAGCGATTGGCAACCCCTAAGGGTGCTATTACACATGTAGGAAACCATGCTGATCTCAGGTCTAAGGATTATACATCATCATTGCTTGAGACCAACTAACTGTTGGGATACGGGTAGGCTACGACAGCTACAAATCAAAAATTTCTACCACACAAACCAAGAAGCCAAGCAAGTAGATGATCACAGATTGTTACCACCAGACGCACAGAGCAGCGGAAGAAGAGTTAAAGCAGCCTGGTCCAACGAAGAGCGCGTTCAAGTAGTGGTCATAGTCAATCGTCCAGCGTCGAGCATGTCAATGCGGTGGTCGTGGTCGATCGTCTCCTCCAGTGACCTTTGCAGTTCCTTATGAAGATCGCGGATCGTCCTCAAGCGCCAACAAAGAACCGATGGCGCCTCTTGATATCCACACGTCTAGGGAAGGAACAACCGTACACCGGTGTGCTAGCACCAAGTCGCACAGCAGAGCTCTCAAGAATATGGCGGCTAGAGTTTCGGTGGAACTCAACTCACGACTTTCGTGTGTCTCGTCTGTTATGTTCACCCGTTTTTCCTACAGCCTCATGCATCTCCTTATATAGTGCTCGTGACGGATCCTATCCGAACACGTTTGACGAATCGTATCCGTACTGGTTTGTTCCAACCCGTTAAGTGTGTGACCCGTTAGGTTCATGTGTAATCGGTTGTGACTCGGAAACTCTTTTCGATCACGAGTCGTTAGCGGTTCCTAGCAGGACATAACGATTTCTGAATACACACAAATTATATCGGACGAACCTTAATGCAATATGATCTACGACCAGGTCCTATCTCTATATGACCAGTTCGTATTTGGTCATGACCAGTTCGTAACTCCTTACGACCAGGTTTCGACCACTCTGTGATTACGTTCGACCAGTCTACGACCAGCTCGTATCTCCATACGATCAGTTTGTAACTGATCGAACTAAGTGACCTACTCGTGTATTCTCCCTTTGCCTCATGATGTCTGGTTGAACTCCAGGTTTGATGTTGTGTCATCCATGGACTGTTCAATACTTTCTCGATCGAGTGTCGGATAACTTCACATGGTCGAACACTTCGACCACTAGTGGCATGGCCATGCAGTTTCTTTATCCGACCACAACGAGGGGCCCAGAGACATCTCTCCTGTTATGTTAGGAGGGGAAAATCTCATATCCGACCAGTCATATTCCTCCGCATGTTTCATAGCAT
This sequence comes from Phyllostachys edulis, assembly GCA_036346405.1. Taxonomy (NCBI): domain Eukaryota; kingdom Viridiplantae; phylum Streptophyta; class Magnoliopsida; order Poales; family Poaceae; genus Phyllostachys; species Phyllostachys edulis. Next base: position 3,783,633 of record CM070557.1, on the reverse strand, counting down.
ACCCGAAAGCTACCTTTATAACTACCCAGTTACGAGTAGCGATTGGTAACCCCTAAGAGTGCTATTACACATGTAGGAAACCATGCTGATCTCAGGTCTAAGGATTATACATCATCATTGCTTGAGACCAACTAATGACACATAGAATCATAACAATCTCAATAGTGTCTCAAGGTGGGTCAATCCAACCCCATGTTCTCTAACATGTGTTCACATTATTGATTCGATATCCCTATATATATGACTGGTGAAACATGGTCATCAATCAATACATGTGATGGTCGATAGAGTCAATAGTGTTCCGACCATTGACAACCGACCAGGGATTCATTTTGAACGACATCATATAAGTTAAGAGTTTCACCAACAAGTCACATACTTGTTAATCTTCATAACCAATGATTCATTCATGGAACAGGATAACACATTATCCAATATTATGAACATAATGAAATATAATTATCTCTATGATTGCCTCTAGGGCATATTTCCAACAGTCTCCCACTTGCACTAGAGTCAATCATTTAGGTATCTAATACTGATAGCTCTTGTGTGAGCCTCATGCTTGGGCTGTGTGAGAGGCTTTGTCAACGGATCAGCAACATTTAAATCCGTATGAACTTTGCATATGTTAACATCTCCTCTATTCACTAACTCACGAATAAGATGATAACGCTTGAGTATATGTTTGGACTTCTGATGGGATCTAGGCTCCTTTGCCTAAGCAATGGCTCCATTGTTGTCACAATAGAGATCCATCGGGCTTGAGGCACTCGGAACCACACCCAACTCAGCAAGGAACTTCCTTATCCAAACACCTTCTTTTGCAGCTTCAGAAGCCGCAATGTACTCGGCCTCCGTCGTAGAATCAGTAACCGTCTCTTGCTTGGAACTTTTCCAGCTCACTCCTCTCCATTCGAAATGAATACAAAACCAGATTGTGAACGATAATCATCTTTGTTGGTTTGAAAGCTTGCATCGGTGTAACCATTTACAACGAGCTCTTCATCATGGCCATAAACTAGGAATGCATCCTTAGTCCTTCTCAAGTACTTAAGGATGTTTTTCACAGTTGTCCAGTGACCTTCACCGGGATCAGCTTGGTATCTGCTCATAACACTTAGAGAATATGATACATCTGGTCGTGTACATAGCATAGCATACATGATAGATCCAACAGCCGAAGCATATGGAATTCTACTCATTTTGTCTTGCTCATTAGTGGGCATATTTCCAACAAAAGTTTCATACAATATGAAATTTACAGACATGCATACACACATTCATTGCATCTCGACGATGTTTACTGAACTAATGTTCGCATGATCACGCCGTTTACGGTCTGCAGGCGTGGCCTGAGTCGGCTGCATAGGGGATGGTGCACCAACCAAGTCCTTGAGGACCATCTCGTCGAGAAACCTAGCATCGACGTCCTCCTCGTCCTCACCGTGTCCTCGTCTGCACCACCCTCCTTCTCGTCCTCGCCAGCCTCATTGTCGTCCTCCGGGTCCTCGTCGCCTGCGGCCGATCAAATGTCGCCTTTCCCGATGTTGTAGCATGCGAGGAGCCACTACGTGCCGGGGCAGGTTGCACGACTTCTCCTGCCGCCGCCACACAGATCATCTTTGCGGCCATTCATCGGCATCGACGGTGAACCAACTACAAGGTTAACTAACAAAAAGGTAGTGAAGTTTAATACAATAAAATAAATAACAAGAGAGAACATGTTAATTTAATGTAGTGTGTGTTACCTCAACAAAGTCCCTGAAGCGTTGGAAGCACCCCTCTGAACCCTCTTATAGCATGAGAACCGCCTCGACCTCGTTGGTTATGCGAGCGAGGTGCCTTCCCTGGGAACGGGTCAACATAGTAAATTAGTTTGCGTATAGTGACATTGCTAATTAGTGGTGGGATAGAATGTACTCACATAGTAAGCGTTGATGGGGGCCCTCTCTGGCTGAGTGCCCGTCCGTATGAACTTGTCGTAATCATCCACGATATCCTCATCGGACGAGTCACCCTCCCCTATATCCGCATAGGTCATCACCGGTCGAAGCTGTAGATGCGCGGCGTTGTGTAGCCACTCTAGGTATCTCACGAAGTCATGCCTCTGATGGATCTGGGGCACGTTCCTCGACCAATTTGTCTGGTCCACCCACTCCAACACGTAGGCACGGTGATATGCGGACCAGTCGGTGTGTCAGTAGCTTCGCCTTCGGTTCATCCTACAATGGGGACAATCTAACTGTTAGCACGAAAAGCGCTACCGAATCTGCACATACACGGCGATAGGTATCCTTACCCATGAAGGTTTATGTCTGTCGAGAATACCACTAGTGGACATGCCTGAAACTTCCCGAACTGCCTCATCACCCGATGGGGCAAGTAGTACTCCACCGCATGGAAGTAGATCAGCGGTGAGAGGGTCAGCCACGAAGCCTCGTCCCGCTCGCACATCGGGTTTAGCTCAATTTGGAGGACCTCGTCGTGGATATATGGTAGCCACGTGACCTACACCAGATGTATACGATAGTAGTGATGGAATCATAGTTTGAACAGGTGAATGCAGCAAGCAAAGTAACTTATCAAACAGTACCTGGTCCTGTGTGATGACATCGAGCTCGTTTGTATATGTGAGGTACCGCGACCTCAGACGCCCAGTAGGTGCCACGATGGAGCTCCAGAGGTAGGCTACCGTCGATCCCGACACAGAGTCTTCAAGGGGCCATGGCCATGCCTACATGGAAATATATATCAGTCGTATTTTTTTATGGAACGAGATATGTATGATTAATTAAAAAAATCCATACCTGCAAGGTAGCATGAGTGGGCCGACCCACAGGAAAATGCTCCCACATCCAGACCTGCAGGAGGTATGCGCAGCCACCCAAGTTGTCGTCCGTACTCCGTGATCGGCACGCATCGCACAAATGCTGGTAGAGACACGCTAGTGTAGTAGAACCCCAATTGTAGGTCCCTGCCGTCATCGTGGCTAACTTTGAGAATTTTTCCACAATGAACGTGTTACAAAGGTAACTTACGCCACGCACGCGACAGGCGGTGATGACGTGAGAGCATGGGACATGTCACAACGTCAGGACCATGCAAGTAAAGTCTCCCGCTATCAGTTTGACTCTATGGTTTCGCCCATCATAACGCTCGCCCCCAATCGATGTGCCTCCGGCTGCCCTGACGGCATATATATGTAAAGTGGGATCGTATTCCTCCGCTTCTTGATTGCATGACTCTACCTCCACGATAGCAAGGTGCCTGGCAGCAGCTACACCCCAACGGCGGTCGGCGTTGTACGCATCCCTTGCACTAGTCCACCGATTCACAAAGTATAAGTTGGTCTTACGAAATGAATACTCCAAGATAGCCGATACTGGCATAGCACAAATGCCCTTAATAACATTGTTGAACACTTCCGAGATGTTCATTGTCATCATACCATATCGACAGCCACCTTCAACGTATGCATGTGCCCACTTCGACTTCTGCTGCAAGACCTCGTCCAACCACTTATTACCCCATTCGTTGGTCAGTCCCCTAAGCTCTGTCACCTTGACCTCGAAGTCCCTCTTCTCCAAACATCCTCACAACAGCTTGAACTTTTTTGTGAGATCTTCCCTACTGCATTGCTTAAAAAATTAGCAGCTAGGTGACGCATGCACCACCTATGCTGCACATCGGGGTGTCCGTCAAGTCTGCTCCTCACAGCGTTCAGAATCCCGCGGTGCCTGTCTGAGACGATGCAAACAACCCGTCCATGCCAAACGAGGCGTAGACGAACTATATCCATGAACCATTCCCAGCTCACATTGTTCGCACCCTCTGTCAGTGCGAATGCTAATGGAATCAGCTGGTCCTCCGTATCAATACCAATGGCAAGCATCAAGGCATCATAGTACTTACCGGTTAGGAACGTGGCGTGGCATCAACTGATATGACAGGCTTGCAATGCTTGAAGGCCTCTTTGTATTGCCCAAATGACCAGTACACCTGCTTGAGAACATATTTCATAACCCCTCCATCGGGTTCTGTTCGGTTCCCGTGGAAAGGATAAAACTCCATGCCTAGATTCTTGGCCTGCATAGCGGTTATAATTCGAGGAAGCAACCCGTAAGCCTCCTTCCAGTCACCCCACAGTAACTGCATCGCTCTCTGCTTGGCTCTCCATGCTTTCTTGTACTTCACGCGGTACTTAATGAACCCAAATATAACCTCAATGAGGGTGGCGACGGTCACATCAGGATCGACAAATCCCGGTAATGCATCTTGTAATGAAATTAGCGGTCGCCTGAAGGAGCTTCCCTGACACTCTAGCAGTCCCACAAAAGTGAGACCGTTTCATGTTCACTATTTTCCATTGCTTGTCCCTAGTTTTGCGCCCCTATACCTTCCATCCGCACCCCCTTTCGCACCTCATGGTGCACCTCTTGTTCGCATCGTAGTGTGTCACTACGAACAGACGATGGTGCCGTATTGAGTATTCTTGTAGCCAAACCTTCATATCATCCATGCTTAGAAACAACATGTTCTTACGTATTAGGTCATTATCCAGGTCAGCAATGTCATTCCCGCTCTTCAACCCATTAGCACAAACCGCTTTATCAGCCATTCTGACATCATCGAATGCGTGCACCGATGGGACCTCACCCAAAACATTGCAAAGAACCCGCCCTTCCTCAGAGGAGAAAAGCGGTGCGGGAACCTCGTTTTCGGTCGAGCTCCATCCTTCGTCAGACTCTACTTCACGGGTTGTTCTATCTCAGAACACCTCCTCCTCAAGCTCATTATTCATTACAGCGCCATTGAAACCAGTCACGGGGTAACTAACATGTTGCGGGGTAGGAACAGGCACATGTGACAGATCCACCAATAGGGGGCATTGTTGTAGACACTGACGCCAACGAACTCTTCCGAAGGTGGCCCCTCCATTGGGGGGCCTTGCGAAAGATGGATACTGGATTCAAGTTCCATCATGTTGCTATTCACCACATCCAAATTGTTTGGCAAATCCTCTACAACGATTCTCCTCTCCACCGCCACTTCCAACGACCGGACCTGAGAAGCGAGCACAAGATCCTTGTACGTGTTCCAATCATCGTCGGACAAGATTGGCACCAAACAGACGTGCACCTTAGAACCCACACCAGCATCATATGGCCCCTGCAGTCCGATAACAACCCTGGGCTCATCCCATCCAAAGGTCGACTTAATCCTAGTCAGAAGAGTTCGAAAGTTTGGTGATTCGCGAAATAAAAGAACGGTCGCTTCCATGCCACCAAAGTCGACATCACTACCCGTTTGCCTAATCGGCCCACTGATAAATACACGTATAACTTTATCCATCTACATCCAACAAAATATTGCAAAGTCAATACAGTATGGCATATGTACGAAATATCACAAACAACATTGTATATAACAAAAGTTGTGTTTCAGTTGACATATGCTAGCAGTTTGAAGATACAAACGTATGGTTAATTACAACTTTGTTGTAGTTTTGTACTGTGACAGTACTATGTTGTAGTTACAATAACAAACATGATGGTTTATAGTCAACATGAAACAATTTGTCTAGTTAAATGAAGTTTTCGGGTTGTTTAACAATGATTGAGAAAGAGATACTCCATTGTCAATTTTGAATAGGGGGCGATTGTGTTCTGTAACTCTCATATTTCTCTAGCAAAGACTAACTGTTTATTGAGGTGTGTTAGGCCATACACAGTGGACGAATAACACCAAGAAACAATCAGAGGCAAAAAGATCCAAATCCTACACTACTTGAGTCTCTCATGCTCAGTCACGCTCGAGATCCTGTTCTCGAGATCGCTCAAACCACGTGTTTGGGACCGCTCAGAGCTTGCCTCTGAGTGCGATCTAAACTACCCTGGATCCAAGTGCCTAAGTACACTCAAGATCCCGTTCTCGAGACCGCTCAAACCACATGTTTGGGACCACTCAGGGCTCATTCCTGAGTACGCCTAGGACTTCGCTCCTGGGTACGCCAGAGCTCCACGCTCGGAGTGCCACGAACCACTCGTTCGGAAAATTTAGTATTCAGAAATGAGGTAAGTCACATTTTTACGCCTTCAGGCTATACTTTATTTCTTTTTTTTTGTAACATGCCATTACTATATTTTTAATGGCCAATTAGTAACATGTTAACCAATAGTTCATCTCGATAGGTTACATACATGGACATGTTGATGGATCACTATTATCATTTGCAAATTGAAAGGTTACAAAGAGAAGCTGATCGACATTAGAGAAAAAAAATTCTTCGCAACCTAATAGCAAGAAAGCTCTCAGGAGATACAACTTCTGCATTGAAAGCTAGGTGACAGTCTCATTCGAAGTGGCCATACCTAACAGTGAGTGACGATGACACAGGTTACATGGTTAGCTTCCTTATGCTATCTTGTTATGGTCTGACATACTGTTCATCATATCTTATTTTCTATGTCATTTTTTTGTTTTGCGTATTCAAAAATGAGGTAAGTCACATTTTTACGCCTTCAGGCTATACTTTATTTCTTTTTTTTTTTGTAACATGCCATTACTATATTTTTAATGGCCAATTAGTAACATGTTAACCAATAGTTCATCTCGATAGGTTACATACATGGACATGTTGATGGATCACTATTATCATTTGCAAATTGAAAGGTTACAAAGAGAAGCTGATCGACATTAGAGAAAAAAATTCTTCGCAACCTAATAGCAGGAAAGCTCTCAGGAGATACAACTTCTGCATTGAAAGCTAGGTGACAGTCTCATTCGAAGTGGCCATACCTAACAGTGAGTGACGATGACACAGGTTACATGGTTAGCTTCCTTATGCTATCTTGTTATGGTCTGACATACTGTTCATCATATCTTATTTTCTATGTCATTTTTTTGTTTTGCAGTACCATTTGTTTTTCCACTATTATGAAATATTAATGTCACTACATCGATCTCAAATAAATCTTTGAAACACAAACTCGATACATATGTAAGGCCACATGGGTGTATATATATGCACTGCCTTTAGCCACATATATATATATATATATATATATATATATATATATATATATATATATATATATATATATATATATATATATTACTAGTGGCTTCTTTGCAACATTTACACACTGTAAAATTATTCATTTTCGGAATTGCCAATGTGTTTATTTGGGTCAAACAGGCAGTCAATCATTGATAGAAACAATCAGTTTCTACTTTTATTTCAAATATACAAAAACTAAAATAAGTACCATTGCTAATTGTCGAACTGTCAATTACATAACACTATTGCAATATGGCTGCCACAACTCATCAATTAAATACAACAGCCAACTTCATTTGCATTAAACTGATCAGTTCATATCATTGTCCATGCTTAACCTTCTTCAATTGAATTAATTAAACTGTATAGCACTAAAGAGCACAAAAAAAATTACAGATTTCTGTTCTACATTCACCAATTCGAACACATTCACAAATCTGTGCTACAATCACGAAACTATATTATACAATCATACAAGCACACATTCTAGTATAACAAAAACAAACAAATTCACAAAGGTACACCGGTTATTACCTCGATCTAGGAGGGCGGCGTGGGGAGGAGAGCTGGCGGGGGAGAAGCCGGCCGTCAGGGGAAGGACAGGCGGCGGGAGGACGACATCCGGCGGAGGGGCGAGGGCCGGCGACGGGAGGAGGACGTCCGGCAGAGGGAGTAGGGGCCGGTGGTGGGAGGAACGGGAGGGAGGAGGGCCAGCGGTGGGAGGAGATCAGGTGGCGGTAGGACGACGTTTGGCGGCGGGAGGAGGGCTGGCGGCGGGAGGAAGAGGAGGTCAGAGGTCGCACGGGTGATAGGGGCGAGGGGGAGAAATGAAGAGTGACATGAAGAACTACCTGGATCGAAAGCCTTAAGTCGCCACTGTGACGTCACGCACGTTGGTGTGACAAGACAACGCGTTACACCATGAGATATGGCGTGACAGATGCCACGCAAGCCCTCCACGCTGGCACAGCACGCCTACCAGGGCTTGCGTGGCATGTTAGGCCACGCCGATACTGATGGTGTGACAGCACGGTTTTGTCATGCCACGGTAGGTGGTGTGACCAAGGGGTCAGAATTGGAAATAAAGTTCTCGAGAGATTAACTTTAAAATAATATTAAAAAAAGGATTAAATAATAATAAAAAAATCTAGCACATAGTATGATCGTAGTCCTCTGCATGGCCTTGCTTGATCGCCGCAGACACTTCTCCAGCAGCGCGATGGCATCCTTGGTGTCCTTCACACCAGCATCCTTCTTGTAATTCTGTCAGAGAGAAACATCAGTTCGAAATCACCGATTAACTAGTGCACATATATTATTCAAGCTAATATACACCATTCTGAATCATTTACTGCTGCTGTTTTTTTTTGGCGATGAGTACTGGTTAAATAATTATAGATAAGTTTTTTTGCAAGGATTTTGTTGAGAAAAGGTTATTAATTTCTTAAACAAAATCAATGTTCTGAAACCTCTGTGTTGAGTTCGTCCGCGAAGAAGATCCTTTTTTTGTCGTCCAATCTCTTGAATTTGAACCGCGAAGAAGAGAATTTTTTTTTAAGTATATGTGCATGCAGTTTCGTTGCTCGGTAGCGCGGCGCGGGTCAGGTCAATGATGCCTCTGAATTCCACGAACGACTCTCCATCAGCTGAAGACAAACAAATTAAGGACAACGACTCGGTTAGCGGAACCGCGTTGAATTTGAACCGATGGCTTGTGTGGAAGTAACTAGGTGGTCTTCTGAAACTATGGCTTGTGGCAAATTGCATACTGTGTGGGTGAGATCTATGGGGGTACCTGACACCATGAAAAGTTACAATGGTCTCAGTGAGCTAGGATCTATGCTTGTGTGTGGTGTTGGGTGTGGATATGGAGATCCTGAGACAACATGATCTGGTTAGAATTAAAGTTGGTGTGATGGACCCTTAAAAAATTCCTGCAAAAGCATTGTTGTCTACTCCCAAGCTGCTGCTATATAGTATTTATTTTTCTGTTGAATCTGTGGTAGAAATTGGTTGGAATAGGGATGATGGAAAAGGAAAAAGGAATGCTGAGGAGCAGGATAAAGGAAAAAAATGCTGGTGGCGATGATGGTGATATGGATAGATCCAATAAGAAACAGAAGAATGTGGCTCCTTATGATCAGCTACCTTCTGCAGGCAAAGGTGGTTTGGCAAACAAAAGTGGTGATATTGTTGGGTCTGTGAGGAAACAATCTTATGCTAGTGTACCAAATCAAGGCACCATCTTGGGGGCATTTTTGTTACCAAGTTCAAGTAAAACTATGGTGGAGAATAAAAAGAGATCTGAGATTGCAGTTCAAAGCGCCCATGTGATCCTGGAGAATATGGATGTGAAAAAGTTCAGACATCTGATGCTGTGATGACTAATGGGACTTTACAGAATGAAGATGTTAGGGTGCAGGACAGCAATCTAGATCTAAAGCTAAATACTGATAAGGCTACACCTATGGAAGGAGTTCTGGATGAAACCATGAATGAATCTAAGGAAGGAGATAAGGTGCAGGAAGAAGTACAGAAGAATGTGTTGGATAAGGAGGTGGAAGCTAATAAGCAAGTTATTGAAGACAGTACTGACAAGTTGCATTTCTCTGATAGTGATGATTTGGTGTTGGATTCTCAGGAGACTGAAGACTTTCCAAAGAACCTAGGGATTACTTTTCCTAATAGCCAGGAATAAGTGGATCAACCTTATGATGGCAGAGTTACTGGAAAAGATGCAATTGTACCAAGAAGGAGCCCTAGACTCAAAGATCACGATGATGTTCATATTATGGAGAAAGCCAAAGAAGGGGCTAAAATCAAAGATTTGGAGAAAGGAAAAGGTATATCTCCTTTTCCTACTGTTTTGAATTCCTCCAATTCTTCTTTACTTCAAATTGCCACTGCTATTGGGGTTAGTTCGGGATGCTCTTTGGCGGCTGTTAATGAAAATTTGGATTTAGTTAAAAGGCTGGAACAAGCTATGGTCAACTTGTTTCTGGAGGCTTAGAATAATAAAAACACTGATATTGTGGAAGATAAAATAGATCAGGCTGTTCCTGATACTATTGTTCTTCAGGAATTATTAGATGATGATAGTTCTGATAATGACCTAGATGAATCTTGTCTAGCTCAGTTCCAGCTTGTAGGTAGAAAGAAAAAGAAGGGAGACTCACCAGATTGTTTCTGTGTGAAGCCTGCTCTTAGCAGAAGGAGAAAATGTTTTTCTGTTAAGAAATAACTATGAAAGGTGTCATATGGAATTGTAGAGGTCTGGGACAACATGAAAAGAGGAGATTTCTAAGAGAAATACTCCTGGATCAGAGGGTAGATTTCATTGGGCTGCAAGAGACCATGAAATCCGTTTTCCCTCCTCAATGGCTTGATGGTATTAGTGGTGGAAAAAATTTCCTTTGGAAATGGTCCCCTGCTCAAGGGAGATTTCCTTTGGAAATGGTCCCCTGCTCAAGGGAGATCAGGAGGGATTATTGTGGGTGTTAATATAGATGTATTTGATGTGAAGGATGTACAAATTGGTGTACATTGTGTAAGAGTTCTACTGTGTAATAAAAATGATAAGTTCAAGTGGAACTTGATCATTGTATATGGTGCTGCACATAGTGATGGAAAGGATGGGTTCCTCACTGAGTTAGTGCAATTCTGTAATGCTGATAATAGTCCTCTTATGCTTGGTGGTGATTTCAATATTATTAGAAAGGAACATGAGAAGAATAAACCTGGGGGTGTGATAGGAGGAGCTTCTTGTTCAATGCTATTATTAATAGCTTTGGACTTAGGGAGCTTGCTTTGAGTGGTAGGAATTTTACTTGGTGCAATGACCATGAGGATCCAACTTATGAAAAGTTGGATAGGATTATGGTCAGTCCATTATGGGAGGAAAATTTTGCTTTAACCACTGTCCAGGCTCTTACTAGATCGTTATCGGATCATGCTCCTTTATTTTTGGACACTCAATCTCATGTTAAAGTTCATGGGAACTTTAAATTTGAGATAAGTTGGTTTCTTAGAGAGGAGTTATATGAAATTGTTACACAAGCCTGGTCAATGCCTGTGGATGGTTTATCCAGCATTGAGGCTTGGCAAGTTAAATTGAGAATTCTTAGACAGAAATTGAAGGGTTGGAATATGAATATAGAAGGGGCCTATAAGAGGGCTAAACAAGAACTTTTGGAACAAATTGACACTCTTGATAAAGAATGTGAGATGAATGGGCTTTCTGCTAGTAATAGGGCATTGAAAAGGCTTCTAGAAAGGTAATTGGGTCAAATATTGAAAGAAGAAGAAATAAAATGGTTTCAGAGATCTAGGGAGAAAGAGCTGTTGCAGGGTGATAGTAATACTAAGTATTATCATGCTAAAGCTAATGACAGGAGAAGGAGGAATACTATTTGCTCTTTACAAAGTGATAATGGGATCATAGAGTTTATTCAAAAAAAAAAGGGATCATAGAGGGGGATTTGAACCTTATGAACCATATCACTGAGTATTATAAGGATCTCTTTGGAAAACTAGAAGTCTCTGACATACAACTGCTTATCCAGAATGCTCCCCAGATGAATGAGCAGGATGTGGAGTTCCTGACTCAACCTTTTAGCATGGAGGAGTTAAGGGAGGCAATTTTTCAAATGGAACATAATAAGGCTCCTTGCCCTGATGGTTTCTCAATAGAGTTTTATCAAAGATTCTGGGATTTGATTAAGTTTGACCTGAAAAAAATGTTAGATGAGTTTCACCAAAATTCTTTCTCAATTCATAGGCTTAACTATGGTGTTATTTCCTTGCTTCCCAAATGTAAAGATGCTGATAGGATTCAGAAGTTTAGACCTGTTTATGTAAACAATGTAAGTATGAAAATTTTCACAAAAACTTTGACTCATAGATTAACAAATGTTGATGATGTGGTCATTAGTAGAAATGAAACTCCCTTTTTAAAGGGCAGATATATTATGGAGGCTGTATTAGTGCTTCATGAAACTTTCACTACCAAAATCTGTTACTTTTCCGAGTGCCCGAAACACTCAAGAAAGTCCCAAAAACACTCGAAAAATTAGTTCCCGAAGGTCAGCCGTCAGGAAAACCCACTCGGGATAGTTTAGTCGGGTAAAAACTAGTTTCCTGAGTGTTACACTCGGGAGACACATGTAACACCCTGGCTATTCTGAAGCCAAGATGTCACCTAAATAGTCTAACACACAACCATCATGCAGAATACTCAGAACACTATCTCAACTAATGACATAAAGAGATCAACATTCGAAAGAACCTTGTCATGAATAAAGTCCGAATCTAATCAATATAAATATCGAAGGAAATCAAGGATCACAAGTACTACTGAATCAACCATGACATAGTAATAGGTATCATTCACCATCTCAATTTATTTATTACAGTTCATCATTAACAAATGAAAAATAGAACTAAAACGTAATCCTGGACTTGATTAAGGTGAAATGAATGAGTAGTGCGTGTCTACTCCCTCCCAATGGAGCCAACCTCAATGATCACCTAAAATAAATAAACAACGCAAGAGTGAGTCCGAGACTCAGCAAGTACAGTAAATAAATGGTACATACAACAACCATGATTATGACAACTTCATTGAAAAATATGAATAAATTACAGAACGAATATTTGAATGAATGGAATGAATGAATTGGATGAAATGAAGGGACTACACACATGCATATACCGATATAGCTAGTGACACACCCGTCGGTGTTCACCTAAGTCCGCATTTAACAAAATGCGGGGATCCAAGTCCCGTATGAAGAACGTTTCATACGGGTGTCCCAAACTGCCCATGTTGGAATGGTGGGTCTTACGTGCCCATACTGGAATTGATGGGTCTTTTTAATCCACTCCCGTGGATGAAACATGAATAATGGATGCATGGAATGAAATATGAATATTGAAAAGACATGCTCTCTAATCATGGAGATAATACATATGGAAGAAACATGAACATTAAATATTAACATGGATCATAGAAACACAATACCAACATCAGGATACCAACATCAGGCATTCAACATTTTCTAATTATAAGAACATCAAAGTACTTGCCTTCCGCGATGCGACGCGTTAGTAGGCAATGGCGGTGCTCCTAATCCTGAAGCCTCTCCGCCTACACAATATATACTCGAAATAAGAACAACATATAACAGGACGCTTCCAATAACATTCTACAACGCCTTCCCGACAACCCACAATTAACTAATTAGATCTAATATGAAAACAGACGACACGATCATGGAACTGATTCTGGACAGCAGCACGGAATCACTCATATCTAACGATCTGGGACTCGGAACGAGGTGAGCCCAAATCCTATGGAAACTTAACGAACAAATATACGAAAACCTAGTTGGGCAGATAACCCAAATAGGCCAAAGAAATATACTAACAGGCAGCTGAACAAGAAAGACAGATTCTGTCCCGATGAAACGTACAGCAGTAAAGAAAATAACACAACTATTGATCTACAACTCCGATTAAGGCATTCTTTAACATTCTGGAAAGTTTATGAAATTTTATAAAATATTCTAGTTGGGTGGGAACCCTGAATTTGCCTCTAACATAAACATATTTCAAAAGACAAATCAACAGATTAATCTCGTCAGAATTTTGGACAGCAAGATTGAAACTAACATAACTTTTGATCCGTATGTCGGCATTAGGTGATCTTGGTGGCTATGGAAAGCTAAGACAATAAACTACAATTATCATAATAGGTAGGAATCCTGATTCGGACTTTAACAATATTCAACTTGCTACACAAAGTGACTGCTGAGAATTAATCGATGTTCTGGACAGTGGTACACAAATGGCCGTATCTTTCAAACCACAACTCGGATTCAGGTGAACTGAAAGGCTATGGAAACCTGACAAAATGATCTACAACTCTCTAAGATATCAAAAATCCTAATTCGGCCTTGATCTAGACGAATATCAACGTACAACAGAGAGCAGCAATCTGTTTCTAAATACAGCACTAACGACGAATCAATAAACGACATCTACCAAGAACGAATTGAACTAAAACAGCGGGGAAGATTGAACAACTACCCTCGAAGACCCGTGAAGCTCTGAGATCCTTGCGCAGATCACCTCTCCCCCACTTTCCCTTGTTCTTCTTCTTTGGATGACGGCACCCCGGGCTCTCCCTCCTTGATTCGGCCGGCAGCAACAATGGGGGTGGAGGCTGCCCAAGGGGAGGATGGAGATGACCGGCTTGGTGAGGGGATGAAGGTGGAGGCGCAAGGGAGGAAGGGAATGGATGGCGGCCAGGAGAGGGAGAAGTGGGAAGGGTGGAGGCGCAAGGGTGGAGGCGCAAGGGTGGAGGGGCGGTTAGGGTTAGGGATGCCTCCCCCCCTCTTGGGCCACTTAAGGCCGACCCACTAGGGCTCTACTGCAATGGGCCAAAAGCCCCAGGTCCAAAAATCCCCCCAAAATTCTGAATTTTAACTTAAATCCCTCTCTAAACTTTAATGCATTCGAAATTGAATAAATTTTCCTCTCCCGAATGATATTCTCTCTAATTGAAATTCGGGGTATTACAACACAAATTTGCCATGTGTTCAGATGTACACTCGGGAAACACTCAACACTCGAGAAAATAAGTGTCACAACGGGTTTAGCTACCGTAACGGAATACTTTTACCGAGTGTTGATGTAACATCCCAAATGTATAAATGGGTGTGTGTTTCAAATGTAAGAAAATGTGTAAAAATTAAAACTTTTTCTCACATCTTGAAACGCTTGAACTCTTCTATAATTCTTGTCAAGGATGGTAGAGTTCAAAAACCTAAACCTCCTATTGACTAAAGTCAAACCCTTATTCCACTTTGTCACAAATCTTGTGCCAACATTTGGAAATGTTTTCCCTTGGTTCTAGAGAAGATGTGTGACCCCTCTGAAAAATGTCATAAGTTTTAAAACTTGCTTGATAATTTTTGGAGATAAGTCAAACCCTAGAATAGCCTTGATGAATTTTTGGAGAAAAATGCATTGCACAAAAACCTCTGGAAATTTTATGAAAGGTTAATCCTGGAGTGAGGAAGCTCCAGTTAAAATTTCGGAAGTTTTGGAGTTAGTTTGCTACCTCTAAAAATTCCTCCAACCTCAGCCTTCAAATTTGAATTTCAAATCTGGCACTGTTCCTCGGGTCCGAACCACTTTCCAAGTGGGTCGAACCCAACCCTCTTTCCCAGCTCACCGCGAGCTCCTCCTCTCTCGCGAGGTCGTAGCCGTTGGATTCAGATCCAACAGCCACGACCTCCGCCTCAACCAACCTTGGCCCAGCTCAGCCCAGTCCTTCCCCGTGCGAGGTTGTGTCCGTTGGATCCCAGATCAATAGCCACGACCTCCCCTCTCTGTCGTGCACATCAGACCTCCCACCTCATCGAGGTTGTGTGCTGTTGGATCACATCCAACCACCACGACCTCCCCTCTCTTTGCGTCGCCGTCAGATCAAGATCAAGATCACGGCCACGACCTCCTCAGCGTCGTGCGCAGCAGCCACGACCTCCCTTCACTGTTGTGTGCCCTTGGATGTGAATCCAATGGCCATGACCTCCCTTCAAAGTTGCGTGCCCTTGGATCGCAATCCAACGGTCGTGACCTCCCATCGCATCGTGCGCACCAGCCAGACCTCCCACCTCGGTTCGTAGCCGTTGGATTAAAATCCAACAGCCACGACCTCTCTACCTCTTTTCCGCGTCGTGCGCAACCGCCACGACCTCCTACCTCTATTTGTAGCCGTTGGATTGAGATCCAACCGCCACGACCTCCTCTCGCTGTTGTGCGCCGTTGGATTGAAATCCAACAGCCACGACCTCCCTTTGTGTCGTGTGCAAAGCCCACGACCTCCCACCTCTGTGGTGTGCCATTGGATCAAAATCCAACAGCCATGACCTCCCTTTCTGTTGTACGCCCTTGGATGTAAATCTAATGGCCACGACCTCCACTTGCGCCATGCGCAATGGCCATGATCCCCCTCCTCTGTTCAGCGCCTTTGGATGTAAATCTAGCGGTCCTGACCTCCCATCGTTGTTGTGCGTCGTTGGATTAAGATCCAACAGCTACGACCTCCCATCCCTTGTCTGTGTCACGCGCATCAGTTAAGTCCTCCCCATCGGTTTCGCGCCCTTGGATCGCAATCCAACGGCCAGGACCTCCTATCCCCTTACCGCGCGCGACCTCCCCCTTTTCCTTTCGCAATTGTGCGACGGAGATCCCACGGCTGCGACCTCCCCGTTTCTTTGCGCCACCGTGCGATGCAGATCCGGTGGTCAAGACCTCCCCCGTGCCTTTCCAGATCGCACCGTTGCGGATCTAAAGCTCACAACCTCCCTCTTCGCTGATCCAACGGTGGTGGTGAGGTCCTGTTCTTCTCCTTCCTCGGGCGCGCGCGTGCGCCATGGCAAAGGAGGAGGGCAGTGACCTGTCGCGTCCCAACAGCTCTTTGCCTGCAAGCATTTAATGCGTGTCAGCCTTTCCGCCCCCTAGGTCTTGCTCAGACCTGCCCCCATCACCTCCACGTCCCTATCCAAGCCATGGACCGAGCCATGGGCTAAGCTCACTGTGGAGCTTAACCCTAGCTCATGACCCCTGCCCTCCCCCCCGAGCTATAAGACCTCCCCCTTGTCCTCCTTGGCACTCTTTAAACACCACCATTGAGCTCTGGCTTGCACCCACTGTGCTTGGCTGAGCTCCCTTCTGAGACCTCCACAACCGCCATTGTTGAGCTTGGAGCTCCTCGGTGGCACAGGGTCCCCGTGGCTTTCCTCTCCATTTCTTTACTTCAATTTGAGCACCTCCCCTCTGTGGTCAAAACCCCTAACCTATTTTGGTTGGGACATTTGCAGAGGCGGCCTGATTGGAGGACTTCCCCTTTTCGGCCGTGGAGCACATCTTCTTCACCATCGCCGGTCCTCTTCTCCCCTGACCTCCTCAACTCCTCCACGACCTCCAGGTAACCTCCTGGTAGTCCTTTAAAGCTGGGCACCCGCTTGTATGATTGTTGCGGAGCTTTTCTTCATATTATGCTTTCGGCCGTTTTGGTCACCACCGTGCTCCTCCGGCTCGCAGCCGTTCTGGGCCGTCACCGTCGGTGTGAGTGGCACCCTCTGGTGCGCACGGCTATTGTGGACTCGTCGGTGCCCTCCGTGTGCGCCGCTGTGGCCTATCTTGCCGGCGACAAGCCGTGGAACACCCTCGGTTTTTGTCGGACGCGAGCTGAGCCGTGCCATTGTCGTATTTGGACACATTTATTGCCAAATCCTCATGTTAATCGCGCTAATCATGGGTTGAATCGTTGTCGGAGCACGCGTGTGCTGCGTGCGTGGTCGTGAGCCGTCCATCTCGCGATCAACGGCCACAACCTCCGCCCCCGTTCACGCGCGCGAGATCCAAACGCGCCGCGCACGAGCGCGCGATGCCGTAGGTCGTGAGCCGTTGGATCCAGGATCCACGGCCCACGTTCGTCGATCCTACGGGTGCATACGCGTTTTCACCGGGAGGTATTGGGCCGTCCGATTGAGAATCAACGGCTCATGTCCTCCCACGCCATTTTGGTTTTTAGAATTTCCCGATGGAGTTAGTTGCAAACTGAAAAAGGTAATGAACTTCAAAAATGCATAACTATTTCATTTTAAATCCAAATGAGTTGATTCAAATTTTGGTGGCTCTGGTTTGAACTAAAATTTAATCTAAAAATAGTTGTAAGTTTAGTTCGGCTCCAGAACATGGGTTTGCAAATTGGTTTAGAAATTAACTTTAAATATTGCTCTAAAAATTGCAATTAACTTGTAAAATGCATAAGTAATTCTCTATAGCTCATTTTTGAGTGAATCCAACTTTGTTGGCTTCCTCTATTAGTGCACTAAATGGTAGAATAGGATTTAGGCATGTCACTATTTTCAAAAGTATTGTGGGTGCATGTTCCTTGTGCTCTTTGGCATGTCTTTGAAAAATCATAAAACATGCATCAAAGCTCCAAATGAGGTGAACTCAATTGTGTTATTCATCTCATGAGGTGCTTGACTTAACATAAAAATCCCAGGTGCAGCAAATCTTTGGAAAATTGTGCTAAAGAATTTATTTCGGATGAACAGTAACTGATTTGAATTTTTCCAGCAATTTCCAGGCTGAGCAGAATTGTTTTGGCCATATCTTTTGCATTGAGAATCCAAATTGATTGGTTCTTATTGCTAAATTCTTTAAAAATCTTGCTCTTACTGCTGTAAAAATTTCAGTGCATTTGGAGAAAGTTTGCTGTGGTGTATTCTTGGTTTTCGTCGTTCTTATCGATTCTTTTCATCTTTTCGATTAGGTGTCGACGAGTGTGTTGATCCCGTGAGCGATACTCTGCAGCAAACTGAGCATACCCAGCAAGGCAATCAGTTTGATCATATCCCTTATGTCCCATTACTTTAAAAGTATAATATGTTGTTTAACTTGTATGTATGCATTGCTATTTTGTTGTTAAATGATATCGTTTAGTGATCCTATAGATGCATATCTTGTAGGTAAATGTTCATTCTCTACTACTAAGCCTAGGATTATCTTGCTGTGATGTAGAGTTCGATGGATGGACTCTTATCACTTAGTAGTTTGCGTTGATGATGCTTAGAAATGCTTAGATAACGGTAGAAACGGGTGGTTGTCGACATTATGTTGATGACCTTAATCACACAAAAATTATTATTCCATTATGTCCATCTCTTGTGCTTTGATAATTTGTAAAGTCAAAACAAAACAAAAAAAATGAAAACTATTTGGACTTGGGCACAATGGATGATGGTGTGATTGTTGGTTTGTGGAATTGTGCCTAAGTCAACAAGGACCGAACATCTTGTTACACTAAACCAAGAATTTTTGCGTGCTAACCACACGAGAGGGATATGGGACCTCTCTTGGCTAAGTACTTTGGCGGATGTTAGCTTCGAGTTGCATGGTGGGCTATTGGGTGAGTAGTAGTGGGTTACCTACTGCAAGGAGCACCACCCGTATAAGGGGGTGAGCATCTTTGATGACTCCGCATCAACGTATGGGGAGGTTGTATCCCCATATGGGTAACTCGTTGTTGACACTCAATATTGGAAAGGTCTCGTTGGACTTAGCTGTGCCGGCACACCAAAGGTAGTGTGCTAATAGCTTGGCGAAAAGGCGGTCTAACGTGTGGGTACATTGGTACACCCCTGCAGGGTTAAAACTATTCGAATTGCCTCATCCTAAGTTATGGACACGCTTGGGGAAGTCTTTAACCTTTAATTAAAACTTAACATGGGTGGTATGAATGGGTAATTCATGCTATCGTTGTGGTGGCTATTGGGTTAGTCACTTCCAGGATTGTTGTTGTCATCTATCTATTGTTATTACGTTGTTGTCTCGTTGTTATTTGCAAATTAAAAATGAATTACAAAACTGCTTTGAATCTATTTAAATATTGCAAATGAAAACTTGCTTTATGCTAAAATGAGCCTAAAGCCTTCCACTTAAATAAAGCTTGCATGTAGCATATGTATAGGTCTGTTACCTTTACACGTCAGTCTTGCGAGTACATTTTTGTACTCATTTGCTTTGCTTAATAACTTTGTTGCAGAGGAGGTAGAGCCCCAAGGGCCCTACTTTTGTGAGACGTGCGGTGGTTGGGACGACTAGCTTGGCGGTCCGGTCGGTTGCCTTGTGGGCTAAAGGCAAACCATGTGGCCTTCTTTTGTTTATCGCCATCTTATGGCTTTTGCTTCCGCTGTGTTTATCTTTCTTAGTTGTTATTTGGCCGGTCGGCCCCTTTTGTAATAACTCTCTCTATATTATGTATGTCGTTGTTTTTTTTTCTAGTTCGTGCTTTGGTTCTATGTCTTGTTTGGAATTGATGTATGATTTTGTAAAGGGGTGTGTATACTGCATTTATGTGAAGTATACATATCTTGAAGACACGTGTTATTTTGTTTGTGATGCTAGGGTCAATGAATGACTAAGCATTACAAGCCAAATAAATTGGGGTCCTCACAGTTGACACTCGGGAAAGTAGGAAAATTGTCCCGAATGTATATTAACTACACTCGGAAAATTTAGCCACGTGGCGATCCATCATGCATGCAGATTCATAATTCTCCCGAGTGTATGTCAACTAAAGACACTCGGGAATTACCCGAACATAATATGCACCAATTTTAAACCAGGCTCACAGGTAACTCAGCAATCAAACAGACCATACATTCCACAGCAAGAAAAATATCACCAATTAGTCACAAATCATTACATATATATATATATATTCGACAACATTAACATAATGTTCGAGTTCACAATACAACATTCACATATATAGATCGGACATCCACAACATGTTCGAGTTCACAATACAACATTCACATATATAGATAGGACATCCACAACATATTCGAGTTCAAATTTGAAAAGCTAGGCATAAGGCATGATACATATAACAGCGGGAACAATGGTAAAAAAAAGTCTAGCAGGAACAGCGGGGATCTACTTATTACTGGTAACAAATCGAATTGCCTACTGAAATGCAGGTAGCTCATATGAGCCAAAACTTTCCTATATTAAGGGTTCGTAATCACAAATTATATGGTCACACTTGAGCAAAGCCTACAAAAGATAATGGAGATTACATGAGTATGTCAGGGCAGCAATAACTAGAATAACTTATTTATATCAAAAGCAATACAAATCAGTTACCGAGGAATTCAACCAAATAAAATCCACGGTTTGTTAGTGTAATAGTTAGATATACATAATAGTACATGACCCTGAGAGAGAGAGAGAGAGAGAGAGAGAGAGAGAGTTCTAATGAAACTAAGTCAAGAGTATAGCTAACTAACCATTTTCTGACAAAAGTGAAGAGCAAAAGGCACTCTGTTTTTTGAAAATAACATTGTTACTTTTACTTTTGACTCGGCTACATTTTTAGTAGCACCCCATACCAAAGTTTCAACTGAATGGGTAATGAAACGGTGCAGGAAACAACTGGACTATGGCACCTTTTAGGGGATGGTCTTACCATAAAGTTAAGTTCAATACTTATTGCATGTTTGGGCTAAGGACTATCATCATTTGTGCATGGTGCTATTACTTGGAAGAACTAAATTATCTTCACTTCTGAATAACATCTGTGGTTTTGGCGTTCAATCTAGGCAAGGGCAAGTAATCTGTATACGGTCGAATGGTCATGAACTCATGATTAGTAACTCTCACTCTTATTCTGATAGGACTGGTTCTCATTTCATTTGCCATGTCCCTAGTCAAATATTGCTATTACTAATATATCCAAAACAAGTGTGTCAAGAGTTCCTTTTCAAGCCTTCCTCACAGCCAAACAGAGCCAAGTAGTACACAAGTGGATCTTATTACTCAATTTGCCAAAGGATAAAAGATGAACAAATGTACAATGAGAAGGTATACCTTTTATGATATCACTCCATTTATCACCTTTATGGTCCTTTCTATTGCTCTATGCAGCCTGAATGATAAGAACATAATGTGATATGGAAATAGACATAATTCCATTAACACATATATTCATGCTATTTTGTCAAATGCTACTAATGGATGTTTAGGTTGTTATATGTACATACAAAAGATGAAAAATAAAATTGTTTATCTTACAACATAGCAACATAATGTTTAGGCTTTGTAAAAAATAGTAAATGATCTTCAGATGAAGGAATCGTGACAATATATTCTAATGCTTGAAGAATCATTTCCACCTGAAACAAAAAATAAATATAGTAACAAGTAACAGAAGATAAAAACAAAGAAAAACAAAAGGAAAACATAAACCGGAGTAAACTATAATAATGAAAATGAACAATATGTTACGTGATGCACCACTTATGTAATAAAAATATTTATCAACTAACTCATATGCTTTTAAGGATTGGAAACTTGACATATCTGGAAACCCAAAAGGTTAGCTCTTGCACTCCTTAAGATGAATTATTTAAGTCATGACTTGGTAAATAAGGCCATTCATCATAATGAATGTTATATGCTAGTCTACTTTGCCCATGTCAACACAAACTTTGCTTGCATTGCAGAAGTGTACCATCGACAACAACTGAAGAACATCCCAAAGTTCATACTCTTATCTATGAAAAATACAAAGATACGGCATAGGAAAAAGCATCCTGTCACGAAATAACAACAACAACTCCTGTGCATCAATTGCATCACGAGAGATGCCACAGGTCAATCTCATGGCATTGCCTTTGGTTATTCCTTCATTTGGATAGAACATCAACATAATTTCCCCACAACCGGGACTTGGTTTTTGTGCAACCAGGACTCCAGGAGGCTGGACTAGGAAGTAGGAGCATTATAGTGATCACAGATGGGCAAAGTGTCAAGGCAAAATGTTGTCAACTTTTACCTATATTGGAAGAGTAGCAAACTTGCATATTTTCCATAACAATCTACCCAGTTAATGGAAAAATAAGAAATAATTATGAACTAAAGTGTTGCCAAGTAAGCAACTTACAGGTGCCAATGGTATGTGAAAGCATGCCACAACATTTGCTTCTTTCTGGCTTGAACATGGAAGCTGATCCTTGTTTGGCGACCTATGATATCAAACTCTTCTTGCTCTCAGAAATACTGCATGCATAGTTGTATATGAGAACAAAAAAATTCTAGAAAATAAAATATGTAGCTACAAAAAAAAAATGGTTTGGTATGTCAATAGAAAATTGTATTGCTTAGATAGTGAAATGATACACTTGAACATTTGTTGTGTCACATAATACTACTACCACATGTTTCTATTATTTTTTATAATGCTAGATTTATTAAAATGTTGTAAACTTTTCCTACAAATACTACAACATTTTGTTAGAAAGAATGCAACATTTGGTTGCATGTAGACCTTGCACAAGATCACTAACCTTTCACTTGGCAAGGTGAGCTTCCGTTGGCTACACAACATTCCCATGGAAAAGCTCAAAAGCAACATTCTTGAATACCCATCAGCTCCAATCTTGCTCAGGTTTGTTTTCAAGACACCACTCAAGTGCTTCAAGGTCCAAATCTAGGCCGATAGCTGTTTGTCTTGCATCAGTGTGAAGCCACTCAGTACTGCCAATAGGAAAACAATAGATCATAAGCAACACATGATACACTCATGCACCTCACACTAAAGCTAAATAATCTCTTTGTTGTTGAACACCATTGATCAAAGTTCTCCAAAGAGTAGCCATTCGACACTTAACATGACAGACTTCTAAAAACATGTCGTCAAATGCAATATCGGGGCCATCATTTCTTGCTAATGGGACCCTAAAATCCTCAACGATAGACCCACAGCAAGCACACAAGGTGTCTGTGAAAATGATAGACATGAAGTTCATGTAAAGGCTATGCTTAGTGCTTTGACACGAGGAGGGTTGTGCCACAAAAATCCTCCTGTAGATGCGAGAGGGACGCGTCCACCCACGTTACATCGGGAAGAACTTCGCAGTGGTGATGTCCCTTTTTGGCGACTGGACACAAACACATGCCACACATTGGAATTTCGTCGAACAAGTTGTGAGCACGGAGACTAACACGGATCTAAGGTACAACAGAAGCTAGCGACGTTACTTGCACGGAGATTTGGTATAGGTGGAACTTGGAAGGCATGGAACCTATTTGCCACTGGTCCTAATCGCTTGCTTCTGCGTCTCCTTGTTCATTTTTCGCTGATGCTTCTTCATTGGAACCTTCATCGTCAGAGCCCACATCGTCGGAACAAGCAAAAAGGAGAGGAAACCACAGAGCGACCGAGCTGGGCATGGGCGCGGCCTAGGAGGACTCGGTCATGGGCGAACCAGGGCGAGCCGAAGGCAGGAGCAAGCAAGGTAGTCAGAGTCAAGATCCTGAGTTAGATCGATTTGCCTTCGGTAGGATCGAAATCGTAGTATCGAATCGTAGAATCGGCGATTATACAGAATTGTAAAAATACACATATTTAACATTTATACTATAAATATGTATGATTCTTATATGGTTTACCACTTGCATGTTCCTTAAAAGCAGCTACATACTCCAGGAATAAAAATAGCTTATCATTATTAAGCTCAAGCATGCCATAATATAGATATTTGTACTAGCATTACCACACTGATACAATATTTCGCATGCTCCTTGTTTATTTATAGTTTCATTCTCAGAAATTAATATCAACAAATTTTGCTTTAAAACAAAATATCAGCAAAGCTTGGCCTCTAAAAAAAATTACAATTTTTCGACAGTGTGATTTGGATCGACAGGCTATCGTGGGTTCGTAGAATCGTAAGACTCTAAGAGTAGGATCGTGATCCTAACTACCTTGGGAGCATGGACCGGGGAACCGCATGGGGGCGGGCGAATCAGAGGCCTTGAGGGCACAAGCGGGCACCGGCAAGAATGAAGGCCAAGCCACCTGAGAACCTGAGGACGGTGCTGTGAGTCGGCCAGGAGGAGGCTGGGCGCACCGTGGGCAGGCCAGAGGTGGGAGCTGGTGGCGGTGGCGATGAGCCAGTGACGGTGGGGTGGCGCCATGGCAGGGCGTTAGCTCCATAGCTGCTCCTCGAACTCCTCGAGCATGAGCTCCTTGTCCTCCCCGTCTACCGCCATTTCCTGCCTCGGGAACGCCGAACAGGAGCGCAAGCCACCCAGATCGGAGCGCCGCCGGGGAGGAGAGAGGAGGAGGATGACGGTGCCGGAGGAGGAGGAGGTGGGCGGCGTGGGCGTGGGGAGAGGAGGGAAGGTGCCGAGCGCGAGGAGAGGAGAGTCGAGTGCGGGGGGAGCAGGAGGGAGAAGGAGGATTAGGGATCGAGTGGGCGGGATGTAGGGTTAGGAGGAAAAAAAGACACGGCAGAGAAAAAAAAGGCGTGGTGCGTTTTCATTCTCGAGTGTTTTTGTTTTTTTGCACTCGGGAATATATTTTACCCCTATTCAGATCATGCTGATATTCCATTTTTATGTGCCTTTTGTCTTGATTTCTCGAGTATTATGGGATACACTCGGGAAAGTTATTTCTACCGAGTGCTGACTTCTCGTCCCGAGTATTCTATTAAACACTCAGGACCTTACCGAGTGTTTCCGTCCAGACACTCGGGAAACATATAGGCACTCGGGAACTAAGCAGTTTTTAGTAGTGCTTACATGAGATTAACAAGAAAAAACGATCTGCAGTGCTTGTTAAGATAGATTTTGAGAAAGCCTATGATAAAGTCAAGTGGTCTTTTGTCGGGACCCCGGAAAAGCAACTCCGAGAACCTGTAATACCTCGAATATCAAATAGAGAGAACATTATTCGGGAGAGGGAATTTATTCAATTTCGAATTTCCCCTAACAAAGAAAGTATCCAACAGCAATTATGTAATATCCTGTTTAACATTAGAGAATTAATTGAAATGAGAAAGGTATTTAACAGGAATTAAAAAGACAAATTAGATTTTTTTTTTAAGAGGAGAATTAATCTTGGGCTTTCGGCCCACGTTGTTTGGCCCAAGTGGGAAGTTGGTTTAAGAAGGGAGCAACCAAACCCTAAGCACCTTTTACTGTAGCTCGCGGCTACTGTAGCACGCCACCACTGTAGCAAATCCTCCCCTCCCTGTTGCCACGCCTTCCATGTCGCCCCCTTTGCTGCTCCTTGCTGCCGGCCATCGGGAGGAAGGAGAAGAGGGGAGAAAGGGAGGAGATGAGAAGAGATATTCTTTGGGGTATTTGATCAGCATCTTCCTAGGGTTCTACAAGGGTAATGAAGTGCTTTCCCCGCTGTTTGATGAGGATTAATTGCGAATTCGATTAATTGGGTTGGATCGTTTTGCTGCCGGTAGATGTTCAATTCTGTCTAGTATCTTGCGTGGTCAATTTTTGGTTCTTACAAACCGAATTTGAAATTTCCATCTCCTAGAGATATTTAGGTAATGTTTTTAGCTTTCCGTGGCCGCCAAGAATACCTATTTCCAATATACGGATCAAAAGTTATGATCGTTTCATTCCTGCTGTCCAGAATTCTGACGAGATTGATCTGTCGATTTATCTTTTAAGATATGTTTATGTTAAATGAAAATTCAGGGTTTATACCCAACTAGGTTGTTTTATTATTTTTTGTAAACTTTCCAGAATGATAAACAAGACCCTAATTGGATTTGTAGATCAAAAGTTGTGATCTGTTCTTTACTGCTGTCCGTTTCGTCTGGGCAGAATCTGTCTTTTAAGTTCATCTGCCTGTTAGCATTTTATTTTGGCTGAATTGGGTTATCTCTCCAACTAGAATGTTGTAGATATGTTCGTTAAGTTTCTTTAGGAATTGGGTTCACCTCGTTCCGAGTCTCAGATCAATAGTTATGGTTTATTCCGTGCCGCTGTCCAAATTCGTTTCTGTGGTTATGTTGCCTGATTTCAGAATAGGGTAAATGGCTATTTCTTGGGTGTTTAGGAGGGTGTTGTAGAACGTTACTGGTAGTATCCTGTAATATGTTGTTCTTATTTCGAGTACTTACTTGTGTAGGAGGAGAGGCTTCAGGTTTAGGGGCACCGTCATTGCCTACTAACGCGTCGCAACGCAGAAGGCAAGTACTTTGATGTTCTTATGATTAGTGAATGATGAATGCTGATGTTCATATTGTGCTTTTCTGCGATCCATGAGAATATTCAAAGTTTATGTTCCTTTCTTATGCGTTATTTCCATGTGTAGATATGATGTCTTTCATAATTCATATTTCAATACATGCATCCATTTTCATGTTCCTTCCACGGGAGTGGATTATAAGACCCATCAATTCCAGTATGGGCACGTAAGACCCACCATTCCAATGTGGGCAGATTTGGACACCCGTATGAACCGTTCTTCATACGCGATTTGGATCCCCGTATTTTGTTAAATGCGGGCTTAGGTGAACACCGACGGGTGTGTCACTAGCTATACCGGTATAAGTATGTGTGTAGTCCATTCAATTCATTCAATCCATTCATTCGTATATTCATTCGGTGCTATGTTCATATTTGTTCTATGTCCACTTATTCATTGTACTTGCTGAGTCTTGTTCTCATTCTTGCGTTGTTTGTTTATTTTAGGTGATCGTTGATGATGGCTCTATTGGGAGGGAGTAGACACGCACTATTCATTCACTTCACCATATTTCATTTCAATAATAGGACTTGGTTCTATCCTTTATTCGTTAATTGATGAACTGTAATAAGTAAAGTTAGATGTGGTTGATAACCCTCTCTATGTTATGGTTGATTAAGTACTGCTTGTGATCTTCGATCACCGTTTTGATACTTGCTTGAATTCAGACTATACTCATGCCATGGTTCTATTAAATATTGATCTTTTTATGTCATTAGATGATATATTATTCAAATTCTTCCACATTATGGTTGTATGTTAGATTATTTAGGTGACATCTTGGCTTCTGAATAGCCAGGGTGTTACAGTTGGTATTAGAGTGGGCTTTAGGTCCGTGGTAATTAAGTTATTAAAATGACACACTGTGCACAGTAGGTGGGGTTGGGTAATTCATTGTTTCCGCATTTCTATTGTTATGTTTCATTCGTTGAGCAATTGTTGAATTGCTTCTGAACTATCTTTCTTGTTGTTAATCTATGATATGATGTGATATCTTATATCTATGAATTTATTCTATGATCGTCATGAGATGATTCTATATATTCATAACTGAATACATTGGTTGTGCGCGTTGATAACGGATGTTAAGAAGTTGAGGACGTGGTTATCACTCTGGGATTCACCAGGTTACACCACTGTTCGTGGTATGTGGTTAGAGGAGTAGTTACCCCGAGTACCATAGTTTCAGGTGTTGAGCGTGAGTTGCTTTAGAAAATTGTTCTCTTCTATGATTTCTGAATTTGGCAAATTCTTGTTCTATGGTGGTTGATGAATTTCTTTTGGGTTTGTGGTTCAGGGTAGTTGATGAGTTTCAATGGGTCTTTAATGGTTCTCTGAAACAATTATTGTTTTTCGACTGTTGAGTTGCTTTAACTACTGGTGATCTTCGTCAATTGGCAATATTGATATTTCCATGGTTGTTCCTTCTTTCTCATTCGAAAAGGGCGACTCATTTACTCGTTTGATAGTTTGGATAATGAGAGTTTTCCGTTGTAAGTTCATTAACTTGTGAAAGCTTTGGCTTTATGTGTTTCTTTTGGATTACTTCGAGCGTTGAGGTTTAAAGTCTCTCTTTTGCTGAATGAAGGTGTTAGAATTCTTTTGTGATGTCTTAGCATGCTTAAAATGAGAAGTTATAACTAAACGAATAAATTGTTATGATATGAGTTACCAAGTTGGGTTGTTAGCATGGTGCAAATCATTTCTCCTTAACTACCATCCATGAAAGTGAAATTGATTAATTCGAGATGTCCTTGTATTTGATACATGGTGTATGTTAAATAAAAGACTATCCATATCCGTTCAGAACCTATGGATCTTACATAGGTGCCAGATTTACCTATTTCTTGATATGCTAAAATTGTTGAAACCTGTACAAAGGACCAAATAGATGCTAGTGTATCGATTCGTGAAACCTTGTTTATAGAAAATTATGTTAGTGAATCGTTAATCATGTTTTGAAATGATTTCTGAACAAATGTGAAATGTTGAATCTATATTTATAAATGGTTATGTGATTGCAAATGGAATTAGTACCGTATGTACACACATGATTAGTACAATCACCAATTGTTAATGAGCGCTGAAGATGGTGTTGAGCAACACCAACAGTTGAATAGATGAATTTCGTAAGTAGTCTTTGATAGCATGCCTTGTGATATTGTTATTGCTTAGCATAATCTTGATATACTAGATTTGTTTCAACCTTGTGGTTTGTGTTTCCTATGGGAAGTTTTAGGATGGAGTAATAAAGTTTGATGATTCTTGGTACTAGTGATTGTTGTCGTTGTTATTAAATCGTCAGAATGTGAGATTGATGTTAATACTTGTAGTAATTTGGTCGCCCGGTGACATCGCTTAAAGGAGAATATTTCAAGGTTAGCTTTCATGATATTTTGGAGCTCATGAATCATCTGGTAGCTGAAATTATTTTGAATAAATTGAGGTATTGGATTGACCTGTTGCTTCTTAGGAGGTTGGTGTGATTTAGTCTTAAAAGTTCTTTGGTTTGAGTTCGCAAAGTGAGGTTGCAATCAAAGAAAACTTTTTGTTGATTTTTTTTTCAAGAGGAAATTAATCCGTTTGCTTTTTGTGAAATCCCGTAAATGATAAAGTTTCGAGTTTGTGGCTGGGATCATTTGCATCTCACGTTTCATGTGTAGTTGAGCTGTTCCGAGCAAATAGGACGTGTTGAAGAATTTTATTGGTTCTTAATTAGTTCTTGTGGTTTGGACTAAAGACCTTATCTTGTTTGTTGCGGTAAATTGTTGTTAGTCAAAGGATTAATTTCATTGTTAAAGGAAAGAGTGCAGTAGGAGTATTTGAGAATTTGAGTCCAGTTTTGTAACTTGTGGTTATTTGAATTGTTTCTAGACTTTCTGCTCTTTCCGCTCAAGAGATGTCGAGTTTCAATCGCAATGTTTTTTTCTTATTGGCTGTTATTTGCTACTCCTTTTTGAGGGATGTGTGCCCTCAACTATGCCCTCAACTTTCCTTTTTCCAAGATCCTCGTTACCAGATTAATTCTTTTGGTTTTGTGCTCGCGGTGAGGAGCAACGTTTTCCTGTGTGACGAAATTTGTCCTTGTTCGCCTCTTTCTTTTGAGAAAGGATCAACAGTTTTATGTTGCAAAGTTTTACAAAGTGTAAATTGGCAACTGTTTGGTGGTGGTTAAATAATGGTAGTGGTGAGATTTTGCTACCAAGCTATTGGAGGAGTAGTAGAAGATGAATTGGTTTTGACCTGTACCTCTTGGAGGAAAGTTGATTCAAATGGAATGTTTGGCCTTGAAGTAAATCTGAACAGTGTTACGACTGAGTAGAACCTATAGTATAGCGAAATTCCAGAACTTCAGTTCATGTTGAAAGGTTGGGGATTATCGAAGGTATGGAAACCTTGATCAATTTTATTGAGTAACGCAATTGCAAAGTATTGCGATAATGTGTGGGTGATTCTTGATGATGTCAATGAGTGAATATGTTAGATTTGTGGGGATGTTAGAGATTTAATCCGATGATTTCACTATCTGTTAAGAGAAATTTGTTGTAGAGGTCTTGGAGGTTAAATTTGGACTTTGCATTTTTATGCTAGGTTTTTGGTCGCCCAAAGATTATGTGTAGAGGAGATAGAAAACTGGAGTATTCTGAGCAGTGGAATGATTGTTGATAGAACCCTTCTGATGTAGTTCATGTGTGGGCGTACTGAGGATTCTGAGTTGTTATTCTGGAAAATTGGAGGTAATGTGTTTGCGTGGGACCTATTTTTTTTGTGAAGCTTTGGGTGCCTTCTATCAAATTAATTTCGTCAATAGGATGAGTTGCCTAGAGTATTTGGTGGATTCAATAGAGTCTCTCCACCATGGTGTGGATGATGTATCTCATTTTGAGCATAATTTGAGAATGTTTAATTAAGAGGTTTAAGCTCGTGTGGTAAGCGATGAATTCGAATTCCAAGGTTCGAGAGAGGTTTATTTCCTAAAAGAGAGACTAAGAAAAAAGATGTTTCCTCGGGTGGTGAAGCGTTTTCTTGTTTCTTGTTTGAGTTTTGTGTTGTTGACTAGTGTCTTCCGCATTTTGAGTTGGCACTTTGTTGGCATGTTTGATTCTTTCCAATTCAGACAAACCAAAAGAAGTATTTGGTTTGGGCATTCGTGTGATTTCTCCTTTGGCTTTCGTGGTATTCAATCGTAAACTGCCTATTTAGAAGGGGGATTGTTTTCGTGATGAATTGTCAAATTTGGGGTTTTACCCTTTTGGTGGAGAGTTAGTATTGCGTGAATACGACGAGAACTCTCTATTTCCAATTGGATTCTCTTTGTGAATCAGTGGTTTAAGAACTAGTTCTGTTATGCATTCTTGTTTAAAGGAGGTGACCCTTGTTAAATGAAGAGTTTGATTTTGAGCATCAACCTTCGCTGCACGAGCGCGTGCGGGACAGGGGTGTGGGCATATGGCGCATGGCGTGTGTGGTCCCGAAGTGGACATACGGCATGGCATATGTGCCAGCACTGGACGCACGGACGTGTACCAGGGGGTGGTTCTACACATTTGCTGTGTGTTTTCGTACCAAAGGTAAAGTTGGCCTAGGTACATTCGTTCGTTTCCGACAGTTGCAGAAATTAGGAGGTTGGCGTCTCGCTTTGACCGTCTCAAGTCCATACGCGAAGTACACAACGTTTGGTGTGTTCTGGTGCCAGGTGAGTAACTGAGCAATATAAAGCTTGGGATTTCGTTAAAGACGTTAACCATCGAGTAGGGTCTTATCTTCGATTCTCTTCTGATGAGTGTACCTGGAAATGCCGGGTTGAGTGTTAGGACAGATGTCGTTTTACGTCTTTGTGTTGTGGTCTCGCTAGTCTGAGAGAGATACCACTTGGGAGTTGGAGTTTCGTATGCGCGAGCGTTATCCAGATTTGTTCACTTCAGGTACGTGGTTACCGTTGATAGTTCTTAGTTGAGGATGTTCTTTAGCGTAGTGTTGTGTGAGGATTCGGGGTCGAATCCTGTTTAAGGGGGGGGGTAGAATGTAATACCGCGAATATCAAATAGAGAGAACATTATTCGGGAGAGGGAATTTATTCAATTTCGAATTTCTCCTAACAAAGAAATTAAAAAGAGAATTAATTGAAATGAGAAAGGTATTTAACAGGAATTAAAAAGAGAAATCAGATTTTTTTTTAAGAGGAGAATTAATCTTAGACTTTCGGCCCACGTTGTTTGGCCCAAGTGGGAAGTTGGTTTAAGAAGGGGGCAACCAAACCCTAAGCACCTTTTACTGTAGCTCGCGGCTACTGTAGCACGCCGCACTGTAGCAAATCCTCCCCTCCATGCTGCCACGCCTTCCATGTCGCCCCCTTTGCTGCTCCTTGCTGCTGGCCATCGGGAGGAAGGAGAAGAGGGGAGAAAGGGAGGAGATGAGAAGAGATCTTCTTCGGGGTATTTGATCAGCATCTTCCTAGGGTTCTACAAGGGTAACGAAGTGCTTTCCCCGCTGTTTGATGAGGATTAGTTGTGAATTCGATTAATTGGGTTGGATCGTTTTGCTGCCGGTAGATGTTCAATTCGGTCCAGTATCTTGCGTGGTCAATTTCGGGTTCTTAGAGGCTGAATTTGAAATGTCCATCTCCTAGAGATATTTAGGTAATGTTTTTAGCCTTTCGTGGCCGCCAAGAACATCTATTTCCGACATACGGATCAAAAGTTATAATCGTTTCATTCCTGCTGTCCAGAATTCTGACGAGATTGATCTGTCGATTTATCTTTTAAGATATGTTTATGTTAAATGAAAATTCATGGTTTCCACCCCACTAGGTTGTTTTATTATTTTTCGTAACCTTTCCAGAATGATAAACAAGACCCTAATCGGAGTTGTAGATCAAAAGTTGTGATCTGTTCTTTACTGCTGTCCGTTTCGTCTGGGCAGAATCTGTCATTTAAGTTCATCTGCCTGTTAGCATTTTATTTTGGCCGAATTGGGTTATCTCTCCAACTAGAATGTTGTAGATATGTTCGTTAAGTTTCTTTAGGAATTGGGCTCACCTCGTTCCGAGTCACAGATCAATAGTTATGGTTTATTCCGTGCCGCTGTCCAAATTCGTTTCTGTGGTTATGTTGCCTGATTTCAGAATAGGGTAAATGGCTATTTCTTGGGTGTTTAGGAGGGTGTTGTAGAACGTTACTAGTAGTATCCTGTAATATGTTGTTATTATTTCGAGTACTTACTTGTGTAGGAGGAGAGGCTTCGGGTTTAGGGGCACCGTCATTGCCTACTAACGCGTCGCAACGCGGAAGGCAAGTACTTTGATGTTCTTATGATTAGTGAATGCTGAATGCTGATGTTCGTATTGTGCTTTTCTGTGATCCATGAGAATATTCAAAGTTTATGTTCCTTTCTTATGCGTTATTTCCATGTGTAGATATGATGTCTTTCAAAATTCATATTTCAATACATGCATCCATTTTCATGTTCCTTCCACGGGAGTGGATTATAAGACCCATCAATTCCAGTATGGGCACGTAAGACCCACCATTCCAATGTGGGCAGATTTGGACACCCGTATGAAACGTTCTTCATACGGGATTTGGATCCCCGTATTTTGTTAAATGCGGGCTTAGGTGAACACCGACGGGTGTGTCACTAGCTATACCGGTATAAGCATGTGTGCAGTCCATTCAATTCATTCAATCCATTCATTCGTATATTCATTCGGTGCTATGTTCATATTTGTTGTATGTCCACTTATTCACTGTACTTGCTGAGTCTTGGACTCATTCTTGCTTTGTTTGTTTATTTTAGGTGATCGTTGATGATGGCTCTATTGGGAGGGAGTAGACACGCACTATTCGTTCACTTCACCATATTTCATTTCAATAATAGGACTTGGTTCTATCCTTCATTCGTTAATTGATGAACTCTAATAAGTAAAGTTAGATGTGGTTGATAACCCTCTCTATGTTATGGTTGATTAAGTACTGCTTGTGATCTTCGATCACCGTTTTGATACTTGCTTGAATTCAGACTATACTCATGCCATGGTTCTATTAAATATTGATCTCTTTATGTCATTAGATGATATATTATTCAAATTCTTCCGCATTATAGTTGTATGTTAGATTATTTAGGTGACATCTTGGCTTCTGAATAGCCAGGGTGTTACAGAACCAATGTGTATTCTGAACTAGTCTCAAATCAGTAGCTAGCTCACACAGTTGCAACATTGATGTGATCATATCCATACAACAAAATATAGATGAAGCAGACAAATTAATATTACTTAGTAGCAAAAGGACCTTATGGTCAAGTCTTACAAAGTTTGCCATGCAGGGCTTAACAACAAGAGGTAACCTGCAGCGGAACCAAAATATCTCGTTGTGGCCATCCGACATGCCCACAGGCAATTGAGTGGAGGACACGACCTAGTTCGCAAAGTCTTCAAAGTAATCTTCCTTGCAGAACTCGGTGTTCCCTGGTTCTTCTTCAATGACTGATCAATAAATGGCGCAAAGCTGTGAGTATATTAAAGTACTAAGCAAGTCGTAGGGAAATGTATGCAAATAATATTCATGCAAGGCTTGACAAGGATAGCTTTATGGCTATTTTGCAAAAAGCAATATTGACAGTAAATATAGTAAGTAGATTGTAAAATACAATTTAGAAGATTAATACATAAGTAATCAAGTTTCCTTAAAGCAGCTAGTGAACATCGACCAAAACCAACTACTCAGATCCATCCAAACCATTCCAATATTTTTTAGAGAGTCTACCCCTCGTGTGAAATCACTAGACATTGTCCATAACCGGGGACACGGCTATTCGAATAGTTTTACACTCTACATAGGTTGTACAGCTTGGCCCACAAGAGATAATCGTCTTATAATGTCAGACATGTCACGCTTCCGAAGGCGTGCGACTAAGTGATTATCACAAGGCTTTTACAAAGCTCCGTTTTGACTCGGTTCTACTCGCTAAGGATTCGCCGTCCCGGCCCCCTCTTGCACCACTTATCAACCCAAACAGAACCAACTCAAATCATTGCTAATTAGTTGGCCTGGTCCACCCCATAAATGGACTTGTGGTTGCGCAGTATAGCCCAGATTAATGGCGCACAAAGTTAAGTCCTTAGTGACTACTCTCGCGAGGCAACCACATCCCAAATTCATCCCCTTTACTGAACGATCACTCGTCCGAGTATAAAACAATTTTGGTTCATCCTGGCCAAATGACAACCCTTGCCATGGCACAACAAACTTTTATTAGCAGTGGCCGCGCCACAATTCCATATTTCGATAAGTCAAGCTTAAACATTCAAGAGCATGTGATTATGGATTCCATTGTATCGCTAAAGCATGGCTAAGCATAAATGATACCCAAGTTGGTACTAAATTATGCCCAACTAAAATTAATTCAATCTATGGTGTCCAAGGGTACATGTCATTCACAATTTATCAAGGAGGCATAATGGCAATTAGGTAATTAACTATTCCCAAAACCATTTTTATACAACTAGCCATGCATGTTTATATCAAACAATATAATTTTATAAATTGAGTACGACATGATCAAAGGTCTACGACTTGCCTTCGTTGAAGAGTTGAGATGCTTCGGTCGTCGGGTCCAAGAATTCTTTCAAAACGCCAGAATCTATACGTGTGAACAAAGCCAAATAAATAAAACAATTCTAAATAATATCCAAAAAATTTATCAAATAAGCACCAACAGAAAGATAATGAATTTATATGAATTTAGAAATTTGAATCACTCGAATCGGAGTTCGAACGAGCTCTCGGAAGTTTGAAAAACACATGAAATGAAGAAAAGGGGATTTTCCTGATTTTTGGATTTTTTTTTTAAAGAAGATCAGTTTAATGCGTCAGCGGGGAATTTCGATTTCGGCAGAATTATTTTTAAAAGGAAAAGCCACGTCAGCCGCCTACGTGGACTGCCACATAGCCAAAGGGCTGAGGTGGCGGTAACAGAGCGCCAAGGTGGCGGCTACATTGGCACCCGAGCTGGCGACGCTCGGGGCCCAATGGCTCGCCAGCGAGCGGTGAGGAGTTGGCTGGCGGCGAAGGCACCTACGGCTAGAGGATAGCGAGGCAGACTTGATGCTCACAGTCTCATCGATGGGGAGTGGCGGAGTGGCCGGCGGCGAGAAGAGGAAGTGGCGGTGGTTGGAGGCGGCAGCGACATTCTGGTGAGGCTCCGGCAATGAGAAGGTGCACACAGGGAAGGCCGAGGACTTGCGATGCTGAGGGAGACGACCAAGATGGCCGAGGGGCTTCGATGGCGGCGAGGAGCTCGGCCGGCGAGGAGAAAGCTTGAAATGCGGTCGAGCTAGAGTGAGTGGGAGAGCGGGAGTAGGGGGAAAAGGAAGAGGTGGCCACGGGGCTCCCGGTGCTCGCCTTAAAAAGGCTCGGGGAAGGCTGAGGAGGGGTATGGGTGTGGCGGTTTTTGCGGTAGAGCTTCGGGTCCAACGGCATGGGCGAGCGGCACGGAAAAGGGGGGAAGTGAGGGATGGAACGGGGTCGGCGGGATTCAAGGAGGTCAACGCACGCCATTTCTTGGAGATACGGCAAAGGAAATGCGGGATTTGATGGGAGCTTGTCAGCGGTAATGGAGGGAGCGAGGCGTAGGCGAAGAACCGGGGGAAGAAGATGACTCGAAGGACGAGCAGAGGTCAAGGGGGGCCCCTCCGTTAGTGAGAAATAGAAGGAGAGGCGCAAGGCAATGGTGGGGCGTGAGCGAGCGTCAGGAGCTAGGCCACGGCAAGGAAAAAAAGGAGAGTGGTAGGGATTCGCCCACAATGAAAAGGAGGATTTAAAAACATTTTTGAATTATAGAAAAGGAAACAAAGCAAAAGGATTTTTAGAAAATAGAAGATAAGGTCCAAAAATTCTAGGAAAATACACAAAAATTCCTAGAAGCATTTGGAACTTAATAAAAATACTTTTAACTTAACCTTAGCTTTTAATTTTGCGACTAAATTATTTTTAAGTTTGGGACAAAAAGGGAAACCCTTTTTAAAATCCAAAAAAAGCAAGAAATGGCTTAAAATAATCTTTTTGACTTTAAATCCAAATAAAATCCAGAAAACTTAAATAAACCAACTTTTTAAATTAATTGAAGTTTGATTAATTCAAA
Organism: Phyllostachys edulis; assembly: GCA_036346405.1. NCBI lineage: Eukaryota > Viridiplantae > Streptophyta > Magnoliopsida > Poales > Poaceae > Phyllostachys > Phyllostachys edulis. Next base: position 3,746,785 of record CM070557.1, on the reverse strand, counting down.
TTAAACTGTTTTTTATTTCTAAATTTCAAGTTAAGCTTTAGTAATTCAATAAAACCAAATGGTTAATTTTAAATTTTGAATTTTTTTTAAAAAGCCCAGAGAGTTGGGATGTTACATCTTTTCTATATAAAGCTTTGAAACTGAAGGGTTTTCCTGATTTATGGTGTGATTGGATCATGAAGATTGTCAGAGCAGGTTATGTGGGTGTTAAAGTAAATGGACAAATTGATCGTTACTTTCAAACTCATAAAGGCCTTAGGCAAGGGGATCCTTTGTTCCCTTTGCTTTTTGACTTACTTTGATGGTTGAGCAAGCTAAGGAACAAGGGTTAATTAAAGGTTTGGTGGCTGATTTGATCAATGGTGGATTGGCTATTTTACAGTATGCCAATGACACCATTTTTTTTTTGTTGCGGGACGATTTAGAGAGTGCTAAAATTTTAAAATTTATCCTTTTTTGTTTGAATAGTTATCTGGCCTTAAGACTAGTTTTCATAAGAGCGAGTTGTTTTGTTTAAGGGGAGCTCAAGGTAAACAAGAACAGTATGAAGAGATTTTCACTTGTAAGGTTGGGGGCTTGCCTATGAAATATTTAGGCATTCCTGCAGATAAGAAGAGGATTAGGATGAAAGATTAGAAAAGTATTGAGAATAAGTTTGAAACTAGGCTAGGAAGTTGGCAAGGAAAATTACTGACAATTGGGGGTAGATTGATTCTACTAAACTCATGTCGTAGTAATATTTCCTTGTACATGCTTTCCTTTTATCCTATTCCTAAAGGTGCAAGAAGATAAATTGATTATTTCAGAGCTAGACTTCTTTGGCAAGAAGATCAAGGGATTAAGAAATAGGTAAAATTAGCTTAGTAACATCACGTATCAGAGGAACGACATTCCGTTCGTGACACACTGGAAAATAACATCGCAAACACCGAAAAATTAGACAAATGACATCACCGCCATTTACTTCTGCTTTCAGAATTTTTTAAATATAGAAACTGAGCCCAAAAAATTATTAATTTTTTTGTAGAGCCTCCCGACACAATTTAATTGCTTATGTATTTTTTTCAAAACTTTATACTTTATGATTTTGTCTCTAAATTTTATTTAAGTATAATATTTGTAGGAATTTTTAATATAGAAACTGAGGTCCAAACATTATGAAATTATTTTTCAAACTCCTTACATAGTGGACTTGACTATGTAATTTTTGAGAAGTTTACAAAATTAAGTATGCAATTTAATAATGTCCACTGTGAGGAGTGTAATATTTCATAATATAAAGATATTATGAAATTGCATTAATTAATTTGAAAAAATTCTTAAAAAATTAAACAATCAAGTCCACTATGTAAGGAGCCTGAAACAAAATTTTCATAATGTTTGGACCTCATTTTCTATATTAGAAAATTCCTCCAAATATTATACTTAAATGAATTTTAGAGACAAAATCAGAACGTATAAAGTTTTGAAAAAAATACACAAGTAATTAAACTATGTCGGGAGGCTCTACAAAAAAATTGATAATTTGTTGAGCTCAATATCTATATTTAAAAAATTCTAGAAATGGAAGTAACTTGTAGCGATGTCATTCGTCTAATTTTTCAATGTTCGCGATGTTATTTTCTAGTGCGTCACGAACGGAGTGTCGTTCCTCCAATTACGCTCTAACGCGATGTCACTGAGCTAATTTCCCATAAGAATTATCATCTGGTTAGATGGCCTAAGGTCTGCAGACCCAAAGACCAAGGTGGTTTGGGTGTTTTGGATCTAGAGATCATGAATGTAGCCCTCTTAGGCAAATGTTTATGGAAATTAGGGAATGAAAAGGGTCCATGGCAAGATTTACTTACCAAAAAGTATCTTAAGAAGATGACTTTGTCCCAATGTGTATATAAGAGAGGGGATTCTCATTTCTGGGCTGGTGTGATGAATTCTAGCAAGGTCATCTATCAATTTTGTAAAAAGGTGGGAAATGGAGAGGGGACTAGATTCTGGGAGGAGGTTTGGCTGTAGGATATTTCCTTAGCCAGCAAATACCCTAGATTGTACTCTCTTACTTTCAGTAAAAATATTACTATTGCTAAAGTTTTTGGTGATGGTTTCGGTTGTATCAGATTTAGGAGGTTACTTTGGGGTGAAACTTTGGCTTTATGGGAAAAGCTTAAAGAGGATTGTGCTGGAGCAGTCTTATCTGATTTGGAAGATAAGGCAGTCTGGCGAGTGACTCCAAATGGTTGTTTCTCTGTTCATTCCTTTTACAATGCTCTAAAAATTTCGGACAGTAATTTTCCATATAAGTTTATATGGAAAGTGAAGCTGTTGCTTAAAATTAAAGTATTTGTTGGTTGGTCCTTCAGAATAGTATCTTGACTAAAGACATTTGTGGCGTAGGGGTTGGATAGGAGACTTGAAATGTCAGTTGTGGGGATCAAACGAATCTATAGATCATTTGTTCTTTAAATGTCCTTTGGCGCAGTTTATGTGGACTTGTGGAATATCATTGCCTGCACCTTTAAGTGCAGTAGCATTCCAAATAGTGTTTGTCATTTGTTAAATGGGGAAATTAGCTCAGTGACATCGCGTTAGAGCATAATCGGAGGAACAACACTTCGTTCGTGACACACTGAAAAATAATATCGCGAACACCAAAAATTAGGCGAATAGCGTCGCCGCTTGATTATACATTTCTAGAATTTTTTAAATATAGAAACTGAGCTCAAAAATTATCAATTTTTTGTGGAGTCTCGATTTAATTACTTGTGTATTTTTTCAAAACTTTATACATTCTGATTTTGTCTCTAAAATTCATTTAATTATATTATTTGTAGGAATTTTCTAATATAGAAAATGAGGTCCAAACATTTTAATTTTTTCAGGCTCCTTACATAGTGGACTTGATTGTGTAATTTTTCAAAATTTTACAAAATTAATTAATGCAATTTCATAATATCCATTGTGTGAGGAGTCTAATATTTCATAATGTAAGAACATTATGAAATTGCATAAATTAATTTTGTAAAAATTCTAGAAAAATTACACAATTAAGTTCACTATGTAAGGATCCCAAAAAACAAATGTCATAATGTTTGGACCTAATTTTTCTATATTAGAAAAATCCTACAAATAGTAAACGTAAATGAATTTTAGAGACAAAATCAGAATGTATAAAGTTTTGAAAAAAATACACAAGCAATTAAACTGTGTCGGAAGGCTCCACAAAAAAATTGATAATTTTTTGAGCTCATTTTCTATATTTAAAAAATTCTAGAAATGGAAGTAACTAGCGGCGATGCCGTTCGTCTAATTTTTTTTTGTGTTCGCGATGTTATTTTCCAGTGCATCACGAACGGAGTGTCATTCCTCTAATTATGCTCTAACGCGATGTCACTGAGCTAATTTTCCCTTGTTAAATTACAGGATTGACAACTTTGGGACTAAGCACCGAAATCTGGTGTTCGCTGGCACTGCCGCAATGTTGTGGGCTATTTGGAAAGCACACAACAGAGCTTGTTTTCAACATAAATGGCCTACTGACCCGACCTCAGTTGTGTTTTCTGTTTGCTATTGGTTGGAATCCTGGTCTGTTTTACAGAAGGAGGACATACAGAAGGCAATGCGAATGGGAGCAAAACTGGTGGGACAAGTGGCGCTGGAGATCTTCAGCACTTGCAGAGAATGTTGGAAATGTGGATAATATTTTAATTCTAGATTTTAGGATGAGGCAAAGATCACAAATAACTAGAGATGCATAAAACGATATCAACAGCAGGCAACTCATTGCACTTCTAAAAATACACAAAAATAGGACTATTGCAAAATAGAGTGGTCTTACGACCAACTTGCAGTCGGGTTCGATGAAGAACAGGAAGTAGCGCAGTCTCGAAGCAGTGCAGGTCATAGATGATGCAGCGTAGTGAGCGGTCGCGCAGATGTGCTGCCCAGAAACCTTATTGCCACCCCGTGCAGATGAACTCTGCAACAATGGTTCGGAGATATCCGCTCACCCTCCTTCCCAGTGCACGCCGAGGAGAAGGGACGACTTTAGTTTGACAGCACAACTCTTCAGCACAGAATAATTGAAAGGAAGATGGAAGAATGGAAATGTTTTCGAATCTGTATGTGGTCTGGACATCTCCAGCTCTTTTTGAGGTCGAGTCAATTACTCTCTAGTAACTAAATAATAAAGCTCATATCAAACCACTGGTAACTGTTAATTCAAAACCAATTAATGGCAATTAAGCAGTATTTATCATATCCTGAATACACACTGGTCTACAACTTCAACCAATGTATTTAGACCACACTTGTCTATGGATCCGACCACATTATTTTGCTTCAACTATCCTGGTCTATGGCTTCGACCACACTAGTCTAAGACCCCTGCTCTAAGACTTCGACCACCCTGGTCTAAGACTTCGACCACACTGGTCTAAGACTTTTCGACCACACTAGTCTAAGACCTTGTATGCTTTGGAATTTTAGGAATGAATGAGCCTTTACACATATGAGCCCAATTCCAACAATCCCCCACCTAAGACTTCGACCACACTGGTCTAAGACTTTTCAACCACACTGGTCTATGACCTTGCATGCTTTGGAATTTTAGAAATGAATGAGCCTTTACACATATGAGCCCAATTCCAACAACCCCCCACCAATTCCAAGGTAAGCGTAAAAAATGATGATAAAGATTATGGTGCTGAAAAATTGTTGATATACCAGTCTTTTAGTGTAAGTCCCGTACGGGTTGAACTTGCACCTATAATAACAAGATTCATCTTCTCACGACTGATGAATGGACTATGCCTTGAATTCACAGTCTTTCGTGATTAGATTTCACTTGAAATCTCAACTGATACTAGGTTGTCAAAGAACCAAGCCTAAACGTAGCATTATTTGGTCATGCTTCCTTATCTGCTTATGCGCTTTCTAGAGAATGCCCTATTCTCGTGAACTGTGATCTCACAGTCAAGCTCAAGTAGGTGTATTCATTTTAGGTATCCTGTAGGCTAATACATTTTTCTCTCATTGAACACTAGAATACATTAAGGCTTTAAACCATTCTTCCATACAGTTAAGAGTACTTTGTCTATTAGGACACGAGTACATATTTTTATTAAAATGTACTCTCTTGTTCAAATATCAACTTGTTTTTTCCATTACCTAAGTCACGGGATCTCCGATTAAGAAGGTATGGGTTACTGTTGAGTTGTAACTCCAATGAGCCTCATTCCCATGTACATAGACGCTACGGAAATCGCCTTCCGTGCTAGCCCCTTTGTGAAAGGGTCTGCCAGATTTTTCTCAGTCCGTATATAATTCGCAGTAATCACTCCAAAGTTCCTCAATTTTTTGATAGATTTAAGCCTACGCTTCACATGTTTGGAGGACTTCATGTTATCCTTAGTACTTGTAACCTTAATCAGTACTGTTTGGTTACCACAATCCATTAGGATTGCCGGTATTGGTTTCTCAACCAGTGGTAAGTCCAATAGAAGCTCTCTAAGCCATTTAGCCTCAACAGTAGCTGTGTCTAGTGCTACAAGTTCTGCTTCCATGGTTGACCTCGTCAATATGGTATGTTTACATGACCTCCATAAAACTACAGCACCTGCTAGGGTAAAGACATAACCACTTATAGCTTTGATCTCATCTGCATCAGAGATCCAATTTGAATTAATATATCCTTCTAATACAAATAGATACCAGTATAGTGAATTCCATATGATGTTGTGCCTCTCAAGTAGCGCAACACTCTCTCAAGTGCCTCCCAGTGATCATCTCCTGGGTTAGAAGTAAACTGACTTAATTTACTCACAGCAAACGATATATTAGGTCTTATGGCACTAGATAGATACATAAGGGACCCAATAATTTGTGAATATCTTAATTGATCTTTGCCTAATCTCTTATTCTTTCGAAGCTTAACACTAGCATCATAAGGAGTTGGGGAACTCTTGTAGTTCTCAAAACCGAACCGACTCAAGATTTTCTCAGCATAATGAGATTGGTTTAAAGTGATCACATCCTCATTTTTGATCAATTTAATATTCAGAATAACATATGTCTCTCCTAGGTCTTTCATATCAAAGCATCTTAATAAGAAAGATTTGACCTCGTCAATAATAGCAGTGTTAGTCCCAAAGATAAGTATGTCGTCAACATGCAAACACAAAATCACTCCTTGACCCCCACCATAACGATAATACACACACTTATCTGCCTCATTCACAGCAAAGCCAGCAGAAGTTAAAGTTTTATCAAACTTCTCGTACCATTGTTTTGGTGCTTGCTTTAGGCCATACAAGGATTTGATTAATTTGCATACCTTATTTTCTTGTCCAGAAATCACAAAACCGGTCGGTTGCTCCATATAGATTTCTTCCTCCCACTCTCCATTAAGGAAGGTCGTCTTTACATCCATTGGATAGATGTGTAGACTATGGGAAGAAGCTAATACAATGAGCACTCGAATGGTGGCCAATCTGGCAACAGGAGATTAAGTATAAAAACAATCCTCACCTTCTTTCTAGGTATAACCCTTGGCCACAAGTCTTGCCTTGTACTTATCAATAGTACCGTCGGGCCTCATTTTCTTTTTAAAGATCCACTTGCATCCAATAGGTTTGCACCCACTAGGACGATCAGTGATCTCCCAAGTCCCGTTAGCCATGATGGAATCCATCTCGCTATGGACTGCCTCTTTCCAATACTCAGCATCAGGTAATGCATAAGCCTCTGAAAGAGTGTTTGACACATCATCCATGAGATATGCAATAAAGTATTCGCCAAAGGTTTTCTCAACCCTTTGTCGCTTGCTCCTGCGAGGAACCTCTTTGACTAAATTGTTATCTTCCTTAGGAATTTCATAGATTGGTGGTATATCACATATTGGTTCAGATATAGTGGTAGGTTCAAAATTACTATTACTGATAGTTGGATAATCCTCAGTTCAAGAAGTATTGCCTGCAGTTCTCATAGGATAAATATCCTCAAAAAATGAAGCATCTCTCGACTCCATTATTGTGTTAACAATAATCTTAGGAGTTTCTGATTTTACTACTAAAAATCTATAGGCTGTGCTATTATGAGCATATCCTAGTAAGACACAATCGACTGTTTTAAGTCCAAGCTTTATCTTTTTCTGTAATGGTATATTGACTTTTGTCAAACACCCTCAAGTTTGCAGAAAATTAACATTGGGTTTTCTCCCCTTCCATCCCTCATACGAAGTGATCTCACACCTTTTAGTGATTACTCTGTTTAGAACGAAAGTTGCTGTCAAAATAGCTTCCCCCACCATATCTTAGACATACCGGCACTCTCCAACATGACATTCACCAAGTCTGTTACTGTCCGGTTTTTCCTCTCAGCCACCCTGTTTAATTGGGGTGAGTATGGTGGTGTAACTTCATGGACTATCCCATGTTCATAACAGAATTGGGAGAATCCATGACAGACATACTCTCCTCCACGATCAGACCTTAGTCTTTTAATTTTCTTTGCTAGTTGGTTCTCAACCTCGGCCTTATAAATTTTAAAATAATTTAAAGCTCCATCTTTTGTTTTTAGTAGATACACATAACAATATCGCGATGCATCATCAATAAGAGTTAGAAAACATCTTTTGCCTCCTTTGGTCAACAATCTATTCATCTCACACAAGTCAGAATTGACAAGATCTAAAGGTGCCAAGTTTTTTTCCTCCTTAACCCCTTAAAGGGTTTTCGAGGTTGTTTTGCTTGCACACAAGTTTGACACTTTGATCTTTTGACGATTTCACATTTTGGAATTAAATCCAATCTGGACATTCTAGCAATACTATCAAAACCAATATGACAGAAATGAGAATGCCATATATTGGCCTCACATTTATTCAAACCAGTTGCAACATTCAGATTATACTCTAAAGTACTCATACAGAATAAGCCTCCGCTCTCATAGCCTTTACCAACAAAGTTACCAAACTTAGACATTACAATTTTATTTTACTCAAATACTATCTTATAACCATCCCTGCATAGAAGATAACCACTAACGAGGTTCTTGTTTATTGTTGGTGCATGCTGCATGTTCTTCAAGTGGACAATCTTCCCTGAAGTAAGTCTCAGATCCACTGTTCCAACACCAAGAATAGAAGCATGCGACTCGTTCCCCATTAGGACAGAGGATGCCCCGGCTGCCTGATAAAAAGAAAACAAGGAAATATCAGAACATACGTGAACATTAGCTCCAGTATCAACCCACCAATCAGTGGATTGACATGCTAAAAATACAACAGGTGAATTACCATACCCTCCTGTTGAGCCCTCGCCTATGATCACGTTGACATCATTTTTCTTTGACTGTACACCATCCTTGCTCTTGCGGAAATGACAGTCTTTTGCCATATGGTCGTTTTTCCTACACACAAAGCAGGTGATGTTCCTCATATCCTTCTTTTCAGTTTTCTTCTTAAAGCTAGTTGTCTTGTTTGGGTTAAGACCTTTGTTATTCTTGCCATATCTCTTCTCTATGACATTTGCATTAATCTGATTGTTTTGACTGGAAGTGCTTGGTGCATCTTTTGCTCTTGCCTTTTCTTCCACATCAAGGGCAGCAATGAGATCCTCAATAGATAGCTCTTCCCTCTTATGCTTTAAGCCAGTGGCAAAATCCCACCATGAAGCAAGAAGTTTGATAACAATGCCTGCAGCCACAAACTTAGGAGGCAAAGTGCAACCCAAATGCGTAATTTCTCCGACTAGTAGCTGAAGCTCATGAGCCTGCGCAACTATCGACTTTGCATCATCCATGCAGTAGTCGAAGATCTGCTCGCACATATAGAGCGAATGACCAGCCTCAGCCTCGGCATATTTGTACTCTAGTGCATCCCACAACTATGTGGCGAACTTGAAGTCCATGTACACATCATAGAGTTGATATGCCAGAATGGCCAGTATGCATCCAAGGGATGTGTTGTTATCTGTGTCAAACCGCATGGTTTGTTCAATCGTAATTGGACAATGTGGATGGATTACCTACCATAGTCCCAAGGACATAAGCTGTAGGACCGAAATGGCGACAGAGGGGGGGGGGTGAATGTCGACTTTAACTATTTTTCACCTCTAATAACTGATCAACAAGAACTGCAACTGCTAACCGCACGCACACTAAAGATCTGAACCACACAAAAAAAAATTTAAGCCAAACTCAAAGCACAGCCACTAGCAATTAAAAAAGGATCTTGTCTCATCATAGAATGCAGACAAGCAAGAGACTGAACCAAAAGGCAAATCACCGCCAAGATCTACGCTGCTCATACACAAAACGTATCAATGCATCCGAGCCAAACCAACAAGCAGAACACAAGAAACTGCTGCCAAGCAAATAAACCTCGAAGCACAAGACTCGAAACACCTCACTAGGATATTGATCTCCCTGTCCACATGAGACTGCATATCATAGATGGCAGCCTAATAAAAAGAACTTGCAGCATCAAATCAAAACAGTGACAAGCATGACTAAGCAGCCACCTAAAAACTGTTTCTACCAAGGAACTGGCCGCCACTCAAAAGACTGAATTCACGGGTAGCCAAGCAAAAAGAAATCCAAACTTCGTCGGCCAACCCAACTCACCATATTACTCACACGCGCAAGAGAACAAAAGGAATGGCAAAACAAATCAATCATGCACAGTCGCTCCAAGCCGCTGCCAAGGAAATCTTATTTCCGCACACCCGACTAGGCAGCGCCACAGGGATCAACTTTTCTGCGGAAGGCACACCAGGCCGACAACCATGCACAAGATACAAGAATCAAAGCAGTAAGGAAATCAATCGGGAGAACATAGCCGCCGCCATCCACTCTAGAATTTTTCAGAGAGCTACGACAAAGACCGAGCAACACACCATCAAGTCGCACACAAGATTGATGATTAGCAACAAATCTTGCAAGCCGACCAAATAGAATAAATAGCACGACATACGCACAGAGTCCAAAGCAGACCGGTGAGATCAATCGATACTACAAGCAGCTGCGGATCAAAACAGCAGAACAAAGGCAGCCAAATAAAAGAGAAATCGGTCACAGTAATCAAGATGGGAATAGCCAACATCAAACCTCACACGCACCATTGATAGCAATCAAAATTCAAAGCAAAGGATTCTTCAAAGCAAGCGAGAGATGAATGGAAATAACACCAAGATAAACAAACACCATCTCATATTAATCTAAAGGAAGAGATACAAGATTGAAACAAGAGGAATGATTAGAAGCTTTTTCTCATCCTCTCCCACTCTCAAACCTCAAGAACACTCACCATCTTGAAGAAAAGACAAGGGACAAGCAGGAACAACCCTCAACAACTAAAGCCTAAAGCCAAAACAAACTCCAAAGCCTCTTTTGACTAAAGGAAACCCTAAAAATCATTGAAGTGTTCAGATTTGGGCAGCACCCCCTCCATCCTATTTATAGCCCATGGCTAACGGGTCTCCACCCCGTTACGCCCGCTAAAACCAACGGAGCCCGCTCCCCGCTTGCAACCTTGCGAAATTCCGTTTCGCCCTCCCTGCACCTTTCAGGAAGCTTCAGCGCCCTCGTCTCAAGCCTGCAACCACCTCGAGTCCACGCTGTCTTTGACACATCCCGACCGTTCTGACCTTAGTGCCACCTGCACCTAGTCCGGTCCACCGTGTCTCGCCACGACTCCACCCGATGTCCTGCAGTCACACAGACAAGAAACACATCAAATAGCACCGCTCGATACATGAAAGCGTAAATACCAACATACTTACCATGACAAAATCCAAACTTGTCGAATCAAAGAATATGCATCCTAATCCCATACGACCAAGTTTGACCAAACCGACTGAGCCTGTTGCACCACGCAACGACATGGTCCAAACCACCCAAACCAAACTCGACTTCCTAAACCTATGTCAATTACTCATCACACACACGGGACGACCTCCACATGGTCTCTCAATCTCCCCCTTGATGAGTATATTGACAAACTCAGAAAAAGCGCAAAGTTGAGTTTGAGTTTGACGAAACCAACATGGTCCAAAGAAGAAGAGTGAAACAAATGACCATGTCGACAGAAGGAACACTAGAGCAACAACCTGAAAGAGCAAATTGATCTCCAAAGCTCTAAACTGCTCCCAACAGACTTTTTTTCTCTATTCTCCCCTTTTGGCAATAAACGATCAAGATGCAATAGAGAGAATATGACATGTTAATGGATGAAATGCCTGAAGTTTGATTATTCTTAGCAGTTAGAGCCATGAGAATTATCCAATATGACCATAATGTAATACACCAAGCCATAACTCAATAAAAAGGCTAGGTAGATCATGACAAGATATGTATAAGCTAGCTAGAACACATAGATGACAATCTGAAAAATGAGGTACATTATGTGAGCAAGTCAAGTCATCAATGAGCAAAGTCTCGCTAGAGATATCCAAGGATGATGCAGGCCATGTCAATAAGCTAAGCGGAACTAAGAAGCTTAAATTGAGACCAAATAGAGTGCTATGCTCAAGATTGAAACATTGGTTAAAGTACTTGATACTTTTTGTAGCTTTAAGCACATTGAACACATAAAACATATTTTCTTTTTGAAATTCATGGTGGTTTCCAACCAGATTTTTGTTTTATCATGTGCTAGGTCTCAAGCCTTATGCGACTACTCCAAGCGAGAAGCTTAAGAAGATAGTCTAGGTCACCCAAAACTCCCCCTAAGTTCATGCCAAGTGCAATGGCAAGCCGTCTCATAGGAGAGAATTGGTGAGATCGGTTTTTTCAAGACAAAAGAGATCTTTTTGCCTTTTAACAAGTTGTACTAACTCATGTATCATCAAGAGACTAAAACAGCTCAATCTAAGGCTCAATATAGATTCATCACTCTACCCAGCCTATTTGACATGGCATGAATCATAAAAGGATAGCTCAAGAAAGACTAATCTCGAGTGCTAACATGACAAGTTTTAGTTTAAGTTGAGCAATTTTAATTATCTTATCATGGCAAAAGCTAGGCTACACATATGAAGTCATGATAAATCTAGCAAATAAGCACAAGTCATGGCAAGGTGTAAAGCATTGTAAACATGTCATAGCAGGATAATAATCAAGGCTCAATGTAGTTATATTACAATGCAGAATGCTAGAAATGCAGAAGATCCAGCTCCCCCTCAACAACAGATGCAACTTTTAGTTCAAGTTGAGTTATGTCAATATTAAGCTCCAGAAGCTCCCAAATGAACTCCCATTGAACCAAAACAATAAATCGAGAAGCTGGCAAAGAAAACATAAAACAGGCAGTCCTTAAAGCATAGATAAGATATAGAGAATACTATGGCTCAGACTGACTCTCATCTACCCCATATGACTCTAGGACTATCAATCGCCCACTTAACACACCTAGGAGCAAACACGCACTGCCTGCCCGAGGGTGGCCCAACCTCGCTAGAACCTACAAGAAGTGAGTGAGCTCAACCTAGTGAGATAAGTAATGACTAATAAGCAAGATCCTAGAATCACAAGATAAGAGCAGAAATCTAAACAACTAGACAAAAGAAGCACTCTAATCTATGCTAGGAGGACTAATCCCAAATGCACCCAAAATGCAATGCAATAGTAAGGAGCAAGAGCATAAATAATATAGTAGAGCAAGAAACCCAAAGCTCCCTCACTACAAATCCATAAGGACAAACCACCCCAAGCTCTCCCGCAGAGTGAAAACCTCGAACTATCCAATGGCTTGGTGAAAATGTCACCAACCGGTGGTCACTCTCCTGGCTGGAGCACTATATCGCCCTTCTCTACATGGTCTCTAAGGAAGTGGAAGCGGATATCGATGTGCTTGGTCCGAATCTTTGCTTTGGGTTCTTGGCAATGTTAATCGCAAGTGTTATCACAAAAGAGTGGAACAACCGATAACTAACCCAAAGTCCCGCAGGTCGAAGCCATCGAGAGCACTTGGCTACAAAGAATCGGCTGCAAAGAACGTGCTCGGCCTCTGCGGTGGGTGTGTAACACAGGATCGCTTCCTCAAGACCAGAAACAAGAGAAGTGCCAAGAAATTGGCGGTCTTGGAAGTGCTCTTCCTATCTATCCTCTGACCAAAGAAAGTCTCGCATCCGAGAAGGCTCTCAAGGAAAGACAGATGAGGAAGAGTACCGATACCATAGTCAATGGTAGCTCGCAGTACCGAAGATGCGCTTCACATCTGGCGGTGAGAAACGCGAGGAGAAGCTCAAAACGAGCGCACAAACACACGTAAAAATGTATGTCCGGTCTCGAGGCGTTGAGGTACAAGAGGAGCCAATCATCTTTGCGAAACTCCTTTTGATCAAGCGGCTCGCCATCCTCATCTGGTCAAGATAGGTTTGAGAAGCCATGGGAGTCGACACAAAGCTTACCATCACTCATGTCGAGCGTCTCGGAGATCACGAGTGTACTTGCCCTCGATGAAGAAAAGTACCTCCCGAGTCTCGCTTGATTTGGAAGCCAAGAAAGAATGTCAACTCACCCATCATGCTCATCTCAAACTCGGTGCTCATGACATCCGAGAACTGTGAAACCAGAGCATGAGAAGAGCGCCAAAGATGATGTCATCGACATAGATTTGGACGAAAGAAAAGTCACTACCAAGCCTACGGACAAACAAGGTCTTGTCAACTTTACCCATTTCAAACCCATGACTCAACAAGTAGGACTTAAGCCTCTCATACCAAGCTCAGGGAGCCTGCTTAAGTCCATCTGGCTTTTGAAAGCTTGAAGACATGGTTAGGGTATTTGGGGTTCTCGAAACTGGAGGTCGCTTCGGACGAGACTTCCTCCTCAATAAGGCCATTGAGGAAAGCACTCTTCACGTCCATCTGGTAAAGCTTGAAACCCTTAGAAGCTGCAAAGGCAAGCGAGATTCTAATGGCTTCAAGTCGAGCTCTGAGGGCAAAGGTCTCCTCAAAGTCTAGACCCTCAACACGGAAAACCCACGAGCTACCAATCTAGCCTTGTTTCGGATGATTACCCCATCCTCACTCTGCTTGTTCTTGAACACCCACTTGGTTCCAATGATATTGTGGCCTCGTGGGGGCTCAACAAGCGACCAGACCTTGTTTCTCTCAAAGTTCTCTAATTCCTCATGCATGGCATTGACCCAAGACTCATCAGAAAGGGCGTGACAAACATCCTTGGGCTCAAAGGAGGCAACAAAGGCGTAATGGAGACGTAAATGAGAAAAGCGGACTTAGGCGTGTGACACGCTCAAAAAGGTCTCCAATAATCTGCCCTGAAGGATGACTTTTCTGGATATGTCTAGGAGGTCCTGGATGAGAAGAAGAAGTGGCCTCTACCTCGTGTGCAGACGAGGCAGGGACAGAGCCACTAGCTCCGGAAGGCAAGGGCTGATCATCTTGAGGTGCCGTGGAAGAAGGCATCTCAAGGGAAGGAAGAGGAGCTGGATCAGGTAAACAACCATCGTCTCCCTCGTCCTCATCATCCACAAAGATAGTCTCGGACTGCTCTAAAGAACCTGAGATATCTGGCCTAGTCCCCGGACTGGCCTCGTCAAAAGTCACCTCACAGGTTTCTACCATTCTACTAGACTCGCAGCCAGCCAAACCCTGTAAGCCCGCGAAGAAGTCGAGTAGCCTAGAAAGATACCGTCACAGGAACGTGACTCGAACTTGTCTAGGTTCCCAGACTTCAAGATAAAGCACTTGCAACCAAACACACGAAAATGAGAGACGCTGGGCTTTCGCCCGTATCTCAGCTCATAAGAAGTGCGGTGTAGGAGTGCCCGAAGAAAAACTCGATTCGAAACATGGCACGCGGTCGCAATGGCCTCAGCCCAAAACTTCCTCGGTGTAGAGTACTCATCAAGCATCGTCCTGGCCATCTCGACCAAGGTACGGTTCTTCCTCTCCACAACGCCATTTTGCTGAGGGACGTATGGAGAAGAGAACTGGTGCTCTACACCTGTCTCACCGCAGAAACTCTCAAAGTAGGAATTCTTGAACTCCGTGCCATTGTCACTACGGATCGCTCGTAAGGCACCCGGGAGCTCAACAGACAGCCTACTAAAAAGACCTCGGAAATGTGTAAATGTCTCGTCCTTCGAGGCTAAGAAAAACACCCAAGAGTACCTCGAGAAGTCATCGACCACAACAAGAACATACCACTTCCCTCCTGCCGATCAAGACTTTCAGCCGGGTCCAAGCTGTGTCCATGTGGAGCAGTGTCGGTCTGCATCGGTCATAATGCTTGGACCGAGGATGAGAAGCGGCAACCATCTTGCCGCGTCTTGGCATGGAGTGCAAACAAGATCTTTGACCATCTTGAGTTTGGCGGACCACGAATGAGATCATGGTCGCTAACTTTCGGGTCAAATGGTCAAATCAATATGACCAAGTCTCCTATGCGAGAAAGAGAGATCGCGGGACTCGTAGCAACTAAACACCGAGAGGATCGCCAGAAAACTCGAGAACTCAGATGAAAGATCTTCCCATAACGAGAAATCCATAAACCGGACTACAGAAGAATCAAGAATTTTGCAATTGTTTTTCTTAAAGCTCACCTCGAAACCGTCATCGATGGTGAGAAACCGAAAGCAAATTGTCTTTGCAGCTTACTAACCAAGGCAACATCCTTAAGAATAAAAGAAGCATTAATCGCGACAAGACCTTTGGCGATGACGCGCCAGACGAAGCGTCTCCGAAGGTGATCGCCTCATCACCGGAGTGCGGGCTAGGAAGAGAACCAACGGAGTCTCCGGTCATATGACGAGAACAACCGAGTCTACAAGCCAAACCTTCTCCTTCCCTACCCGCGAACCTCGTCCGAAGTCGAATCTACAGCCTTGCCGCTGAAGTAGCCCTCGAGGGCCATGAAGCACATGCCGAGAAGTCGTCCGCCGCCATCCTTGGGCTCTTGGTCACCCGTCCGTCATCGTCGCTCCATCCTTCCACCTCGCCGAGGTCGAGGTCGTCAGCGGTGAGGACGCGGTGGAAGAGCTTCTTGGCTTTGCCAAAGTTGCGGAACTTCTTCTTCTTTGGCGCCTGAGCTGGAGGCTTCTTGTTGCGGTACTTGTCGGTGTAGTCGTTCTTGCCCGAACCGCCGTAGTCGTTCTTGCCCTTCTCCAGCTTGGGGCAGTTTGCTCGGATGTGGTTGGGGCCACCACACTCGAAGCAAATCACAGGTCCTCCCCTCTTTCTGTCCCTCCTCCTCTTGTAAGCATGAGAAAACTTCCGAGCTAGGAGGGCTACCGCTCATCCTCGAGTCAGCTCTAACGATCATCGATTCGTCCACAGAGCGACAAGGAGAAACCACACAACGAATCAGCAAGAGAACCAGAAGCCGAACTGGGATCGGTGACTAGGGCCATCGATCGTGACTTCGACTTCGAGAGACAATGTCAATCTCGTGAGTCTTGAGACGCAGTCTGGTAGCATCAAGAGTCAAGGTCGAGAGGTCCGTGGTGTCCTTGATGGTAGTCACTTTCATCTCCCACACACGCAGATCGAGTCTTTGTAAGTATCGACGAGCGTTGTCCGAGTCGGGTATGTGAGACCGACCGCTCGGAGGTTGCTCAAGATCTTGTGAAAACGCAAGCGAAGCACTCATCTAGGGACTCACCAGCAAAGCATCTCAAATTTGTTGTATTCTCGTTTGAACCGGGTCTGTCGTCACCGTCTTGATCCGGGTGGTGCCCTCATGGTATCGTCGAGGTCACCCGGATGTCGAGGGCGGATGACAGTGAGATATGCGGTCAAACTTCGCTCGACTCAAACCACGGATGATGATGTTCCTTGCCTTTGCATTTGCCTCAACATCGGCCATGTTCCCGACATTGATGTTCTCATCGGCGAGAACAAATGAATCGAACCTTGACCTTTCGCCAGATGGCATACCCCGGCTGGATGTATGTCTCCATTCGGCTCTTCCGGAAGGGTGTCGATGCCATCAAAAAAAGTGACTTGGTCGAGTACTTGTCCATCGCCACGGCTCTTGAGACCGGTTAAGATCTATTGAAAAGAGCTAACCGGCTCTGATACCAATTGTAGGACCGAAATGGCGACAGAGGGGAGGGGTGAATGTCGACTTTAACTATTTTTCACCTCTAATAACTGATCAACAAGAACTGCAACTGCTAACCGCACGCACACTAAAGATCTGAACCACACAAAAAAAAATTTAAGCCAAACTCAAAGCACAGCCACTAGCAATTAAAAAGGATCTTGTCTCATCATAGAATGCAGACAAGCAAGAGACTGAACCAAAAGGCAAATCACCGCCGAAGACTGCTGCTGCTCATACACAAAACGTATCAATGCATCCGAGCCAAACCAACAAGCAGAACACAAGAAACTGCTGCCAAGCAAATAAACCTCGAAGCACAAGACTCGAAACACCTCACTAGGATATTGATCTCCCTGTCCACATGAGACTGCATATCATAGATGGCAGCCTAATAAAAAGAACTTGCAGCATCAAATCAAAACAGTGACAAGCATGACTAAGCAGCCACCTAAAAACTGTTTCTACCAAGGAACTGGCCGCCACTCAAAAGACTGAATTCACGGGTAGCCAAGCAAAAAGAAATCCAAACTTCGTCGGCCAACCCAACTCACCATATTACTCACACGCGCAAGAGAACAAAAGGAATGGCAAAACAAATCAATCATGCACAGTCGCTCCAAGCCGCTGCCAAGGAAATCTTATTTCACACCCGACTAGGCAGCGCCACAGGGATCAACTTTTCTGCGGAAGGCACACCAGGCCGACAACCATGCACAAGATACAAGAATCAAAGCAGTAAGGAAATCAATCGGGAGAACATAGCCGCCGCCATCCACTCCAGAATTTTTCAGGAGAGCTACGCACAGCACTGGAGCAACACACCATCAAGTCGCACACAGCATTGATGATTAGCAACAAGTACTACAAGCCGACCAGCAGAATAAATAGCACGCACACGCACAGGAGTCCAGCAGCCAGTGAGATCAATCGATACTACAAGCAGCTGCGGATCAAAACAGCAGAACAAAGGCGGCCAAATAAAAGAGAAATCGGTCCAAGAATCAAGATGGGCATAGCCAACATCAAACCTCACACGCACCATTGATAGCAGTCAAAATTCAAAGCAAAGGATTCTTCAAAGCAAGCAGAGATGAATGGAAATAACAGCCAAGATAAACAAACACCATCTCATATTAATCTAAAGGAAGAGAGATACAAGATTGAAACAAGAGGAATGATTAGAAGCTTTTTTCTCATCCTCTCCCACTCTCAAACCTCAAGAACACTCAGCCATCTTGAAGAAAAGACAAGGGGACAAGCAGGGAACAACCCTCAACAACTAAAGCCTAAAGCCAAAACAAACTCCAAAGCCTCTTTTGACTAAAGGAAACCCTAAAAATCATTGAAGTGTTCAGATTTGGGCAGCACCCCCTCCATCCTATTTATAGCCCATGGCTAACGGGTCTCCACCCCGTTACGCCCTCTAAAACCAACTGAGCCGCTCCCGCTTGTGCGACCTTGCGAAATTCGTTCGCCCTCCTGCCTGCTACAGGGAAGCTTCCGCGCTCCTCGTCTCGCACGCCTCGCAACCACCTCGAGTCCACGTCGTCTTTGACACATCCCGACCGTTCTGACCTCAGTGCCACCTGCACCTAGTCCGGTCCACCGTGTCTCGCCACGACTCCACCCGATGTCCTGCGCACCACGCACAAGAAACACATCAAATAGCACCGCCGATACATGAAAGCGTAAATACCAACATACTTACCATGACAAAATCCAAACTTGTCGAATCAAAGAATATGCATCCTAATCCCATACGACCAAGTTTGACCAAACCGACCGAGCTCAAGCACCACGCATAGCGACATGGTCCAAACCACCCAAACCAAACTCGACTTCCTAAACCTATGTCAATTACTCATCACACACACGGGACGACCTCCACATGGTCTCTCATAAGCCAAAACTTAACCTTTGTCTGCCATCTACGAAAGTTCTGACCAGAAAACCTCTCAGGTTTCATAGCATCAGAAGCACCAGCCATTGCTGAATCACAAAAAAGTCCATAATGAGGTTTCTGGATTGTTGGAAATGTAGATAATATTTTAATTTCAGATTTTAGTATGCGGCAAAGATCACAAATAACTAGAGATGCATAAAACGATATCAACAGCAGGCAACTCATTGCATTTCTAAAAATACACAAAAATATGAATATTACAGAATAGAGTGGTCTTACGACCAACTTACAGTCGGATTCGATGAAGAACATGAAGTAGCGCAGTCTCGAAGCAAAGGCGAGTTGTGGATGATCTGACCGCAATGACGATCAGCAGATCTTGTACCTAGAAACCTTATTGCCACCCCCATGCAGGTGAACTCTGCGATAATGGTTAAGAGATATCCGCTCACCCTCCTTCCCAGGCACGCCGAGGAGAAGGGACAACTTTAGTTTGACAACACAACTCTTCAACACAGAAGAACTGAAAGGAAGATGGAATAATGGAAATGTTTTCGAATCTGTCTGTGGTCTGGACGTCTCTAGCTCTTTTTGAGGTCGAGTCAATTGCTCTCCAGTAACTGAATAATAAAGCTCATATTAAACCACTAGTAACTGCTAATTCAAAACCAATTAATGGTAATTAAGTTGTGTTTATCAAATCCTAATTACACACTGGTCTACAACTTCAACCAGTGTATTTAGACCACACTGGTCTATAGATCCGACCACATTATTTCACTTCGACCACCCTGGTTTATGGCTTCGACCACACTAGTCTAAGACCCCTGGTCTAAGACTTCGACCACCCTGGTCTAAAACTTTTCGTTCACACTAGTCTAAGACTTTGACCACACTGGTCTAAGACCCCTAGTCTAAGACTTCTATCAACCCGGTCTAAGATTTTGCATGCTTTGAAATTTTAGGTGTGAACAGGTCTTTACACATATGAGCCCAATTCCAACATAGGATGTGATCCTATGGTGAGAAGAATCAAGTCGCCAAAGGGGGAGAAGCTGACGACATGCACTTAAAAAAACCCAAGGAAGGTGATGAGAATCTGATGGATGTAGGAAGAACGCTAAAGCCAAGCAGCAGAATTGTGTGTTTTGCGTTTGTTTCGTTGTTGGTAGTCCTAGTAACTGATAGCCTCGTGTGGTTTAGAGGAGTGTTGATATGTTAGTTGTTGGGAGAATTTTTTTATTAATTAACCCATTTGTTAATTTATTTTTATTGTTAACCTCTCGTAAACTTTATTTCTAATTCTGACCCTTTTGGTAACGTCACCACCCGTGGCGTGACAAAACAACATTGTCACACTAGCACCGTATCTTGTCACGCCACCACCAGTGGCGTGATAGTGTTGTTTTGTCACATCATCACCTGTGGCGTGATAAAAAGTGCTATTTAGTTGGACTTATCTTATGGCGTGATAATGTTGTTTTGTCACATCACAGGTGGTGGCGTGACCAAAAGGGTCAGAATTAGAAATACAGTTTGCGAGGGGTTAACAATAAAAATAAATTATAAAATGGGTCAATTAATAAAAAAAAAGTTCTTGCTGGGATCATTGATGCCGAGATGTGGATGTTTGTGCCCATCTCCTTTTGTTGTTTACCTTTCTGCAGAACCTTGTAGCTGTGGTTTCTGTTAATGAAAATCGAAGTATTGCTTTGTGTAAAAAAAATTGCTCAGGACCTAATATCTTGGGAATACACAAGGTAGTAATTAAAAACCGAGTAAATTTCACGGAACTACACATAGTTTATTCTAACTATAAAAAGAATTAGGGAGATGGTGAATGATGTGTGGAAAAAGGAAAATAGAGGTTGTACTGCCTTACCAATTTGGCAATGGAAAGTTAGATCTCTTAGACAATATCTTCGCGGTTGGGCTAAAAATTACAGTGGAACTTATAAAAAGGAAAAGATAGCACTCAACTTGATAATTGATGAGCTAGATAAAAAAGCTGAGCTCTTGAGTTTGTTTAATGAAGACCTGAATCTTAAAAGATTTGCTAATGAGAGGTTAGCACAACTTTTAAGAGAAGAGGAAATTAAGTGGTACCAAAGGTCCAAAGCAAAATTCCTTTTGGAGGGAGACAAAAATAGACATTTCTATCACCTGATTGCGAATGGTAAACATATAATACAAAGAATTTTTCAGCTCGAACAGGATGAGGGGATCATTCGGGGTGATGTACAATTTAAAAGGTATATCACCAATTATTATAAAGGTCTTTTTGGACCATCCGAAGTTAATCATTTATCCATTATTGATGATTTTAGGAATGATATACCTCAAGTTTCGGATACTGAAAACAATTTACTTACAACACCGTTCACTGAGAAGGAGGTGAAAGAAGTAATTTTTCAAATGGAACATAATAAAGCACCTTGGCCAAATGGCTTCCCAGCTGAGTTTTATTAGGTGTTTTGGGAAGTTATTAAAAATGACATGATGGCTATGTTTCATGATTTTCATAATTGCTCTCTGCCTCTTTTTAGCTTAAATTTTGGGATTATTACACTGCTTTCCAAAAAAGTGGATGCTAAACAAATACAACAGTATAGACCTATTTATCTTATAAATGTTAGTTTTAAAGTGTTTGCTAAAGTGGACACTAATAGAATTACTAATGTAGCTCAAAAGGTTGTTAGATCATCCCAGTTAGTATTTATGCAAGGGAGATTCATTCTTGATGGAGTTGTTATTCTTCATGAAACCATCCATGAACTATATAAAGAAAAATTGGATGGGATTGTGTTCAAGGTCGATTTTGAAAAAGCTTACAACAAAGTAAAATGACCATTTTTACTCCAAACTTTGAGGATGAAAGGCTTTTCAACTAAGTGGTATTATTGGGTGGAAAGTTTCGTTAAGGGAGGGAGTGTTGGAAAAGAAGTTAATGATGACTTGGGGTCTTTTTTCCAAATTCGGAAGGATCTTAGACAAGGCAACCCTATGTCCCCAATTCTTTTTAATTTTGTTGTGGACATGCTAGCCATCTTTATTGCAAGAGCTAAAGAAGAAGGTCTACTTTCAGGAGTAGTTCCTCATTTGATTGATGATGGGCTGTCAATATTACAATATGCTGATGACACTATCCTCTTCTTGAATAATGATATAAAACAAGCAAAAAATCTCAAACTTATTATATGTGTCTTTGAACAATTATCAGGTTTAAAGATTAATTTCCAAAGAGTGAAATTTTTTGTTTTGGCAAAGCAAAAGAAGTTGAATTGCAGTATACTCAGTTATTTGGTTGTGAAGTGGGTGCCTACCCTTTCAGGTACTTAGGTATTCCAATTCACTTTAGAAAAGTAAGGAATAGTGATTGAAAAGGGGTTGAAAATAAAGTTGAAAAGAAACTTACCAGTTGGAAAGGAAAAAAATATGCCTGTTGGTTGTTGATTAGTACTTATTAACTCCGTGCTAAGCAGCCTACCTATGTTTATGTTATCCTTTTTTTGAGGTTCCTAGAGAGGTACTCAAACGACTTGATTTTTATAGATCTAGATTTTACTGGTAGAGTGACAATCATAAAAGGAAATATAGACTTACTAAATGGAGTTTAGTGTATACACCCAAAGAGTAGGGCAGTCTAGGCATTCAAAACTTAGACACAAAAAATAAAAGTTTGCTAGGGAAATAGCTTTTTAAGTTGCTTAATGAAGAAGGGGTATGGCAAACTTTGCTAACAAGGAAATATTTGGGTGAGAAGAGTATTTCGCAGGTGGTTAACAAGCCTGGGACTTCCCATTTTTTGTCTGGTCTAATGATATTTAAGGATCATTTTTTCTGCGTCGGTTCATTACATGTTAAAAATGGAATGCACACTATGTTATGGGAAGATATTTGGTTAGGAGACTTTCCTTTAAAAATACAATATCCAACCCTTTATAATGTGATGAGGAAAAAGGATGATACAGTAGCAAATATTATGAGATTGACTCCTTTAAATATTTCTTTTCATAGACTTATTATTGGGCCTAAGTTACAGGCTTGGAATGAGCTAATTTTGCGAATTAACAATTTACAATTGAGCTCTCAAAAAGATGTTTTTAGGTGGAACTTGAATAAGTCTGGACTATTTTCAGTACAGTCTTTATATGCGGCGCTAATTAGAAATTATCAAGCCCCCATTAGGAAAAAATTTTGGTTAAATGAAATTTTATTAAAAGTGAAAATATTCCTTTGGTATCTCAAAAGAGGGGTAGTTTTAACTAAAGATAATCTGCTCAAAAGAAATTGGAGGGGAAGCAAAAAGTGTTGTTTCTGTATTACAGAGGAAACAATTCAGCATCTTTTTATTGAATGTGCTTTTGCACGTCTTGTATGGTGGGTTATTCAATGTGCGTTTAATTTATCTTCTCTTGTGAATATAGCCAACATGTTTGGTAATTGGTTAGCCGGTATCCCAAATAATTTTAAAACACAACTCCTTGTGGGAGCCAGTACCTTATGTTGGTCTATTTGGTTATGTCGAAATAATATTGTTTTTGATAAAAAGATTATCACTAATCCCTTGCAAGTTATCTTATTGAGTGGGCAATGGTTAAGGGCTTGGGCAAACATGCAGAAACCGACCCAGCAGGAGTCAATGTTGCTCAGAAGCGCCAGGTTAGAGTATGTGGCGAAGCAAATCTTCAACAATCATGGGTGACGGTTTAGTCACAGGATTTGTAATGATTGAGTTTAAAGTTCAGTCGTCATTTGGTTGTAAAGCTTCGTGCCACCTTCAACTTTTTGTTGTTTTGGAATTTTGAACGTTGTAATAAACTAGACGGTGTGTATCCTTGATGCAGAGATCAGGAGAGTTCTCTTTTTCATTATCTAAAAAAACTATAAAAAGAAATACAGATTTAAGAAACCATTTCAGAGAACTACAGATTGTATCCGCAATTATACCGCTAAGCTACAGGTTTTTACCAAACGTGTGACATCTAACATGATCCGATAGAATGGATCATATTTTTATACAGGGAAGAAATGATGTGGCTTCAGCGATCTCGCATAAATTGGCTCTGACAACGGGATAGAAATACAAAACTTTTTTTTTTCATGAAAAGGCGGTATGGAGAGATAGGGAAAATAAAATTAAAAAGCTGAAGAAAGGTGACGGTCAGTGGAGTACAAATATAGAAGAGATGGAGAGGCTTGCCACTGTTTTTTTTTTCCAAGATTCATACACGTTCGATCCTGGTGTTGGTAAGGATTTTTGTGACGAGGAAGTTAGTGACGCTCTTTTACAGATTGGCCCGCTAAAAGCGCCAGGTTCAGATGGCCTTCCGGCGAGGTTCTTCCAGCGTCATTGGGAGGTGTTACGTACCGACGTTATTGCGTCAGTTCAGAAATTTTTTTATACAGGATGTATGCCCGGGGGAGTTAACAAGACATCCATCGTTTTGATTCTTAAAAACAAGCCCAGATATCTCTACTACTTAAAAATACGAGCTGATGATGATCCGTCCTCCCACCATCATTCGTGTTCGTCTGATCGACGAGTCACCAACAGACCGTATCAACTCACTTGGGGGAGCAACCGCACGGGGGCAATCGTCCCAATATCCCATCTCCCACCCACCCCTTAGCCCGAACTGCTGCTCTTGCCCACCACCACTACTACAGGAACCGACATCACAGACGGTTCGGAACCGTCATCACAGACGGTTTCCGAACCGTCTATGTTTGTTGATGCTGTGATAACGAGATATTATCACGAGCGGTACAAAACCGTCGTGATACGAAATATCACTGAGCGGTTTTATTAAAAACCATCAGTAAAGTCAAATATCACGAGCGGTTTCAGCGAAAACCGTCGTGATAGAGAATATCACGAGCGGTTCTAAATAAAACCGCTCGTGATAGGAGAATATCACGAGCGGTTCTAAATAAAAACCGCTCGTGATTTGTGACTATCACGGCGGCTTTTATATAGAACCGCTCGTGATATTCTCCTATCCTGACGGTTTGCGATCGAAAACCGCTCGTGATACTTGCCTTCCTGACGGTTTTAACAAAAACCGTCTGTGATAGCTATACCCCGCCCACAATTTCTTTGTTTTCTGGCTAGCCTCGGGAATTGCTAGCCATGCCCTCTGAAAACAAGCATTCACGAAAATGATTCAGCAATCACAAAAACAGCATTTCACAATAACAGATTCAAGCGACCATGACAACTCAAAGTGATCATTACTCAAAATAAATTACAAAAGATCGCATTTGTTCAAGTATTGTCGCTATAGTTACAACTAGATTACAATTGTTTTGCGTTGAGAGGTTTTAGTGGGGTGATGCTCGGGTTGGCGACGGAGTGAAACTCTCCGTTGTCGTTAATGATTTCGAGTTGATAAAGGCGCAGAGCTTCCTCGAATGTCCTTGATCTCTTCATAGCGAGTGAATCACATTGTAAATCCAAGACACATCGCTACCAATTAAGAGTAAAGTGGTAAGATATATATATTTAAATTTATAATTAGGAAATAATTATTTCGAGATTGACAAACCTCGGGATCCTTCTTCTTAGTCAGAAGGATTAGTTTGCATATGATAGCGCACGTAGATTGCACATAACTCATCATCTTTTTCTTTGGCGGCCTTTGCAAAAATAGAATTACATATATAGGTATAGTCGGTTCGAGGCTGTTATTATGAAGTATGATATAGTATTATTGTGTTGTAGCATGTCTTTGGAAAATCCATCCTATGTGTTAGTTAGGCGCTCTTTCCATCGTATATTCCTTTGTTGGCAACATAATTGATGAGCGACCTACATGATTCAAAAAGTTATCCTCGGCCATTTCAAGCGAATGAAGACTACAATAGAGTTATGTAAGGAGGAAATGAGCATACCTCTCGAGTATTCCTCTTAGAGTCTTTGAAGTCGTGCTTGTTGCGGTTTAGGGAATCAAGGTATATCACATGGTTCCTCTTGGGTATAATAACTAAAAGGATCAATGGTACCTACTCATGTATGTCGCTATAGTCATTAAACCTAAGTTAGTCTTTGCAGATAATGTACAAATGAAATTTGTATAGCAAGTAGTGACACTTACCCTGGGTTGTAGGGCACCACTATGTACTTCATGTTCCTCTGTAGAAGCAATGACCTCGTTATGTATTTCTCGACGAAGGGCGAGTCTTGTAGGATGGTTTGCAGCGATACCACGTGTGGGTCGAGAAACCCACGGTTCTTTCCATTCCGGACATTTTCGGCATGTATCTATACATAAGCAATGAGTTGTGATATTTATCGGTATTAGATGAATGTAGAACTTGATTATACGCGCTTACAATGGTCCAACATCGTAGAAGCGAGACGTCGAGGCCAGCGAGGTTGAATAGTTCAAATAAATCATTGAAGCCCACGACGAAGTACCTCGTCCGTTGAAGAAATGCTTGTCCTCGTGTCGGCGGTGATTCGATGTCGGACCCCTTCTTTTGGGTCTTGTCCAAGTACCGTGCATGCAAAGCGACAAGCATGTCGGCGTGCATTATCTGCGCCGGAACACAGCGGTTTTCGATGATGTATTTCCGGGTATCGCGGACTTCCCGGTATCGCGGACTTCCGGACTTCTCGGACTTCCGGACTTGGGAGGCGCTTATGCGTTCGTTGATTTCGATTTGGCCTTAGCGATTGGCATCGTCTTTTTGTGAGACGACTTCGGGAACCGATCGTCGACGCTTTTGTTTGTTCCTTGGCGTCTTCTCCACGGGAATCGAAGAGGTGGCCTTTTGAGGCGAAACATGAGGTGGAGTCATCGAGGTCCGTTGGAGAGGAATGGTCGTGTCGGATCGCAACCTTCTTGGTTCGAGTATGGCGTTCTTCTTGGGCCTTTGGATAAAAGAGAGGACGGCATCCCTAGTGTTGTGATCTCTTCGTTCGGGCAAATGTCGGCGGATGGCTCGAAATTGACATGTACCATATCCACTGGACCTTGGCGTAACTGTGCACCGGTGGGCACCGTCTTTGCCCGCCCTTCCTCGTATGGATACACCATCCTGCGCAACCTCAATACAAAGGACCCATCCATCCTCACTTGGAGCTTCTGGCGTCGGCTCCTACAAAATGATCGCAATTAGCTAAGGCGTCGTTAGGGTCTATCTTTGGTGCATTCCATAGATGTACGTTACCTTGATGTTGTCTATCGGTGTCGGACGTCGTCATGTTCTAATTATCTTGTGACGCGACGCTACTCCGACGTCGAGGAGGACCGCTTCAAATTAGCGGGGCGGCTTGCGGCACTGGCTCATGAGTATATCCATTTGACTCGCAATCTTGCCATCTCTACTTGAAATTGGTTAGTAATCATCTGTACCAACCGGTTGTCGTGCTCGCCTTGGATCTCTTCCTAGTCCTATCGTGTAGTAGTCGTCCGCGAATCCATGAATCCAAGGTACGTTAACCCCAAGGCCTCGCGTGCGACCAAGGTGCTCCTTGTTTCCCAAGGCCGTAGATAGTATATCCTTCTCCTATGCTCGCACGGAAGGAGCCTTGGGAAGCTTAGGCGATCAAGTCACGCCGCAAGAGGTCATCACGTTATTATAGACACTATGAAGTTATGGACTTATTAACAACTTAGTAGTTCGATATACTTACCACACGTTGGGACACTTCACTCGCGGGTTTGTGAAGGAGATCTTTGCCGAAGACGAGACTTGTGCCCTCGCTTTTAACCAAATTAGGGAACGCGGGTCTGTGACATCAGGAAACGGGTTCTCCTTCTCCGCCACCCATTCCTCGTATTTACCAGCGTAACCAGCGTTGCCGAGTCTGTGCGGGTGAGTTTTTCGTGTCTAGAGAGCTTTGTGCGCGCACTTTGCTCCTAAATTCGGCCGATGTTTTCATAGCCACAAAGGTGTCCCATGCTTCTGCGTCAAGAATCTATCTTTGCGAAGGCGTCGACCGTGTTCACGTGCCGTGACAAGAATGCTCTTGAAGGTCCTCCACGATTTACCCATCGTGAGCATCGCCGTCCGTCGCCGCGTGCCACATATATACGGAATAGTGAACTTCTCTGAAAGTTCATCCCACAAATACGCTTTTCGCTTCTTTCGTCAGTCCTTCCACCTTGGTGTGGTGATGAGGACCCGTTCCTTCAAGTATCCCGCAGATGGTCCGGAATCTCGCCACGATCTCTTGGGACTCAGAGGGACCCCAAAGTCATCGACCTCCGTGATGACCACCGGCCCGTAGGCATTTTCGATTGTCCTCTGCCATCTCGCTTCGTGTCATTATAAATCGACGGTGACGGCCCTCGTCAGCGCCTCTTCCATCTGCGAGGTCGGTGTTGGCGGCCTCGTCGGCGCCTCTTCCATCTGCTGGGTCGGTGTTGGCGGCCTCGTCGGCGCCTCTTCCATCTGCGGCGTCGGTGGCGGCAAAGACAGATGCCTTTTGCCATCTCGCTTACTTGCTCTCGGGAAGAAGTCTGAGAGGTTGACTATAGAGATCAAGATGGCAAATGAAGAGTTGAATGAGCTCATCTGAGACTACTAACATTCCTAACACTCCTTAATCCACGAGCTTCTATTCTAACACTCCTAACACTCCTTAATCCACCAACTTCTCTTGTGATCTTTGTATAGATAGAAACTAGTGATACAAATCTTTTGCCCGAGCCTACTTCTCTAAGGAAATGCGATTGATGATATTATGTGCTCTCGGAAGGAGAGTAGCTAAAGAACAAGTCTTTGCCATCTCAATCCTATTGTCTATACTCTTCATGAAATGAATATGATAATATAAATTCAAACTATGAGCTCTAAACAATACTTTGCTTAAGCACAAATGATCTCAATCATTAGCAAAAAACAGATTAAACTTCGATCAAGCAGAGGTTGACTACAGAGATCAAGATGGCAAATGAAAAGTTGAATGAGCTCATACATACTACTAGAAGAATCACAAACTAGTCAATACAAGCGATCAATTTGCAATAGAACTATGAAATTTGAACCGAAAGTAACCAATTAACGATACAACATATTGACAAGTAGCAAGTAATACAATAGAGCTCAAGTATGAACTAACTATCACATTCAATCTCGAGATAAGGCGGAGTTCATCACGAGCAAGCCCAGCGATTAATTTGCAACTAGCATGCAAATATATATATATATATATATATATATATATATATATATATATATATATATATATATATATATATATATATATATATATATATATATATATATGCAAAGATCAACCGAATCGCCACAGAGGAGCAATACTCACAGAGAGGATGCCGCACAAGAACTGGGGAGGCAGGTCACGGGAGGAGGCCGATCTTGAGGAGGAGGGAGGCTGGGGAGGAGGTCGACACGGGAGGAGGACGGCGGGGGAGAAGGCCGGTCTGAGGGAGGAGGCCGACACGGGAGGAGGACGGCGTCGAGGTCGGGGCGCCAATGTCGGGCGGCGGCAGACCGAGGTTGAAGGCGGCGACGTCGGGGCTTCTGACTGGGAGGTGAGCAGGGCGCCGAGGTCGGGGCGGCGGCCCCGAGGTCGGCAGCCGAGGTCGGGCGGCGGCGCAGAGGTCGGGGCACCAATGTCGGGGCGGCGGCGCCGAGGTCGTGAAGTCGGGTGAAGGCGAGCCCTAAACCCTAGAGGAGGCGTAACGCCAGGCGAGAGAGTAAGGCGCGAGAGAGGAAGTGAGAAGTGAGAGGAAAACCCTAGCGTTTCCCGCCTTATAAAAAGTATATCACAGACGGTTCTCATTTCGAACCGTCTGTGATATTATTTCCACAGACGGTTGTATAATAAAACCGTCTGTGATAGCCGACAACCTGAGGCCAATTTATGATATCCTGACAAAACATACTGAACCTGGTGAGACATAAATATCCTGAGAAAACAGAGTGAACCTGCTGAGACAAGTATGATGACAATTATGACAAGTCCATATGAATTCTAACCTGGTGACAAGTATGATGACAAGTTTATAACACATTTGACTTCAAAATTTTATATCTAATTCAACTCAACTCCAAATCAAGTGAAACCAATTTTGATACTCCACATTACAATGTACGTCCACACATTGACATTAATATCAAATATGACAAGTCCATAACAAGTTCATAACACATTTGACTTCAAAATTTCATATCTAATTCAACTCAACTCGAAATCAAGTATGATGACAATTTTGATACTCCACATTACAATGTACGTCCACATTGACATCAATATCAAATATGACAAGTCCATAACACATCAACACATGACAATTTCACGTTGACATCAAAATATATGAGAGATTACAAGTCCATAACACATGATGTTATGGAATAAATTAATTACATTGGAGTAAATTCTTAATTAAGATATAGGCCTTCATGATGATCGACGCATATAGCTAGCTTCCTCACGGGTTCTTCCTCGAGCCTAATGCCGCTTTCGAAAGGAGGCAACTCGTCAAATTGATTGTATTCTTCCTCGTCCCACTACATTCTCAACTCCGACAATCCTCCTTTTTCCATGAAGAACTACGTGGCGCTTCTTATTTGCGGGTCGGTTACATAGAAGACTTGAACAACTTGGTTAGCTTGATCGAATGGTTCGTCTTTATATCCGACACGTTCGAGGTCCACGGTAGTGACACCGCATTTGTCGACCTTCACCAGGCGAGATGGACCCAACGGCACGAAATAGGGGATCTTGAAAAGCACGTGGTCGAGCTCCCATATCTCGTCTATTTGCCCATAGTAGGAGCTCCTCATCCCATCGGTCTTGAATGCATCTATCACGACACGCTAATACGGGTCAGCTCTTCCTATCTGAGTCAGCCGTATAAAATGTGTACCCATTGATGTCGTATCCTTGCCATGTGACAATTGTAAATTGTGGCCCTCGTGCCAACCATAGCGGCAGATCATCACTTGATGACCTCCCAATGATTCGCACCTTTAACCATTCGTTGAGCCGACGGTTGTGCTCTCTCGTGATCCAAACCTCCGAACGGTGCGGATTACATTGGCGCACCATGTCTTTGTGCTCGTCGATATACGGGACACTTGGGTCATGTGTTGCAAGACCATGAAATGGGCTTGGCGTATGTATCCAGATCGGGAGTTATTGATTTCCTTCCGATGGTCCCGATACCATCCAGCTCCCCTCATGGCGAGATAGAGGCACACCTATCGGTTCCACGAGCCATGTAGTCGACGAGAACTCAATGACCTCTTCGGTTGCATAACCTTCGATGATCTTGCCCTCCTACGAGATCGATTCCGCACGTAGGACTTGAGAATTCCCATGTACCTCTCGAGCGGGTACATATGACGTAAGAACACAGGTCGCATATCTTTATCTCTCTCACAAGGTGAACAATGAGATGGACCATGATATCGAAAAATGACGGAGGGAAATACATCTCAAGATGACATAGAGTGGTCACCACCTCGCCCTGCAGAGCATCTAGTCCTTGGGGATCAATGATCTTCGAGCAATTGAGTTGAAAAAATAACACGACCTCAAGATTGCCACTCGGACCTTGTTCGCAAGATACTTCTAATTACAACAGAAGCATTTGTGTCATCGACACATGACAATCATGAGACTTCATACCAATTAATTTCAAATCTTGCATAGAAACAAGGTTCTTAATGTTAGCGGAGTAACGGATGGGACTTTCACTCCATGCAAGCTCAGCACGATTCATTTCTCTCGGCCTTGGATAGAGTGTAGCAAGTTTGGGAAGGTACGTTAAATCTGTGTCGGTCTCTACCGGTGCTAACTCAGTCCTTATGTTCATATCAACCAAGTCACGCCGTGCGTTAACACCATCCTTTGTTTTGCCACTAATGTTCAACAAGAGACCAATCAAGCTATCACATACATTCTTCTCTCGTGCATGACATCGATGCGAAGGCGAACTTCTAAGTGCTCCCAATAAGGCAAGTCCCAAAAATTGACCGCTTCTTCGGATGTTCTTCTCACGGGTTCTTAATTTACGTCCCTTCCCAAGCACAACATCGATATCCTTAACCATATCATAGACCTCTTTCCTCTAAAAGCCCTTGGAGTGAATCGTTCTCCTTATTTCCGTCGAATTGTTTTTTCATCTTGCGGTATGGGTGACTCACAGGAAGGAACCTACGGTGGCGATATACACGCTTTCTGCGAGTTGTTCAACCATACACTCTCTGTAGCATCTAAGCGGTCTTGATGAGCTTTGGCTCCTTTTGTCTTTGGCTTGAAGCAGTTACCAAGGGCGGGAAAATCATTGATGGTGCGAGAACAACATGGCGCGTAAAGTGAAGTTCTCTCGTTTATACGCATCCCATACCTGCACCTTCGTTCCACAAAGTCACAAGATCTTCCAAAGAATGGTGCTAGGTACACATCAATATCATTCCTGTGTTGCTTGGCCCTTGGATAAGTAGTGACATCAAAATGTACTTCCACTTCATACCGTACCAAGGAGGAAGGTTGTACATACATAGATTCACGGGCGGGTGCTATGTCACGCTCATGTTACCGAAAGGATTCATTCCATCTGTACTCAACCCTAACCTTATGTTCCTCGGTTCGACCGAACTCTTGAAGTCCGATCGAAGTTTCTCCTTCGGGCGAGAATCGGCAGGGTGTCTTAGCTTTCCATCTCTCTTACGCTCCTCTGAGTGCCAGCGCAGCAATCTTATGTCCTTTGCGTTCGCAAATAAGCGCTTCAAGCGTGGGATCACAGCAGATACCACAACATCTTAGCAGAGGTCCTTGCTTCACCTTAGCGATTCTCGGCGCTTGTATCGGGATGCTTTGCACACAGACATACATGCATGTTCGCATACTCTTTACGGTAGAGGATACAATCATTCTGGACATGCATGTATTCTTTCTACTTCCATTCCCAATGGACAAATAACCTTCTTTGCTTGATAGGTGGTCTTTGGGCAACACGTTTCCCTCCTAAGGATGTCCGCTAGGAGACCTAACAACGCCGTGAAACTCTTATCGGACCAACCATTGCTTGCCTTCAATTTCAGCGGTTCAAGCACGGTTGACAACCTTATATATTCGGCTTGCAACCGAGGAACAAAGGTCTCACCGAGTCCTCCCTAAGCCCTCGAATTTACAAAACTCTCTCTCACTTTGTAGTTCTCTTACGCATCGCAGTAGCATCCGATCCAGATTGTCATCGTGTGACATATCCTCATCAAAAGCGATCTGATCCACATCCGGCGTCGTTGACTTCCTCGGCGGTGCCGTCATTACTAACTTCATGTGTAATAATCTGCTCTTCACCGTGATGGTCCAACATGTATACCCTTTTGTGAAACCCTTGAATCAAGTGCGCTTCTATTTGCGCGCGTTGTTAAACATCTTCAAATTACCACAATCAATGCATGGACGATTACATAAAATTTATCTCCTTCTTCAACATATCACCTTTCGTGGCTCTTCTAAAAGCAACCACGCCATTAATGTACTCTTGACTCACACGGTTCTGCTTGTACATCGGTTTGATCCATCTACACTACGCATGTAACAAATTAGTGTCAAAATTGATTAGCGATTAATTTATAGCAAATATAAAGGGTTATAGATCGTTACCCTCGAAGGTCACGAAGAAAATCGATTCCTCTCCTTTCCTTCTCCTCTCTAAGGTGGCGCAATGGGGAGGAGGTGGCGGGTGTTGGGCGCTAGGGGCAAGGGTCCAACCTTCTCCTCTCTAAGGTGGCGGCGGATAATTATTGATTATCGCATGATTGTTGATTAGATCTGAGACAAAAGACAAGAGGAAGATCCTAATTAATAACTAGCAAGTTGGTCCGCGCGATTGTGCGGGTATCTGTTTTCATATAATTGAAACAATAAACCACTGTGATGACGTTTCTTCATGGATATAAATGGAGGAAATATAAAATACATCATTGCACATGTGACTTATCTTGGTGTGTCATAAATTCTTCTTTTTAATCTGTTCTGAAAACTACTCATGAAATTAGTTCTGATTAAGACTTTCACTTCTTTGCACGTACTTACTCGTTTTGTCTCATCGTTGCACAAAGGAATTACACCAGATTAATTAAAGGCTACATGTTTTGCTTTTCATTTTCTACAAATAGGGTCCATCAAATTGAGAGCTAGATGTACGTACGTTTTGCCTTTTCCCATCAAGTAGTATTAATTGAAACCTAAACCCTATGCTTCCGATTAAGGAATACAACAAAGAAAACAAAACATTAGCGTCTATGTACAGAGTAGCAAAGTCAGGGAAATTTACTAATCAATAGAGTGAAAAAAGGATAATCAGCATTACTTCATCTGCTTAATTAGGGAGAAATCGCGAGTTGGAGGAGCTAGGGAGGAAGTGGCACGCACTGGGGAGGAGAAGCTAGCTACGAGATCTAAGTGGAGCCCAGCAGAGAGGCGGCTTGCTGATTATATTTATCCAAATCATGGCGGAGGAGGGTAAGCGAGAGCACAAGCGGCTTGCGATAGTGAACCACAATGGCGGTCTGGCGAGAGGATGTGTCGCGCTCAATTTATCTGCGATGGGCATATCACGAGCGGTTCTTAATAAAAAGCCGTGCAGTGATAGTCATCTATCACAGAGCGGTTTGTAAATAGAACCGTCGTGATATTACCGAGCGGTTCTATTCACAAACCGCTCGTGATAATCACCAAATCACGCACGGTTTGTAAATAGAACCGTATGTGATATTACCTGACGGTTATTAAATAGAACCGCTGCGTGATTGGTGATTATCACGCACGGTTTGTGAATAGAACCGTCTGTGTAATATCACAGACGGTTCTATTTACAAACCGTCTGTGATAGATGACTATCACAGACGGTTCTAAAAAATACCATCTGTGGTATTCTTCTCGCGCCACCCGCAGGTGCGGCAATGGCCAACACAGACGGTTCCAAAGGAACCGTCTGTGATGGGGTGTCTACTATAGCCTGTTTTGTAGTAGTGCACCTCGCACCCCTCCTCGCGCCGCCCCAACCCCCGCAGCCCACCTCTCGCAGCTAGCTTGTCCGCCACGACTTCTCCTTTGAGGACACCCACGGCACGTCTCGCAGCTAGCTCGTCCGCCACGACTTCTCCTTTGAGGACACCCACGGCACGCCCCTCCCCCCCCCCCCTTCCCTCCTCTTCGCAGGCCTCGTCTCATCGCTCGTGCCTAGCTAACTATTGTTGCCTCTTCCTGCAGATCTCGACCTTGGGGACGGTCGCTCCGGCTAGCACGCGGTGCACCAGGTGTTCCTGGACCCCAGCGGCAAGCACTGCGTCACCACGGTGGTCCACCTGGGGGGCGCCGAGACCTACTACCACCACGCTAGGTGGCCGCACCTCAAGCCGCTGCCCCGCCTCCATGGTCTCCTGGTCAATGCCGTCACCTGGAACTACCAATCCATCACCGAAGGTGATTTATCACTGTTTCTTGATCAAATTATACTTTGATCGTGGCGCTCCGTCTTTGTTCCATGATTGTTGATTGTGGAGTCTCTGCGATTTTGGTGTTTGCGATTGTCGACCAAGGAGGTGATCACAGGGGACGAGAGGCGGGCAGATCTTGAGATGGTGTCGACGAGGTCAACAAGAGGGAGAAGTGCGTGAAGTTGTTCTTGAGCTCACCGAGCTCTGAGAGGCATCAAGGACCCGCAGTTTGAGTTGTCGTCGATCCACCCCTTGGTTACTTACACGTTTGTGTTACTTTGCTTCGGTTGGAGTGTGTGGTTGAGCATTTCGGTTGTGTAGATGGAGACCACCATGGTTGGGAAAGCCACAAGGTTCTATGTGATGGCTGTCACGGCGACGCGGCTTTACTCGTTCACCGGCATTAGTTCATTGGAAGTAAGTATTATTGCTCAATTTCATCAGTTGCAAGTTTCAAAGACATACACTTATATTGAATGCAATGGGGTAATCCAAATTGAGTTTAGTTGAAAAACCCAATTTTTAAACTTCAAATTTCGAAGGCCTCATCGGTGCCATTGCTTACATTGAATGACATGGCTTAGTAACCTCAGAAGT
Source organism: Phyllostachys edulis (assembly GCA_036346405.1). Classification (NCBI taxonomy): domain Eukaryota; kingdom Viridiplantae; phylum Streptophyta; class Magnoliopsida; order Poales; family Poaceae; genus Phyllostachys; species Phyllostachys edulis. The sequence continues at coordinate 3,710,787 of CM070557.1, read as the reverse complement.
CCCACACTACCGTCATTGCAAAACCGCGATGAGAACTTTGTAGACTTGAGATTTTGAAGGCCTCATCGGTGTCATTGCTTACATTGAATGACATGGCTTAGTAACCTCAAGAAGTCCCACACTATATACACAGGCATTTCAAGCCAGTATCTAGAGAGCAGCAGCACATTATCTAGAGAGCAGCAGCACGTACTAAAATGCTTTGTAGAAGATCTTTGCACTATATTTCAATTTTAAAACTTTCCTATGTGCAAGACTGTAATAACAACTATATTGCACATACTGTTTTCGCTAGCTATTCGGATCATGCCATCCACCTTATGGAGCTCCCAGAGAAATACCTAATAGGTAAGTGTAGCTTGATTTGATTTATATGATTTTCTAGGGTAAAGGAGCGCATATCATACAATTTGTATTATTGTGCATGATAATTTTTGTGTAACATTTGTATCCATTGCATGACATCCAGTGAACTACATTTCTTTATCAAGCAAAGAAGGGCTAAACACTTTGGATGGCTTTCTGGAGCTGGAATCTATCATGGTGAACTGAATTTTGTTTAAGGGCTAAACAAGATCTGCCCCAGATTTATGTGCTTTTTGTCAACATCTTTGCATTTTTTATGAGAAGAAAGTAAATGAGATGCCTAAATAAATGAAGACTTCATAAACTAATACTTTTCTGTTAGGTGCAAATTAATTTATCAAGCTTGGGTTAAATAAGTGACTGCACTTTGGTTTGGTTTTGTAACTGTGTCCTGACTCCTGAGATACTTATGTTAGCTGAGTCGATGTTGAGAAAGTATTGATTTCTTAATTGTGGTTTTTGTTGGACACCTGATAGTATGTAAAAGAGGAAGCCAAGAACTGAAATGTTTCGTTGTGTGCGTGTAGGTTGTTCATAAGATCTTTGCATTTAAAGGTGATAGGTTGTTTAGATGCATTCTATACCCACCAGAATTGATGATAATGCTCTTCGACAAAAAGCTCTTTACTTGTCTAGCAAGCAATACCATGTTAGGACACATTTGAAACATGGGAGTTTCATAGCATTCCTGTTCGAAACAACTGCATTCCAAATTTGGCTTTATTCTATAACCTTGTCTACTATTGTTTGTGTTTGTACATGTGTAGTACTTAAGTGCATGTATGTTTTCCAAAATACTTTGCAATATGCGGGCTTTCAATTAATTGCAAAATTAGAGACAACGTTTACATCAAATTAGTAAAATACTGTGGACAATTGGCACGCTTCACATGATGAAATGATTTGAACACTTAATGATCGCACATTTCAGTGAATGGTATCTCATAGAACAACGTTAGTGTGCATAACACATAAATTATTTGGTGCATAGTATGGGTTTTCGTTACTAAGGGGCATTTTTCTACAATGTTATACATTTGGACTCGATTGAGTGATTGCTCAGTATGCTCAATGACGAGAGCGAGAGGGAAGAAGCGCCCAAAGTGTGATCGAGGCCCAACACTCAGATCAAAGCATTGACTCTTGAAGCAATGTGGAGAGCCAAGATAAATGACAGTCAGTAACATTCGATTTTCTAAATCCTTTTTAAAATGTGTAAAATAAATTAAAACTATTTACTTTAATGAGAATTCAAGTTTGGTTACATTGGAGAGGTTTGAGTTGTTGGTATCTCTTCTGGTATGCTTGGCGATCCTCCCTTCGAGTTTATCTTTTTGGGCTATGTAGGTTTAGACCCTCTCGTGGCCTAGACCTTCCCGGGGGTTCTTAAGGTTAGACCTCCTTGAGGCTTGGACCTTTTCTCACTGGGCGTATTCTTCGTCCGGGCCTTTCCTTTGAGTTTGGTCACTTTAGACCTCTTTGTTGGTTTGAATCTCTTTGGGTTCGGACCTCTTTTCTGCTCGAGACTTCTCTTAAGTCGGGACCACAGTTGCTGGGCACTTCCCAATGCCAGACCTCTTTTCATTCGGACCTCCATGAATTCGGTGGACCTCTTGTGAGCCTTGATTCTCTGAGTTCATTTGAATCCCTTGGCATTTCTTCTTGGCAAGGACCTCCCTAGGGTTGCTTTGATCCTTGCGAACTCTGTTGGACCACTGTTGTGGATATCTTCCTTGGACCTCTCTTTCATTTGATCCGGTGGTCCAGACCTCTTCCTATCTCCAATCCAAAGGTCCAGACCTCCCCGTGCGTTATGTCCCTCTTTGGACCTCCCCTTTGTTTTGAATCTAACGGTTTGGACCTCTCCTCACTTCCGATCCAAAGGCCCAGACCTCCCCTGCACGTTTGATCTTGGCTATTGGACCTCCCTCTCGGAGATCCAACTGCCCGGACCTCAACCTGCCTTTAATCCCAACCACGGGATCTCTTTGTAGTTCTCTGGACCTCATGTCCAAGACCTCTCCGTAGCGTTTTAACTTGGCCTGGACTTTCTCGCGAGACCTCCTTGATGAGATCCTAACCGTCGGGATCTCCTTTGTTGATCCCGACCATCAGGACCTCCCCATGTCCGACCTCCCACATGTCCGGACCTCCTCAACCTTCGAGACCTCCTTGAGCCGGGACCTCCTTTGATGAAGTCTGGTTGTCCTAACCTTAGTCACGTGGACCTCCTCCATGTGTAATTGCACCTCCCCATGTTCGACCTCCTTTGTGTACATCAGGGACCTCTTAGCCCCGACCTCCTCGAGGACCTCTCTGTGAGCAAGACCTCCCCTTTGACCCGACAGTTTCTAAATTGGTGGCCCCACTGCCGGTCTTAATCATTCTCATTTCCTCCGCCGTTATTATATTGAGCATTTAATGCGTGTCTTGTCACATTAAATGCATCCATATCGTGGTGTTTTACTTTGAATTAGGTCACTTAACCGTACCACGACATTTTTCTTTGTTCCTTCCCATAGCAACGTACATTGTCCTTCCTCGTACCTTTTGCCCAGAATGGTAGTGACACCTGCCCTGCCACTACCTACCTTTGACCCATTCCTATACTTATCCTTGACACGTATATTTCTAGTTTTCTTCACCATTTTGATTACAATTAGACCAAAGAATTCTACCACATCACCTTTCTCCACTCTGTTATCTTGGCTCTCGATCAGTGGCTCCCAGGGAAAACCTTGTCGCCCACAACCTCCCCTCCATCCACGGTTTCTTCTTGCCCCTGGTAAGTCCCTGGGCGATCTCCTCCACTCTCGTTTTTACTATTGCACTGAGCTGGTCGTGTCCATCTCAGGACCTCCTCTGGTGGACTCCTTTTCGGGTTTTTATGGCTTTTGTGTGAGGACCTCATCTCCGGCTTTACGCAAGAATCATTTCTCGGGACTTCTCTTTTCTCTTGCTTGAATCACTCCTTTGGGGTCTTTTGCTAAAGACCACCTCCTCTGATAGCTTGGACCTCCTCCAAAAGAACCGTTCTAAAGATATAGACCTCTTCTGTTGATTATGTTTTGGACTCCCTCTGGGATTCTTTTGGTTTTCTTGTTGTTCTTAGTTGGATCTTTATTTGAGTCTTCTTTGAATTGCTCTTTTACACGTGTAGATTGCGAAGACTCCAGGGAGTCTGAGGGTTCTAAAGAGGAAGAATCTCAGGATAGTGAGCAAGGCAAGTTGCACTCTTGATCATATTGCACCCAATAATTCAATCTATTTATGTTCAATTTCAAAGTTTAATGCATGCCTATTTCTACCAAGTTAGTTCACTACCTGTTTTAAATCCATAGTTATGCCTACTTCCTTTGTATGGCCACTGTTGACTTTGGACTAAACTCATTGTCACCTTTAGATCAAACTTGGGTCATGCAATAGTGTGAACCAAAACCATTTGAAAAACTGGTGCTTAGTCAAGCTTAGACCAAAAATATTGATTTGGGGAAATCTTTACCAACATAACCAAATATTGCTTAAAATGTTTTTACCATGACATTGGGTTGTCATGGAAGCATGAAAATGTTGCTGGGGAAGCAAGGAAAATGAAAATGGATTGGGACTGGGGCGAATTGGTTAGATTGGCTGGTGCAATGTTTATGCACGGACTCTATCCTGGTAAAGGTGGAGGTCCAGGGGTTTGTAAAAGTCGCCCTAGTCATGTGAGGACCGGTCTTTGAGCGACCAATGCCAAGCCTATAATGGGCTATGCCACAATCGTGCAACCACATGTCTCGAGAATGGGCGTGGGACTGGTGAGTAATTTGCAAAACTTCACCATATCTTTGCTCCATTGGAGGTGTGGGAGGTCTTGCAAGGCCGATGGTCCTTACGACCTAATGTTCCCACTTGGTGCAAGAGGGGCTTCATTTGGATTCTTTGTCCATAGGGGGTGAAACTTTAGCAAGGAAAGGCATGGTGGAGCAATGCATTGTAAAGGCCTTGTCATGAGCTCTAGACCTCTTACCTTTGGTAGTGAGAGGTGGCATTGACGGATGCCGGATAAACTAGAGAAATCATGTCATGTGGGTAAAGTGCACAACCTCTGCGAGTTAAATCTATTGAATAGCCGTGTCACGGTCATGGGCGTCTTGGCAAAGGCTACTCGAGTTAGATGTTGATTTTGGGAATTTCGAAATGTTTTCAAATCTGTTTTGGGATTGCTATCCCATGGGTTTGGGCGAGGAGCTTTGTTGTCGAGGGGTATCCTTCACCAACTTGTTGTGGAATGTTATCAACTGAAAAAAATTGCTTTGATAAAATGAATTTTATCTATTTAAAGACACGCTTTGGAACTTAGTAATGGTAGTTGAAAGAAAAATTGGCTTTGTGCAAATTAACCATAATATGCCATCCTTTGGTTATCCATATATGCATGTCATTCCGCTAATCCACGGGTGTAACTTGTGAGCACGGTTGTTGTGCTCACTCTTGCTCATTACAATCTTTGCCAGGAGAAGACCTTGGTAGTGAAGAAGATCAAAGCGAATAGGTTGTGCCTTCGGATAGTTTGCTGTGGTGTCTTGATGGACCTGTGACCTTTGTTCTTTTGCTCTTTTGTATATGTGTTGGGCCCAAGGCCACTGTGTAACAACTCTGTAAATATTTTGCTTAAATAAAAATACGTTCTGGATGTCACCACCATTGTATTATTTCTGTGAAGAGCTAGCCATGATCCTTGGGACTAGCTCGGGATTCACAGGGAACCCTGGAGCAAGCACGGACCTTCATGTCCTCACAATGGGATGAATGTGTGAGGCTCTGAGGGGGTCTCGGACCTCCACGACCTCCTCACGGAGGGTCGTGGGTGGTCTTGGGGTGTCCTCGAGACCTCCTCGTTTTCCTGACTGTGGTGGTCATGACAGTGTGGGTGCTCCACAGCTCCAAGACTCTCTCTCGGGTCATGTTCTCCTGGACCTCCAGGAGGTCCTGCTGGATCTCCTGGGAGGCTCTAGGTGGACTGGCCGAGAGGTCCTTTGTGGACCTCCTGGGAGGTCCTGATGGACTTTCCAGTATGTCTTGGAGGACCTCTCGGGTGCCCTAGAGTTGGGTCGTTACAAAAGTGGTATCAGAGCATCCTGACTGTAAGCCGCAACCTAGTAGCATGGTTGTAGAATTTCAAAATTATTTTATGACAAAAGAAGAATAAAATGTTCTTTCTTACAGGTCATCTTTTCACTCTTACCTTTCTTGGTGCTTTTCCTTACCTTAACCCCACCTTATCTTGTTTCTTCCTATGCACTGTTTACAACATTAAATGGAACTCCTTACCTAGCAACATACATTAGAAATCTTTTAGGGTAAGTGGTGCTCAAGACTTCCCCAAAAAGGTAAGACATGAGTAGAACGATGTTGGTTATTATAGACTTTAAAAGGTTTGTCCTTTTTTGTTTTCTTTGCATCGGATTTTCTATGCCAAGTGGTTAGTTTGGCTAGTTTCCTTAGCCTTTCTCTTCTCTTTTCTCGGCCTTGGTTCTTGGACAGTATGGCCACTTCTAGAAATGGCAGTGGCAGTTCAAGTCACCACAACCGTCAAGCTGAGGAAGAGGCCAAGAATCCAGTCGTGTGGACTAATCAGAATAGAGGTGTTGAGGGTGGGCATGGGCAACCAACTTCACAGCCACCCCCACCTCCAGTTGAAGGTCCTACTTGGACTCAAATAATGGTCAATCAAGCTCACTTGATAAACTTGCTTTCACAGTCCATGGCCAACACTCAGTCTTTGCAAGCCACTGCTGCAGCTCAACCTCAAGCCCAAGTTCCACCTCCACCAAGGTCTAGCATTGCAGAATTTATGAGGCTCGCCCTCCAACATTTTCAAGCGATCTTGAACCTATGGAAGCCGATGACCTGTTAAGGGCGTTGGGTGAAAATTAGACATGGTGCGATGTCTGAGACCATGAAAGAGTGCTCTTTGCTTCTCACCAACTCAGTGGGCCAGCCTCTGAGTGGTGGGACAATTTTAGTCAATCTCATGCTGATCCTCAGGCCATCACATGGGATGAGTTCAAGCGAGCCTTTCATCGTGCTCATCTCCCACCCGGCATGATGTCATTAAAGAGGACAGAATTTCGTACCTTGAAGCAAGGAAATCGCACTGTTAATGAATATATGCATAAGTTCAACCAACTAGAAAGATATGCTCCAGGAGATGTTGCTACTGATGAAAGCAAGCAAGAACACTTTTTGGAAGGGCTGAATGATGAAATCTCAGTTCATCTCGTTTCTCAGGAGCATACCGACTTCCAGCAACTTGTAAGTAAGGCCATTCGTCAGGAAGATAAGCTCCAAAAGATGGAGGGCCAAAAAAGGAGAAAGGCTGCGCAGAGGTTTAACCCTGGAGGATTTCCTAAGTCTAGGACCTCCCAGTCCCAGACCTCCCAGCGCAAGACCTCAAGGACCTCCTCCTCAAGGGTATCTGGGTCAGAGCAACGCACAAGCAAGTCAAGTTATCATAAGACCTCTTCTGGGACTCAGTTTCAAAAGAAACCCTCCATGACCTCCTCGGCTGGAGTGACTTGTTTCTTTTGTAATGAGATTGGGCACTATGCTAGTAGGTGCCCAAAGAAGCAACAAATTTCTGCTCCAGTTCGGTCTGATCAAGGAGTGTCGGCACAAGGCAGTGCCTCAAGTGTGAAGCCAGCAACTAAAGTTATCAAGGGCCGTGTCACACATGTCACGGCAAAAGAGGCACATGATGCACCCGATGTAGTCCTCGGTACGTTTCCTGTGAATTCTGTACCAGCTTCAGTTTTATTTGACTCGGGGGCTTCCCATTCTTTTGTTTCCAGCAAATTTGTGGGGAAGTGTGGGTTAGCTATAATCCCTTTGGTTAACCCTGTGCTAATACATGTCCCGGGCATAGATATGAGGACTAATACCCTCTGCCCAAATCTCACCTTAGAAATCTCTGGAGTTCTATTTCATGCAGACCTGATAGTTTTGCCAACTCAAGGGTTGGATGTGATCCTTGGAATGAACTGGTTGGCTAAGAATAAAGGGCGGTCGATTGTGCTACTAAGTCTATAATACTTACCAATGAACAAGGAAAAGCGAGTGGAGTTCAAGCCAAGACCTCCTTAAGATAGGATCTTGTCTAACCCATGTAAAGGAAGTGGTGAAGCCGGAAGACCTCCCGGTGGTCAAGGATTACTTAGGCGTGTTCCCGAGGAACTCCCCGGTATGCCACGATAGGGACGTGTCATTTCTAATTGATTTGGTCCACGGACTGCACCTATATCAAAGAGACCTTCAGGGGATGCCCAGTAAACGAATTGGTGGAGTTAAAGAAGTAGATCCAAGAACTAAAGGATAAAGGATTTATTAGACCAAGCTCTTCACCATGGGGAGCACACTGCTATTTGTCAAAAAGAAAGACAAGAGTTTGAGGTTGTGTGTAGACTATAGATCACTTAATGAGGTCACCATTAAGAACAAATATCCATTACCAAGGATAGATGACCTCTTTGACCAACTAAAGGGGCAAGTGTGTTCTCCAAAATAGACCTCGTGCAGTTACCATCAATTAAAAATAAGACCTAAGGACATCCCTAAAACTGCTTTTACCACAAGGTATGTACTATATGAATTCACTGTGATGTCATTTGGATTGACAAATGCCCCGGCCTATTTCATGAGCATGATGAACAAAGTATTCATGGACTTCCTTGACAAATTTGTGGTGGTGTTTATTGATGATATTCTCATCTATTCTAAAAGTGAAGCAGAACATGAAGACCACCTTAGAATTGTGTTGGGAAGGCTTAGAGAGCAGCAGCTCTATGCCAAGTTTAATAAATGTGAGTTTTGGCTAAGTCAAGTAGCCTTTCTTGGACACATTATTTCAGCTAAAGGAGTAGTTTGTAGACCCTCAAAGGTTGAAACTGTCCTAGAGTGGAGACCTCCAAAGACAGTGACTGAGGTAAGAAGCTTTCTTGGTCTAGCTGGCTATTATAGAAGGTTTATTGAGGGTTTTTCTAAGATTGCTAAACCTCTCACCCAACTCTTGAAAAAGGAGAAGAAATTTGAATGGACTGAAACACATGAGCAAAGTTTTGAGAATTAAAGGAAAAGCTTGTCACAGACTCCAGATCCTAGTCTGCCAGATATCCAAAAAGACTTTGAGGTATTTTGTGATGCATCCCATCAAGGTCTTGGATGTGTGCTAATGCAAGATGGAAAAGTAGTGGCATATGCATCTAGGCAGTTGAGACCTCATGAAGAGAACTACCCAACACATGATCTTGAACTGGCGACCATTGTGCATGCTTTGAAAATTTGGCGACACTACCTTATTATAAACATTGTGAGATATACACAGAGACCACAAAAGTCTGAAATACATCTTCACACAACCAGAGCTCAATTTGAGACAAAGGAGATGGTTAGAATTAATTAAAGACTATGACCTTGGAATTCATTATCACCCGAGCAAAGCCAATGTGGTGGCGATGCCTTGAGCCGAAAAAGGTCCTTTGTAGTACTTTGTTGGTTCAAGAACAACAACCAAAACTATATGAAGAATTGAAGTACCTCAACTTGGAGATAGTAGAGCAGGGGATGTGTGAACACCTTGGAGGTACATCCTCTTTGCTCGGATCAGATTAAAGCACAACAAGAAAGAGATGAGGACATCCAAGAAATTAAGAAAAATATGAGAAGGGGTAAAGCCCCAGGTTTCTCTGAGGATGAACAAGGAGTAGTATGGTTTGGCAAATAGAGTTTGTGTGCCAAATAACCGTGAGATTAAGCACTCATTTTGGTGGAAGCACACGGTCACCTTACTCTATTCACCCGGCAAAGACCAAAATGTATCAAGACCTTAAAGAGAGATCTTGGTGGACTAGTATGAAGCAAGATGTTGCCAAGTATGTAGCCCAGTGTGATGTATGTATGAGAGTTAAGGCCCTACACTAAAACCAAAGGTTTGCTACAACCCTTGCCAATACCCGAATGGAAATGGGAGCAAGTGGGCATGGACTTTATTACTGGATTGCCCAGGACCCAATCTGGGTATGACTCCATATGGGTGGTGGTTGATAGGTTAACCAAAGTAGCACATTTCATACCAGTTAAGACCACCTATACTAGTAATGTCTTGGCAGATTTGTACATGGCTAGAATTGTTTGTTTGCATGGAGTGTCCAAAAGAATAGTGTCAGATAGAGGATCTCAATTTACCTCAAGGTTTTGGCAAAGTTTGCATGAAGCCTTAGATACTAAACTCAACTTTAGTACGGCTTATCATCCTCAAACGGATGGGCAAACAGAAAGAGTGAACCAAATCTTGGAAGATATGCTCAGGGCATGTGCCCTGAATCTTGGGAGAAGCTGGGACAAGAACTTACCCTATGCCGAATTCTCTTACAATAATAGCTATCAAGTTAGCTTACAAATGTCCCCATTTGAGGCTTTCTATGGTAGGCCTTGTAGAACACCTCTCCAAGGCCACTGTGTAACAACTCTGTAAATATTTTGCTTAAATAAAAATACGTTCTGGATGTCACCACCATTATATTATTTCTGTGAAGAGCTAGCCATGATCCTTGGGACTAGCTCGGATTCCTGAGGAACCACAAGCAAGCACGGACCTTCATGTCCTCACAATGGGATGAACGTGTGAGGCTCTGAGGGGGTCTCGGACCTCCACGACCTCCTCTGGAGGGTCGTGGGTGGTCTTGGGGTGTCCTCAAACCTCCTCGTTTTTCCCTGACTGTGGTCGTGACAGGCTGTGGGTGCTCCCTGGCTCCAAGACTCTCTCTCGGGTCATGTTCTCCTGGACCTCCAGGAGGTCCTGCTGGATCTCCTGGGAGGCTCTAGGTGGACTGGCCGAGAGGTCCTTTGTGGACCTCCTGGGAGGTCCTGATGGACTTTCCAGTAGGTCTTGGAGGACCTCTCGGGTGCCCTAGAGTTGGGTCGTTACACAGGCAAGCCAGTTGAGGTTAAAATTCCATTTTCAATTACATTTTGTAGAACAGGAACTGACAGATTAACCATGAAGATTGTGGATATATGTGTGCCAGTTCAACAAGTTATCATCATATCCAGACATGAACCTAAAGACACAAATGCCACGTACTTTCTATTCCAGAACAATTTATACATAGAAATGTGTTTTTAAGAGGTATCTCTGCATGTTCTCCTTCAGCTTGAAATACTCAGGAACTCACCGCCTGCTCGCGATCGTAAGAGGACAAGGCGTCTTTCCTTCTCGAGGTAATAGAACATCAACTTTGGCATGGTAGTCGAGGAGGTTCTGATGCAATTTTCACCTTGCTAAACATTTTGTTTGCACGTTATTGAATACATAATGTTCTTGCAAGAGAGCCCAAAAGTATTTGTCGGCGATCCAGAAAAGGAATCACGAGGATTCTAAAACCATGCCATGGGTACTAACATAGCCATGTTACCATGTTCATAGCAAAAGCGTGCAATAAATCATGCATTGCTTTTAGTAAATGCAAACAAGGTTACATTCACGTTTTAACTTTCCTTTCCCTTTATTTTTTTTCTTGGTAGGCAAAAGTGTACTACATATCATGTTGGAGAAACACACAGTAATTACATTAAAAAAATAGCACCACGAAAACTTAACGTGCAATACACTTCACCCATGATATTTCAATGATAAGTACCATTCTTTGTTCCTTTTCATGGTCTTCTGAACAATAGTCAAATCAGGAAGGAGATTTATCACTTCTATGCAAGATATGAACAAAGAACGGTGTGGTTCTCAACACATCACAGTGGCACCTCTGCTCTCTTCAACATACAAAGTGTAAGAGAAACCAAGACAACCGCCAGTTCCCCACATGGTGACAGCCTGACCGAGAATTGGGCAAGTAAAGCTATCTTGCCCCTTTTATTGCTTAATCACCTTTCAAGAGTCAATTCTTGGTAAGAGCTAGATCCACCAAGTCTAATGTCTTTAAAATCTGACAAAGACACCTAGCAATCACCACCATGGTGAGCATGTCAACAATGCGCCAAGACTCGATTCAGCGTGAGAATGCTAAGCAAGAACCGTTCACAATGACACTCACCTGCACTAAGCCTAACTATGCGACATGTGTCAAGATCTCCACTGATGCGTCCATCAAGGAGATGATCCCCCTGCTCTTGTAATGCTCACATGTGACGACCCACCCTGTGATATACCGCAAGAGGTCCGGGAGGATCTTTTTTTTTGCGCTGCGGTGCCACCACATAGAGGAGTGGTAGCACCACTCGGTGCATTCCCGAGGAGGTCTACCAGGACCTCCCAGGAGGACTTCAAGTCCTCCTGGAGGTCTTGGCCCGCAACAAACCTCTCAGGAGGTCTTTAAGACCTCCTGGAGGTCTTGGCCCGCAACCCTTCGGTAGCACCTTCTGGTATATCACTAGAGAGGTCCGACAGGACCTCGAGCTAAATCCCGTGAGGACCTCCCGGAGGTCACCCTGTATCCGAGCTAGTCCCGGGACAACAGAAGCTAGCTCACACAAGAACACAAGCTAATATCACAACCACGAGGTCAAACAAAGATGAAGCAGACAAATTAAACTTAATAAAAGATAGGACCTTATGGTCAAGCTTGTTAACAAGAGGTCTGCCACTGAGGGCTTACAAAACCAACAAGGGCTTACAACTGGCAACCAAGAGCTCTAAAGCTCCAACACCAAAAGCACGCAGAAGCCATCCAACAAGCCCGACAGGCTGTCGGGTGGAGGACGTCCTAGGCAGCTGGATCGTCGAAGAACTCCTCCTCAAAGAGGTCTGCACTACCCTGCACTTGATCATCTTCGTAATCTGCTTTGACACAGGGCTTAAAGCCATGAGTACTTTGAATGTACTCAGCAAGTCACAGGGAGCATTCATGCAACAGTATTCATGCAAGGGCTTACCAATTTGAGAGTTGTATGGTTAGTTTGCGCAAAGCCAGGTTTTGACAGCAATAGCACTAGTAGATTGAAAAGCAGCAAGTTAAAACACTAGTACATAATATATTTGATGCTTGAAAAAGTGGAGTGAGCACCAACTCACATCCACAACAAAAATGGGGAGGTCTGGTCACACCATGGGCTGTGTCCTCACCCAAAACCACTCTAGAGCACCCACTCGGAGGTCAAGACCACCTGGACCACTACCCGAGCCAACCACGACCCTCTAGAGCCGACCAAGGTCTCTTGAGGCAAAGCCAAGGCATCTCATTGAAGTGTCGATGACACAAACTTTTGAAACAACTACCCTTGCACCATTTTCACGAGCATGTCCATGACCAAGGACTTGGCTATTGAATAGATTTTACACTCTGCAGAGGTGTACAACTTTACCCACAATCCACGATCTCTCTAGCGGGGCGGGTTAGGTCACCCTTGCTCACTTAGAAGGTGGCAGGTCTAGAAGCCTTGATAAAGCCTTTACAAAGCTTTGAACGGCTCGGGCTGCCCGCTAAGGTTTATAATTCCCTTTGGTCTAGAAGTCCGCAGGGTTATGGGGTGCCCCCTCTTGCGCCAACGAATCACACGCTCAACCACAACAGCCCCAAGCCATCTCATTGCTAATTATTCAGCCCAGACCACCCCCATAAAGTGATCTTGTGGTTGCAATAATTGGCCCAGATCAACAGAACACAAAGTTAAGTCCTTAATTGTGCTAAGACAAGACTTCCACATCCCAATGTGCAAAGCACCCACTACTCACTTCCTGCCTTCTTGTCTCAGCAAAACATTTTGTAATTACCCTTGCCAAAAGACCACCCAGTCTTGGCACACCAGTTTTAACAGAGTGGCCTCACACCACAGTCAACACAACTTAGGCATCCTGCCATAGCTGTTTAACAGTGGCACCGACCACAGGTTCCATAGCTCATTAGTCAAGATTATAAGAAATGAAACATGACTCACAGTCCCACGATTTCTAGAGCGAAGCAATACATAACCTACGGCCCCATGTTGGCAAATAACAAGGAATACCAACTAAGTACCCAACCTAAGGCTTACAAAGTGAACATGACAACATGACCTGAGCAAGTTGTGAAGGAGGCATAAATCAAGTAGGAAAGTAACTACTGACCCAAACATTTTCTTATAAAGATAGCCATGCATGATAAAGTAAAACCAAAATACATTTGTAAAGCTAGGATCAATATGATCAGCAGAGGTCTGTGGCTTGCCTTGGTCAAGCGATGGAGAACCTTCAATTTGGAAGAGCCGGATCCAAGTACTCCTCGAACTTGTGATCTACACGTTAATAAAAACCAAATGAGCAAAACCACCTAGGCTAAAGAACTTCAAAAGACCCAAAAGGAACTCAAACCAACTCGGCAAGAAAGGAAAACCAAGAGGCTCGGCCAAACCTCAACGAGCTCTAGGGAGGTCTGCGCCGAGAGAGAACCAAAGTAAGGAGGCAAGGAAACAAGAAATGAACCAGAGGTGGCAAATGAAAGCTTGCCTGAGCTATATATAGCCGGAGTTGGTAGAGTGCACCAAGAGGAGGCTCAATGACGTGTTGGCAATCAGGCAAATGACTAGGCGGGGCTTGCCTAAAAGAATTAAAATAAGGTACCTCGGATGTGTTGCATTTAATGTGACCGACACCCATTAAATCGCATGAGTTCGAGGCAAGAGTAATAATAACAAGGTTGAGTGAGGCCGCATGTGGGGCCACCAAAGGGTGCACCACCGGTCAAAGAGATGGCCCCACCGCAAGGGTCGTCTCATAAAGACCATCGGGAGGTCTGGACAAGAGGTCCAAAACGCTCAAGGGGAGGTCTGGGCGGGAGGTCCAAAACACTCAAAGGGAGGTCCCGAGGACAAGAGGTCCACAAGGCTCTAACGAGGAGGTCCTGATCAAAAAGGATACTCTGGACTAGGAGGTGGTCTTTACAAAAGACCAAAGAAGGATCGAGGAGGTGGTCCTTACAAAGCGGCTAGGAAGAGGTCTGGGCGGTTAAGATCTCAAGGGAGGACCTTAGCGGTCCAGATCAAAGGTGCGAGGAGGTCTGACGGTTAAATCTCCAAAGGGAGGTCTAACGATCAAGATCTCAAAGAGGAGGACCTTAACGGTCGAGATCAAAGGGCGAGGAGGTCTGACGGTTAAATCTCCAAAAGGGAGGTCTAACGATCAAGATCTCAAAGAGGAGGTCCTAACGGCCAGATCTCAACAAGGGGAGGTGCAGGCGGTTAAGATCTCGAGAGGAGGTCCTAACGGCGAGATCTCAACAAGGGAGGTGCAGGCGGTTAAGATCTCTAGAGAGGAGGTCCTAACGGCGAGATCTCAACAAGGGGAGGTGCAGGCGGTTAAGATCTCGAGAGGAGGTCCTAACGGCGAGATCTCAACAAGGGGAGGTGCAGGCGGTTAAGATCTCTAGAGAGGAGGTCCTAACGGCCAGATCTCAACAAGGGAGGTGCAGGCGGTTAAGATCTCGAGAGAGGAGGTCCTAACGGCCAGATCTCGACAAGGGGAGGTGCAGGCGGTTAAGATCTCGAGAGGAGGTCCTAACGGCCGATCTCGACAAGGGGAGGTCTAGGCGGTTAAGATCTCGAGAGGAGGTCCTAACGGCGAGATCTCAACAAGGGGAGGTGCAGGCGATTAAGATCTCGAGAGGAGGTCCTAACGGCGGATCTCAACAAGGGGGAGGTCTAGGCGGTTAAGATCTCGAGAGGAGGTCCTAACGGCCGATCTCGACAAGGAGAGGTCCAAATAGGCGAGGAGGTCCTAAAGGATGCTGAGGAAGTCCGTAGGACAAAGGAAGGCCGAAGGGACTCAAGGAGGTCCGATAGGTGGAAGGGAGTTCGAGGAAGGTTCCAAAGGGCCTTTGGGAGGTCGGAGGAACTCTGGGCATGAAAGTGAACTCGGGAGGGTTCAAAAAGAGGTGAGAGGTCCACGGGGAGGTCAAAACAGAGAGGGGCGAGAAAGAGTTCGGACACAAAAGAGGTGCGAAAGGAGAAACCAAACACAAGGGCACACTGAGCCAAAAGAGGAGAACAGGAAAACTCCAATTAAGCGAAGAAAGGCAATCAACAGATTTAGTTCAAGTTTGGTTTAATCAATTAAAGCTCTTTTGAAAACTCAAGTTAAGCGTTGAACTCTCAACGAAACCAAATGGTTATTTTTATTTTGGAAACAGGGTAAGAACCTAGGAGAAATGGGACGTTACATCACACCTCTTATTGTGATATGATATACTCGTGTTGCACTAATGTGATACTTGTAGATATATGTAGCATCATCTTTTAATTGTTTGATTCGCTTTATGTGTTATTAAAGAGAAATATTATTTTTGTAAGATTTGAGGTTCCGTTGCAACCTGCAATAAGGAAAACTTCTTGGCTCTGCTGCACGACATAGAAGTTTTAACTTATGAATGGCAATAAGGAGATTGGTGAGCTGCAACAATATATTCTATGCAAAAATTGATTTTCCGTTGCAACTCACGGGCACATAACTAGTGATGTGTTACATGGGAATATCAGTTTAAATACAAAGGAATGTGAAAATCAATGTGTGGTTTTTTTTATAAAAAAATGGATTAATTCCTTATTTGCCACTGGAAGTTGGCCGCATCCCTAAAATACTATCGTGAAATTGCTCTTCCCTTCATTGACATCATTCAACTTTCATCCATTTTTTGCCACTCCCATCAGTCAACCATGAGTTGACTGTCAAATTGTGTGCGAAAAGACCTATTTACCATTCTTGTCTTCCATCTTCTTCTTCATCCTCCTCTCTCCCTGCCGACCATGGCGCTGGCCCATCCTCCGTCCCAACCTCGCCCAAGTCACACCCGCCGACGACGCCTCGTCGCCTTCGCCCTCGCTGGCCTCCTCCTCCCTTCTCGCGGTTGCCTCTGTACTCCCTGTTGCCCACTGGCCGGTGCATGCACCAAGACAACAATGCGTCTGCCGACACCTCCCCATTGCCCTCGCCGGCCTCCTCCTCCCCGCTCGCTGTCACCTCTACACTCCCCATTGCCTGCCGGCCCGCGCCGTCTCTCGCCTCTCTCCCCACACCGCTCTACATCCCCAGCTCCGACTGAGCCCGCGCCAAAGCCAACCTTCGCTAACACCGTCGCGGCCAGTGTTCGCACTTTCGCCGAAGTATGTATGCACTCTAGTACACTAAAAAACGTAGGTATGCACTCGGGCACACTAAAAAAATCCAAAAACATGCATAAAGTATATAGGTATTAGAACCAAATTGTTTATTCTATTGAACCTTGATGAGGATTATTATACAAGACTTTAGATTTGCGTAAAAAGTGTACCCCCATCGAAATTTTTTTAGCTCCGCCACTGACTGCAAGGAAGAACGAGTAATTTTTAAAATAATATTATTTTAATAAAAAATACAAATAAATAGTCTTTTTTTTTACAAAAATAGGCTATTGTCACCATTTGAAATGACAAAGTTGCCCTATCGCCATTCCAATTGGCGGCAGTATCTCTATCGCCAATTGAAACAGTGCTGACAGGGCCCTGTCGTCAATTAGAACAGTACTGACAGGCCCTGTATTTTTTTTATTTATATGTATTGAATTAAGCCTAAAAATTTAGTGGGTTTCAAGAAATTTTTTGGTAATATCTTTAAATGTGTCACAGAGCAAGCTGGAACATCTGACGGTGAACAGGAGGTTGGTGGTTGTCAGTGAGGAGGTAGAACCAGCAAACGTCAACGAAGGCTGTCGGATCGTTATCCTATGGTAGAATGGGTTACATAAGGGCTGTGTTTCTTAGTGAAAAGGTAGTGGAAGCCCCACCGGTCAACTCCTGTGAGTCGGAGGAGTACTTTACATTGGTGTGTGTCTCGGTTGGGATTCATGAATGATGTAATAGCTAAACAGATTACCCTGAACCTTTCCCCTTAGTTCTTCTGCTTCCTATTCCCTTCCATATCTCGATCCTCTCTGTAAAACCCCAGACTATCCGAGTAATTCAAGCAGTGTTTGAGAGGATTGTAACAAAATGTCCGTGTAGTTCGGAATCCACCTTGTGTGGAATAATATTAATCTATTTTGACACTGTGTGCACTAGCGTGATCTTGGACTAGTGCATTATCCAACTTCAATGGCCTAAAAAGAAGAGAACAAAATGTTTTAGAATTCTCAAGTCAAAAATAGTAGAATGATAAATAAAAAAAAGTAGTTAAGCAAATAAATTACCTTTTAGTGCTTATGTTCTTTCAAGTTAATGAAGCGATAAACCACATCATCATTAGCGATGAACCACAACATCATTAGCGATGAACCTGGGCCGCGTGCCCGTGTCGCCACCTAGGACGACTCCAGGGTGCATGCACAGTTTTTTAGGCTGAGCAATGCACATGTAGTATATATAAGTTGACCCGCTATATGATCAACTTATATAAACCACATCATCATTAGCGATGAACCACAACATCATTAGCATCATTAGCGATGAACCTGGGCCGCGTGCCTGCGTCGCCGCCTAGGATGACTCCAGGGTGCACAGTTTTTGGGCTGAGCGATAAACATGTGGTATATATAAGTTGATCGTCACTAAATTATTTTTCGAACCCGGTGTCTTGTGACACCGGGTGATTCTATTTGGTTCCGGCTCTACTCTTATAGCGGGTCTTCTTTTTATATAGTTTTAATAATACGATATATGGATGAACCAAGAATTAAAGCACAACCATGAGAAGAAACTCATGAAATAATCTCTCACGGCCCTGAGGAGATGAAGGCAAGAACGGCCATGGAGACTGTGTAATGCTCGTTAAATGATCTTACCCATTTGGGTCACATGGACTGAGCGTCCGCCGCACGGATGCTATCCGTCAATGGCGCATTCACCATCACGATACGCGCTGCCTAGCTGCACGGATGCTCTCTCGCGTGCGCATTATATATTATTATCTCTGAAAGGGTTCGATCCGTTAATTGATGGGACGAATGTTTTTGTCTGAACGCCGTACGTGATCATCACGCCTAATGTGGCCTCATATGCAGTTGCACATCACCTGTCTAAGAACAGAAGCTTAGGTGCCTGGAGTAGTCTCTATCTGATCAATGCCCTCGTGATGATCAGATCCTTCTTCTTCATGTGGAGTACATATGTTATATTCTGGGCATTAAACTAGGATTTTTATTCCTAATGCTGCAGATGGTTCAGTTATGATCAACAGATTCCCTGCTTCTTGATAATTTAGCTCATAAATAACAAGGGAAAAGAGAGAGAGGAAATGTCCACTTTTCGTCCATGAACTCTTTTCCGAGTCTAGTTTTCGCCATCAACTCTAAAATTATTTGCTTCTCGGCCCTCAAATGTCAAACCATTTTGAAGGCTGGTTTCATGGGCGGTTTTTGCCTTGTTGGCTGCTGCATCATCAACTTTAGTTGTTGTGTTGGCGAACACATGGCATCCTAATGTTGGCGCTCATTTTATGCATATTTCTCGCACTAACATTGTTCTAATATTCACAATAATGATGCAAAATCGTACCACTTGGCAACTAACCCTAACCAAACTTGAAGTTCCCTGGTCCTCTAATGTGTTTTGCAAAAAGAGCCAAAATAGTGCCGAATTCAATCATTTGGAGAAGCCCGCTCCTGAACAAGTAAATTGACGGGTTCCAAAGATCCTTTCCATGAGCTTTCAATAATCAAGCCATTTTCAAATCCCGATTTGGAGGCTCTCATGAAGATGACATCATCAAGACAATCGAAACACATATATCATTTGCCTAATTCGGAGTTCGGATGCAAAAGTAACCACAGAAACACCAAGCCTTCGACGAGTCGACAACATGAAGACGTGGAGGATTGCCATGTGCACGCCAAATTCTGAGCATAAATCAATTCGGAGCAGTAGCAATAGGCACTGGCGCGCAGATGGGACGATGTTGCGGTGGTACAAGGCTCGGGGACGGCCACTACAGGCACTCGAGTGCCTCCTGCACATAGGCATGACACGGATAGAGAAGGCGAGCGCGAGAGAGCGAGCTGGCGTAGGGGAATAAGCATAGTGTTTCTCCCGTGCGCCTGATAGGTGGGATTAGGACCCACATGTTAGTGTGAGCGCCGAGAGAGAGAGAGAGAGAGAGAGAGAGAGCAGCTGGGCTGGCACTGCTGTGGCTATTGGGCCCTCCTTGGTTGGGCCACATGGGGGAAGGAAGCTGGGTGACGGTGCACTGGGCCGGGAGCTCGAGGAGAGGGGAGAGGCTGGGCCGGTGGGGGAGCAGCCCGAGAGAGATGGGAGGAAAAGAATTATTTGAATTTTTAGTTTGGATTTTCAGGATTGAATTTGAATTTAAAATGCAAATCCTGAGGAGGTTTAGCACACCATTTAACTTGTTGATTTTATAATTTCAATTTGGTGCAAGGAATTTATCTTTTAGAATTGCAAGACAAGCTTTTGGAATTTCTCAAAATACAACAAAAGTTTTTGAAATTCATGCAAATTTTAAATGGTTCCAAATTTGGGTTGTTACACTATCTTAGATCCTTATGCTCATGACCTAATCCTAATCTGATCTATGTAGCTTTTAGGTTAATTACTCTGTGCCTAGCTATCATATTGTTGAAGTTGGATCATATTTACCCTTCATATTCACTAACCCTGGATAGTTTGATGATTGTTTTTGAGTTGTGATCCTAAGGATAAGTTAGTCCGTTCTCCGTGACCTTTATTTATCTCGTGTCAACACCTAATCAACATGACTCCACATGTTTGTGGCCCTTTCTTCTTCTCTTCCTACTCTCTCCCCCATTGTATATATCACTTCTCCCAATTAGGGGGAAAATGAGGCTTTGGGAGAGGAAATTTAGGCTAATGTGTGGTACCACTTTTTTTTTTTTTTGCTAAATCACCAAGCCATGTCAACTAGGATGCCACGTCACCCAAAGGCGCCAGTTTAGGGGTGCGGAATGTGATTTGCACAAGTTTTGACATTTTGGGATGTCAAGTAAACGGTTTTAGAGTTAATGGTGCAAATTAGACTCTAGAAAAAGTTGAGGGACCAAAAGTGACTTTTGTTTTTGTTTTTTTAAAAAAAAAAATCCAGAAAGGTTGTTTGGTATATTCCACAAAAAATGTTTCCCAGGATTCTGCAATAATTTCCACGTGAATCAAACTTGAAATTCTCATGTTTCAAATGAAGCTTATTTTGTTAAACTTAAAAAAGTTTGACAACAAGCATTGGACATCTTTTAGTTTTTACTCCAATGAGTAGGTTATAGGGGAAAAAATTATTTAGACTTAAGCAGACCACGTTTGGTAATATGTGGAGGATTTTTTTTGTTATTTAATCCTTTCTTTAACTTTATTTTAAAGTTAAAACCTCACGAACTTTATTTTCAATTTTAGCCATTTTGGCCACGCCACTACCCATGGCGTGGCAAATATGTTATGTCATGTCACTTACCTCAGCGTGACAAAACATGCAACGTAAGCCATTGTTCACCCGCCGTGCCAGCATGGAGGCTTGCGTGGCAGTAGCCACGTCACGCCTTGATATGTGGCGTGATAAGTCTGGTCAGACGGTTCGATCAGCCCAAAATGAATGTTCGGACGGTCCGTTCGGAGCCAGGATTACTGTTTTGACTTCGAACTCCTCAAGTTTGACCGGACTAAAAAAAAATATAAAATAAATTCCTAAAATTATAAGCATTTTCAGAGGTGTTCCTGGGATGATCTAGTACCCAGATAAAATTTGTAACCTTGTTGTTCAATATTTATTCTTCTTATTTTAATTCATTAACAGCAAGGGCTTTTAGAACTTGGTTTGAATTTTTACAAGGTTGAATTAAGATCTAAAAATTTGGGAAAAATTATATTTATTCATGATAAATATTATAGTATTTAAATGAATTATTTCCCAAAGATGGTCACAGGTTTATATGCCAAAAACATTGTGGTGTGACAGGGGCTAACGTGATTCGCTTTTGCATGCGTGATTGCATTTGGTTTCTAAATTATGAATCGAGGTCATGCTTGAATTTAGTTCGGACTTTATTTATGGATTTGGACCCTTAGGATTTGGTGGTAAGATCGTAACAAAGGGATTTCCTTTTGAAAGATAAAAAACAATTGAAGGTACGGTGATACATAGCTATGATGATACATAACACTATGTACATGTAACATTTAACAATCCATAACTTAAAAATAGAGAATCTATCTGTGAACCAAATATAACATCAATTTTTTAACTGAGAGTATATATCGACACTTCAACGTATATACCCATCATAACCTTTGACACTTCAACGTATATATTCATCATAAACATCCGCACAATATTTCTAGACCGTGTCCCAAAAGGCAGGCACCAAAAAAAGACAAATATTAGAACATCGACAACATAGGGCATGGCATATATGTAGAAAGAAAATATAGGGCATGGCATAGAAACGTATTTGGTAGAAGTGATGCATATTACATCCTGGAAAAATGACTAATATGTTGATTGTGTGGTACAACATGAAGCACAAGGATGGACATATGGTAAACAATACTGCTGATGGAAGATGTGTAGACAACATACTAGAATGATAGGTGGTGCTCTTCGTCACTTTGTGGTCATAGACCATTTCGTGCCTACTTCTAGAACTCGTTTTTTCTATGTTGTCAAATGTCTTGTTACGCGAAGAATTGAATGCGAAAATACGACGGCCAAGAAATGTTGTGTGAACTAATGTAAACTTGAACCTAAAACCCTAAACCCTAAACCTAAACCTAAACCTAAACCCTAAAACCCTAAACCCTAACTGGAACATCATGTTTGCTGAGAGAAGTCATGTCTTTCAGTTTGAAAAGTTGAGGAGTTAGAGTGTTGTCATGTCGATCTGAAAAGCTGGCGAGGCAGAGTTGAAGAATCTAGACCTACCATTATGAGTTAATAGAGTATTTTGGTGATTAGTGACAAATCTAAATGTGAGACTAACACTTTTATTGATATACCTATTGTGTAGTATTATTTGGATGAAAAATCATGGAGGTACGCACTCGACATCATATTCTCATATCTTGTTGTATTCCTATAACATCCCAATTTTCAATAATTTTTAAAATTTTCAAAATAAAAATAACCATTTTGTTTTGTTGAATTGCTAAAGCTTAACTTGCAGATTTTGGAAATCGAAAGTGATTTAATATGAATTAATCAAACTTCAATTAATGTGAATTTGGTTTATTTCGAGTTTGTTGGAGTTCTCTGGTATTTGAAGTCCCTTCTCTCTGTTTGTTCTGAATTCCCGTCGGCCTGTTCCTTTTGACCACTCTCTTGGTCACGACCACTCTCTCGGTTTCAACCAGCCTCTTGGTTTCGATCAGCCCCACTGGTCAGCCCCCTGCTCACCTTTTTCTTCCTCCCATCGCGTAAGTCCGCGCGCATTAAATGCCGTTGTTTCGCATTAAATGCTGTCACCTCCGACGCGCCTGTTCCCTCTCTTGTGTCCTCCCTTACCTGCCCCCATCCCCTCTTTCACCTGCCGACTGTGCGCCTGTGACGACCCAACTCTAGGGCACCGAGAGGTCCTCCATGACCTCTGGAAAGTCCACCAGGACCTCCCAGGAGGTCCATAAAGGACCTCTCGGACAGTCCACCAAGACATCCCAGGAGGTCCAGCAAGACCTCCTGGAGGTCCAGGAGGACATGATCCGAGAGAGAGTCTTTGAACCGAGGAGCACCCACGGCCTGCTATGTCCCCACGTAGAAACAAACGAGGAGGTCCGAGGGCGTACCAAGACCTCCCACAACCCTCCAGAGGAGGTCGTGGAGGTCTGGGATCACTCCAGAACCCCACATGTTCATCCCTTCATGAGGACATGGTGGACCGAGCCTGCTCCAAGGTCCTCTGTGAAACTCGAGCTAGTCCCAAGGATCATGGCTAGCTCTTCACAGCACAAACACATTGGTGGTGACATCCAGAACACACCTTTATTCAAACAAAGCATTTACAAAGTTGTTTACAAGGTGGCCTTGGGCCAAACATAAATACATAAAAGCAAAAGAACTCAAAAGGGTCCATCAACACGCCACAGGCAGCTGACTGGAGGGCACAACCTAGCTGCTTTGACCTTCTTCACTGACAGTATCTTCTCCTGGCAAAGATTACAATGAGCAAGAGTGAGCACAACAACCGTGCTCGCAAGTTACACCCGTGGGTTAGCAACATGACATGCATAGATGGATAATCAAAGGATGGCATAATATGGTTATTTTGCACAAAGCCAATTTTCTTTCAAATACCATTACTAAGTTCCAAAGCAGATCTTTAATAGCTAAAATTCATTTAGCAAATCAGTTTTTCAGTTGAGTAGCATTCATCAACGAATTGGTGAAGGATACCCTCCTGACATTAGGCTCCCTACCCAAACCCATGGGATAAAATCCCAAAAACAGTTTTAGCAAACATTTCTGGAAACCCCAAATCCAACATCTAACTTCAAGTGGCCTTTGCCAGCACGTCCATGACCGTGGACACGGCTATTCGAATAGATTTAACTCTGCAGAGGTTGTGCACTTTACCCACACGACATGAGTACTCTAGTTTGTCCGGCATTCGTCAATGCCACCTCTCACTTCCAAAGGTAAGAGATCTAGAGCTCATGACAAGGCCTTTACAATGCATTGCTCCACCACAGCCTCTCCTTGCTAAGGTTTCACCCCCACAGGACAGCAATCCGTGAAGCCCCTCTTGCACCAAAGGGGAACAGTAGGTTATAAAAGACCATTGGCCAAACAAGACCTCCCACACCTCCAATGGAGCAGCATATGGTAGAGTTTTGCAAATTAATCAGCCAGGTCCCACGCCCCATTCTGGAGACATGTGGTTGCACGATTGTGGCATAGCCCATTATAGGCATGGCATTGGTCGCTCAAAGACCGGTCCTCACATGACTAGGGCAACTTCCACAAACCCCTGGGCATCGATCTACCCTAAGGGCACGATCCCGTGCATAAACTTGCACCAACCAAGCTAACCATTTTGCCCCAGTCTAATCCATTTTATTTTCTTTGCTTTCCCAGCAACATTTTCATATTCCCATGACAACCCAATGTCATGGTCAAAACATTTTTAAACATTATTTGGTCCTTTTGGTAAAGATTTCCCCAAATCAATAATTTTTGGTCTAGGCATGACTAAGCATATGTTTTTCAAATGTTCTTGGCTCATACTACTGCATTAGCCAAGCTTGACCTAATGGTGACAATAAGTGCTGTCCAAAGTCAACAGTAGTCATACAAAGGAAATGGGTATAACTATGAAGTTAAAACTAGTATTGAACTAACTTGATAGAAATAGGCATGCAATACATTTTAAAACAAGACATAATTAATTTGATATACTGGGTGCAATATGGTCAAGAGTGTAACTTGCCTTGCTCACTATCCTGCGAATCCTCCTCTTGATTACACTCGGACTCACAGAGTCTTCACGATCTACGTATGAAGGAGCAATTTCAAAGAAGGTTCGAATAAAGATCCAATTAAGAACAATAAGAAAACCAAAAGAACCCCAGAGGAAGTCCAAAACGCAACCAACAGGAGAGGTCTAAATTCCAGACTAGGTTCTTAGGGAGGAGGTCTAAACTCACCAGAGGAGGGTGGTCTTTGGCAAAAGACCCCAGGGGTGTGACCTAAGCAGTAGGCAAAGAGGTGCTGAGCAATGGTTCTTGCGCAAGGTCCAGAGAGGAGGTCCTCACACAAGGTCCATAGAAATCCACAAGAAGTCCACAAAAGGAGGTCCTGTGAAGGACACGATCAGCTCAGTGCAGTGATAAGAACAAGAGTGGAGCAGATCACCAAGGGACTTACCAGGAAAAAGAAGAAACAATGGATGGAGGGAAAGTCGGGAGCAGCAAGGCTTTCCCTGGGAGCCACTGGTCGAGAGCCAGGATAATAGAGTGTGAAGAAAGGTGATATGGTGGAATTTCTTGGTCTAATTGTAATCAAAATAGTGAAGAAAACTAGAAACATACGTGTCAAGGATAAGTATAAAAATGGGTCAAAGGTAGGTAGTGGCAGGGCAGGTGTCACTACAATTCTGGGCAAAAGGTACGAGGAAGGACAATGTATGTTACTTGGGAAGGAACAAAGAAAAATGTCAGGGTACGGTTAAGTGACCCAATTCAAAGTAAAACACCACGTATATGGATGCATTTAATGTGACAAGACCCGCATTAAATGCTCAATATAATAACGTGGCGGAGGAATTGAGAATGGTTAAGACTGGCAGGTGGGGCCAGTCAATTTAGAAACAGTCGGGTCAAAATAGGGAGGTCTTGCCCATGAGAGGGTCCTTGAGGAGGTCCAGGCTAGGAGGTCCTGATGTACACCAAGGAGGTCCGAACGTGGGGAGGTCCTGACGGTCAGGATCAACAAAGGAGATCCTGACGGTTAGGATCTCATCAAAGGAGGTCTGGCGAGGAGGTCCCGAGCCAGGTTTAAGAGGCCACGGGGATGTCTCGGATAGGAGGTCCAGGAACTTCACGAAATCCCGTGGTTGAGATTAAAGGCAAGTTGAGGTCCGGGCGGTTGGATCTCCGAGAGGAGGTCCAACGCCCAAGATCAACGCGAAGGGGAGGTCCCCAGAGAGAAAAGATGCAGGGAGGTCGGGCCTTGATTCAAAGTGAGGGAGGTCCAAACCGTTGGATTCAAAACAAAGGGAGGTCCACGAAGGGACATAATGCATGGAAGGTGCGGAACTTTGGATTGGAAATGGGAGGAGGTGCGGACCGCCAGATCAAGTACAAGGGAGGTCCTTTCGCCAAGAAAGGATATCAAGGGGTTTATATGAATTGAGGAGGTCATGAACAAGAAGCTCACTGGACACACGGAGGTCCCAATGAAAGGAGGTGCAGGCATAGAGAGGTGCCCAGACAAAGAAGAGGTTTAGACTTAAGAGAAGTCGAGCAGAAAAGAGGTCTGAACCTAAGAGATTCAAACCAACAGAGGTCCAAGTGACCAATTTCAAAAAAACAAGCCCGACGTAAGGATACGTCCAGGCCAGAGAAGGTTTAAGCCTTACGGGAGGCTTAACCTCACGTGCCACTGGGGAGGTCTAGACCACAAAGGAGGTCTAAACCTACACAACCAAAGAAGATATGCTAAGGGGAGGTCTACTGGGCACACCAAAAGGAGGTCTCAGCAACTCAAACCTCTCCAACTGAACCAAACTTGTAATTCTCATTAAAATAAAATAGCTTTAATTTATTTTACACATTTAAAAAGGATTTAGAAAATCAGAATGTTACAGCGCCCATGCCGCGCCGCCGCGAATCCTGCCGCTCCATCTTGTCGCTCGTTCCCTCTCCTTCCTCTATAATAGAGTACTAGGAAGCCCTCTGCCTCCTCTTTTTTCCCCCTCAACTCTTCTTTTCTCTCGCTCTCGCCCCGTTTCACCGTGCTTCAAGTTTTGCTGTCGAAGAGTTCGCTGGAGCACCCACGCCGTCTTCAACCTCCTCACCGCCAAATAGTTCGCTGGAGCGCCCGCACCATCTTCGACCACCGTTCGTCGTTCGCCGACCTCCTCTAGCCCCCTCCTCGAGTCTCTCTCTCGGTCCTAGTGAGTTCCCCGTGTCCTGTTCTCCCTCGTGTTCTTTCGACCACGTCGAGTAGTCGAATCTTTCCTTCTTTCGACCACATCGTGTAACCGAACCTCTTTCGACCAGGTAGTCATGCTCCTCCCGACCAGTCGAACCTCTTTCGACCAGGTAGTCATTCTCCTCCCGACTAGTCGAATCTCTTTCGACCAGGTAGTCAACCTCCTTCTGACTAGTCGAACCTCTTTCGACCAGGTTGTTGAGCCCCCTTCCGACCTTATGATTTCAAATCTTCCAAGAGCCCGTTCTCCTTCGCAAAAACTCCGATTTGAGTGATTCAAATTTCTAACTTCATCTAAATTCAGTATCTTCCCTTCGGTTCTAGTTTGGTAATCTTTTTAAATTTTTATTTGGAGTTATTTTATTTATTTGGCTCTTTTTGCACGTACTCTGAAGAGTTCTTGGACCCGACGGTCTCGACCGAAGCATCTCGACTCTTCAACGAAGGAAAGTCATAGACCTTTGATCATGTCGTACCCAGTTTATAAAATTATATTATTTTTTATCAACATGCATGTCTAGTTGTATAAAAATGGTTTTGGGAATAGTTAAACACCTACTTGGCAGTATGACCCCTCAAATAATTGTGAACGACATGTTGACATGTACCCTTGGACACTATAGGTTGGGTAATCTTAGTTGGACATTATTGTAATACCAACATGGGTGTGTATTATGCTTAGTTCTGCTTTAGTTATGCGATATCTTTTGATCACAAAATTCATTGATGATAAATTTGATTTAATGATATATGGAATTGTGGCGCGGCCACTGTTATTAAAAATTATTGTGCCATAGCAAGAGTTGCCATTTGGCCAGGATGAATGAAAATGATTTATGCTTGGGCGAGTGATCGGAGGTGAAGGTGGGTGCAGGAAGCACATTGGGATGAGGTAGTCTTGCCTGAGCAACCACTAAGGACTTAACCTTGTGTGCCATTGATCTGGGTCATATCGTACAACCAGATGTCTAGGAAGTGGTGGACCTAGCCAACTAATTTGTAATGTTTTGGGTTGGTTCTGTCGTGGTGGTGTGATCTCCGAGTTTACGGAGGGATTCACATGACGCAAGAGAGGGTCTAGAATGGCGAAACCTTAGCAAGCAGAACCAAGTCAAAACGGAGCTTTGTAAAGGCCTTGTGATAATCTCTTAGTCGCACACCTCGGAAATATGTGGGCGGAGAATATAAGATGATTATCTGTTGTGGGCCAAGCTGTACAACCTCTGCAGAGTGTAAAGCTATTCGAATAGCCGTGTCCCCGGTTATGGACAATGCCTAGTGATTTCACACGAGGGTTAGATTTTCTCAAAAATGTGGTCGTAGATGGTTTTGAGTAGTTGGTTTGGTTGGGAAGCGATATGGTCGTGGAAGCGATCTGGTCGTGGTTGTTGGTTGGGAAGTGAACAGGGTGTTCATGAGTTGTTTCAAAAAAACTTGATTACTTATGTATTAATCTTTCAAATTATACTTTACAATCTACTTATTGTATCTAATGTCAATACTGCTTTCTACAAATAAATATAAAGCTATCATTGCCAAGCCTTGCATGAATACTACGCGCATATTGTTCCCTACGACTTGGTGAGTACTTTATGTACTCACGGCTATACGCCCTTTGTTGATTAGTCGTCGAAGAAGAACCAGGGAGCACCAAGTTCTGCGAGGAGGATTACTTCAAAGACCATGCGGACTACGCCACATCCTCCACTCGATTGCCTGTGGGTATGTTAGATGGCCTCCACGAGTTGTTTCGTTCTCTGCTGCAAGTTGTACTCTATTGACTTTAGCCCTGCAAGGCAAAGCTCTGTAAAAACCTTGACCGTAAGATCCCTTTTGCTGTTAAGTAATATTAATTGTCCACTTCATCGTTAATTTTGTTGTATGGATATGATTTCATCTATGTTGTAACTGTGTGAGCTAGCTACTGATCATGGGACTAATTCGGTATACACAGAGGGTCTCGGGGCTGCATATCCGGGGTCCCGACAATTCCTCGGATCCAAAATATAGGTTGAACTCCACTAAAAGTCTAACTTGAATATGTGCATATGTTTTTATTATACATTCGTGTATGCACACATTTAGAGGGAGTTCACTCTATGTTTTGTTGTTTCATTAGTATTGATCCATATTTCTTTATCCACATATATTGGGGATCTCTACTTTGAAACATATCATTTGAGTATATAAAACTTGTGTAGTTCATATATACCCATATTGCTTTATATTCAATTATTTACAATTGTGTTGTGGGACTAATGTGTGTGCTAAGATGTTTTCAAGGCTTAGTCTTGGAGTTTGAATGATGAGATGAAAAGGAAATGCAAAGATGATAAAAGATCGACATGGCTTAAGACAAAGGAGTCATGCATTGCATTTCGAAAAGTTTCTGGAAGAATTTCAGTAGAAATCGGTATGACCGCAAGTGAAAAGTGGTACTACCGCAAGTCGGTAGTACCGATACTTATATGGCGGTACTACTGCAGGTTGGTGGTCCGATCAGGTGGTCCGAACGTTCCTAAGTGTTTTTTATTCTCTCTAAAAATCGGTATGACCGCAATTCTTCTGCGGTATTACTGCAAGTCGGTAATACCGAGTTTTATTCAGCGGTACGTTATTTTCAGAGAGAGTGTTTTCTTATGATTTTGATTCTCTAGAAATCGGTAGTACCAATCTGGCCGAGCGGTATTACCGTTGTGCGGTAGTACCGGATTCTAGTTGGCGGTAGTACCACACCTTTCTGCAACGGCTTATTGGAGCCGATCCAAGTGGTTGGATTTATCTCGGAGGTATTGGCTTAATTCGTGGAGCCGGTCCAATTAGTTTGGGCTTACCTCAACGTGGATTAGGGGAGATTGGCAAGTCTTCGAACACCACGGTAAAACATATTTGTGTCATTGTGGTTTGCGTTCTTGTGCTTTACTCTATTGCAATTTACATGTCTTTATATGATTGCTATAATTATCAATAGTCTTATATTGTTGGTGCACTTAGTCGAGACTAGCTGATTTAGGTTTTAATTGAGCAAAACCGAATTGATTTACAATTCCGCATAAAACTCGGTCGGGACGAATTTGAGGAGGGGAGAAGTCGGGACGAAGAAACGAGCTGGGGATAAACTGAAGAACTGGATGGGCAGCGGCACCTAAGTAGTCACTGTCACGCCACTCTCGTTGGTGTGACAATATAACTTTGCCATGCCAATAATTCCGGCGTGACAGATGCTACGCAAGTTCTTCACGCTAGCACGGCGCGCGGCCGAGTGCTTGCGTGACAGTTTTGATCACACCACGGTAGGTGGCGTGACACAACGGTTTGGCCACGTCACGGGTGGTGGGTTGCCAAAAGGGTCAGAATTTAAGATAAAGTTCGCGAGGAATTAAATTTAAAATAATTTTAAAAACAGATTAAATATAAAAAAAAATTCTATGTAGAGCCATGGACCAGGCGCGTGGGCCATGGCTACTAGGCAGCCCGTGACCGCTTCGCACGATCGATGTGCTCGGACTCGGTTATAATGCTGAATGTACCGGTTGAAGTTTCAGAGTAAGAAAGGCCCCTCGCCTTCCTTAAGAAAAAAAAAAAGACTTTCAATCCTATTCTCCTACTTTAGTACTTTTGCATAAAATAGGAAAAATCAATCAAGAATTAGGCACATCAATTTGGGGAAAAAGTATTCCTATATAAAAAAACGCTGACGTGAAGGGATAAAATTTATTTTTTCACATAATATATTTAAGTGGAGAGGATTCGAACATGAGAGACTCCTCAAAGTATTCCTATGTCACACCATGTTTTATATCATATCTATACATAGCAGCCATGGGCGGCGGCGGTAGGGTGCCCCTGGTGCACAGACACTCTCAAAAAATAATTGTATTTTTTTTACTTAGGTATGAGGTATCATTAGTATACCAATAGTATATTAGCATAGACTAATACTCTGTAATGCACAACTAGCAAGTAGCAACCAGGCATCTATGCCAACTTGCCAAGCCCTAAAGACTGAAGTTCAATAGCCATCATGTGATCTTTCAGCCCAGACTGCCCAGTGACTCACCAATTACGCTCTCAACTCTCTATCTTAAATTCTCAAGTGACCTAGTCTCTAATCTTTATTCTTTTAGCTCTCATCTCAGCCTCTCACAAAGAACAGGCAGCCGTCGGGCGCCGACCACTCTGTGACTCTGTGTCTCAGCTAGACTACAGGCGACAAGCAGTGAAAGAGGACGCTAGACGTAGACGGCTGATGGTAAAAGACTCAGACAGTTTAAGTCAAACTCAGGCTGCAGATGAGAGCCAAGAAACGACGTGGGAACACCAATATAATCATCCAACCGCAGTAGTAGTATGCACAACTGAACTGTGCACAGGCGAGCTGATTTGCACCCAACATCTGAAGCATCACCAACAAAATGAGACCATGGGGAACAGGGTGCGTGTGTGTCGGCGACAGGGCGTTCCGGCCGTGCGTGTCTCCGTTACCCCTACGTTCCTCTCAACTGTTTGCATGCGCTTCAATGGAGTCCATGGTCCTTTCGTCTCTTTATTTCATAAGTTTGTGTTCTACTATGTATCTTGAGTACTTGCCAACAGAGTCTATTTTATCGGTTAACCGTGTAGGAGCGGACATGGCGGCAAACGTTGTTATCAGAGAGCTCTTTTACGGTACATAAAATTTAATATGAATCATTTATTCTTTTTTATCCAATAGTTCAAATTAATTAAGATTTTATTATACTACACCTAAGAGTACGAGTAGTAGAATTTCAAAGAGAATAAAATTGTAATTGTCAATGTAAAGATCACATAGAACAAAAATAATATTTTCAATCTTAGTTGAAAAGGTTCATAATACTTCCACGAAAAATTGTAAATACAAAAAAAAATCTATTATGCCCTTAGTAAATCATTGGTTAGATTTAATTTATACTACCACCATATACTATCGAATAGGAGCGGAATTAGAACGAAAATGACCGGAGTTCACCACTTCACCATACATATAACAACATATATAATTTTCAAGCAATACTGTATTAGATAGTAATTTATGCGGCAAAAGACTGCAAGAGACCGGAGGTTGGGCTAAACCCGGATGCACAACTTTTAGGCTAGAGGGTGCACACATAGTATATACATGATAATATCTGCTTTTTTTTGGAGACCCGGTGTCCTGTGACACCGGTTAGACCCATATAGTTCCATCCATATTATCGGTAGAATATACCATAAAATTTATCTGGGACTAATGTTTGTACACCGTGTAATGGCCAATGAAACATGCAACCCGTGATGGCCATGAATCAACAATAAAAGTACACGTACTGCAAATCTGCAATAGTACGACTTTAGCCTTGCCACGTCGACAAAAAATTTTTGGCCGTCGATCGTCTTTCGATTGGTTTCTCCGCCGTTCGATCCATCCAACGTGCGAGCTAAACGCGCCATCCTCTCCACTCGCGGGCCCCACGCGCGATGTGAGTTCACGCTCCGCGCGCCAAGGGTCGCTCGCCCGCGCTTTTTTTGGATTCGCTTTATGGTGCGGGCCCCACCGGGCGCTGCTTTCTCGGCGCGCGCGGGCAGCTAGCACGACAATAAAAGTTTGCTAATTGAGCACTTATAGCATCTACAACAATCCACTTCAGCTGTTACTAAGAGGTTGCCACATCAGTTTTTAGATGATGTGGAGGAGAGAAGATGAGGAGAGAAGGTGAAGCTGTTTCTACATGAAGAAACAATCAGATTGTTAATACCAAGACATAAGAAACAACAAAAAACTCTATTGAAGACTTAGTTGTTACCTAAACACTCAATTTGTGGGTCCCACTGCCTACCAACAAGCTTGTAGCAATTAAAGTTTTAGATACAAGCTTAAGAAACAATGCATTGGAATGGTTGTTTTTTTTATTAGATTGAGTACTCTCTCTCCTCTTAGTAACAAGTTAAGAAATAAACTATTGTAGATGCTTTTAAAGCAGAAGAAAAGAAGAAATTTGGGACTTGACCAGAGGAATCCATTGCATGCCAAGTGTCGACGTCCCCACAAGACAATGGGCACCCCGTGAGTTTGATCTTGATGCCCTCGATCACGTGTCTAGTGAGTCTGATTTCCAACTTTTCTGTGTGATTTGATTGATTGATTTGATTTCAAGACCAACACCCTATCCTTGGGGTAACTATTTTGATTGGAGACTGCAGTCAAACTGCAGCCCATCTCTGGCCTAAGAAATAGACAAGCAACAGCATGCTGCAAATGCTTAATAAAACTAACTGTTATAACTTCCAACTGAATAACTCGAAACTGGCAAAAATCTCCCTTCTTAGGCCAGTTGGGCTAAGCAAGGGCTTGAATGCCAACTGCAGAAGTACTTTTTTTAAAAATTTAATCTATTTTAAAAAATATATTTTAAAGATAATCTCTCTCTAACTTTATTTTCAATTTAACCCCTTTGGCCACGCTACAACGCGTGACATGGCGAAAGCACGTTGTCACGCCACAGACCCTCGGCGTAGCAAACGAGTACTATCACACCGTCACTCTTGGCGTGACAAGACTTAGCCCAAAAACGAGCGTATGTTGACTCGAAGGGCTATCGTGGCAGCTTTAACCACGCCGTGGTACGTGATGTGACAGAGTGTTTTTGTCACACCAAGCGTTGTGGCATAATCAAAAGGATCAGAATTGGAAATCAAATTAGGGTGACGTTGTCTTTAAAATATTTTTTTAAAAAATAGATTAAATAATAATAAAAAAAAGCTCCTCACTGCAGAACTGCGCAGTCATCATCACTACGTGTCTATGTGCACAACTCAATGTAGCACAGTCCTCTTTTGAAAACAAAGTGGCATGCACAGTTACGGGGTACAGTAGATCCGTGGTTCGATCTACAGATAGTGTTTTTTTCAGAGTTTGGAGAGTTGATTAGATAGAACCTTGCAGTGCATGAACACTAAGCCTGCAAGTAGAAGTAGGTCTAGCCTAGCTCCTATAGGACCAGGGCTGCTTTCCGGCCTGGGCAACAGTGACCTGAGCGCTGCGCTGCAAAGACAGAAAGAAGGTGAAGCCCCACTTGCCAGGTTGCGAGGGGAGAATGATTCTTGTTTCAGGCATGGAAAATGTAATGACTGAATAGACTATCTCTGAACCTTCCTCCCCTCTATTCCTCCAATCCTAGTCTAGTTCTTCCTTCTCGCCTCCTTACTGCTGAACAATCTGTATCGTTGTGGATTTGGAGCTGCATATCAAGGAGGCTCGTAATAGAATAACTCGAAATGGCAAAAATTTCCCTTCTTAATCGATGTCTCTGTAGAAGAATATAACAGTTGGGCTAAGGAAGGGCTTGAATGCCAACTGTAGAAGAACTTTTTTATTATTTAATCCATTTTTAAAAAAATATTTTAAAGATAACATCTCTCTAACTTTATTTTCAATTCTAACCCCTTTGGCCACGCCACAACGTGTAGCTTGGCCAAAACACGTTGTCACGCCACGGACATCGGCGTAGCAAACGAGTGCTGTCACACCGCCCCTCTTGGCGTGACAGGATTTAGCCCAAAAACGAGCGCGTGCTGGCTCGAAGGGCTATCGTGATAGCTTTAGCCACGCCGTGGTACGTGACGTGACAGAGTATTTTTTTCACGCACGCATTGTGGCGTGATCAAATAGGTCGAATTCGAAATAAAATTAGGAATATGTTATCTTTAAAATATTTTTAAAAAATAGATTAAATAATAATAATAATAATAAAAGCTCCTCACTGCAGAACCGCACAGTCATCATCACTACGTGAACTCAATGTAGCACAGTCCTCTTTTAAAAACAAAGTGGCATGCACAGTAACGGGGTACAGTAGATCCGTGGTTCGATCTACAGATAGTGTGTTTTTTTTCAGGGTTTAGAGAGTTGTTTGGATAGAATTTTGCGGTGCATGAACAGTAAGCCTGCAAGCGGAAGTAGGTTTAGCCTAGCTCCTACAGGACCAGGGCTGCTTTCCTGCCTGGGCAACCTGAATCCAATGGTATGGTTCTAGCTAGAAGACGACTAGTATGCGTGAGTACTTCTCATGCTCATGCAAGTGGGGCGGCTAGTGTACATACAATGGACCACTTAATTTATTGGTTAAGTTGCGCACTGTCTGCGCATTAGTTGCTATTAGACAAATACAACTATCTTATACTGAAAACTAAATCGCACAAATCTTAATGAGCACGGCTAACAGTGCTGTAGCCTGTAGGTGGTTACGCATCAAGTCACTAGAATTACGTAGTATACATGTTTTTGGTGGCTAAACAAAAACGGTTTACATTATTCCCCCTGATAGCTTCCCATAGTTATAAGCCGCCTATTAATGTCTCAATCGACTAATGTTCTGTTTGGTTGTGAATTGGAACATAATTTTGGTTTATCAATTTAAAGCACAACAGTGGTGTTATCTAGATATTAATATGAAACATTTCTGACGACTACATCTTCCCACAGTGCAGCATTACAATCTCATCACAGCCAAACAGAGTCTAAAGCTTTAGGAAAATGGCTTTTAGTGCACTGATTGACATGAGGAAAAATGCATATAGCGTATTTTATTCAGGAGTGTAAAGACTGTTGCTGTCAAATCTCTAACCTTAAGTTGCCGATCGAAGGCAATCTATAGAAAGGGCACATGGGACCTTCATTTTCTTGCATGTCTCTATCAGCAATCTATTCTTAGTCATGAAGTAGCACTAATCACATGTGGGTAACTGTGGAATACTCTGTAAGATGGAGCAGATGTCACTATTTCGTCAAACAAAGTCTTTAATTCGTTACCTTGTAGGAAGAACAGAACTTTAGAATATATTAAACACACTGCCCTTTACCTATATATATCTAAGTATCAATAATTCAACCACACAAATCCTATTATTTTCGATAATTGATGTGCAACTAGCTTCTTTTAGCCAGCACAAACAGATGCTAATAATTCATGCTGGATGGATATATATAGGTGTAAATCCAAACAGAAGAAAATGCAGGAATTCATGTTAGATAATTGTTTTTGCAAAACTATGCGAGCTTTCTAGTACAAAACTTGATGGGAATCGAGGAGCCCCATTCCGAGTTCCTAACCCGAAATATATAGATGGTTTACACCGGTTTGGATGAGGGGGATTATGTTGAGACATGACACTGTAGTACTACTCTGGAAGACTGGACTGAATCACTGCTCAGTGTTACATAGCTTACTGTTGCACAATAGACCAAAGTGGTCGTCAGTACTTTAAACTTGTGTAAATCTCTTTTCTGGTGAAGAAGAGAAATCTCTGGTACTTGTTAGAGGAAGCATCTGCATGGACCCCTCAAAGATTTGCTGCTCAGTAAACGATACATCCAACCCAGCTGCCAGCTGAATGGGGAGCAGAGATTCCAGTCGGATTGATCTACCCACTCGAAACTTCTGATTCATTACTTGATTAATTGATTTCCACGTTAACTTCCAACCGATTGAACTGTAAATACTATTAATAAGTCGTAGGTGACATGGAGGAACGAGCACATCTCCATCAGAAAGACAGTGTTTTGGTCAGAGGCGGCGCTGAAATTTTTTGAT
Source organism: Phyllostachys edulis (assembly GCA_036346405.1). NCBI lineage: Eukaryota > Viridiplantae > Streptophyta > Magnoliopsida > Poales > Poaceae > Phyllostachys > Phyllostachys edulis. The sequence goes on along the minus strand of CM070557.1, from coordinate 3,674,238 downwards.
GGGAAAGCTTTACACAAGTTTAAAGTATTGTACAATAGTCTTTATCTAGTTTAAATGAAACAAACAATTTAAATCTAATACATATATACTTTCTGCATGTTTTTAAATTTTTTTGGTGTGTCAATGCATACTAGACACCAACCCCAGCTCTGCCCGGTTTTGGTAATGCAAAGAAAGAAGCAAGCACCTTAAGGACAATTTGCAAACCTTGTGCTTTGTACTACGTGGACTAATTTTCTAGCAACGTTTTGTTGCCATGTATTTAAAAAGATACATTGAAGCAGTCAATATATCCAAAAATAGTAAAAATAAAACCATGCATGGATGGTAAACTAAGCGTAAGTCATGCTAATTCTTTAGTGAGTATGATCTTTTACATTAGCATTTACTTTACAATACAGGATTTTCTGCCCAGTGGTAGCTACCCACCTGGCATCCACCATTTGATTCTGCGTCAAGATTCGTGTCCTTTCTGCCTCCTCTCAACTTTGAGGACTTTGAACTCAAAACCGGAGACTCTCTGCTCAAAATTTCTCATTCCACCTCAAAAATTCAACTTTCAACTCAAATTTTTGGTTTAAAAGTATCAACTCGAAATGGGCAACTTTCAACTCAGATTCGAAGACTTCCAACCCAAAATTTTCAACTTTCAAACTGAAAAATGTCAAATATTTCGACTAAAAATTCCATGTGGGTAACCAACTCCCCGGGCTGCCAGATATTTCTGTTTACTTCAATGAAGTTGCCTTATGGTATAGCTTTCAGTTTTATAACCTTTCAAAGATGGGAGCACATTCGGCGCAAACCATTTAGGCTTGAGCACCAAATCAATCCGCACGAAAACTTCCATTAAACTAAGGCTGTGGTATAAACTAATAATTTGAAGAAAGCGCCAAACCATGAACTGTGCTAATACAGTAAACAAAGTAGATTGTTCGGGATCCTAGCCAGACAGTTCTCCTTTAATGGAGAGACAGCCAGGTAGCTATCGAGCGTATTCTCGAAAGGAAATCTTACTGGCTAGCTACTAATCAGATCAATCTGAACATTAATTCATTCAACAACCATTAGCACATGCCAATGGTTCAGTTCGGTGTGGCGGTAGGTCGCCAATCTTTTTTTAGTAGTTCTAATTTGTCTATAACAGGTTTGTGTAAACTTCTTTGTCTGCATACTTGTTTGTCAAACAACGTTTGAACTCTTTCCGTCTTAGTGGAACGCGCGCAAACCTTTTACGTGTTCTCGAAAAAATAATAACTATTAGCACCTGTATATATGGTATATGCATGCAAGACTTGTGTAGAAAGAGTAATGACAAAAGAATTGATCGAAAAACAGTATCAACCGTTCAATTGATCCATCCGATGTTTAGCATGCTTTGCTCTATACCCATCCTAAACTCACTTTTATCCACTCATCATGAATAACCTTATCCACTGTGAACCCATCTCGAGTGTCTCCTCCATCTCTCTCTCATTCTCATCCAGGGAGAGCGGTGGGCAAATCACACACTCTCTCTCTCTCTCTCTCTCTCTCTCTCTCTCTCCACTCCGTAGCCGGCAAATCGCGCAGGGTGAGCGGTGGGCAGTGGGCTGGTCCTCGAGCGGCGAGCGGCGGTGGGTTAGTCCTCCGCACCTCATGTGGCCACAAGCATGTATGAGGCCATGATATGGTGCGATGGGGAGTGGCAGCTAGCGAGCTCGGCCAGAGCGAGGCGAGTGGAAGCGGCTACCGGAGGGGCGCTCGGCAACACGTGGGAAGGTGAGCAGCCACAGAAGTCCGATGAGCATGGAGTCGCGGGCGAGCTCGATGCTAGGCAGGAAACCCAACGGCCGCGACGTCCCGACGAGCACGGAGTTGTGGCGGTGAGCGGTCGCACGGCCGCAAGTGAGAACGTCGGGATTTTTTTTTTTTTTTTGCTCTTGTTTGATTTTTGATGAAACCTGTTGCAATATGAGTTCCAAAATTTGAAACTCCTTTAAACTTTTCTGTCTGAAACTTGTTGAAATTTGAGTTCCAAAATCTGAAACTTATTGAAACTTGAACTTACTTTCTTGGAATCTTCTAGAAACTTCTAGGAATACGCGAAACTCACAGAAACCTAAAACTTTTAAAATCTTTTCACAAAACTTCTTGAAACTCTTTTTGTCTGAAAATTGTTGAAACTTGAGTTCCAAAATCAGAAACTTGGGCTTGAAACTTTCTTGGAAACTTCTAGAAATACTCGAAACTCACTGAAACCTAAAACTTTTAAAACGTTTTCACGAGACTTTTGAAACTTCATAAAACTTATTGAAACTTCGACCGACCGACCAAATGCTTGTGGAGAGAATACGAGATGATGAAATGGGTATCAAATACTATTCGTGTCTGACTCTAACTCTGAGGAAAAAAAATACTAAATAAGATACAGGATTAACTCACTGAAACCTAAAACTTATAAAACGTTTTCACGAGACTTTTGAAAACTTCATAAAACTTATTGAAACTTCGACCGACCGACCGAATGCAGCGAATACGAGATGATGAAATGGGTATCAAATACTACTCGTGTCTGACTCTAACTCCGAGGAAAAAATACGGAATAAGATGCAGGATTGGCGATATTCATCCGTATCTGCTCCGATTGCACCCCTATTAGCTACGCCTTAATTAGAGATTTTACACATCTCATTTTTTTTTACGCTCCCCTCCCTTCAGTTACAAAATGCTAATGTTTTGAACATCTATATGGTCCTTAAAATATAACTTTTAATCGCTTATTTTTTTGCGATATATTATAAAATCTAATAATATTATAAAAGTACTTCTCTATCAACTTCGATGACAATGATCAGTCAATCGTAAGTAATTACTGGTTTTATTAGCTATTAGTGTGCTCGTGTCTAGCACCACAGGGTTTGGATCGAGTGCAGATTTCACTCGTCAGTTCCCCATCTTTTGACACTGAGTGTCTTATGACATGCACACTTCTTTGGCGTAAACGCCTGAAACTACTCAAATTAAAGGATGCTTATGCTTCAGTATGTCACCTCGATCACGAGGAAGGTGTCAATGAAAGTCGGAGAAGGTCCAAGGCGCTACCGGTCGTCGTCGATCGGTGAACAGGCGACGGCGGCAAGCTCCTCGGCGACAATATCTGGTGAAATGGACCAGCCGGCTCGGTGAGGTGAGGCGATGTACTCAAACCGCACGAACGGCGATGGACCTATCGTAGCGCCGAGATATGGAGATCAAGAAGACTATATCTGTTTTTGGCCGGGAGGCGGAGCTATATATATACGTCGTGATGAGTTAATTATCACGGACGGTTTTTAACAAAACACATGCGTAATATTGGGCAATATCACGAGCGGTTCATGTTGGAACCGTCGTGAAGTATCACGACGGTTCTAAAAAACCGCTCGTGATATTGGGTAATATCACAGAGCGGTTCATGTTTGGAACCGTCGTGAAGTTTCACGACGGTTCCAAACATGAACCGTCTGTGATATGACATCTTCACGCACGGTTTTTAGCGCGAGAATAACACGACGCGGTGGGTAACAAAAACCGTCGAGATTGTGTTTATCTGAGCGGTTTCGATGAACCGCTGCGTGATCAGCGTCGATATTAGCATTTCTGTAGTAGTGTACGCCTTAATTAGAGATTTTACACATCTCATTTTTTTTACGCTCCCCTCCCTTCAGTTACAAAATGCTAATGTTTTGAACATCTATATGGTCCTTAAAATATAACTTTTAATCGCTTATTTTTACTGCGATATATTATAAAATCTAATAATATTATAAAAGTACTTCTCTATCGACTTCGATGACAATGATCAGTCAATCGTAAGTAATTACTGGTTTTATTAGCTATTAGTGTGCTCGTGTCTAGCACCACAGGGTTTGGATCGAGTGCAGATTTCACTCGTCAGTTCCCCCATCTTTTGACACTGAGTGTCTTATGACATGCACACTTCTTTGTCACATACATAAATAGGTATGTACTTGTTGTTCGTGCAACTACCATATATATCATCCGGTACTTTCACGCAGTAATTAGTCAACGATAAGAAATTTTGATGACATCTTAGTGATCACCACTTTCAAAACAATTTCCACGACTATTCAACAACAATAATTTTGACGGCACCTCATGTGGCCACAAGCATGTACGAGACCATGGTATGGTGCGATGGGGAGTGGCAGCTAGCGAGCTCGGCCAGAGCGAGGCGAGTGGAAGCGGCTACCGGAGGGGCGCTCGGCAACACGTGGGAAGGTGAGCAGCCACAGAAGCCCGGTAAGCATGGAGTCGCGGGCGAGCTCGGTGCTAGGCAGGAAGCCCAACGGCCGCGACGTCCCGACGAGCACAGAGTTGTGGTGGTGAGCGGTCGCACGGCCGCAAGTGAGAACGTCAGGATTTTTTTTTTTTTTGGCTCTTGTTTGATTTTTGATGAAACCTGTTGCAATATGAGTTCCAAAATTTGAAACTTCTTAAAACTTTTCTGTCTGAAACTTGTTGAAACTTGAGTTCCAAAATCTGGAACTTGTTGAAACTTGAACTTACTTTCTTGCAATCTTCTAGAAACTTCCAGGAATACGCAAAACTCACTGAAACCTAAAACTTTTAAAATCTTTTCACAAAACTTCTTGAAACTTGCTGAAAACTTCTTGAAACTCTTTTTGTCTGAAACTTGTTGAAACCTGGGAAACTTCATAAAACTTATTGAAACTTCGACCAACCGACCGAATGCTCGTGGAGCGAATACGAGATGATAAAATGGGTATCAAATACTATCCGTGTCTGACTCTAACTCCGAGGAAAAAAATACGGAATAAGATACATGATTGGCGATATTCATCCATATCTGCTCCGATTGCACCCCTACTAGCTACGCCTTAATTAGAGATTTTACTCATCTCAATTTTTTACACTCCCCTCCCTTCAGTTACAAAATGCTAATGTTTTGAACATTTATATGGTCCTTAAAATGTAACTTTTAATCGCTTATTTTTACTGTGATATATTATAAAATCTAATAAAATTATAATATTATAAAAGTACTTTTCTAACAACTTCGATGACAACGATCAGTCAATCGTAAGTAATTACTGGTTTTATTAGCTATTAGTGTGCTCGTGTCTAGCACCACAGGGTTTGGATCCAGTGCAGATTTCACTCGTCAGTTCCCCCATCTTTTGACACTGAGTGTCTTATGACACTTTTTTGTCACATGCATAAATACGTATGTACATGCATTGCTCTTCAGTTGTTCGTCAAACTACCATATCAGCAGGTACTTTCACGCAATAATTAGTCAACGATAAGAAATTTTGACGGCATCTTAGTGACCACCACTTTCAAAACAATTTCTACGACTATTCAACAGCAATAATTTTAGTGATCACCACCTTCAAAACAATTTCCACGACTATTCAACAACAATAATTTTGACGGCATCTTAATGCTCACCACTTTGAAAGAATTTTGACGGTATCTTAGCTGATGTCGAGGTATTTCACTGCAACATATCACAATTTCTCCAACGGTTAGAAACCATCGGCAAGATATAGAAACTGTCGGGTATGTCCTTTACCGACAGCTGTCTGTCGGAGATTCCCTGTCGTCAATACTATGTCGGGGATGGACATTCCTTACCGACAGGCATGTTGGTGACTTGTTTTGCCGACAGTCCCAACAGTGACTCACTTTCAATATACCACTTAAACAGATATATCATACTTTTTTTTTATCATTTTCAGTATACTTAAATACCAATTATAAGATGCTCCAATGTGACTTGATTGAAAAATTTTCATTGGAGTCCTTTATTTTTTGCTATATACCCTTTTTCATATATAAAAGAAGTATATACACAATTTTTGCTATAAAAGGTGGACTTTAATGAATTTTTTCATGGAACTCACTTTAGGGTATCTTATAATTATTATTGGAGTATACCTAAATTGATAAAGAGGTATCATCATACAATTTAAGTGGTATTTGAGAGGTGGGAGTACGTACTCCTACTTCTCATATACCACTTAAATCGTATAATGATACCTCTTTATCTATTTGATTATACTCTAATAATGATTATAAGATACTCCAAAGTGAGTTCTACGAAAAAAATCGTTAAAGTCCATTTTTTATAGCTTAATTTGTGTATATACTTTTTATATATGAAAAAGGGTATATAACAAAAATAAAGGACTCTAATGAATTTTTTTCAATCAAGTCGACGGAGTATCTTATAATTGATATTTAAGATATTGAAAATAATAAAAAGATAATACTTTCGCTTAAGCAGATATATTTGAAGAAAGATGACTTCGAGAGTACGACTCTGACATACCAATTCCGATAATAGTCCTCTTGGCATTGACCTTATGACACTGACAGGACTATCGGACGTGTAATAGTTTTTACCGACGGCCATGTCAAAATATGTTGTACCAACCCTATGAAACATTTATTAGGTTGATTAGCATGGCATTAACTTGCATAACTGATAGAACTAAAGTACTGTTGCTGATGTATTTAGCAACAGCATTGTCGGCCACCAATTTATTGTACATGTGAAGAGTGTTGAAGATGAATATGGCTGTTGAAAAAAAGTTGCAGATGGTGTAGTGTTTTCCTCCACGGAAATATAATACCACACCACCGAGTGATTTTACAATATTAAATTCAATCAAAACTCCTTCAAAATTTATTTCGTGTTAAATCTACGCACTTGTGTGCAAGCTCGACGGCAGTCCGCCTTCAAGATTCAACCAAGGATGAATCCACTGAAGCATGCAGCACGCTACAACCCTAACCTGACCACGATCGAAGCAACCCCGACCTTGCTGCCGCCGATGCTCCTTAGCTTACGAGCTTCGAGTCCACGCTGAAAGAAACGACGACCGCTCCCTTGGGAAAAAACTTCAGTAGAGGAGGGGCTTAGGGAGGCCCCGCTTCATCCACCGCCCATCCAACCTAGAGATGGGAAATGGTAAAAGATAATCCGTTTTATCCGATATTCGTATCCGAGAAAACGCAAATGTGGTAAGTAAAATTCGCATTCGAATAGTATTCGTATCCGTATTCGGTGTTATTCGTATCCGAAAAAATGGATAGTAGTCGTATCCGTATTGGGTGTTATTCGTATCAGGAAAAAAATCCAGATAGTATCTGAAAAAATAAATACTATCCGGGAAAAACGAATACGTATACTATTCGTTTTTTTTCCGGATACGAATACTATCCGTTTTTTCCCGGATACGAATATAAATACTATCCGAATTTTTCCCGGAGCGTTTTTGTTTCGATATGGTCTTCATTCGATGCCGAATATGTGGCTGTTGGGTGTTACTACGACTCGTTTAGACTGTAGACGTGTAGTCATGTTACATAAATTTATTCTACCGAGATTTATCGCAAAAGTTGTAGAATATTCACACTCAACCGAATTAAATACATATTCGATTTGAATTCGTATTCGTTATAATATTTAATTCATATTTGTATTTATTTTAAAAATATAAATTTATATTTAAAACTATTCAATTCGTATTCCATGTGTTCCATCCCTAATCCAACCCCTCTGAATTCAGCCGCAGGAGAGGGCCTCACCAGAGAATTTCCATCCGCTCCCTCGCCTCCCTCTCTTCCTCTGCATTAATTGCACTGCCTCCATTGGCCTCCCCCTCTCCTTATCCCCTTCCCTTCTTCTCGCCCCAACAGTCCCGCCCCCTAGCCACCAAGATTTCTGCCTCCTCTTCACCCTCCGGCACGGGGTATATATATGCGATCCCCGCGCGCGTGTGTCCTCCCATCCCGTCCCGCGTAGCATGCTCGCTTCGGTTCTTGGATTCTGCGAGGGCGCCACTGGTATTTCTGGTCTTGATGGATTCGATGCCTTCTTCTTCTTCTTCCGCCGCTGCCACTGCTGGTTCGAATCGTTGCTGCTGCTTTCATGCGGTGTGGAGGGCGTGCGGGAGGTACGGCGCCGTGGCCTGGGAGGCGGCCGGGTGGGCCCTCTGCGCGCTGCTCACCTGCGTCTTCGCCGTCGGTACGTGCGGGGTTCTCTTCTCTCTTGGTCAATGCTTGGCGTGGCCGCGGCTCCAATCGTTTGCTAGCCGTAGGTTTGGTGTTTGATTACCGATTTGTAGTGTATCTTGGTTTCTCGAGATTAGGGGAAAGTGCAATCTTGGTGGTAAGGTTTTTGGGTCCTTTGCCAATTCTTGCTTCTGGGGAGTCTGATGCTCTAGTTCTTGGTTGGATTCGGTAGTTGATCGTCCCGGGATCTGTTGATTCCTTGGTATATCGGGCTTGATCGAGCTATCGTAAATCAAGGGATTGATTGCTCTTTTCCCACTCCTGCCGTGCAACCTCCCGGTTCTTGTTCTTGGGTTTCTTGGCTTTACGTTGTGGTAGGTTCTTGTTTGCGCAAATTGGGAACAATTCAATCTTGTAAGCAAAAATTTTAGAGGTCCTTCTCCACTTTCGTCATGGGATATGTATGCTTAATTTAAAGGCCCCCCTAACTTAGAAAGCTTTTGCCTTTCATTTTTTCTATAGGTTTTATGGGGCTCATGGTTGATCATTGCCCTTTTTTTCTTTGTTTGTGTCCTGCTTGGAAGTTTTAATTCATTAGGTATTGGGATTGTTCCATTAGGAGTAGCTGATCTTGTGTGCATAGCTGGGGCGATTCTATCCCAAAAAAATTCCTCATTGCGATTTTGCTTCTTTTATGTTGAATGCAGTGGGCTCACTAGTTGGAATCTTCATCGGTGCCTTCATGGGGATGTCCACGGAAAGCGGCATGTTCCGAGGTGCTGGCGTGGGAGCAGTCTCCGGCGCGGTCTTCTCCATCGAGGCTGTTGAATCCTGCATCGAAATTTGGAGATCTAGTGATTCAGGGAAATATAGCATTCTCTTTGTGGTGAGTGTGGAAAAATTCGAGTCTTTGGCTAAAATGATACGTTTTTTATTTGCAATAGAAAAACTAGCCCCCCACGAATGAAATGGCAAAAATAGCACCCCTACCGTGCGAAATCGCCACGGAACTGACATAATGTTTGGTAGGGTGATGTACCATTGCTCTCTTATGGCTCAAGTGGTAGGATACCCCAATAGTATTGAGGAAAGTGAAATATCATTTTCACACACCTACTCTAGTGCATACCTCACTATGATGTCGACTGGCATAAACATGAGCTGCGTGTGTGAGATTTATTTTGGAGCTCAAAGTAATCGCCATGTTTGTGTACATAAGTGAGAAGCAGCAATTGATAAGCAGAGTTAATTAAGTTTTATTTCTTCTGATGTTCTGTGTTGATTCTTTCAGCTTGACATCATCTCTAGCCTCTTCAGTGGACGAATTGTGTGGGAGAAGGTCAGTCCAGCACTGCAGCGTGCAGTACAGAGCCAGGTATATTTGCTCTTCCTGCAAGCTAGTTGTAAATTCATAATGTTTGGTAGGGTGATGTACCATTGCACTCTTATGGCTCAAGTGGTAGGATACCCCAATAGTTGTGGCTGTTTTTAGGAAAAATAAATCTAATATCCATTTAATAAAAGCATTTTCGAACGTTACAATTAATGATGTAGGGGATTCTCAGCATTAAAATGGTTATATGGAGATTAATGCCGCCCCATATTCCCACTGAAGGGAGTTTGTAGTCATAGAAATACCTCGAACTACATTTTGGTGCCAGAGAGATCAACCCTTAAATGTCTTTGTTGTGGCATCTAAAATCTGAATGCTAGATAGATCTGTGGAGTGCTAATATCTGAAAACAATCATGCCATTGGCATACCATCTGATATATAGCGGTATGGATGGCCAACTGGTACTCAAGTACACTGTTTTTGCTTCCTAACATATATGAGCTGTAATATCAGAATGTGTAACTGCAGCTTGGAAGAAATCATGCAAATAATTAACTTTCAAAGTTTGCAATTTTTAAACTGAACTGACCAATATAAATACAAAAGATTGAACTGTAACTTAAATAGTGCATGAACAAGGTATTAGCACAATTGAAAATACTCTAAATAAGTATATGATGGAAAATTAAATTGAAAACTAAAAAAAAAATCCTGATACATATATGTATTGTTGAATAAATCACCCATTATCCAAGACTAGACTTGCGAGTGGTCATTGCACAAATTATATGTTTTTATGGGACCAGATGCTATTTTCTTTGGTGCACATAGGGCATGTTTGGCATGGCTATAGCTTTTCTGAAAAGTAGCTTCCGGCTGAGCTGGACGGCTGAAGGGATGAACTGCTGAGCTAAAGACGTTTGTGTTTGGCAGTCTAGCTTTTAGGTAGGCTGGCTGGAGCTTTTGAGTTGGGAAATGACTGAAATGCACATAAGGCAAATGATGGTTTGTTTGATACCGTTTAACGACAATTGATGACAATTAACGACAACTAACGACAATTGACGGCAATTTACAACAACTACCGACAATTCGCACACAAGTAAATCTTAACGACAATTGACGTCAATTAATGAAAATTCGCACACAAGTAAATCTTAACAACAATTGACGTCAATTAATGAAAATTAACGACAATTTGTGCAAAATTAAATCTTAACGACAATTAACGCAATTGATGGCAATTAACGACAATTGATATAATTCCATGATCGCACAAATAATCAATTCAATGATTACATAAATAATTAATCTATATCAGAGCAAAAAGAAAAATAAGGAAATGAACTTTATCATAAAAAAAAATGACGGTGGCATGGTGGTGGTGGTGGTGGCGGGGAGGATGACGGCGGCGGGGAGGGGGAGGAGGAGGAGGTAGGGGCGGCGGCGACGGCTCAAACGCGGGAGGAGGAGGGAGGAGGGCAGCGCATGCAGGAGGAGGGAGGAGTACGCCGGTAGGGGGAGAGGGCATCAGAGGCATCGAGGGAGGAGGGCGGCATCGGGGAAGGAGGCCACGGCGCTAGCTAGCGGAGGAGGGCGGACGGAGGCAGGCGGGCGGTTAGGGTTAGGGTTAGGGTTCGAGCGTGCAGAGGTGAGTGGAGGAGGGGTTTTGTTCAATGGCAAGGGGCGGGTAAATAACCCCAAACTCTAGGGGCAAACTCGGAAGGCCATCCCGCCGAAGCCGTGTGAAGCTGCCCCTGGGCGGCTTCTGGCTTCCCCACCCATTTGCCGTCCCAAACAGGCCCATACTGATATCAGCTTTTATAGGACCGGAAAGTGTTTCCTTCTATGCACATACTCGATTTGCTCTTATAGGACCAGATAGTGCCAAGCAATGACTTCTAGGCACGACAACCATAATTGCATTTGGTGCTGATTGCAACTGATTGCAACTTTGCAAGGCTCTATGTGATTACATCATTACAATGTGAGTTACTTCTACATATGCTAGGTCTGATTCAATGTTTTCTGTAATGCAGATGAGTCTACTGAGTACACCATTCATTGACAACAATGACCTTTTCGAAACCGGCAGTACAGGGGGTATGTCAAGAGATCTGATCAACAGGATCCCAAAGATCAGGTACAGCGCTGCAACCAATTCTGACCAGGAAACTGAGAGGAGCTGCTGTTCAGTCTGCCTTCAGGTTAGTGTGATCTTGACATGTTGTGTTCTAACGTCAGATACTAGCGAAAAATTAGCTTCTTGTACTGACGAAATGCTAAACTACTAATAACAGGATTTCAGGCCACGGCAATTTGTGAGAGTCTTGCCTCAGTGCCAGCACCTGTTACATGTGCGATGCATCGACAACTGGCTTCTCAGGCACGCGTCTTGCCCACTATGCAGGGCTGGTGTTCATATAGACCATATACATATGTAAATAAACTCGCTGGGCACCTGGTGTATTTTCATAGTTGAATACCCGTGCTCGCGTTCCATATCATAAAGTGTATACATAGGGTTTCTTTTTCAGTCTGTGGGGCTATGTTTTCAGCTGCACGTTTTTGTCGCGGTAATAACATGCTATGTACATTCTCTAAATGGATCGACTAACAAGCTCTCTGAATTATGGCCATGTACTTGTCTCAAGAACTTTTGGCGTCTTTGCTTCAATGATGTTTTTCTCTGATGTTAGATACCGATAATGACTTTTTTTAAAACCGATACTGATAATGACTTGCTAAGGTAATTGTTTGCTACCTTGCAACTGCTGCAAGGACCGAGTCTTACATTGCAACTGAAGGTTGGTGCTCATGGTTGAAACGCTAACAATCTGCTACTATTTGTTCAGAGAGGCAAACGTTTCAAATCAACAGCTACTGCATCATTAATTTTGAGATGGCGAAACTCTTGAGATTTCAAAGGACAAAAGCTTCATGACGACGCTGAATCTGCGGCTGATACTGGCCCTGTCACGTTGGATGGCGAGTTGCAAGTTGCAATACATGGAAGAAATGGCGACCCTTTCTTGGGACCAATCAACTGAACTTTGTGTCGCCCTTTCTAAATCATGTTGTTTAGAGCATCTACAACAGTCCATATCAGCTGTTACTAAGGGGTTGTTACATCAGCATTTAGGTGATGTGGATGAGAGAAGGTGGGGTTGTTTCTAGATGAAGAAACTACCAAATTATTAATACCAAGACACAAGAAACAACCAAATACTCTATTGGAGACTTGTTACCTAAAAACGCGCTTTGTGGGTCCCACTGTCTTAAAGCAAAATATCTACCAGATCATTTGTGCAGCTCGACTTCATTATTGATATGATAAATAAGCTAAAACATGTAGGTCACAAAGTTGTACTTCATTATTGATTATCAAGAATCATACACACTTGTAGCAATTAAAGTCTTAGACACAAGCTCAAAAAACAATCTATTGGAAAACTTGTTTCTTTTTATTAGATTGAGTATTCTCTCTCCTCTTAGTAACAAGCTAAGAAACAAACTATTGTAGATGCTCTTACAAGAAAGTGACATGCCTTCTTACAGAAGAATAGAAGATGCAGCATGATCGAAACTTGATATTTACTGCTTCCGTTCTTAAATAGATGGCGTTTTAGAATATATATGTAGTCAATATTTTAAAACTTTGACTATTAATTCAGTAGAAAAATATTTTTATTTGTCATAAGAAAAATATTTTTATTTTTCATAAGAAAATTATATAAGTAGATTTGTCATCAAAAGTACTTAGACATCATTATATTTTTTATATTTTTTGTAACACATAGTTAGAAAAAAGTAATGATGAAAGGTGTGTATTGAAGACTGTAACCATATTCAAAACGATAATTAAAAAAGAACAAAGGTAGTATAAGATAGCTACAACCATTGTTTTTTTTACTATTGTTATGGCTATACATGGAGAGGTAAATAGTGGACACCAAGCTGATTGGGCTATCTGAGGCTCCGACACCTTGTGCAGATCCAGCACTGTTGCTTCATGTAGAAGGGCTAAGCAGGAATCTTGTACTTAACTCTGCCGATTGTGGAACTAACGCTCTCACATGGATTAGCTTTGAGACCTCCGCAAGGTCTCACAATTACAATGATATGCTATGGACTTAGGACATATACAGTAGGATGACAGTCGTTTATAATCTTTGTCATGCAGATTTTTTTTTGTGATATAGATGAGAGAAGGCGGAGTGAGGTATAAGCTGTCTGGCATACAACAGACAGTTGATAAGACCTTTATAGGCATCAATTTTGCTGTTGTATTCATGTCGGCTGTAACCCATTTGTTTTGTGGCCTCATTTTGTGGGAATCATATATATATATACAACTTAGAGACAACCCATTGTATGAGTTGGGTTTAGTTTTGTTTATAGATGACATGAAAGTTACTATAGACAACCACTGTCTATACCACTGTACATCCCTTTATGTCAGTTAGGTATACAGTTTGGTGAGTTGCTACTTGGTAACCGACTATGCAGCGTTATTTTCTATTTAGATAATGGAAGAGAAAAACTTTCTCGGCCTCTACATCGAGGGTGCACACAGTCCATTGCATTAAAGAGTCGACAACACCAAAATAACCAAAGCTATTAAAAGTGGCTTAAAGTCTTACAACCAAAGCATGACTAGAAAATTAAACTCAATCAGCACAAATCATGTGACTAAGCCGCCACCCATGAATGTTGAAGATTTGCTTCACCACATATTCGAACCCATCGCTATCTGCCAACATGGACTCCCTCTAGGACAATTTCTACAAATTTGCCCAAGCCCTCAGCCAGTACACACTCAATAAGATAACCTGCAAGGGATTAGTGACAATCTTTTTATCAAAAATAATATCATTCCGACATAACCATATAGACTAACATAAGGCACTAGCTCCCACTAGGAGTTGCGACTTTAAAATTTTTGGAATACTGGCTAACCAATTCCTAAACATATTTGCTAGACTCGCAGGAGGATATAAATTAAACACACATTGAACAACCCACCATGCAAGACGTGCAAAGGGACAATCAATAAAAAGATGTTGAATTGTTTCCTCTTTAATACAGAAACAACATTTTGTATTTCTCCTCCAATTTCGTTTGAGCAGGTTATCTTTAATTAATATTACCCCTCTTTTGAGATACCAAAGGAAAATTTTCACTTTTAATGGAATTTTAATTAGCCAAAAAAGTTCCTAATAGGAGCTTAAGAAGTTCCAATTAGAGCCGCATATAAAGACTGTATTGAAAAATGTCCAGACTTGTTCAAATTCCACCTGAATATATCTTTTTAGAGCTCAATTGTAAATTAGCAATTCTCAACATTAACTCATTCCAAGCATGTAACTTAGGCCCGATAATAGGTATTCGAAAAGAAATATTTAAAAGAGCCGATATCAGAATATTTGCCACTGTATCTTCCTTTCTCCTCAGCACATTATAAAGTAGTGGATATTGTCTATTCAGTGGAGTCTCCTAACCAAATATCTTCCCAAAACCTAGTTTGCATTCCATTTTTAACCTAGAATGTACCAAACAAAAAAAATTGGTCTTTAATTTTCATTAGACCCGACCAAAATTGGGAATTCCCGGGCTCATTAACCACCTGCAAAAGACTCTTCCCACCCAATTATTTTCTTGTTAGCATAGATTGCCAAACTCCTTCTTCATTAAGCAACTTAAACAATCATTTCCTTAGTAAACTTTTATTTTTAGTGTCTAAGTTCTGAATGCCCAGACCACCCTGTTCTTTGGGTGTACACACTAAACTCCATTTAACAAGCCTATATTTTCGTTTACGACTGTCACTCTGCCAGTAAAATTTAGATCGATAAAAACCTAGTCTTTTGAGAACCTGTCTAGGAATCTCAAAAAAAGATAACTTAAATAGTGGCAGGCTGCTTAGCACTGAGTTAATAAGTACTAATCGTCCACCAACAGACATATTTTTTTTCTTTCCAACTGCTGAGTTTCTTTTCCACTCTATCCTCAACCCCTTTTCAATCACAATTCCTTAATTTTCTGAAGTGTATTAGAATACCAAATATCTTAAAGGAAAGGTATCCACTTCACAACCAAATAACTAAATATACTGAGATTCTACTTCTTTGACAATTCCAAAACAAAAAAATTCACTCTTGTGGAAATTAATCTTTAAACCTGATAATTGTTCAAAGACACACAAAATAAGTTTGAGATTTTTTGCTTGTTCTAAATCATTATTCAAAAAGAGAATCTTGTCATCAGCATACTGTAATATTGATAACACATCATCAATTAAGTGGGGAACTACTCCCGATAACAAATCTTCTTTGGCTCTTGAAATAAAGATGACCAGCATGTCCACAACAAGATTAAAAAGAATTAGGGACATAGGATCACCTTGCCTTAGACCCTTCTGAGTTTGAAAAAAAGATCCAAGATCACCATTGACTTTTATTCCAACACTACCTCTCTTAACAAAACTCTCCACCCAGGAACACCACTTAGTTGAAAAACCTTTCATCCGTAAGGTTTGGAGTAAAAACGGTCATTTTACTTTGTCACAAGCTTTCTCAAAATCGACATTGAAAACTACTCCATCCAAATTTTGTTTATGAAGCTCATGAATGGTTTCATGAAGGATAACAACTCCATCAAGAATAAATCTCCCCTGCATGAACGTTGACTGGGATGGTCTAACAACCTTTTGAGCTACACCAATAATTCTATTAGTAGCCATTTAGTAAATATTTGAAAACTAACATCGAGAAGACAAATAGGTCTATACTGTTGTATTTGCTTAGCATCCTTTTTTTAGGTAATAAAGTAATGATCCCAAAATTTAAGCTAAAAAGAGGGTTGCGAACAACTATGAAAAATATGAAACATTGCCATCATGTCTTTTTTAATGACTTCCCAAAACAATTGATAGAACTCAGCCGAGAAGCCATCCGGTCCAAGTGATTTGTTATGTTCCATTTGAAAGATTGTTTCTTTCACCTCATTCTCAGTGAAAGGTTCTATAAGGAAATTATTTTCAGCCTCCGAAACTTGAGGTATATCATTCGTAAAAGTATCAATCATAGATAAATGATTAACTTCGGATGGTCCAAACATACCTTTATAATAGTTGATTATATACTTTTTTAATTGGACATCACCCCGAATTACCCCCTCATCTTGTTCGAGTTGAAAAATTCTTTGTCTTCTATGTTTACCGTTCGCAATCAAATGATAATAACGAGTATTTCTATCTCCCTCCAAAAGGAATATCGACTTGGACCTTTGGTACCACTTAATTTCTTCTTCTCTTAAAAGTTGAGTCAATCTCTCATGAGCAATTTTTTTAAGATTGAGGTCCTCATCAGACAACCTCAAAAGCTCAGCTTTTTTTATCAAGCTCATCAATTATCATGTTCAGTTCTTTCTTTTCCTTTTTAAAAGTTCCACCGCTATTTTTTGCCCAACCGCGAAGATATTGTCTAAGAGATCTAACCTTACATTGCCAAATTTGTAAGACAGAATGACCTTAATTTTCTTATTCCATACTTCAGCCACCATCTCCCTAAACCCCTCCCTACACAACCAGCCTAATTCAAATTTAAATAAAGGCTGGTTCCCTCTATAAGAGGCCACTATCGTATTTAAAAGTAACGACGTGTGATCAAACAAAAACCTTTCAAGAGCATTAACTATGACAAAAGAAAATTTATGCTCCCAGTTTGTACTCATTAAAACTCTATCTAGCTTTTCAAAGGTTGGATTAGATAACGAATTAGGCCAAGTAAATTGTCGACCCGATAAAACTATTTCCCTTAAATCCAAATTATTAATTATAGCGTTAAACAAAAATGCCATTTATACTCAAATTTATCATTATTTTTTCACCCAAATGCCTAATGATATTAAAATCACCCCAACTAAAATAGGAAGTGATTCTTTCCGACATGCATGAACAAATTTATTAAGGAATTTCTCCTTGAATTGGGTTTGTGCTACACCGTAAACAGCCATAATAACACATTGGAAATCATCAGCTTTATTTTTAAAATAAAACTTTACATAGAAATCACCAGCATCAATAGAACAAATATCGTAAACCCAAAGATACACCCCTAAAAGGATACCCCCGACCGTCCTTCTCGCGGAGAAAAGTGCCACAAGAATTCTCTTCCACCACAAAGATGATTAAGACTAGATATTGAAAAGTCTTTTTCTATCATTCAAAAATAGTTTGTACACTATTTTCAGCAAATTAAAGGAATCTTGGCCGAAATTCAAAATGTAATATCTTGAAGATAAAAAGGAAGAAATAAATGCAATATGCTATATTAGACAGTGGCTTGACCCAGAGTGGGAGTAGCGCTAGTAACGATCGGCCTGTATACACCATTTGGATAATTGGATCAATTGAAGATTTTATTTCAAAACTACATTTAGTCGGACTAGTCCAGGCTCTGTTTGAGGCGGAAACTGAATTGTTTCATGTGAAATCATGTTGAAACACTGCCCTATTTCCCAAAATTTGTGCTTGTAGCTGAGAATTTGTAGGAAGGTGCTTAGGGCATGTGAGAGAGGGGGGGGGTTTGAGGCCCTCTGGGCCGTTGGATTCAAGGGATGAACGGTGGATGACTCTACCCTCGAGGTAGTTGGATTCAGTGAGGATGATGTGTGGAGGAGGAGGAGGGCCTCCCGAGGCCCTCCTCCATGGATTTTTTTTCGGTTTTTGACCATAAAGATTACACCAACTGAGGCTGACTGGGAAAGGTTTGGTCTACAAGATTACACAAACTTTCCGAATGAAAACTCATCCAATCGCAGGGGCGGAAGCAAATGGGTTTACCCGGTGTCACAGGACACCGGGTTCAAAAAACAATTTAGTGGGGATCAACTTATATATACCCCATGTGCACCCCCTAGCCCAAAAACTGTGCACCCCGGAGTCGTCTGAGGCAGCGACACGGGCACACGGCCTAGGCGGCAAAACAGGCACGTGGCTCAGGTTCATCGCTAATGATGTTGTGGTTCATCGCTAATGATGATGTGGTCCATCGCTTCATTAACTTGAAAGAACGTAAGTACTAAAGTTAATTTATTTACTTAACTACTTATTTTTTATCATTCTACTTATTTTTACTTGAGAATTCTAAGATATTTTGTTCTCTTCTTTTTTAGGCCATTGAGGTTGGATAATGTATTTTGCCAATACGACCATCTTTTGTTCGTGGTTTCGTACTTAGTTCATTTATTTTGGTAAGTGTTAACGCGGCCTATGTGTGTACAATGATAACCGCAAGCTCATGGATCGGTTGTAGTTTTTCACTTGAGTATATAGGGTTATCGATCTCAGGGAACAATTGAGATTACAACTAAGGCTGACAATTGCTACTAACAAGAACGTTGTATGAAAGATTAATCTAAAAAACTAAATTACGAGAGAATAAAAATCACTAAGGTTCTACTAAGACTAACTATATCTTCTCCTGGACTAGGTTCACTTACGCGTAAATTGACAAGTATACTATGAATTGGCACTAGACTAAAATCGCTCTCACCCTACAGATAATACTATATTTTTCAATGGTTCACCTGTCACATGATAAGGCTAATCTAAACGTAGCAAGCTCTGCACTATTTCATATAGGTCAGTTAACTAAATCCAAATACCATGTTTCAATCTAGCAAATGATAAGTTGATTGCGAAAATCAACAAAATAACACAATATTAAATGGACTGGTCAAAGCAATAAAGTATCATAAGCATCAAATAAACTGATCAAAGCAATTTGGGTCGAAAAGGGTGTCTCGGGGCCTAAAGAGCCGGTCGGTGTAGGCCCAGCGCTGAGTGGCACAAGATCCTGGCAGGGCGGGCTCTGATAGCTTTCGGCTTTCGTAACTTTTATGTCCGACCTCCGATTTGAGAAAATAATATATACATTTCGATTGGCTCGATGAGGCGGATGTCATGGTAACCTCCAATTTATCATTTGATGAAGTTCATTTTTGCACATTTTCCAAATGAAACTCTTTATCGACTCTTTTTAGCCAATTTCCTGCGGAAAAAGTGAAATACAACGTATCTCCGGATTTCGTTAGGGTTAGTTGCCAAATGGCATGATTTAGCACAAATACTGAGATAAATGATAATAATATGGGGTGACTAAAGCATAAAAAAGGAGCACCAATTGTAAGCATATTAATCGCTACTTCTTTATTATTTTACATTGCTGTCGGTTACGTCGAATTATTGATGTTAAAAATAGATGCACGTGTTACTACTTAGTATAATATTGCTTGAAAAATTCATATGTTGCTATATGCATGGTGAAGTAGTGAACCCCGATGAAATTCGTTCTAGTTCTACCCCTATCCGATCGCGCATCTACAACACAATAATAGAAGTTGTTATTTTCATTTTACAAGGCAGACACCTCAACTCCATGGGCAGACAGGGGTGAATCCACCGGGTGGGCTTCATCAGGCTGAAGCCCACCCTCGACCGGCGGCCGGACCCCCCTCCCCCAGTTCAACCTCCGGGCTCCCGGCTCCGGCTGCCATGGCTATGCGCCTATGCCAAACAAGAAGAGGGACAATGGGAAGACCGAAAAAGAAGATGCTTGCTGGAGGCCCGAAGCAATGAAGCCCAGGCAGCCAGGCCCAACCCACGTCCCCCACCGCCACCGGTCCCGCACGGCAGTCCCACGTTATCCTATTGCTTGTTCCCTTCCAAAATTCCCCAATCTCCAATCAATTCCTCAACCCGAAATCCCCAATCGAGTGAATCGACAAATCAATCGAGCACCTAAGGGCAGCCCGCAGCCAGAGGGAGCGCCGCCGCGGTCTGCGACGCCGCATCGCCGCCGGTCTAGCCGGAGCCCGGAGCCGAGGAGGTGGGGTCAATCGGCGAGGCGAGGGGCGGTTAACGCTGCCGCCGCCGAGGAGCGCGAATCGTGGAGGAGCCCGAGCCAAGAGGAGGAGGGCCGGCCGAAGGAGGCTAGGGCGGCGCGACCGACGCTGTCATGCCGAGGAGCAGAAGCTGCGGAGGAGGCCGAGGCCGAGCCGGAGGAGGAGGGCGGCGCGCCCGAGCCGGGGAGGAGGAGCGACGCTGCCGCGCCATCGCTGGGAGCCAGTGAGCCCCCTCCGGCCGCCGCCACCGATGACAAGGAGGCTGGATATAGGTAGTGGGCTGTGCCTCTACTCTGTTGAGCTGCTTTTCACTCTTCAGCTCTTGGAAGTTGGAAGATATTAATTGTTGACTGCTGTGTACTGCCAACTAGTACATACTAGTTAGTCATTAACTCATTAGTCAATTACCCTTTTGTTATTTGTTAATTGTTAGTAAGTTTGATATAGTGTGGTAATATGGTGTGTGTATATATATATACTCAATTAGCCATTAATTGTTGACTGCTGCCAACTGGTATATACTAGTTAGTCATTAACTCATTAGTCAATTACCCATTTGTTATTTGTTAGTAAGTTTGATATAGTGTGATAATATGGTGTGTGTGTGTGTGTGTGTGTGTGTGTGTGTATATATATATATGTACATACTAGTAGGGTGCCCGTGCGTTGCAACGGAACCTCAAAAGAGAGTGATACATATTAGCAGACGAGGATCATAAACCACATAATAAAGGAAGTACTAATATGGAATTATAGATCATTGATTCCCTTGCGGTGGTAACTTGATAGGTCACAAATTCCTTGCAGTATTGCACACTAATTAATACACAACTTTTTCAATGTAAAATCTTTCAGTCTCCACCTTGAATTGAGTTATTCCATCAATTTTTTTAAAGTTTCTTCTTTCCATTCTTATATTTTAGGAGAATATTCAAATTTAAGTAGAAAAAAAAAGTGGGTCATACTTTGGAAAAAGCATGCTTTGTAGACTGCAGTAATTAAAAAGACAACGCGATGGAGCTGCAACATGTATCAAAAGAGAAACGATAATAATTGAGTCAAAAAGCTAACACTTCTCATACAACCCAAGGGCTTTGGACAACCTTCAAAAACATAAGCGTCTTCAAAGATTTTCTTCATTTAATACATCTCCATTTAGAATATAAATAGGTTAGCAAATGCCTAGTGGCTTGTAATGATCGGGGTTGATGCTAAGTTAGAGCAACGAACAACATTAATCAAGGCGAGAAAAAAAAGTAGCTATTCAAGCTAGAACCAAGCAGATAGTAAAGACTACAAAGCAGACTTGAAGGTCAGCAGATTAGGCATACAATTGCCACCAGGGAGCCTACCTAGATATATGTTCCAAAACAAATGCATCTACGATAAAAGTTGGATGACATATATTTATTGCATTAGATTAAAAAGGACAATATTTTAGGAAAATCAATATGTAGAGAGTATAGTAGAGATCTCTTACAACGCTTGCGAGATTTCTTTCGACTTTTGAAGGGTTCGACTCATCTTTAGTCCCGACATAAAGAGTAAATCGATGAGTGATATTTAGTGATACCCAAAGGCACGATAAATACATGTAAGTACCTACATATGGTAAATGGTAAATTTGAACTTACATAGAGATATTTGCATTAACCATAGTATTGAGGTGCATCTCGATCCATTCCTCCCAAACATTATCCCTATTAACTGCACCATCTTGTGCCATCGCAGAGCATAACATCGAACTTCATTCCAGAGAACATTTGAGAACATTATCAACAAAGGAAATGTGTTTGTGTCACTCTAACAAGTGTCGACTCCAGAAGAACCTAGATAGTTGGATTCAACAACAAGATTCTTCGTTACACAAATCATCTGCACGCTTGAGAATGACATGATGAGAACAGATTCTAACCAAACCTTCGACGGCTACATGACCCGACATAACTACGTAAGAATAAATTAATGCAAAGTAGCAAACCAATGCCACACCATAACTCGCAGCAGAGCAACACCGCCTAATAAACCCATGAAGGCTAATTTCAGAGGCATTATCCTTTAAAAAATTAGTAGGCATTGTTTGCTTTCGAGATATTACAATGGTTACTGTAATTATCGTGACGGAAGAAACAAAACTACATCAAGACAGCTCATTGGTGGATCAACACCGATTATACACATCACTTTATCCATGAGTTAGAGAAACTCTCAACACAAAGAAAGAAAGAATAAGCGAGCCAACTCAATGCTACACCGCACACAATGTTAAATATAAACTGTGTGTTAAACATCACCATGGATGAAAGTACAAACCAATCCAGAGGAAACAAATCCAAGTGGATCTTCAAGATTCTTTGATACAAGACAATATTTCACTCACTATACTTTGGTACAATATGGAACTCCCCAAAAGAAACAAAAAGAATGTAGAAAACAAGGGAAAAACTCACTATATGAACCAGATGAGACTTCTACAAACATTTGCATAGTTAGAAAAATCACCGGTGCCACAAGGTCTTGGGTATTGGACCCGCATTTAAACAAGAATTAGAGATTGCATGTATTATTAATCGGTCTTGGTCTGCTCTGCTAGATCAAGTTTAACTGGTGTGACTCAAACCCTCTTCCTTTTGGTGTTCAATAGAGTAGGGCATGTAAGTTCCGAGTATCTTGTCCCATACAACAAAGAATGGTTGTAAAAATTGTACTTGTTGCCATAGAGTCGGTGGTGAATGTCATGATAGGCAATGTTGTTGTTGAACAGCGCATGGAGAATGTTACCAGAAGCCACAGTCCACAATGATCATCCACCGCCTTGATGGTAGCAAACGAGAAAAAGAATATGGATGTTCGTGGAGTCATACCGGAGATGAGGAATGAGAGAGCACCACCGATGGTGTCCAAAATAAGGCCCTCAAAAGGATGATTGTAAAGAGCTCCAAAGGAATAAGGGACTACAAGATTGTGGTGCTTGGAATGGATGTGTTTATACAGAAACTTGTTGATGTGCATGTATCTGTGCATGAAGTAATTGCCATGTGTCCATAACAAACATTGCAATGATAAATTGCAACACTATCCCCAGAGCAGAGGTTGCTTCATCGAAGACCACTCTCATCACCAATAACATGTAGTTCAAGAAAAATTCAACATTTAAGGAACTTCTGTGTGATTGATGCTATCAGGTGTACTCCAAGAGAAAAATGTTGTCCAAAAATTGATTAAAAAAACAAATTGCTCATAGGTTCGGTCATCCTTGCATATCAGTTTATTTTCCATGGACGTTATGTTGCTATATTTTCAATCAACATGAAGTACCTCCCATTACATCAGTATCAGTTCTTGTCTTCTTGACAAGTAACACAAAGCCTAATCAACACAATATCAAAACTCTGCTCCTCGCTTATTCATAGGACTTTCTTGATAGTCATGTTCAGCTTCTGAATCTTTCATAGCAAGTAAACACCAAACTTAAGGCGAGATGCTTGTAAACAATTTTGCTTCAAAGCATATACTAATATGATCCTAATTCAAATTTTGATGGAGCAGAAATGAATATAGTGTGGATCTCTATTGTTATGACAAATTGCATGTTACGGGCAACTGAACAGACATTTGTAGACAAATAAGATAGAAGAAAGATGTCGGCATGTCGCAGTCACAACATTTTCTATGTCAACTCCTGGAAAACACATTGCAAACCTCCCTACTTCAGATAACCCAGAAACAAAAAATAGGGCAAAAACCTCACTCTATCGATTATCATTTGTACTTATTTCCATGAATTAAATTTGCATTGCTTGGCTAGCATCACATGGGAAAGGAAGATAGGTCTTGACGAAGCACACATTTTCTTTATAGAAAGGATAAGTGTGCCATTGTTCTAATCCAATCCAACACAAAAACATAAAATGAACACATCAACCTCACTTGAGTTGTAGTTTCCTAAATCGGATAGTGGATCTGTTCAACAATAATAGTGCAAGAGAACAAACTTTGTATACAAGTTCATAAGCCATGAGCTTTTAAGCACATGACCGACAATTAGCATACAAGTTCACTGAACATGGAACTGGAAAATAGTTTTAAAGAGAAAGGTAAACTCAGGTCGCAATTGTGTACATCAGCTAGCTTATGAATGTGTAGCAAAGTGAAGATACACTTACCAAACAGCACAACCGCTAGTTTAAGCTGCTTATCAGGATACTTCGAAAAGAACTTGTATTCTTCAAACAGATTCGAGATCATACAATTAAAAATCGATTGCTCCCTGGTCATTCATAGCATTCAGGTAAACCAATTGTCAGCAACTGAACACGGATCAGTGCAAGCAAAACTATACTCTTAAGGCAAAGCTTCACAAAGAAAAAAAGATATACAAAAAGAATAGAGAATACCAGTTAGGCCCTTGGGTGTTTAATATTGAGATGGAATTTTGAGAACAAACTTTGGAGGCAAAAAAAAAATGCCAATGCAAGCACTTAAGTCAGTGAGATAATCATTAAACTTGTCCTCAAAATAATAAATGTGATGTATGCAGTCGACCCATAGTTAAGTTGGAATGATAAACAACTTCTAGAAAGGTAGATAACGCATTAAGAAATAGATGGTGTATCTCTAAATCATGCCCTACATAGTAAGACCACTTAATAAATATAAAGAAATAGTGATGTTGTATTTTTGCACTTGGGTCAAATTTCAGATTCATCTTGAGGTTTGGTAGATTATAGATCTCAACAAGTAGACTAAGAATTCCCATTGTCTAGGGATTCGGAGGACGATATGCTATACTTGACTGGCAAGGTTCAAGAATCTGTAGAGCTAACAATGGTCATGACTCATGATAACAAGCATGCCCAAGTAACACATTTCTTAGAAATGAGACTAATGCAAATGCAAACCTTTGAAGTGAATGGAATTACATCAATCATTCGTCCTTTCTCATATGCCTGAAAACACAATTTCAAAAGAAGACTGTCAGACAGGAGGCAAAGACTTGCTTAATACCAATTGACATAATCACTCCAATAATACATGCAACAAAAATACAGGTAAAATGCAAAGTTTAGATGTAAATTCTAGCGATCCGAAATAGTCAAGCACAGCCTGCAGAAGAGAGCTTTGAAACTCCGAAATTAAAATCGGTAGAGAACATTAACATTGGGCGTAAGAGGCACGTAAAAAATCAATGAAGTCACGAAATCTAAAATATAGATTCTATAGATTCTAATGTAAAAGTAGTACCTCCACAATAAGAGATTTTGGGTCGATTTCCTTAGCTCTAAGTGTCCGGTTCCTTCCAATGGTGAATTTTCCCAACTAGCTACCTACATTTTTTAGCAAGGAGCGTTCCTCGGAGCTAGATTTGATAAGATCTGATCTTAACAAGATCTGCGTAAACAAATTTCAAGGTTCAACAAAATTGTTACCCCAAGGACAAAAAAGGTAGACAAATTAGAGTGACGACAACCTTGCAGTTCTCATATGTAGCTTTCAGTATTTCCTTATTCAAGGATCTTGAATTTTGTTTGTCAAAGAACTTTAAATACAAGTCATGAAATTTTGGTTCGATGCTTGCCCTGCCAAGATAAACATGTAGTTTAATAATTCATGGTTGTCAGAATAATTTATACAAAAATAGAAAGGAGACAAATTAGTATGATACCTTTTCATGACCATGTATTGTGCAAACCAAGGATAATACTGTTCCTGAAGCACCTCATTAAATTCTTTTGCCTTAGCTTCCATATTTGCGGTGGATATATTGTTAATCATAAACAAAATCTTGTCCTGAACTTCAGATGGAGGAGTCTAGGTGAAGAGGAAAATCAATTAACCCAGCACAACTTGAGGTACCTGGGTACAGAAGCTCAGCTTATGGATGGCAATGGGGCCCCATTCCCCATTCCCCAATGGGGAATTCACCTATTAGGGGCGGGTTTGGGACTACTTCATTCCCACGGGATACTAATATGAAAAAATATTCCCCATCGGGTTTGGCGGGACGGGTCGTTCTCTCGCTTCCCCATCCCCAAGCATCTGATGGGGCCCCGATAAAGTGATAACACAAGGTGCATAGCATAGCCCACCACCAACCGAAAGTGCATCATTCCTATGTCAAGACGCCGCATAGCATTAGTCATAACCCTAAGTCCCTAACCCCATTTCCCATTCACTCCCACCTCACCCGCCCCCACATCCATAGCTTGAGAAATTTCTCTTCGCAAATTAAATTCGAAATAGCGATGACAAACGACGGGATGGGGGCGGGGATGGGGCCTCGATAACCCGACGGGACGGGATGGGGAAGAATAGTACCGACACGGGGGATGGGGACGGGGATGGGGATTTTTTCTTGTCACGGGGATGGGGATAGTCCACCACTCCCCGATGGGGAATGGCCCCGTTGCCATCCCTAGCTCAGCTACAGGCAGCTCGAATACCAGGTGGAGGAGGAGGCAGTGATGCCATCCACCCAAGCCTATTGTCTTTGCCTTCTCCATCACACACCACTGCGAGCACAGCTTGCCTCCACCGCTCGTTAGCACACCAGACTCGTCTGCAGCGCTGTATTCCAGCTGCAAAAATTGCTGCAACCAGAATAGCAATATTGAATAGAAATAACCAAGCTCAATTTGAAATAACCAAGCTCAATTTGACTAAGACATGCAATTATCAAATATAGGGAGTCCTACGGTGTCATAGAAGATGCACAACATCAAATGCAGGAAGATAACAATAAGCCAGATGAAATCAAATACCACCAAATCTTGGTCAAGATAGCAGTAGATCAACTTTGCCGAACCTTCGTATATGATCACCAAAAGACAAGAAAGTGTGCAGTCTGACCTTGTGGAAGACTAATGTCCACACTGGATTGTTGATAGCATTGCAGAGGGGCTAGCCGCGACACCGGAGGTGGTTGGGAATTTTGTCAAACATGTGGAAGGCGTCCATCCTTGGCCCTCTTCACCTTCTCCAAGAACGGCGTTTAGCCATGGCCTCCCTGTTGTCTCCGTGATTGCCAGGATGTTGTTGCTGCCGCCACCCGCGAGACCCTTCGCCACCGCTTTGTAGGAGATAGCAGTCAGAAGAGATGGCGCAGAGACCGCCAGTAGCGGATAGTGAGGAGACCGGGTTGTGGAGGAGGAGGCAGAGCGCGAGGCGGAGGTTGAGCGCGGAAGAAGCGGGTTGACGCGAAGCGATCGAGGCGAGGTCGGCGACGCAAGCAAGGCGCGCGGAGGGTAGAGGAGGAAGGCGAGGAGGATCGGAGGAGGAGGCGGAGATGCGATGGAGGCAGAGATGTGGCGCGGCGGCATGAGGTGGACGAGGACGAACAATGGGACGAGGCGAGGCGGCACAAGTGGGGTAGAGAGGAGGACGGCAAGATCGCGAGGAAGAGGGAGGACGGTCAGCGCGTCGGCGAGGAAGAGGACGACGGCGCCGAGCGCGGGGAAGAGGGAGGCCGGCGATGGAGACCGGCGGCTTGCATGGGAAGAGGGAGGCCGACGATGGAGAGCACGGCGTAAGAGTAGAGAGGAGAGAGGCGGCGAGGCGAGGCGAGAGAGTGTGTGGGGCGTGGGGTGACATGCTCGTGAATCGTGATGCGGGCGGTTGCTCACAGAGAAGCGGGGACGACGGTTGTTTTAACCCGTGCGTTGCTTTTGGTGGGACGATTCGTTCGTGAGCGAACTAAACTCAAATTATAGTAGTAGTGTGTGTGTGTGTATATATATATATATATATATATATATATATATATATATATATATATATATACTCAATTAGCCATTAATTCATTATTCATAGGTTTGCAATAATGGAGAAACGAACTTTACGCAATTATTTCACAAGCAATTCAATTAGCGAGCTACCTTTATTGTATTTCTTTTTTTTTGTTTTGCTTTTATTCATGTATGAAACTATGAATTTGATTGTACAAGAATACAAGACTTTGTTTGTTACAAATTTGTTTAGTCATTCGAGGCTTCGAACGGTTGATCCCATCCTCATTTTTTATTCTAGATTCGCCACTGTGGAGAGACATCTTCAGCCGGCGAGTGATTTCTTAAGTACGTCTTCGTCTAGTCTCGGACAGGGATGGAGGCGGACTGATATTGACTAATCTCAAGATGGGTGACATGAACAGTGACAATATATGCATCAATCATGTCAATTAGTTCCTAAACCTAAGACAAGGAAAATTCCTGGGGCTGGCCATAATTCTTTTTTGAGAAAGATGCTCTTATTTATATTACATTAGTAACATATGGATGGACAAAGTACACAAATACTCAATTTTTACATTGAAGAATTTAGATGAACTACATGTTACTATCAAGTTGTTGAGTTGAGAACCAAGTTTTGCTTGGATGGCTAGTGGTGGTGGCTGTACCTCCAGCCCATCAAGGTTCAAACCTAAGTTTGACTTTGCGTGTCTCATTTAGGAGGATTTTTTTTCAGTAAGAGATAATGTACCTGTTGCTAGTGTCTTCGTCTTTTCTTCGTCAAGCGCCACTCGTCCGGTCTTCTATAGGCGTCCTGTGTGTGGGTGTCTATGTAAACAAAAAAAGTCGTTGAGTCAATGATAGACATGCTGAATTTCTTTATCTTCCGCAGCCGACGGTAGTTGGATGCGCTTTGAATAAAAAAACTGCACAAACCCAACAGCAATTCAACCTGGCCCTTTTAATGGGCCAGGGCCCTTTTATTGGGCCAGGCCTATATGCTCATATGGCCTAGTCAAAAGGGCGGGTGATTCCGGCCCATTCAAGAAGAGCTCGGGCCTCGGGGACTTCGCTTCGCTTCTCGCCTTCTCATCCTCACCACGCCAACGCTGCCGTGCGCGACCACGGGAGGAAACGGAGGAGGAACAGCGCAGCGCAAGCAGGCAACACCGTGGAGTGGAAGGCAAGGTTGTCGGCGTCGGCGCAGGGACGCGCGTGCCTGCCGTGGTCGAGCGGTCAGTGGTCTCGGACACCTCGGCGAGGAGGAGGGGATCGCAGCCATGGCGGGGATGATGGAGCTGGAGATCCTGGGCATGAACTTCGGGTGCGTCCTCTCGGCGCTCGCGGACGCCAAGATCCCGGACAAGGGCTGCCTCATCCCGCTCGCCTCTAAACTCCTCGGCTACTGCATCGTCGCCGCCTCCACCACCGTCAAGCTCCCGCAGGTCCGTTCTTGCCTAATTAGGTCTCGAATCCCAATTCTTTCCTCCTGTAGATAACTGTACCACATGCGTCCAAAGATGTGTGTCTCTTTTGTATGTGTTTTGATCTGTGAGCTCGCCTGGTGGTTTTGGTGGTGGGTGTGAGGAGGATCTCATGTTCTTTCCGTTCCGTGAGCATGGCGTGCGAAATTGTGCATAAAAGGCTGCTGTGTTCGGTGGCCTGGCTGTGATCTTGGCGCGGCATGGTAAAGGAGCTGAGAAAATCAACAAGCCGCCGGTGGATTTCTTTCTTCTTTTTTTTTTTTGCTGGATGGTCGTGAGCTGGTGTGATCCTTGTGGTGTTTGTGTGTAGGGCATGAATTCTTGCAATGCTTTCTTACCCATGAAAAATAAAAGCTTCCCCTGCTCAGAGACATCAGCAATCCCCACATCTCAGTCCATGTCCTCAAATCTAGACATAGATGAGCGAACATGATTTCGGGGTTCCCCGTGCTCTGCTCTGGGATCGCTGTTGGCACATTGCAGTCCCGGCCAGTCCACCAAACAGCATGCTCTACAACCCCCACATGTACTATCCTAAAAACCTCAAGGAAATCCTCATCCTTGATGGCTTGTTGCCCGCGAAAGCCTGCGACAAGAATCCAGTCGCTACCAAGTCGCCAAAATTTAGAGGTCTTGGAGATGAGCAACAGGAAGGAGCCAGCCACTGGGACAAATCTGGGAATCTTGTGCAGAAACATATGGTGCATCCTGTCAGCGCCTTTCGATGTTAAGATCCCATCCAAGGATTGCCTACTGCCTTTCTTGTCTAAGGTCCTTGGCTACCACATCATCGCTGCATCCACTATCGGCAAGCTCCCTCAGGTGCCTGTATCTAGTGTCATGGCTTAAGAACTAGTTTGATGGTTGTGGAGGAGTTTGCTTCTTCTCTTCTTATGGATATGTGTGCGGTATTGTGTATGGCATGGTATCTGGTAGTTTGTTATCTTTGGTGTGTTTTGTGCCAAATTTAGGAAAGGAATTAAGAAATGAAGGCACATGAATTTCTTTTCTTTGCATGGTTATGGCTTGCCATGATTCTCGTCGTGTTTGTGTGTAGTACATGAACCCTTGCAATGACAAGGATCAGCCATGCAACCATGACATGGGGGGAATTGACAAGATTGGGTTGTTTGTTTGTGAGTACCACGAAAAGTTAAGTGGAGGAGTTTTGACCTACTGACTTGGATTGTTGCAATGGCAGCGAGGGTAAGGGTTGCCCTTTAATTTGACTATTTGAGAAAGGGTTGTAGACTTGTTCAGTATTGAAAAGGGAAGTGGTAGGCTGGTAGTGCCTAACAGAAAATTCGTGATGCATATTTAATCATTCGGTGAATTCAGAGAACGAGGCATTATAGGAATCTGCTACAAGCAAAGTTCTAAATAGCATGTAGTGGAATTGTAGTGGTAAAGCATTCTCTGTAGCAGATAGTGTATAACGGTGATATAGCAGGTGCAACATGCTCAGCTATATTTACAAAAATACAAAGTTGTTCTATCAATAAATCTTAAATAAGGCATCTAATATATAAAAAAATCCAATGGCAGCATGACTACATCATTAATATAACATCAAAACATAGAAACCATATTATGAATTCATTAATCAATCTTTAACCTCCCATGAAGATGACGGATGAAATCTTATTCATTCTTCCTTTTTTGTTCATGTGGAAAATCTGAACTTGCAGCTTGTTTAGTTTTCCTTCTATTAACATGTCTTACCTTTCGTTAGTACTATTGGTGCGCATGTCTCATGTCTTGGGGAAATAGTTTAAAATGGAAGGTGTCTAGAATATGCAATAAATGCCTCATATGAAAACCTAAAAATGTATTTGAATTTTGTAGTGAAGCACCAGTACGCAGAGACTGTAGTGAGCAGCTACGGCTCACACGGCTCCACAAAGGTGCTTCAGTAGGCACTGCAGCCACAGCTCAATCCTCAATGTCCGCTATAGCAACTGTTGTACAAAGACTATAATAGAACGAATGAATTGATGCAAGATAAAGGAAACTGCAAGCACCTTCAGCACAGAATTAGTCTGATGCGAAAATTTGTGAAAGGAACATTGAAACAGAAAATTTCTTACCTGCATAGACTAGCAATCAGATTAGAAATTATGGAACTGCAGGCTTGAAAGCATGGATGAACTGTTGTCTTTATTAGAGAACAGAGTTTGCTTATGATGAAAAGTGGGGAAGAAGTTAATCATATGGATCACATCCATGGCTTCCTTTTGAATTAATTTGAATTTGGCTGTTTGAAAATCTTGCCGATAAGCACAGAAGAAAAAAAATCAAGCTCAAGATTTTTTTCCTATTGATCATGTGCTCAAAATCTTGCTTGTACAGTAGTAGGATAGGATACATAGCATTCTCTTTTCGATGTTCTACCATAATTACGATTTTTTTTCTTGTTGCAGATATTAAAAATTTTGAAGCATGGAAGTGTTAGAGGACTTAGCGTAGCATCCTTTGAGCTTGAGGTTGTTGGCTACACGATTGCTTTGGCATATTGTATTCATAAAAGACTGCCTTTTTCAGCTTATGGGGAGCTAGCTTTTCTGTTGATCCAAGGTTTGTATTTGACCTAATGTCTTTAATGGAGAGCATATGTATATCTGAACTTCATTTTCTATTGCTAAAGTTTCTTTACTTCTAATGTTGATATCTGGTATGCAGCAATTATCTTGGTTGCAATCATTTACTATTACTCCCCGCCAATGGGAACCAAGACATGGATGAAAGCTTTATTGTATCCATTTTTCCCCATCTGTTTATTCTAAGCCTTTTTGGGTACTGACAACAACAATGTGCCAATATGGAAACATCCAAAAAAGTCACTGAATTTTATTAACGTTTCGTCTGATTTCAGTCTTTGACCTGCTTTCCCTGAACAGTTGTTTAGATATTGTGGAATGGCTCCAACAGTTTTAGCTGGAAAAATTGATCCTGCTCTTTTTGAAGTCCTCTATGTAAGTAGTAAATTGTATTTTATTTTGTTTAACACTTGGTATAATTGTATATGCTCAGCTTTTGATTTAGTGTCTAATGTATTTTGCAGGCTTCACAGCATGCCATCTTCTTTTTTGCTAGAGTTCCACAGATATGGAAGAATTTCACGGTTTGTTGTTACTTATCTGTTACAACTTACAACATCAAGCATGCAAGCTTCATACTTCTAGTTTTTTCTTATGGCAAGTTGGCTGTAATTAGGTGTGACTGTGACCAAAATATATAAATTCCTAGCATTCAATATATGTCTGCTTCATACATTTGGCTGCAGTTTGGATGCTAGAATAAATACTTTGAGATCAACTAGTATGTTAATGAACTTTATGCCTATCATTCAGCATTTTTGTACAGGTTTTAGGAGCATAAGTTCCTAAATGGTCATTAAAAATTTTGCGTGTGCGCTGGCGCTGCCATTATCTAGGACAGCACTCTGTTTGAATAGGCGTCTAGGTGGTCATTGTCTTTATACAATATTTTTTATTGGAGCTATTTGAGTTAGTTGTTTTCTAGCACTTTCTCAGAGCTTTCTTTTCCTAGCACTGTTTCATAGCTTTCTTTCATGTGAAGAGTTTGTTTCAAATATAAAATGGCCGTTGGAATTATGCAGAATAAGGGCACTGGCGAGTTGAGCTTCCTGACGTGTTTCATGAACTTTGTTGGTTCCATTGGTAAGCTTAAAGTAAATGCCAAATTAGTTACCAAACTGTTATTTTTTACTTTGGATCCTTTTTATTCTCATATTACTATTATATATACGTTTTTTTTAATTAACAGTATTAGCACTAGTAAAGTTCATATATACTGAATAGTGAATGACTTGAAGTAACACATTCTTAATTCGTTAAGTACCTTTTTCCTTGCAATAAATAAACTCGCCCAGTAGTCCAGTCCAGGGAAAACTCTCATTTTTTTTAAAAAAAAAGAAAAGAAAATAGGACCCCACTGAGATTTTCGAAAACCAGAAATTTCAGAAAATACCTGCTGAAATGTAGTGTTGAAAGCTTTTTATGTAGTGCTGAAAGCTTGCTAATCTTTAATACCCCTTGTGTTGCAGTAAGAGTTTTCACCAGCATCCAGGAGAAGACTCCCTTGAGTGGTATCCTTCGGTTATGATTACAGTTCATTACTACATTCTGATGGACTATGTTTACTGTTATTATGTGGCTTTCTAGTTGCTTCTAAACGTGGCCATTATGTAGGTGGTTTGTTTATTGTTAGCAATATGCTTTCCTTCCCCAAATACATGATAGTTTGAGAATTTTTGTAGGGAACCTATTGAATTATTCTGCTAGCTTGCCCAAGTTGCATTCATTCAAAATTCTCATAGTTGAAGTTGATTTGGAACATGTGTAGCTCGCATGCTTCTGAAAGAATACAGTACTGGTAATAAGTAACATAGATACATTATTATTTGCTCCTTGCTGGTGTCTAATATCAACCAAATTGTTTTTCTCAACTATTTTGCCCACTTCCCTACTTTACGTACTGCTTTGCCATTGTTATACTTTGTCTCGACCCTTAACCCCTCGAAAGTGATTATGGGCTCTGCAATCGGCATTGTGATGAATGGCACACTCTTGGGTCAGATACTGATGTACCAAAAGCCTGCTCCAAAGAAAGAGAAGAAAGAAGATTAAGCAGAACACAAGAAACGGCAAAAGGTTCTTCCTGGTGGTTCACGATCTTGTTCGAGAGCTCTTCCTAAAGCAAAAGGCGCCAGTCTATGAACTTCTTGCAAACATGTGTTATGATGAAAACGATGTGCAGAATATACAGACTTGCTATGGATATATCTGTGTTGGTAATTTTAGCAGACGTAGTTTCAATTTTCATTAGTCTGTTATACTTGTACTGTTGATGATGGAAATATTGTTTTCCTTATTTTCATGCCATTCCATACTTAAAATTCATTTGCAGGATTTGTTTGGATGAGGGAGATTGGTTTGGGGGATTTTTGGGATATAGTTCAAATTTGGACTAAATCCTAAGGATTTGCCCCTTAGGTCTTTTAACTTTTCATCAGCTGCTTATCGGCGTCCTTGAGCCAGACCAAATTCAGAAAATCTATTAATCGTCATTGCGTTCAATTCTCTTTTTTTCCCTGTATAATTTGGTTATCCTGATTCCTCACCAACCAGTCGTAATTGTCCTGTTAATAAAAATTTACATAACCTGATGATTGGGTAAGTAAATTTTCAGCAGATTTATGTTACAGAACCACTAAATTGGCAACAAAAATAATCGCAGTTTGATCGATCACAGCACCACTCATGCTTGTTGATCATGTAGTTGAATGGACTCAGTTGTCACGTACCGACGAAAAGCTTCATGTATAAAGTACATGTTACAAGATCTGGACATAAACAGTTCTCTAAAAGCTTTATTACATGCTCGTCGAGTTGTATCACCGATACCTGATGAAGCACCATACAAGGGAAATAACATCTCTATGGTCGCAACGAGCTCTTCGTCACCTAAGATCATCCCAACACACGTGCACACAAAATACTTTACACTAGTTCAAGGGGAAGCCATGTTCCTCTGGCGTCTAATAGGTGCGTGTGGATTACATGGTAAAATCGAGCCTCTGAAAGCTTGAAGATGGGTCCGAAAGGTTTCCTGAAGTCCACCTCCTGAGCATCTCCAAAGCGGCTTTCGGTTGATCCATCGGTACCATGTGACCAGAATCGTGGACCTGATGTCCAAAACATCTCTAGTTAGTTTCATGGTGAGTGCAAACTGCTCAAGTAATAACACACTAAGCAACATGCCTTTGATCTATACTCCTCGCTGTGTATACAGTGAGGCACGACAAATATCTTTAACCAACGCATACACATGTTAGTATATTTCAATAATTGACATATGTGTTCTTGTCTTATGTACTGAATATTTGTGAGTATAGGCAGGTATGTCTATGAATCGTTGTGATTATTGCCTGTCCTGGGAAAAGACTTGGTAATCTAGAGGGAGCCCCATTTTTGTTTGTGCGTATTCCAAAACTAACCTTCAAGAAGCTCAAAGGGCCATAGCTTTTTAAAACGCCGGCTTCCTTTCCATCAACTGTGAAGGGTTTCTCAGATGAGGACACAAAAGCTTCCTTTCCAGACCATTCCATAGAGTTTACCCATCTTGAGTTCCCTGCTCAAATCAAGAAAATATTACGTATACACATCAGACAACACACAGCTAGAATCAGGAAAACCAGTAATGGAAAATATCTTGAACAGAATATTGTCTTATACTCTTATGTATCCACTGTTCAAACATTTTGCCATTATGTACAATAAACACGTCATGAAAAGCAAGGTACTTACTACTTTCTTACCATTGCCTGGGATGTCTTACTTAAGCGAGCTATAGCATGTTTCCAAATTGTGCTTTCACCACAATTTTGGTACTACAGACCAAATGAAGATTCATGTTCTATTATACATATTAAAGCCCGTTAAATTTCTTAATGAATCTCATGCACAAAACCAAATCACAAAGGCGGAAAGCACAAGTCTCAGATCACAAAAGGTACCATCATGATTCTCAGCGTAAAGTGTGGTTACTTGTGTTATAGACTGTGACAAAACAGAGAAGTTACAGCATAGGGTTCTCAGTATTTGCTAATTTAAGTTGCAAGACACTCACCTAGCCAGTTGCATATGAGATCATACTCTCCAGCATAAATCAATACTTTGATGTCATTCTCAAGGAGTTCAGGGATTCCAACTTCAAGGTTCCTCATCCAATCTAACAGCATGGCCTCATAGACAGTTGGGCTGCATGAAACAAACTCTCTGTCTCCAACTCCTAGGCTCTCCCTGACAGATTTCAGATTGAGAAACTTCTCCATATTAGAGAAATCATAGCATAGGCTCCCCACACATGGCTTCCTGATGTCATAATACTGCAAAGACAAGATGAGCACTGATTCGAATGTTCCAAAACATGGGGAGAAAAAAAATGAAGTTGTGTATTCCACCCTACATTTTTGCTCCCAATTATCAACCTGATGGAACTGAATATTGCATTGCAAACAAAATATGCGGCAAGGCAAGATACAGTGCCAGAGGTACCTGCAACATAAGATTAAATTAAGTTCGGTACGCACATATTACAGGGCATCAGAGCTGAGCATGGCTTTTCTTTTAAAAACAAATGGATGACAAAACAAAGATGCAAGGATGCTGATGAACTCATTTCTGAACAACATTTTAGATTTTAGATAACTATGCCAAGCCACGAGGTTAAATTTGTTAATAATCGAAAGAGATTTACACAAGCAAACCAGGACATACCACAAAGCTTGATAGCAAATTCACAAGTTGGAACTATTTTATTAATCCTGTTAAACTGTGATTGTGTAATCAACCCCATGTCCAACGCGTAATCAGTGTATGCCTTGTACTGTATTGCTGGATCTGTTAGTCCGTTGCCAATTGCAAAACCCTGAAAAATCATAGATAGCTGGGTTTACACGACGACGATAATCTCGTATAACACAAAACAACATAGATGCTTCCGGAAAGAGAAAACCAAAACCTTCAAATTGATGTGAATGCCTTCATTGTTCTTGTTCCCCTGGTGCACACGACTTGCAAAGGCAGGAATGTAGTGCCCAGCATATGATTCCCCAGTTATATAGAAATCATTTTTAGCATACTTTGGGTGTTCAGCGAAGAAGGCCTGTCAATATCACACAGAGTAACATGCAAGGAACAGAATTTATCATAAAAATACAAAAGGCCACTTTTGCATCTACATTATCACAAGTTTTAAGTATTGTCATTCTAGTTTAGGTAAACTCCTTGCCTAATTAACCTTGGCAACACAATAAATGGAACCCTTATTTTTTGGTTTAGACAGGTAGCATATCCGAAAGCTACTGCTGTGTTCGTAGCATACTAGCATCAATGTCGTACTACAAACTTGCAACTTGGATAACATAACTAAGCAAAGATGTTAACTCTGAGCATCAAGACTACATGAAGCATTTGTACAACAGACGTTCACCTCGACCCAGATCGCATGCCATAACATTTCAACTAAACATCAAACTGAATGCACCCTGTCCCAACAAGAATAATCATTACCTGCAGGAAATCATACAGGTCATTGCTAACGCTAGCTTCATTGTGACGGGTGTCTCGTGAATCGGAGCTGTAGCTGAACCCAGTCCCGGTGGGCTGATCAACATAGATCAGATTCGATTCCTGCAACAGCCAATACCCAAACAGAAAGAAGACTACACAGAGTTATCAACCAAAGAAAAGTAGAAAACATATCAGAATGATTAGCAGACAAGCATCAAGTATACCTGGTCCCAACCAAAATCGTTCCAGACGAGCGACATGTTGTCTGCTATGTGGAAGGGGCCATTCTCGTAGAAGAGCGCGAGCTCGCTGCTGCAGCCGGGCCCTCCCGTCAGCCAGATCACCACGGGATCCTTCTTGTGCTGCCTCGACTCGAAGAAGAAGTAGAACATCCTAGGCGCAAAATGGTAGATGTCAAGATCACCAGGAATCCAGGATCCTTTCAAGAAGAAGGAAAAATGGGCTCACCTGGCGTCGTGGGTGTTGGGGAGGCGGAAGTACCCGGCGTGGTGCCCGAGGTCGCCCACCGACGGGTCGCCAGCGGTCGCCAGGGACGCGAGGAGGAGGGGCCTCTCGACGAGGGTCCCAGCCGGGACGGCACCGTCGACGCCAGGGTGGCGGGGCGAGGCGTCCCGGGGGTGGAGGTTGAGGGCGCGGATGAGGTCGGCGGCGGCGGAGCGGGGGAACTTCGGGGCGAGGGGCCGCGCGGAGGACGAGGGGAGGCGGAGGAGGCCCCCGTGCTCCGGCGGGACATCAGCCGCGGCGGCGGCGGCGGCGAGGAGCAGGAGCAGGAGCAGGAGGGGTTGAGAGTGGCCGGTGGGTCGCATGGTGGTGGGGTGAGCCAAATCGACGGAATCAGAAATTCAGAATCGAACCGAGGAGTGCAAGGAGGACGAAGACTTCGGAGGCGGCAGTTATTTAAGGAGGTGGGATTTTTTTTTTTGCCCACTTTGGCGGTGGTGGGGCCCCCGCCTGTCAGAGAGGAAACCAATAGTTTGCGTCCACGCGCCATTGCTAGCGTCGTCCACGTGTGCGAGTTGACCATGACTTCTATTTTCTAGTCAGGTGTCTATACTCTTTTTTTTTAGATGCAGTTCTCTATGTTAACCTCGTTAATTACGTGCCCCTTGCACGTAGCAGACAACATCGGGTGGTTTCTTCGGAGTTTACGTGGTTCAAACGAAACGCACGAATATCCATCGGATGGTGTACTATTACGGTGAGTTATTTTAAGGAACCGTATTATAATCGATATTATAAGTTGATTATATCTTGTGAGTAAAATTATATGTAGAGTCTGTTTATAAATCTAATCGACTGAAGAAAGTTACACTCCTTAGTTTTATTAACTTAAAATTGTGAATTAAAACATGTTGGATAAACATGGTGACTGATTTACGATGTGCTGGATTAAGCACGGTCGCTGTGAACGGGACATGGAGGAGTCTGTGACTATGCTGGTTTAAGTATAGTCGGTAGGGACATGATCATGCTGGTTAAGCAATGTCGTGATAATAATTGTTTATACAAAATAAACTTTGGTTTTAAAGTTAAACATGATAAGTTATAGGTTTAGAAAATAACTATAGTATTTGAGCAAGCTGGTTTTGTGCTAAAATAAACATACAACCTCACCCTAGGAAGCCTTGTATTTATATAATTGCATTTGCGGTAAGGGCTTGTTGAGTACTTTTGTACTCATGATTGCTCAAACATGTGGATTCAAACTATGAAGTTGCCTAGTGTATAGATACTTTTTCACCTCGACCGGATTCAACTCTATTCTCACTCCAGTAGCCATGAAAACAATGAAGATTGAATGTACAAGCACAACGGAAGTCTTGTGTTGAACCCGATCAAAACCACTAGACACAAAGACCAAAATCACCAAAAACTCAAAGAGATAACACGCGAGAGGTCAGACCTTTTGATATGGGCAGTCTGACCTTTGGCCTATCGGTCTGACCTCTCCTTCAAGCAGTCTGACCTCTCGCATGAATGAACAGTGAAATCAACACGAGTTCAAGATCACAAATCAACTCAACTTTTGATCCAATGATTCAAATCCCCTCAAATTTCAATCATATCTCATCAAGAAAGGATTTTTTTAAAAAATAATATTTTTTAAAAAATAATTACAAAAATATATAGTCGCCTAAAAAATTACACAAATATGTTCAACTGACGACAGGGATCCTCTTCGCCTCCTGTCGCCGGTCCAACAACCTATCGTCAATTCAATCGGCGACAGAATGAACGATCTTTCTAAATCCGGCTCAACTAGCGACAGGAAGCTATCTATAAAAACCCAAAAAAAATCCCTCCAAACCTCATTTTAATTCCCGAAAAAAACAAAAGAGAGGAGGAGAGGAAGAGAAGAAAGATAGCGAAGCTCTGCTGGTTCGTCGCGGAGGAGGGAGATTGACAGAGCAGCAGATCCAGTAGACCAGCCATCTTGCAGGTACTTTTTTTTCAACCTTGTACATTATGTCAAATTATGTAGAATAGCCAGTAGAACTAAGTAGAATAGCCAGTAGAATTAAGTACATAGAATTTAGTATAATAGCGACATAGAATCAAGTAGAATAGCGACTAGAATCAAGTAGAACAGCGACATAGAATAAAGTAGAATAGCGACTAGAATCAAGTAGAACAGCGACATAGAATAAAGTAGAATAGCGACTAGAATTAAGTAGAATAGTGACTAGAATCAAGTAGAATAGCGACATAGAATTAAGTAGAATAGCGACTAGAATCAAGTAGAATAGCGACATAGAATTAAGTAGAATAGATAATTAAGTAGAATAGTGACTAGAATTAATTAGAATAGCAACTAGAATCAAGTAGAATAGCAACATAGAATTAAGTAGAATAGTGACTACAATCAAATAGAATAGCGACATAGAATTAAGTAGAATAGATAAATCATCAGAAATAGGAAGACAACTATTAGAAATATGTTGGTAATGTCAAAATTTTATTTTAAAGTACAAAACTAGTTAGTAAAATAGGAAGAACTTTATTTATCGCTTATATTTGCACTTGAAAAATATTTAAAAATATACTCTAAATAGGAAGTCCCTATTACAAATCTGTTTAAACTGCTGAGTAGCATTAATTAGGTTTACATTTTTCTGTGATAATTATTTTTAAAGTAGGACTTTTTGTTTTTGTACATGTTTGGTACTCTTTACAATGTATGCACCTAATTTGTAGATATGACGGACAGAAGCCAGTATGAGTTGCTTAACCCGGTGATTGACACACGTCACCGTAGCCGCCTCAGTACCGTGCTCCCCCCGGAGGGCGAGGCGCCGATTGAGCTTGGCGTGTTGCGGCTGCGCACGCCTATCAGGGCATGGAGGCTGCACCCAGCCTGGGTTCCGAGGTACGTATAGTTATGACCTTAAAACACTCAATCACGGTCACGTTTGTTCTTAATCGTTTCGATGCAGGTTGACAGCGGTAGGCCTCCTTCCATTAGCGAGGATGGTCGAGGCGATGTGGGAGGATGACCAAGACCGCGGTGCTGGTCGTACGTCTAGGCACATAGGCCCTGCTCCCATGTCATAGCCGCATGTTCGACAGTGGCGCAGCATCCCAGTCAGTACCTCTCTGACTATTTCACCAATGAGGCGGTAATGCAAACCTGGACTGGGGAGATGTATGGTTACGCTGTGGTTGGCCATTTATCCGACCTGGGAGCAACTAATTTGGGCTGCGGACATTGATAGACTCAAGGGAAAGGTTGGCCAGCGACAGGTACGGCGCATCAGGAATGACATGGACGAAGCAGCGAAGAAGTGCTCTATTTGTGGGGAGTCTGAGCACACCTTCAAGAAATGTCCCACGAGAAATCCTCAGGACGAAGGAGACATCGGCACTCCAGATGTCGCCGCGGGGATCTCATCCGGTCACCCAACTCGAGACGGTCCACATGGGGGACGTTGAGGCTGCGACCACGAGAAAGCACGGATAGTAGTAATATGTTATTGCCAATGTTCTGAATTATCATTTTGATTAAGTGTTATGATGTTTTGCTGAAAGTTATGTAATATCAATATGATTTATTGTAGTTTTCATAGTAATGGCAAGTTCACATTTGTTTCCTTACGTAATATGCAGTGCATGTATATGAGCAAGTGTATGAATTCCCGGGTGCATCGCAATATCACTTACCTTCCTACTTACGAATCATTCATACCTCAATCGTCCTCACAAAATTATTCAGAAATTTATCGCACTAGAACAATATATGACGATCAAAAAATGTTATTACGAGTTTAACAGATTTCGTACTATCCAAAATCTACGAAAATCACAAGTACATAAACTATATTAGGGTTTTAGTTCCTATCGCCAGTTCAACTAGCGATATGAACCTATCGCCAGTTAAAATGGCGACAGGTACCTCGACCAGCAACAGAGTGGCGATAGGGTCCCTGTCGCCAGTTGAACTGGCGATAGGAACACATTTTTGTAATTTTTTTAGGAGACTATATATTTTTGTAATTATCTTTTAAAAAATATTTTTTTAAAAAAAAATCATCAAGAAAGTTAGGAACATATTCCAATCAACGATCAGGAAAATCGAGGCCAAGGTTGCACCAATCTCTTAGATGAGGGCAATTGGGCACAAGAACCGATGAGATTCAAACTTTGATCCAAAAACTTGCTCGTGGGTAGATGAAGATCAAGATGATTCTAGATATATTCTCACATGTCCCAACAAGCAAGAGCATAGCAAGAAACCCCCCAAAAAATAAAAGCAACACCAAAATCCTAAAAGTTATCAAATAGAGAGTAAGAACAAGAAAAGACCCATCTTGAGGAAACTTTGCTTGGATTGATTTGAGAAGGATGTTAGCTTACAACCACTCCACCATGGAGGACAAAAGCTCAATATTTGAGTACTCAATCAATCCATCTCTCACAAACCCTAGCATCAACTACTCCAAAGACCCCAAATCACAAATTATGGTTTTTTTCTTGGAAGAACTTGAGAACTCCACATCTGGACATTCTCTTTTATAGTGGAGACTAGGTTTATAGAGAAGACACTAACATGCACCCGTTAAGCCCACACATAAACGAGTCTACACTCACGCAAGCTTCTCAAAGCGAATGACGAACTAAGCTTCCCGAATTCATTTCTTCGTGATATTTATTTTTACTTGACCAAAACCGACTCTCCTTGCGTCGTCTTGTGCTGCGATTTAACCAAAGGTCACAAAGGTGGTATTTTGGTGAAGTTACCAAAATACCCCTTATCGATCTTTCTCCAAAGACCGAGTCAAATCTTCATGAAGCAATCACATGCTTTGCCACGTGTAGGTTGATGAATGACTCTCTTCATGTCGGCAAGTCTCTCCCATCCGGCTCCCACCGAAACCACCATAGCACTTGCACCAACCCCGCGCCACTTGATGCAACCCGTCGCACCGAACTTCTCATTCGGTCATCCTTGTCCATTTTGCGCCATGCTTGAGTCCAATGACTTCACCCAGCATCCTCGGTCGTTCTGGACCCCAGCTCTCTAAGCC
This sequence comes from Phyllostachys edulis, assembly GCA_036346405.1. Classification (NCBI taxonomy): domain Eukaryota; kingdom Viridiplantae; phylum Streptophyta; class Magnoliopsida; order Poales; family Poaceae; genus Phyllostachys; species Phyllostachys edulis. The sequence goes on along the minus strand of CM070557.1, from coordinate 3,631,117 downwards.
TGATCCCAATCATCATTGTCATTCACCGTCGTTGACCTCCAAGCCTCCTGCATAACAATATACCAAGAAATCAACTCCAGGCATAAGTTCTTTGCAACTTGACCCACATTAGTCAAAACATGCATCATGCAACACATATGCAATGAAACCCATGAAATTGACTTTACCCACGATCATCGCCGCCTTGCCAGCTAGCGAATATGGCAAAATCGGTCAAACTGCACCCATGGTCGGTCTGACCGCCCCTGGCAGGTTTGACTGCCAGCTTAGCCGGTCTGACCACCAACAAAGGGACTTAGCCGGGTTTTCTCCTTGAAAATCCGCACCCTCTCTGTAAATTTAAATCAAATAGAAATTTTGGCTCGAAGCTCCAAAAATTATGAGACCAAGTGCAGAAGAAACCTTTCTCTTGCTTACATTTGATCATTGTGAAGGATCAAGAAATGCAATTCAAGTTCAGAAATGGCAAGATGAACACAAGAATGCACATGAGATGCTCCCCTTCACTATGATTACCAATTTCTAAAAAATTTCATTTTCTCCATTTTTTTCTCCAAATAGCTCCCGACCCTTTATACCATTTTTGCTATCTCCCCCCTCCCTTAACAATGGAGTCATCAAGGAATCATATCTTCCTTTCATCCGAGGATATCATTGCAAAGATGAGGAAGAAGCATAAGAACGAACATGCATGAAATGCAATGGAGTGGCTTCATTTTTGGATTTTTTTCAAAAAAAATTATTACAAGAAGCTTTTGAGATTACCCACAAGAACAAGCTGGCATGTCTAATTTGCATAAGTCATATCAAGCAAGACAAGCTATCAAGATCATATCTAGACATATAAAACAAGTCTAGGCTAGAAAGCTTAAGATGAAGCATTCAAGTGATTACATGTTAAGCAATGCTTCAATTTTAGCAAGTTCATCAAAAGAGATCCTGGAATGATAATAGCCATGCCAAAATGTCATGTGAGATCAATAAGCTAAAAGTGGTCATTCTAGTGACCATAAGTTTCAAAGTGAATCATGTTGCCCAAAATACCTCAAGCACCTACACTTCTACAACAATTATCATTTTGTAATTAAATAGCACCTGTAGAAGTTGTTAAATGATCATATTAGTAGAGTAAGTCCTGGATTAGGAGTCATCCATAACTACCCCCTAAGCTTCAATCATGATGACAAATCTTCAGGTTCATATCAGATTTAACAAGTAGTCCCTATGAGATCGTCTGGATCATAAAACTATCTCCAAGTTATCTTTTTCGCTGTAAGGGTTTTATTTGTTTCTTAAGCCTTGCGTGACAAGTTAAGTCAACATTGATCATAAGGTCCAATTGTTACTATTTATTACTATTTTGTTACCTTTTTAGTTATATCGTTGAATGGATGGTATTTCATCGATGTTGTCATTCTGTGAGCTAACTACTGATTAGGGGATTAGTTTAGAATACATAGAGGGTTTCAGATATGGTAATCTGGGTCCCGAAATATCTAGAGTTAGGAGGATGGAACATTGCTACATGATGAAACTTGCTTATACAAACGATACTTTGGTTCTAAGTTGAAATGGCTAGGTCATAGGTCTGAAAAATAATTACAATATTTGAGAAAAACCTGCTTTATGCAAAAATAACTATACAACCCCTTCTTTGGCAAGCCAAGTATCTATATAATTGCATTTGGTGTGAGAACTTGTTTAGTACTTTTGTACCCATGATTGCTTATATATGTGAATTCAGTGCTCGAAGATACCAACTAGTGAACAGTTACCCCTACCCATCGGGAGTTGAAGATGATGCCAAATACTAGGTCACTTACCCTGGTGGATTGCATGTGGGCATAACCTGAGGGTCACCACATCTATTTATCCTTTCTGCCGGAAGACTTCATCTACATTTGGCCTTCCTGGCCCGTGATGTAAAACTTCAACCATATGGTCTATTTACACTTATTTATCATTATTTTTATTCGCATGTATGAATTTGATATTCATCGATATTGTATTGTACGAGCTAGCTACTGATAATGGAACTAGTTCAGTATACATAGAGGGTCTGCATACAAATCTGGGTCCGACAAAAGATGGTATTAGAGTTATATCGACTGTAAGTCGTGACCTTAGCTAGAATGATCGTTAGCTTAAAGACTTTTTTCAAAACCTATGTTCATGAATAAAACCTTTTGTAAAAAAAATATAAGTATTATTGCTACTCTCGCCCCTCTTAGTCTCTCTTATCTTACCCCTAGTTCTATTCTAAACCCAGAAAAGGGGGCCTCCAAAATAATAAATTTCCTAACTATTTTGCGTTCAAATTTCTCATAAAAGAATATAATGACAAAATTACGTTCAAGATTTATTCCAAAATCTATATGCGTTCTCCAACACTAATCTTCAAAAATAAATAATAATAATATCCAGTTTTGCCCCTCTCCAGAAGCTAAAAAAAAGAAACATAACCCAGGGAGTTGGGCAAATAATATCCAGTTTCGCCCCTCTCCAGAAGCTAAAAAAAAAGAAACATAACCCAGGGATACAAGCAAGAGAACGTTACAAAGAAAAGTCACTACCGTCCGAGTGCAGTTAGAAGTGAATCTCAGCACCTCGGCAGATACAAGGAAAAAAAAAATCACCATCTCAGAAAGATTATGGTCTTTCCGTAAGATACAGAGTATCAAATTGGAATACTGTGACAGTTACTACCTGTACAAATCTGCCAAAACACAAGGCTAGAACCGGAAGCTTGTCAGCTCAGAAACCACTCACTCAGGTCAGGTAGAACAAAAACCGTACGTACTTAGCTCCAGTGTGCGTGCAGTTTCTGTACACGTTACAGGCTAAAACAGTGGATAGAGCCACCGGAAATAGCATTATTCAATTTTTGTGCCAACCATTGCACTGCGGATCAAATCAGAGGCAGGTCAAGACCCTGCATATCGCCCTGTCGCACTGCTTACTATATACAACTACACATTGCTAGTTCAACATCTGGTAGCAACTTGCAACAAAAAGAAGTACGGAGCATCTACCTCTTCTGGAACCCTGCTCATTGAAGCTTGCTTTATCTTCTGTGTCCTGACAGCATCTGCTAGCTGACAGCAAGAATCTTGTCAACCTCCTCTTCAATTTCCTCTTCCATGTCCTCGGAATCCAAAAGCTGAATCAACAGCATCATTCACCATCTCTTCCATCACACCTGCCTAGAATTGGAATAGTACAAAGTCAGCAGAGTTACAACACACGTCCCAATGATCAACCTGCTAACAGTTTTGTGAACACAAAGATATACCAATATCAATAACAGATTTAGCGTCTTTGACAATGCACAAGAAATGGAAGTGCTTGCTTCCTTCATATCAATAACGGGCCAAAGATGATGAGCAATTTAAAAGAGTTGTCTCTCATTTAGTTGATGATGGTTTGTCAATTTTATAATATGCTGACGATACAATTCTTTTTATGGATCATAATTTAGAACAAGCCAAGAATATGAAGCTCTTGCTATGTGTGTCTGAGCAACTATCTGGGCTGAAAATAAATTTTCATAAGAGTGAATTATTTTGTTATGGTGGAGCAAAGGATTTGGCAAACTCATATTCACAGATTTTTGGTTGTGGAAGGGGTAATCAACCTTTTAGATACCTAGGTATTCCAATGCATCACAAGAAGTTATTAAATAAGGATTGGCTAGCAGTTGAAGAGAGTTTTCAAAAGAAACTAAGTTGTTGGAAGGCCAAACTTTTATCTTTTGGGGGTAGACTTGTTCTTATTAATTTTGTCCTTAGTAGTTTAGCCACATTCATGCTCTTTTTTTTCGAAGTGCCCAAAGAAATTCTTAAAAAATTGGATTACTTTCGATCTCGTTTTTTTTTTTTGGCAAAGCAATAGGCATAAGAAAAAGTATAGACTTACTAAGTGGAGCATTCTCTGCACTTCTAAAGATCAGGGTGGCATGGGTATATTGAATCTAGAATTGCAGAATAAGTGCTTACTTAGCAAGTGGCTTTACAATCTAATTAATGAGGATGGAGTATGGCAACAACTGCTGCGAAATAAATATTTGAGGAACAAAACAATTGCACAAGTGGAATATAAATCAGGTGATTCTTAGTTTTGAGCAGGCCTTATGAAGGTTAAGAATGAATTTCTGAGACTTGGTTCTTTTACCTTGCATAATGATTCTCAAATCAGATTTTGGGAAGATGTTTGGTTGGAACAAACTAAGTTGAGTTAACTATATTTATCTTTATATAATATTGTCTATAGAAAGCATGCTACTGTAGCGGAGGTTTTAGGTTCTGTACCTCTTCACATTTATTTCCGTAGAGCTTTAGTTGGTGCTAAGTTAGTTGCGTGGAATGAGTTGATCCTAAGATTAGCTTCTATTCAATTAACAGATGGTTGAGATACCTTTCGAGGGTCTTTACATCAGCATGGTAAATTTTCTGTCCATTTGATGTATAGAGCATTGATTAATGGTATGGTAATTCCAACAAATGGCTCCCCATGGAAACTTAAGATTCCTTTAAAAATTAAGATCTTCTTATGGTTTTTGTTCAATGGAATAACCTTAACCAAGGATAATGTAGCAAAGAGACAATGAAATGGTAGTACCAAATGTTGTTTTTGTAATATGGATGAAACAATACAACATTTATTCTTTGATTGTCATTTTGCTAAGTTTATTTGGCGTGTGGTATATATTTCTAGTGGTATTAATCCGCCTTCAAGTATTTCTCATTTGTTTGGAAATTGGCTTGTGGGGATTAACCGTAAACTTATGTATCGTTTATTGGTTGGGGCAAGTGCTCTTTGTTGGGCCATATGGTTGAGCCGTAATGATGTGGTGTTTGACAAAGCATGAGTTTCTTTTGTTATGCAGGTTATCTTCAGAGGAACCTGCTACAGAGGGAGGAGGATCGTCCTATCCTTCAGGACATGGGCCAACGCCTAGAAACTTCTGTTATGGAGATTTTTGCCAACCATGGGTGACAGTTCAGTAATAGAATTTATCTTTAAATTTTTAGACTTAGCTTGGTCCTTTTTTCCCCTTTTCTCACCTGATCTGTCGGGTTCTCAGACGCTGGTTGTATTAAGTTACTCTTGGTCGTATCTTTTGATGCTGACTAGCTATATGCACCCTGCTGTGCCGAGACTGGAATAAGAAATATTCTCTTTTCTAAAAAAAAAATGAAGAACTGCATATCTAACCACTTGATAAACACAAGTAGCGGATTACCTTTGTCATTTCTTTGCTAAATTCTTGCATCGTTGTAGCCAATTCTGGAGCTTTCGTTAGATTATTAACAATTTTCATAACTTCAGCACTTTTCGACAGATGACCCACTGTTCTTGCAGTTCCTGAATTTTGCATGAACAGATGTTACTATTTGTAATAATGAAATAGAAGAAACAAATTGAGCACTACCGCCTAGTCCCGGATAGAGATGTCAAGCCAAAACAATAGGTGAAATGAATTCATAAAGAAATTCAATTATCTTAAATGCAGCTTGAAATGATAACAAAAACACGGACCATTATGTTGTCGTTTTGCTAAAAAAATTTTGGGTCCTGGCTTCAATCTGTAAGCACACTGGTATTCCAGCAAGCAAAAAAACAAAACAAAACAAAACAAAAAAAGCATGCAATCAAAATAATTACATGCTACAAAGCTACTGAAAGAACTGTTAAAAAATATTTTGTTATGATTTTTTTTCACTTCTATACCATAAATTGCCATTTCTGAGGCTGACAAGGTGGCACCTAGTGGCAAATAAAACGGGATATAACTTGATATAACTTTTCAGCAGCATATACCAATTTCAATTTATACTGGATATTTTCTATATAATTACGAAACATTTCAGTGCTTTCCAGTATCAGTGCCCAAGGACAAATGGTGCATACAAGAAATTTCAGTTAGCACTCATTGATATTAGGGAAATTTTGATAAATGTCACTGCTAAGTGTTCGTATCAGAGAATTGCCATCGCTCATTTCGATATTCGAAATATGCCATTGCAAACATCTTTTTCTCATAGAAATGCCACCGATCTACATATTTCACAAATATTGACGCTATTGCCCTCGTCTTCTTCGATTCCCACGCCATGGGCCGGAGCAAAGCACGGCATCGGAGGTTTGGACCTCAGCGCTGAGAGGCCACTGCCAAGTAGTAGGGGTAGCGAGAGGCGGGCGAGTGCAGCGCTGCCCCAGGCCCACTGGCCGAGGGAGAGAGAGGCGCAGAGGCGGGCAGCAAAGCGAGCCGGTGTAGAGGAGCAGCGGCGCAGCAAAGTGAGCCAGCTAGAGGGAGAGAGGAAGTCGGGCCTGTAGGAGCCGGGCCGAGAGGCCAGAGGCAGGCGAAGCCGAAGCGGCAACGGCGGCGTCGGGTGCCAAGCCGGCCGGTGGGGAGGAGTCGCCGTAGGGGGAGAGAGAGCGGGGCTGAGCGGCAGTAGTGGCGGCGCAGGAGCCATAGGCGGCGGCGGCCGAGTCGCACCATGGACCGCGAGGGCGATAGGGGGCAGTAGGCGGCTGGTGGGAGCAGGCCATGGGGGAGATCTGAGAAGGGAGGAGAAGGAAAGCCCGCAGAGGAAGCTTGTGCTCGGCAATGGCGGGTAAAGGGAGCATGCCATGGGGGAGATCTGAGAAGGGAGAAGCCGCGGGAGAAGATAGGGTAATTTGGTCCAATACTGATAAAATACGTATACTAGTGGCATTTGTAGGATCTTCCAAGCTTTGCAGTGGCATATTTCGAATATCGAAATGAGCGATGGCAATTCTCTGATACGGACACTTAGTAGTGACATTTATCAAAATTTCCCTTGATATTAAGGATAATTGCCTACAAGGAACTGGCGGGATGCACCATTGAAGATTAACTAATGGATCCCCTCTTCCATAAGATAAAGGGTGTCATAGCAATTGACAGTGTAAGATGGTCAACCACCCCAAAGCTCATAAAATCAGAAAAGATTGTACCAACAATTTCTCCAAGATGCATTGATACCGAATTCAGTTGAGCCTTGTTTTCATAAAGACGATTAACAGCACGTCTTGATCTCACAAGTTCCTTAGCAAGAGCCTGACATGAGAAAGAAATGATAATGTTAACAGTACAGTAAACTATCCACCTTATTTTGGCAGATAAGGTGGGCAGTGAAAACTTGAGATTGAATTATGTCTATTGAAACTTTAAACATAATATGTGAAGGACTAAAGCGCGCATAGTATGTGAAACAGCAACTGTTTAGGGACAGAGGGCAAATAAACAAATTCTGTGATCATTTCTAACTGGTCATCTAATATTAGTAACACATTAATTTGCACCAGTATTTTTCATTTCTTTCTGGTGACAAACCCATCAAGGTAAAAGTAACTATTTTCGGATGATAAATCTAACATTGATGTACAGTCAGAGCTGGGAGCAATCCTATGTTGATGCTTTTCATTATTTCCATGACTGGATTCAGATTACACACAGCGTCTTCCATTTGAGGGAAAGCTAACCACACACCACACCAAAGCTAGGTAAGAAACAGTGATAGTTTCGAATATGCTAAAGTTGTGTAAGTTGAACCCAACCAAAAGATTCATTTATGTTTTTTTTTGCGTGGAATTTACGCTCATGTTAGGTCTAAAGTTTTTTTTTTTAAAAAAAAAACGAGGTCTAAAGTTTTATAACTACAATCTATGCGATGCATATAAAAATGTCTTGAGGTGTGCAAAGGTTAACGTTTTCTTTTTTGTGCAAGCATTTCCCTACTAGGTTCAATGCTCCTATGCTAAAGCAAAGTTAAATGGGTAAAAGCACATCATGTAACTCGATGAACTGAGAATAAAACAACCTGTAGGCTTGCCGCCGTCGCCATCGCCGTCGCCGACGTACTGAATACATAATCTGTCTTTGTTATGTACCCGGTTGTATATCCAGTAATATCAACAAATATAAGGTAGTTTGAGTTCTAGAGAATGGAAAGTAGTTCAGGAGAAGAAGAAGAAGAACCGAGAGAGGAAGGAAGCAGGTAGGTATATTCTGTTCTTTACATTTCTTGGTTCATACTGACCACGAGCACACTATTTATAATCCGACAAATCAACAGGAAGCCCATCAGCTAAATGGCCCAGTCGGCAGTAGCGCATCTGGAACTGGCTTTCCGCTTCCTCCGGCCCAACCCTCCTTCAAGTAACACCACCTGTGTATTGTCAACAGGGAACATAACATTCCTCCCTCCTTCAGGCGCCACTTGACCCCCAGCGGGTGCATGAGGAAATCGCACCTGGAGATCAGCCAAATCCTCCCAAGTAGATGATGGTGTAGTGGTTCCAGACCATTGTACCTACACTTGGGTGGTTGAGGTTAGCCCTTTATCCCGAAGCCGTTGCTGCAAAACTTTGTGTGGAAAGCGCAAATCTTCTGATAGTCCAGGAAGCTCTGACTATGTAGTACTCGAAGGTGGGATTGCTTTCCAGAGTTGAGAAACATGAATCACGGGATGAACTGCTGCAGATGGTGGCAGCTGTAGCTTGTAGGCAACCGAACCCACCTTCTTCTCCACTTGGTAGGGACCAAAATAGCGAAACGCCAACTTGTGGTTAGCCCGAACTGCCACTAAGCTCTGTACATATGGTTGGAGTTTTAAATACACCCAATCCCCTTCTTGGAATACTCTTTCTGATCTACTCTTATCAGCTTAGCTCGATTTAGATGTTGCTTCAACAATTCAGTCATCAGACTCCTTTCCTTCAACCAATCAGCCAGTTCACCGTTTCTGCAGACTGCTTTGTCCCTGATGCCAAAGTGTCGAGGACTATACCCATATAAGACCTCAAAGGGGTTTTTTTTCCCAAAGTAGAATGAAGAGCAGTGTTGTACCAATACTCGGACAAGGATAACCAATTAAACCACTTACTTGGGCAAGCATGCACAAAACACCTTAGATAAGCCTCTACACATTGATTGACTCGCTCGGTTTGCCCGTCAGTTTGCGGGTGGTACGCCGAACTCATTCGCAGTTGAGTTTGAGCAGCCTTGAATAATTCTTGCCACAAGACACTGGTAAAGACTCTATCACGGTCTGAAACAATTGATTGTGGCAGCCCATGGAGTTTGAAGACATTCTGCATAAACAGTTTTGCCACTTGAAACGCTGTAAAAGGATGAGCAAGGGCTATGAAATGTGCATATTTTGAAAACTTATCCACTACTACCATGATACAGTTGTAATCCATTGATCTAGGCAAACCCTCAATGAAATCCATAGTTGCAACTTGCCAAGCATGATCCGGTACAGGCAGTGGCTGCAACAATCCAGGGTAGCGTATATGTTCAGACTTCGCTTGCTTGCAGATTGTACATTGGTCAACAAACTCCCGAACATCCCGTTTAATCCCTGGCCAAGCAAATAACTTTCTGATTCGATCGTAAGTAACTTGAAACCTGGAGTGTCCACCAACAGCACTGGAATGCAAGAAGTTGAGAATGTTTCTCTGCACTGTCGCATTATTCCCAACCCAGACCCTCTGTCCTACTCGGAGAATCCCATCTTTTAACTGAAACTTGGTGCCGCCCTTACCAGATACCACAAGGTTTTGTAGTATTCTGCTGGCTTGAGGATCTTTCTGATAACCTTCTGCTATTGCTCCCATCCACTCCGGTATTACCGTTGAAATGGCTACTATTTCCCCTTCACTTCCGTTGTCTCTGCGTGACAGTGCATTTGCCGCTCTATTCAAAGTCCCCGGTTTATACACAATTCGGTATTGCAAACCTAACAGCTTTGTCATCACTTTCTGTTGCTACACGGTATTCAGCCTTTGATCTCCAAGATGCACCAAGCTCCTCTAATTCGTGCAGATCAGGAGTTCCTTTGGCTGCAAATAAGCCCTCCAATGATCCACTGCCAATAAGACCGCTAGTCCTTCCTTCTCATAAGTGGATAAACCTTGTGTTCGAGGTCCTAATGACTTGCTGAGGTATGCAATTGGGTGCTTACTTTGCGTCAATACCGCTCCTATTCCCTTGTCCGAAGCATCTGTTTCAACAACAAATTCTTGAGCAAAATCGGGTAGCGCCAGAACTAGTGCTGAGATTAGTGCATTCTTTAGGGCTTGGAATGCTGCCTCCTGATCCTTGGTCCAAACAAAGACGACCACATTCTTCCTCAACAATTTAGTGAGTGGCCTACTGATTATACCAAAGTGCCTAACAAACTTTTGGTAATACCCAGCTAGGCCTAAAAACCCTCTCACTTGCTTGACATTTCCCGCCACAAGCCATTCCTTAACCACAGATATGTTCTTTGGATCGGTGGCTACCCCTTTGTGACTGATAACATGCCCCAAATAGGTCAGTTGTCCTTGAGCAAAGTTACATTTAGATTGCTTGACCTTCAGTTGGTGGTGCTCCATGATTTCCAACACTTGTTGCAACTGTCTCATATGGTCCTCCCAATTTTTGCTATACACAAGTATATCATCGATGAAAACCAACACTCCCCGTCGCAAATAAGGACCAAGTATGGTGTTCATCAGCCCTTGGAAGGTGGCTAGTGCATTGGTCAAGCTATATGGCATCACTTTGTACTCGTAATGTCCGTGGTGTGTTTTGAAAGCCGTCTTATGTTCATCCGCAACTTTCATGCATATCTGGTGATATCCCGCCCTTAAATCCAAACTTGAAAACCATTGAGCCCTGGCCAACTCATCCAATAATTCATCGATGATCGGCATTGGATAGCGGTTCTTCACCGTAATCGCGTTTACATGACGATAATCCACGCAAAGATGCTAGGATCCATCCTTTTTAGGCACCAATAAGACAGGTGATGAAAAAGGACTGGAGCTAGGTTTAATAATCCCTTGTTTAAGCATCTCAGTAACCTGCCTCTCAGTCTCATCCTTTTGAGCTGGATGATAGCGGTACGGTCGCAAGTTAACAGGTTGCGCTTCGGGAATTAATGTTATGGCATGGTCAAATTCCCTTTTTGGTGGTAGGCCTTGAGGATCTTCAAACACTACTGCAAATTCTGCTAATAGATGATGGACAGTGTTTGGTGTCAAAGGAATTACCAATTCGGTTGAACTGAGCTGTACTCGGTCTTCACATGGTACAAATTCTGCTTGAGTTGCCAGCAACCTTCCACTCGATGTGTTCACCCTCGGACCCCTTAGTACCACTTGTTTTCCTTGATAAGAAAACGACAAAATCTTCTTTTGCTAGTGAATGGTCATAGGGCTGTTCTGCTCTAGCCAATCCATCCCCACAATAATATCATAACATCCCAATGCTAATATCTTCATTGTCATGGTGAAATGCACCCCTTGAACTTGCCATTGGCAATCAGGCCACTCCTCCTTACACATCAGAATTCCCCCATCCGCAACTCGGACTTTCATCAATACCGGAGCCTTGTGCATCCCTTGCAATCTATCGACCAGGTTCTCGCTCACAAAGCTATGGGTGCTTCCCGAATCAATCAGTATGATGACATTGATACCTTGTACTTGGCCAGAAAGTCTTACTGTTTTCGGTATTTCTGATCCATTAACTGCCGCTGCAGATATTGCGAGCAGCTGTTCCTCTAGTGATATCTCTTCTTCTGGTGGCTCACTTCTCTCACTGGGTTCTTGGACCAACTCCTATAATTCTTGGACGACATGTAATTGAATTGTCGGTCCACAACGATGCTCCCGACTCCACTTCTCGCCATAGGTGTGACACAGTCCCTTGGTTCTTCGATAGGCTCTAAGTGCGGCCATCTTATCACCAGGTCCACTTGATCTGACTCCATCTCCACTCCTCCGATCCTCTGATTTGTTGTCGGCAAAGACTGATGTTCTTCCTGGTGGCGTCGGCAAGGGCAATGCCATGCGTGGCGGAGGTCGCCCTCCCGTCTGGTACTCCGGCCAACGCGTTTCACACCGCATTGTTTCTAGCACTTCTTCCTGCAAGCAAACCAATGAGACAGCCGTGTCAAGGTCCTTTGGTTGATACAAGACCACAACAGCTCTAATTTCACCTCTTAAGCCATTAGTAAACTGCGTCACAAAGAACATCGGATCCCAAGTGTGGTGAGCAAGGAGGTTATGCATGGATTCATTGAACTTTTCTGCAAACTCCGTGACTGTCCCACTTTGCTTCAACCGATCGAATCCCCGAAGCTACTGCTGGAACTCTTCTCTCCCGAAATGCAAAACAACAGCATTGTGAGACCCCGACATTTATTAAGCTCATAATACTTAGTCATCCAATTGACCCTAGTATTATCAACCGAATAAACTTCGGTCTCGAGAGATGTATACTCCCGAATGCAAGATACATACCTCACAACAAAAGAATATATCAATTCCATACAACACATAGAACATAAGCAACAAACCGAAGTTAATATTAATATGGAATAGCTACTACAAAGAGGGCCCTTAGGCCAAATAGCAATAAGTTACAAGAATACACAATGAAGCAAAAGTGCCATAAAGATGGCTATAACACAAAGCCAATCGGTGTGCCTTAACCCCTAGGCATCCGACCGACCACCAAGCTAGTCGTCGAAGAAATCGCAACACGTGGCACGTAAGTAAGGCTCTTGGAGCTCACCTCCGCCCTCTGCAACAAGGTTGTTAAGCAAAGCAAATGAGTACAATAACTTGTTTATTGTACTCGCAAGACCGACGTGTAAGATAACAGAACTATAATTTAGCTACATGCAAGCTTTAATTAAGTGGATGGAGCTTTGGACTTACATTTAGCATAAAGCAAGTTCCATTTGCAATAACATAATAGATTTAAGGCAATTTGACAAAGCATTTTTACTTGTTGAAATAACAACGCAATAATAACATAATAACAACAACAAGAACAATCTCGAAGTGACTAACCCAATAGCCACCACAACAATAGTATGAATTACCCACTCATACCAACCATGTCAAGTTTTAATTAAAAGTTGTAGTCTAGTTCTTCTGAGGCGTTTCGAGCGTGTCCATAACCTAGGGCGAGGCTATTCAATAGTTTTATCCTGCAGGGTGTACCAATGTACCCACACGCTGCATCGCCTTTCCTTTAGGCACACTACCTTTGGTATGCCGCACGGCTAAGTCCTACGAGACATTTCCAATAGATTTATGCTAATTACGAGCAAGAACCCACGGGGACAAGGACACATTAGACAGCCTAACCGCCCGCCAATGCTCCCTCCCAACACTACACATACACATTTTATTAAAACATACCCACCAACCAGCTCATAATTAACACCCCCAAAGTACTTAGTCAAGAGAGGTCCCATATCCCCTCGTGTGGTTAGCACGCAATATTGCTCGTAAGCGGTGGCGCAAGTAACTCGGTCCTAACGACTCAGCATACTACCACATTCCAAAACCACACCATCCATCCAATATGCCCAAGTCCAAATCAACATTTTATTTTCAGTTTTTGATTTTACAATTAATCAAAGCACAAGTGCTAGACATATAGGAGGAATAATTATACTTGTGTGATCAAGACCATCGACTAAGTCGATGATCGCCCATTACTACCGATAGCTAAGCATGTCTAAGCGGTTTAAGTCGAAACTACTAAGTGATAAGAGCTCATCCAACGAGCTCCAACCACAGCGAATAACCTAGGCTCATTGGTAGTAGAGGATAAACAACTCCTACAGATTATGCAACTATAGGATTACTAGCGACAATTAACACAAAGTAGCATGCATACATAGAAGTAAAACAAAGTATTAAGCTTTAAAATAATGGGACAATGATGGAAATGGTCAAACTGCTTGCCTTGCTGCTGGTCACTTTGTTGCGGAGGGTCGCTTATGGATCACCACAAATGTCGAAACCTAACGGAAAAACGATAAAGAACCGATAAGAACGACGAAAAACAACAAGACAGCACAGCAAACGAACTCCAAATTCTCTGAAATTTCTACAGCAGTAAGAGGGTGATTTTAGGGAATTTAGCAATAAGAACCAATGGATTTGGATTCTTAATGCAAAAGTTATGAGCAAAACAATTCTGCTCAGCCCTGAAAATACCAAACTGCACTATTCACTAATTTAATTATGAGGCAACATTTTCTAGAAAAGTGGTGAGGCTGAGATTTTTACTGTGAAACCAACACCTCATGAGATGAATAACACAATTGAGTTCATCCCATTTGGAGCTATATTGCACTTTCTATAATTTTTCAAAAACAAGAACTTGAACAAAATTATAATGCACAAGTCCTTATTTCTATAACAGCAATATGCTCAAATCTAATTTTTACAGTGAGTTCATTAATAGAGGAAGCTAACAAAGTTGGTCTCATTCAAAAATAACCTACAGAACATTAGTTATGGGTTTTACAAGTTAAACCTAAATTTTGAGTGTATTATCCAAAAGGGAGTACTAAAACCTATGGCAAAACTGTGCTCTGGAGCTGAACTCAACTTACAACCATTTTTGGATTAAAGTCAAGTTTAAGACAGAGCTAACACAATTTGAATGACCTCAAAAGGATTTAAAATGAAAAAGATATGAAATTCTAAAGTCTACCTCATTTCAGGTTCATACTTAAGAATTTATCGACCTTCCTAACATTCACAAAGACATGGGAGGTCGTGAGCCACGATCTCGAGATCTAACGGCTCGACCTCCCAGAGAACAACACACATGCACATGGGAGGTCCAGAGGTCTGGACCTCCTAACCACGCATACGCGCGAGGTGAGGGAGGTCATGGCCGTAGATGGAAGATCTAACGGACCACAACATGGAAGGGAGGTCCTAAGCGGACCAGATTAAAAGGGAGGTCCTCAACGGTGAGATGACCTCGAGGAGGTCCCAGAGGAGGTCCTCAACGCCACGCACCTCCAGGAGGTCTCGACGGCTAAGATTGCGCCAGGAGGTCTTGGACGCTCCAGATCTCCTTGGAGGAGGTCCGGATGTCCAGATCGGCGCTAGAATTAGCGCACGACACGCACGCGCTATGGTAAAGAGATTAAATGCGCCGGGACCACGAGGAGGTCCGCGCGGAGGACTTAATGGCGCAATAAATGGTGGATTTAAGACAGTTAAGACACACCAAATGAATTCAATGATGGGAGCAATGATAAGCGATTAACTTCGGTGGATCTTTTGTCCTAAAACGACAACGACGTTGTCGCTAAGCGTCCGACAAAACCCGTGTTCAAATATTTGGTTCTCGCCGGCGATGTAGACCTCGCCGACGAGATCCAATGGTACCGCGGTTCGCAATAACCACGCGCACTCAACGGACCTTCTCAACGGCAATGACGGTTTTGAACGCCGGCCGAGCCGAGAGGACAGAGTGACCAAGACGGGCAAAACCGAAAAGCAAAAATGAGCTCCATGCGACAAACAAGCTTATGCCAAACTAAAGCTCCGAAAACATTCATGCGGGTGCCAAGACTAAGGGATTACCAGGGATGTACCGGAGGTCCTAAGGTGCCGAGGAGGTCGAGGAAGGAGGACCGGTCTTGGGAGGAAGGGTGCTCCACTACCAAAGCTTGACTCAAGCTCCACTTTGTCCACCTCAGAATCGCCCAAACCAATTCAAGTTAGGACTTGGTCCCAGAGGGAATGGCACAAAAGAAGCTTAGAGAAAAGGAGAAAAAACTCCAAGGACCCTTGTCCACCGAGGAGCTTCAAGCTCCAAAGAATGGCGCCAAGGAAGCTTTGGTGGTTTAGAGCTCACAGAGACAGGGGTGTAAGCCAAGGAACAAAGGTGTGCAAAGGAAGCCAACGCACACAGGGGGGAGGCTTTATACTAAGGGCACAGGAGGTTGTGGATCATCGCCAAGCTCATGGTGAGCTTGGCCCATGGGAGGTCCATGGCTTGGACAAGACACAAGGTTGACAAGGTGCGAGCTGTGTGGGACAGGGAGGCGGAAGGTCGCCTGCATTAAATGCGGGTCAGCAAGAGCTGTTGAAGTGTACCTCATGTGCAGACACGCAATAAATGCACTGCTCAGAGCTTGCCCGCGCGCCAGAGGAAGGAGAAGAACAGGGGAGGTCTTAGTGGCCGTTGGATAAGACACAGGAGAGGTCCCGCCATCGGATGAGAGTTTTGAACCGTTCGTTTTAAGTGGTGGGTGGAGGTCCCACCACACGATCAAGGATGGGGAGGTCGTGGCCTCCGATTTCATTAATCGCTAAACGCACGTGGGAAATGGGACAGAGGTCCAAGGCGTTGATCTCCCTCCAACGGTGCGGACCTCCAAGAGGACTTAACTGCACGCGATCGAAAAGACATGAGGGGAGGTCTCGCCTTTGGATTAAAATCCAAGGGCACCGACTGATGGGGAGGTCTGACGCGACAAAGCGAAGGAGGTCTTAGCCTCCGATTTGGATCCAAGGGCTATGACCTCAACAAGGCGGGAGGACCTTGTTGTGATGTTTTTCAGAGGAGGTCGTGGCCTTTGGATGTAAATCCAACGGCTACGACCTCAAGTGAGTGCAAAGGGAGGTCTAACAGTTAGATTGGGAGGAGGAGGTCGTGACCATGGATTTTGATCCAATGGTCGTGACCTCACGTGGGTGGGATGTGGACTTGCTTAGTTTAATAGTGAGGGAGGTCGTGGCGCGGATCTTGAATCCAAGGGCCAAGACCTCACATAGGTGGGATGACCTCGCCGCGATGGCTTACAAAGACGAGGAGGTCCTTTGAGGTTTAACACACGGGAGGTCGTGGCCGTGGATCTTGATCCAGCGGCTATGACCTGATTAGGTGGGAGGTCTCGACGCCCACGCTGACCCGAGGAGGTCCACGAGGTCAAGAGGACCTCGAATGGGGAGGTCCTGGGGGCCTTGGTTGAGGGGAGGTCGTGGCGGTTGGATTGGATCCAACGGCCACGACCTCATCAAGGTGGGAAAGGAGGTCGATGGGGTTGGGCCGACCAGTTTGAGTACAACTTCGGCCAAGGAACAAAGGCTCTGCTTTAAATTTAATTTTCTAACAACTAAGACTTTGCAAAATTGTTTGAGATAGCAAATGAACTCCAAAATTTCATAAGATTTTAACTGGAGCTAGTGACAACATGATTAACCTTACATAAATTTTCCAGAGGTTACTATGCAATGCATTTTTCTCGTGAATTTCATTAAGGTTGTTCAATGATTCATTTTACCTCCAAAAATTATCAAACTAGTTTTTCAACTTGTGATATTTTTCAGAGGGTCCCACCTCAGTTTTAGGACCAAGGAAGATACTTTCCAATTGTTTGGCACAAGATTTGAGAGAATTGGAAAATGAATTTGACTTTTGGTCAACAAGAGCTTTGTGTTCTTGGTTTACACAACTCTTGGACAAGAATTACATGAGATTGTAAGGGTTTTCAAGTTGTGAGAAAAAGTTTTAATTTCTACACATATAATTATACTTGAATAACCCCGATTATACATTTGGGATGTTACAAAATCTCCCCCTAACAGAAATCTCGTCCCGAGATTTGGCTCACTTCGAGAAAGAAGGATGGATAGTCCGCACGCAGACGATCTTCTCTTTCCCAAGTAGCCTCATCCTCGGAATGGTTTGACCACCGAACTTTAAGGAACTTGATGGTCTTATTCCTTGTCCTTCGCTCGGACTCATCGAGCACGCGAACAGGTGCTCGCGATAGGTCAAATCTTCCCGACATCGAGGGTTTCAACGGAGCTTCCTCGCTTGGAACACGGAGGCACTTCTTAAGCCGGGACACATGGAAAACATCATGTACCCCGCAAGTGCAGTAGGCAACTCCAACTTATAGGCAATAGCTCCCTTCTTCTCGATAATGCGGTAGGGACCGACATATCGAGGAGCCAACTTGCCCTCGACGCCAAACGTTGATGGCCCTTCAAAGGAGAGACTTTGAGATAAACAAAGTCATTAGGCTCAAAACGTAACTCACGCCGGCGGCGATCCGCATAGCTCTTTTGCTCGATTGAGCTGCGCGCAAACGCCACGAATAAGTTGAACTTGGCGCCGCCTCATTGATTGAGTCCGGCCAAAGAGAGGTCTCTCACCGTCTCGACCGGTTCAACGGGTTCTACACTTTCTCCGCATAAGGCCTCAAAAGGTGCCATGCCGAGACCGGCCTCGAAAGTCGTTGTTATAAGAAAACTTCGCGAATGGCAAGCATTTCTCCCAATGCTTCCCATAGGAAAGGACACAAGCACGAAGCATATCCTCCAAAACTGGTTGACCCTCTCGGTCGACCATCGGTTTGAGGGTGGAATGCCGTGCTAAAGGTAAGACGGGTTCCCATGGCCTCTTGCAAACTATGCCAAAAGCGAGAGGTGAAAAGAGAACCACGATCCGAGACGATCGTCTTGGGCACACCGTGCAAGCACACGATGCGAGAGACATAGAGGTCGGCCAATTGACCAACAAATCTTAGCCCGACAGTAAGAAATGCGCTACTTTAGTCAACCGATCAATGACAACCCAAATGGAGTCTTTCCCGCTGGTGTTCGGGCGCATCGGTGATAAAGTCCATGCCGACGGAATCCCACTTCCATTCCGCAGACAGCAAGGGTGAAGCAATCTCGCTGACGCCGATGCTCGGCCTTGACATTTACGACATACGTCGCTTTTCGACAACGAACCGCAATCTCCTCTTCATTCGGGTCCACCAAAATCTCAAAGGAGATCTTGATACATCTTTGTGGCCCCGGATGAATGGATAAAGGCGAATCATGGGCTTCATGAGGATCAAATTCGCAACTCCATGTCCTTTGGAACCACAAGGCGTTGTTCAACCTCACAACACCATGCTCATCCTCGAAAAGCACTTGGTCGTTCCGCCTTGACATTTGCCTTAATGTGGCTCACTCCCAACCGATCACGAGCGGACTTGATCCGATCCACCAAGGTTGGTCGCACAACCATGGCAACAGAAATCCATGCTCAACTATCTCCAAGTTGAGACGCCGGAATGCTTCGAGAAGAGAGGGCTAATGCTCCTTGAGCACTAAGGCATTACAATGCGCTTTGCGACTAAGCGCATCGAGCATCTACATTAGCCTTGCCCGAATGGTAGTGAATACCCATATCATAGTCCTTGATCAATTCCAACCATCTCCTTTGCCCGAGGTTCAGTCGGGTTGGGTGAACAAGTACTTGAGGCTTTTGTGATCCGAATACACTTCACAACGACACTGATTAGGTAATGTCGCCAAATCTTAAGTGCATGAATCACAGCACCAACTCCAAATCATGAGTAGGGTAGTTGAGTTCATGAGGTCTCAATTGTCTTGATGCATAGGCCACTACCTTGCCTTCTTGCATAAGGACACAACCGAGGCCTCGACGAGAAGCATCGCAAAAGATATCGAAGCTTCGATGGATATCGGGAAGAACAAGAACAGAGCGGTGGTCAAACGCTTCTTGAGTATTTGGAAACTTTCCTCACACTCACGGACCACAAGAACTTCTTGTCCTTCTTGAGCAACTCCGTCATCGGCCAGCGATCTTGGAGAAGTTCTCGATAAAGCGGCGATAATATCCCGCTAAACCAAGAAAACTCCGCACATCGGTGACCGAAGAAGGTCGACTCCATGAAAGAACATCGGTGACCTTGTTAGGATCAACGGCTCGCCTCCGCCGAAAGAATATGGCCTAAGAAAGCCACTTCCTTCAACCGAATGCACACTTGTCAACTTCGCAGTCAAACCGGTGCTCACGTAGCTTGCCTAACACAAGCCTCGAGATGTCGATCATGTTCCTCATCGCCCTTGGAATAGATAAGAATATCATCGATGAAGACCACGACAAACTTATCCAAATACTCCATGAATACCGAATTCATGAGATTCATGAACAAGGCAGAGCATTGGTTGTTTAATGACATGACAAAGATACTCATACAAGCCATAGCGAGTAGAGAATGTCGTTTTGGAATATCCTCAGGGCGAATACGAACTCGATGATATCCCACTCGAATCAATCTTGGAGAAAACTCGAGCTCCAGCTTAATTGATCAAAGAGATCGCCAATGCGGGCAACGGATACTTGTTCTTTCATCACTTCATTAAGTGGGCGGTAATCAACGCACATGCGTAAAATACCGCCCTTCTTCTTTACGAAGATTGCCGGACAACCCCACGGAGATGAGCTAGGCGGATGAAACCCTTCTCTTGCCGCTTAATCGCTTCTTCAACTCCACCAACTCGCTCGGTGGCATCCGATAAGGCCTCTTTGAGATAGGGGCGGCACCGAGCCAACTCAATGACAAACTCGAGGTCTCGAACGGTGGCATCCTCGAAGATCAGCGGAAAGACATCAACAAAGTCACAAACTGTTGGGACTTCGCTAATATCTCGAGCGGCTTCGCTTCAAGTGCGAAGAGATGAGGGTTTAGCGACTTGGCGAGAAGCAAACTCGCCACGGAAGAACTAGACAGAGAGATGAGCTTCTGGCGCAATCGATTTGTCCCATGTGCCGAGACAACCAATCCATACCAAGAATCACATCAAGACTCACTGAATGGAGAAGGATAAGGTTTGCTAAGAACCCTACGCCTTCGATCTCGATAGGGACATCTCTACACTCGGATTCACTCTCAACTCCGAACCAGAGAGCGAATGAGTAAGGGACCGACAATGGAGAGAAAGGAAGCTCTCCAACAAAGAAGAAAAGACTCGTAAACAAAGGAATGAGATGCTCTGAATCAAACAAGACAAGAGCGGGTGAGAGTTAACGTAAAGTGTACCTAGTACGACGCCGGGTGCCTCTGAGCCTCCTCTGCGGTGATGGCGTTGACGCGACCACTACCCATGCCTTGGGTAGCCGGACGATCTTCGGTCTGAGATGCACCACCTCTGCCCGCGTCCTCCATTAGGACGAGGGCTCGCCCGTCTTCTTAGGGCATTGGTTCGCATAATGCCCCTTCGGTTGCATGAGAAGCATGTGACCCGCCGCCGGGTTGCGGGGCCACTCTGACCGGCAAAGACGTGGATCGGGCACGGCTCGCGAAGGACGAGGGACAGGGTGACCTCGGGCGCCAAGAATGAGAGTGGTACTTCGAGATCGCCTCAAACGAGGGGGAAGAATCGGCTCGAAGTCTTATAGGTCTCCCACTTGCGCTATGGAATCCATAAGCTCCCGAGCCGCATGCTCACGACGATGGCCTTGTCGACCAAGGTCTGAAAATCGTGAAAGTCGGCAATGGATAGCTTGTCCTTCACTCCTCGGACAAGCCGCTACCAACTTGGCCTCATGGCCATATCAAGGCCACATCCTCGGAGCATAACGAGCCGATGGTTGAACTCGTACACATACTCCATGATCGAAGCTACGCCTCTTGCTTGAGCGCAAGAAACTCCCGCTTCTTGATCTCCATCAAGCCGGCAGGATGTGAGCCCGACGGAAGGCGACGAAACTCCTCCCAAGAGACGGTGTGGTCTACGGGCTGCATGGCGAGATAGCTCTCCCACTAGGACAAAGCCGCACCCTCAAGCCGGTGCGATGCGAATAGCAGCGCCTTCTCGTGCTCCAAGCGCTATGCGGCTTACGCCCACAAGACGGCCAATCGTCCGCATCCAAAGGGTCCTCGGGCCGAGAAAGGTAGGGGGCCGAGTACGGCGAACTCAAGAAGACCCCCACGAGGCCGATGGGCATTCCACGCCCAGATCCTGAAGCTCCGTAAGAAGCAGGTGTTGCGCGATGACGCCCAAGAGAACTCTCTCACATCCGCGCGGTTGCGCTCAATCAAGAAGGACCTCGGCCATGGTCGGAGGAGGAGGAAGCTCCTCGTCCGACCACCGATCGCCTTGGCCGCTACGAAAAGGCCCGCCATCCTGTTACAAGAAATTTTGGTTAGCAACTAGACCCAAAAACTAAGCCTTAAAGAAAACAAAAGCGATCGACTAGGGGAATGAAGATCACCCTAAACGAAAGCCAAAACGACGAGTAATTAAACTTTAAAAGCTTCTAAAAGACTCTACAAACAGCCAAGAAACACCAAAAGCAAGGTTCAACTTCTCAACTCAACTAACCCGTATTGAATGAACGAGTAATTGATCGAAGATTACAAATCAGATTGTAAGATGAGATCTAAAACTATTAGAGAGCAAGGTTAAGGCAGCGAAATAAGTGTTAGATACTTAGCTAACTAGTATCACATCTTACCCTTTTATTCCCACAAGTTTTAGTTGATTAGCCTCTCATTTTCTACCTCATTTACTAGCTTAAGCATTGCTGCCCTAAAATGCTTGCTTGCTGTCCAGAATTTTCAGATTTGAGTTTCGCCTTCAAATACTTCTATTCTTCACCAAGAAGGTAGCCAAGACATCAATTTAGAACTCTCATATGTTACCCAAAACCCAATTAATCGATAATGACTATTTTGTAGAAGAGAAGAGAGGAAAACAACTTTCAAAACTCAAATTAGAGTGAGATGAGAAGAGAAAGCTAAGGTAGATGAGGAGTAAAATCGATAATTTTCTTAAGCTTTCAAATCTCGCTTATACCTTGAAAATAGGTTTTCCAAAATATCTTAAAGACGACCAAGCTTGTGTTACTACGGTCATAACGGCTCGATACTAACTTTTGTGAGACCCGACATTTATTAGGCTCATAACACTTAGTCATCCAATTGACCCTAGTATTATCAACCGAATAAACTCGGTCTCGAGAGATGTATACTCCCGAATGCAGATACATACCTCACAACAAAAGAATATATCAATTCCATACAACACATAGAACATAAGCAACAAACCGAAGTTAATATTAATATGGAATAGCTACTACAAAAGAGGGCCCTTAGGCCAAATAGCAATAAGTTACAAGAATACACAATGAAGCAAAAGTGCCATAAAGATGGCTATAACACAAAGCCAATCGGTGTGCCTTAACCCCTAGGCATCTCGACCGACCGCCAAGCTAGTCGTCAAGAAATCGCAACACGTGGCACGTAAGTAAGGCTCTTGGAGCTCACCTCCGCCCTCTGCAACAAGGTTGTTAAGCAAAGCAAATGAGTACAATAACTTGTTTATTGTACTCGCAAGACCGACGTAAGATAACAGTAACTATAATTTAGCTACATGCAAGCTTTAATTAAGTGGATGGAGCTTTGGACTTACATTTAGCATAAAGCAAGTTCCATTTGCAATAACATAATAGATTTAAGGCAATTTGACAAAGCATTTTTACTTGTTGAAATAACAACGCAATAATAACATAATAACAACAACAAGAACAATCACGAAGTGACTAACCCAATAGCCACCACAACAATAGTATGAATTACCCACTCATACCAACCATGTCAAGTTTTAATTAAAAGTTGTAGTCTAGTTCTTACGGGCGCTTCCGAGCGTGTCCATAACCTAGGACGAGGCTATTCAATAGTTTTATCCTCGGGGTGTACCAATGTACCCACACGCCAGCATCGCCTTTCCTTTAGGCACACTACCTTTGGTATGCTTCAAGACGGCTAAGTCCTACGAGACATTTCCAATGGACGATGCTAATTACGAGCCAAGAACCCACGGGGACAAGGACACATTAGACAAATTCTAACCGCCCGCCAATGCTCCCTCCCAACACTACACATACACATTTTATTAAAACATACCCACCAACCAGCTCATAATTAACACCCCCAAAGTACTTAGTCAAGAGAGGTCCCATATCCCCTCGTGTGGTTAGCACGCAATATTGCTCGTAACGGTGGTGCAAGTAACTCACCCTAACGACTCGCATACTACCACATTCCAAAACCACACCATCCATCCAATATGCCCAAGTCCAAATCAACATTTTATTTTCAGTTTTGATTTTACAATTAATCAAAGCACAAGTGCTGGACATATAGGAGGAATAATTATACTTGTGTGATCAAGACCATCGACTAAGTCGATGATCGCCCATTACTACCGATAGCTAAGCATGTCTAAGCAGTTTAAGTCGAAACTACTAAGTGATAAGAGCTCATCCAACGAGCTCCAACCACAGCGAATAACCTAGGCTCATTGGTAGTAGAGGATAAACAACTCCTACAGATTATGCAACTATAGGATTACTAGCGACAATTAACACAAAGTAGCATGCATACATAGAAGTAAAACAAAGTATTAAGCTTTAAAATAATGGGACAATGATGGAAATGGTCAAACTGCTTGCCTTGCTGCTGGTCACTTTGTTGCGGAGGGTCGCTTATGGATCACCACAAATGTCGAAACCTAACGGAAAAACGATAAAGAACCGATAAGAACGATTTAAAAACAACAATACAGCACAGCAAACGAACTCCAAATTCTCTGAAATTTCTACAGCAGTAAGAGGGTGATTTTAGGAATTTAGCAACAAGAACCAATGGATTTGGATTCTTAATGCAAAAGTTATGAGCAAAACAATTCTGCTCAGCCCTGAAAATACCAAACTGCACTATTCACTAATTTAATTATGAGGCAACATTTTCTAGAAAAGTGGTGAGGCTGAGATTTTTACTGTGAAACCAGCACCTCATGAGATGAATAACACAATTGAGTTCATCCCATTTGGAGCTATATTGCACTTTCTATAATTTTTCAAAAACAAGAACTTGAACAAAATTATAATGCACAAGTCCTTATTTCTATAACAGCAATATGCTCAAATCTAATTTTTACAGTGAGTTCATTAATAGAGGAAGCTAACAAAGTTGGTCTCATTCAAAAATAACCTACAGAACATTAGTTATGGGTTTTACAAGTTAAACCTAAATTTTGAGTGTATTATCCAAAAGGAGTACTAAAACCTATGGCAAAACTGTGCTCTGGAGCTGAACTCAACTTACAACCATTTTTGGATTAAAGTCAAGTTTAAGACAGAGCTAACACAATTTGAATGACCTCAAAAGGATTTAAAATGAAAAAGATATGAAATTCTAAAGTCTACCTCATTTCACCATACTTAAGAATTTATCGACCTTCCTAACATTCACAAAGACATGGGAGGTCGTGAGCCACAGATCTCAGATCTAACGGCTCGCACCTCCCAGAGAGAACACACATGCACATGGGAGGTCCAGAGGTCTGGACCTCCTAACCACGCACATGCGCGAGGTGAGGGAGGTCATGGCCGTAGATGGAAGATCTAACTGACCACAACATGGAAGGGAGGTCCGAACGGACCAGATTAAAAGGGAGGTCCTCAATGGTGAGATGACCTCGAGGAGGTCCCAGAGGAGGTCCTCACGCCACTGCACCTCCGTGGAGGTCTGGACGGCTAAGATTGCGCCAAGGAGGTCTTGGACGCCCAGATCTCCTTGGAGGAGGTCCGATGTCCAGATCCAAATATAGAATTAGCGCACGACACGCACGCCGCTATGGACAAGAGATTAAATGCGCCGGGACCACGAGGAGGTCCGCCGAGGAGGACTTAATGGCGCGCAATAAATGGTGGATTTAAGACGCTTAAGACACACCAAATGAATTCAATGATGGGAGCAATGATAAGCGATTAACTTCGGTGGATCTTTTGTCCTAAAACGACAACGACGCCGTTGCTAGGTCCGACAAAACCCGTGTTCAAATATTTGGTTCTCGCCGGCGATGTAGACCTCGCCGGCGAGATCCAATGGTACCGCGGTTCGCAATAACCACGCGCACCCAACGGACCTTCTCTCAATGGCAATGACGGCCTTGAACGCCGTCGAGCCGGAGAGGACAGAGGTGACCAAGACGGCAAAACCGAAAAGCAAAAATGAGCTCATGCGACAAACAAGCTTATGCCAAACTAAAGCTCATGAAAACATTCATATGGGTGCCAAGACTAAGGGATTACCAGGATGTACCGAGGTCCTAAGGTGCCGAGGAGGTCGAGGAAGGAGGACCGGTGCTTGGGAGGAAGGGTGCTCCACTACCAAAGCTTGACTCCAAGCTCCACTTTGTCCACCTCTCAGAATCGCCCAAACCAATTCAAGTTAGGACTTGGTCCCAGAGGGAATGGCACAAAAGAAGCTTAGAGAAAAGGAGAAAAAAACTCCAGGACCCTTGTCCACCGAGGAGCTTCAAGCTCCAAAGAATGGCGCCAAGGAAGCTTTGGTGGTTTAGAGCTCACAAAGACAGGGTGTAAGCCAAGGAACAAAGGTGTGCAAAGGAAGCCAACCACAAAGGGGGGAGGCTTTATACTAAGGGCACAGAGGTTAGGATCACCGCCAAGCTCATGGTGAGCTTGGCCCATGGGAGGTCCATGGCTTGGACAAGACACAAGGTTGACAAGGTGCAGCCTGTGGGACAGAGGGCTAAGGTCGCCTGCATTAAATGCGGGTCGCAAGAGCCGTTGAAGTGTACCTCATGTGCGCACACGCAATAAATGCACTGCCGAGCTTGCCCGCGCCCGAGGAAGGAGAAGAACAGGGAGGTCTTAGTGGCCGCTGGATAAGACCCGGAGAGGTCCCGCCATCGGATGAGAGTTTTGAACCGTTACGCTTTTAAGTGGTGGGTGGAGGTCCCACCACACGATCAAGGATGGGGAGGTCGTGGCCCTCCGATTTCATTAATCGCTAAACGCACGTGGGAAATGGGACAGAGGTCCAAGGCGTTGATCTCCCTCCAACGCGGACCTCCAGAGGACTTAACAGCACGCGATCGAAAAGACATGAGGGGAGGTCCTGGCCTTTGGATTAAAATCCAAGGGCACCGACTGATGGGAGGTCTGACGCGACAAAGCGAAGGGAGGTCTTAGCCTCCGATTTGGATCCAAGGGCTATGACCTCAACAAGGCGGAGGACCTTGTTGTGATGTTTTTCAGAGGAGGTCGTGGCCTTTGGATGTAAATCCAACGGCCACGACCTCAAGTGAGTGCAAAGGAGGTCTGACAGCTTAGATTGGGAGGAGGAGGTCGTGACCATGGATTTTGATCCAATGGTCGTGACCTCACGAGGTGGGATGTGGACTTGCTTAGTTTAACAGTGAGGGAGGTCGGGCATGGATCTTGAATCCAAGGGCCAAGACCTCACATAGGTGGGATGACCTCGCGCGATGGCTTACAAGACGAGGAGGTCCTTTGAGGTTTAACACACGGGGAGGTCGTGGCCGTGGATCTTTGATCCAGCGGCTATGACCTCGATGAGGCGGGAGGTCGACTCCCACGCTGACCCGAGGAGGTCCACGAGGTCAAGAGGACCTCGAATGGGAGGTCCCGGGGCCTTGGTTGAGGGGAGGTCGTGGCGGTTGGATTGGATCCAACGGCTCGACCTCATCAAGGTGGGAAAGGAGGTCGATGGGGTTGGGCCGGACCAGTTTGAGTACTGGCCACCCAAGGAACAAAGGTTCTGCTTTTAAATTTAATTTTCTAACACTAAGACTTTGCAAAATTGTTTGAGATAGCAAATGAACTCCAAAATTTCATAAGATTTTAACTCGAGCTAGTGACAACATGATTAACCTTACATAAATTTTCCAGAGGTTACTATGCAATGCATTTTTCTCGTGAATTTCATTAAGGTTGTTCAATGATTCATTTTACCTCCAAAAATTATCAAACTAGTTTTTCAACTTGTGATATTTTTCAGAGGGTCCCACCTCGCTTTTAGGACCAAGGAAGATACTTTCCAATTGTTTGGCACAAGATTTGAGAGAATTGGAAAATGAATTTGACTTTTGGTCAACAAGAGCTTTGTGTTCTTGGTTTACACAACTCTTGGACAAGAATTACATGAGATTGTAAGGGTTTTCAAGTTGTGAGAAAAAGTTTTAATTTCTACACATATAATTATACTTGAATAACCCTGATTATACATTTGGGATGTTACAAGCATCCACAAACTCCTCCCAGTCGGTACATCTGATATGTGCTTGAGTGGATTGTAACCATAGCAGCGCATTTCCCCCAAAGTGCATGGTAGCGATGCTAACCCATAACTCTGGCCAGGTAGCACAAACCCTGAAGTACACCTCACATTTTAACTTCCAAGCCTTTGGATTCTCACCGTCAAATTGGGGAAAGTCCAATTTCGGCGGTGCTGGATTATGATACTGCCCTCCTATGCTCTTACCTCCCCAATCTCCGGAATCAGGAGGCATGGGTAGGGGGTGTAGACCATACGGACCAATATGTAGTGCTGATCCTGGACTATGGTTGCCCATGACCCTTCCCCGATTCAGGTTGGCTGCGCCTTGGCTGTTTGCTCTGAGGCTTTGATCAACTTCATCCTTGGTCTCTTTGATTCTCAAGTGTTCTGGGGTCGGCAACAAAGGGGGTAATAAAGACACCTTGGGCGCATCCGGACCAATCTGCTAAACTTGATCCCTCAATTCCCCAACCTCGCTGCGCAAATCCTCCACCGATGCAACTATCAGCGGTTTCCAATCTTTTAGATCTAAGACCACCGGCTTGATCTCCGCTACCGATTCCACCAGTGTTTGGATGGCCCGAGTCAGTGCTGCCATCTCTTGCTCCATAGCCGCCGCCTTTTCTTGCGCTCGGGTCTGGTATCTAGGTCGCTCTAGATTGTCCACCTTCACTAGGATCTTCGGCTATGAATACCAATTGTTATGTACCCGGTCGTATATCAAGTAATATCAACAAATATAAGGTAGTTTGAGTTCTAGAGAATGGAAAGTAGTTCAGGAGAAGAAGAGCCGAGAGAGGAAGAAAGCAGGTAGAAGAGGTATATTCTGTTCTTTACATTTCTTAGTTCATACCGACCATGAGCACACTATTTAGAACTGGCCTTCCGCTTCCTCCGGCCCAACCCTCCTTCAGGAGGAATCCGGAAATGCAGGAGGCGGTGACAGGACAAACTGAGATCATCGACGAGAAAACAAAACACATATATTATCGACCGAGATCAACAATTCAACACGCAATGCATCATGCTCATGCATGTCCATCTGCACGTCAAGCAAGATGATGCAGCAGCAGCAATATTCGTACGGTGCTGGCCGGCTACGTATTGACTTATCGATGGATACGTACAGAAAGCTACGTACGGCCGGTCGGTGCACGTACACACACAGATCAGCCAAGAAAGATCAGTACGTACTGAATACTTGGTTCCTGATTAACTAAGACTTTTGTTCCTAATGTTTCTTCCCTCGCCACTGTCGCCGTCGCCGTCGCCGTCGCCGTCGGGTCACGCGGTACGGTGGCTTCGCGGAGAGAAAGGAGGTGTGGAGCTAGAGGGAAGAAACCGTCTGGGTGAGAAAGCCTGCCAGGGGCTAGTAAACGGCGCAGACTTCTAATCGTCTTTCGACTTTGGAGTTTCTTTCACTTTACTTTTCTCCTCCTTTTCTTTTTTTCCTTCTTTGTTTAAAGCTCTAACCATTTTGAGCTTGAAAAATCTCATGCGTGCTCAAACTTTTGTCAAGGATTTTGGATTTTTTTTTTGTTTTCATTTGATGAACACATTAGATTCTACGAGCTGTACTACGTTGAACACCAAATTTTGTAGCACGCTCGAAAAAAAAACATTAACTCGTCAAAAGACGTCAGAAATATATCGTATTACAGGAAACGGTATTACCATTGGATAATGCGTTGTCATCAGTCTGGTGCGAGAAATGACATTTTTGTCCCCTGCTGCTTTGTATTAGGCCAGCATCGACCGCTCGACGAGGCCCCGTTTGGATCGCAAGAATTGAATTATGTTTTTGTTACAAGTGAAGAATTGAATTATGTTTTTGTTACAAGTGAAGGGCTAAAGCTGCAACCCTTTCCCCTTCTACCATTCATTCAGCTATGAGTATGACATGTCATCGAGTCCTTCAGCAATTACTAACATAGCTGACAGCTTATGATCCAACTCGCAAGAAACTATATCAACAAACTATAGTAGCATTTACAATTAACAGTTTTTCCAATGCCCAAGTCGAGATTAATGCTGCTGCTAATCGTCTGTAGTCTTTTTCACGAGGCTACATTTTTTTTTAAGAGTAAAGTCCATTACCGGTCCTTAAACTTTTATCTTTGTGTCATTCCGTCCATAGACTTTCAAAGTGTGTCATCCCGTCCCTAAACACTGTTTGGGTCTCAAACATACCCTCTTGCTTAGGCACAGAATGGCACACTTTGAAAGTCTATGGACCGATGACACAAAGATAAAAAGTTTAAGGACTAATTTATGACCCAAATAGTGTTTAGGGACCGGGATGACACACTTTGAAAGTCTATGGACCGGGATGACACAGCATAAAAAGTTTAAGGACCGGTAATGGACTTTACTCTTTTTTTAACAAGCCAGAGTCTCAGCTAATCGTAGAGCCCTTCTTCATGCCATATGTCGACCAAAAAAATCAACCATTTCCTGCAAGAATTTTGAAATTCAGAAGTTCCCAACATAGATGATCCACAGAACATAAAAGCTTTTGCTTACGGGATCTTACAGATAACGGGATTGGCTGTGGAAAACACTCGCTTGTTGACAAGAGATCATCATATGTTGTGCACCAACTGCGATGTGAAACAGATAGAAGGGGGATGAGCATTGTGACCCCGGCCAATTATGGAGTGCTAACTGATTTATATGTAGCTAGCGCTAATCAGGAAATTGTAAGCATGAAACAAGAACTACAAGCATTGATCAGAGAAAGCCAATATGGCTATTTTCATACAGTGCTCCTGGCAGTGTGTTGAAAATCACTAGCAGAACAAATACATCAGGTGCTGAACACCATTTTCCGATCATTTTCCATCAATAACCCTTGGAAGTAGACAAACATATGAAGAGGTAACATTTTCCATCAATAACCCTTAGAAGTAGACAAACATATGAAGAGGTAACATGCTATCCAGCTAGGAAACCGGCTACAAGAGTTCCTTTTTTTTCAGTTTTGGCAAAACAAATTGTTAAAACAATGCATTTATTTGCAGGTGTAATTACAAACTCTCCCAGATACTAGAAATAACTCATACCTGGCAACGAAAAAGCTAGCTCCAAACAAGCCAGTTTGCCAAAGACCTGCCCGAGCCAGTAAAACAAGTTACCTAGGGTTTTCTGAACTCAGGATACTTAAGTTATAAAGAAAATTTTGGGTAAGGCAAATGAAAGAGGAACTGAAACCTTATTATTGACTCTCGTGGTGCCTCTTTGGGAGCCTGCCCCTGATCTCCAATCCATTTCCTTCTCACCTCAGCCCATGCTATAGCAGTTGCAGAAGAGAATTTGAATTAGTCAGCAAATGCCTCTCAAGATATTGATTTCAGTTTGATTCATCCAAAGCAAGGAAAAGACCATGTCTTCAACTAGGCTACTAGGTACTAGCTAACAAGATTATGTTATTGTCCCTGACACAGATAAATCTCTTAATGTTTAGTGACTAATGGCAAAAGTTGTTAACAGAAAATTTTCCTCGAAACAAGTAAATAAAAACAATGTTCTACAAAACTGACTTAATACTACCATGTAAGTAGGCCCTTTTACAGCATGTCGATTTACATTAAACATCCAAGAGAATCCTATATGCACAACTCTTGCAGTTCAACGAGTGAAAAAAATAACGCAACAACTTTGGTTTCAGTACAAAGCAATGATTAACCCTTTAATTTCATCTGACTATGGTAAAGTTCCACTACAGCTGATGTTTTCATTCTAATCATTGGAGTTATCACACTGCGACTGCATCATAATCAACCTAACTTTCTCAGTTTAGTTAGCAGGGTGTGTGCACATTGTACATAACTACAAATATAAGCTATTGAACTCAGCAATTCAAGCAACCAAGAATTCAAAATCAAACCATACCATGATTGATGAATGAAGTATCTTTCCCATTTTCCACTCACTTCTTAGAATCGTTGACTATTGAGTTGGGAAGTGACGAGATATTTCCCTCAAGAGAGACTGATATGCTAACATTGTTCTCCATTGCTTCTTTGCCCGATGAACATCGCCTTCTTTTTCCAATAGATGAATGGTGGGACTTCTTTCTTAGAGATGCTTTCGGTTTAGAATCTGGAAGTGACTGGGATTTGCTTAAATTACCGATGCAGCCACTGTACTGGATAAAGCAAATATCAGAAATGCTTAAAGTGTGTATTGCTCGAAAGATGGCATTAAAAAACAGGAGTGCTTCATGAATTAAAAAAAAACAAGATGTTCTATATGTTATGAATAATGCATCTTCTCTATTCCAATGGGCCAAAGGCCAATATATAACATGTACAAGGTTGGACAATAGCAAATAACATCCTACACAATATACATATCTAACACCCCCTCAAACTCATGGTGGATCAACAACACTGAGTTTGGAGAAGTAGAAGCTATGCTGAGCT
The DNA here is from genome assembly GCA_036346405.1 of Phyllostachys edulis. Lineage (NCBI taxonomy): Eukaryota > Viridiplantae > Streptophyta > Magnoliopsida > Poales > Poaceae > Phyllostachys > Phyllostachys edulis. The sequence goes on along the minus strand of CM070557.1, from coordinate 3,598,923 downwards.
CGAGTCTGTGCCTTGGTGAAGAAATCTGCTAACTGAAACTTCGAAGGCATATCAGGATGTAGTCTTCTGAACCAATAAGGATAGGAAATAGGTGGATCAAACAAATTAGGAATAATCCAGCTGCTGAGAAAGCATGTGAGCTCGTGCAGTTCCACAATATTCCAAATTATTACAGGGTAGAAAAACACTAATGTCTAATACAAAAGGTGAGGAGTTTGATAAGGAGAGAAGAACAGGAACAAAAATCCAACTGATTTTGTGAGGTTTTAGGCAGTAACCTTCAGTGCCAGATAGTCAGATACTAATAGCATAACGCGGATGGAGTACATGCTGACTATCGATTGTAGGACTGATATGGCTTGAGAGGAGTGAATCCTGCCGTGTAATCCAATTTAACAACAGCTCTTCACAAACAAAATCAACCTTTTATATAAAAATTGGCCGCTAAATCAATGGTGCCAAGCAAAATTCATTCCCACTTTGATAATATATTTCTCATTGTCAAATTGCCTCATAATCATACATTATTCAGCCCCCAATCTAGAACTTTCATCCCTTTTGAATTCCAATCATTCCACTAAAAAAATGAGAAGTTGCAGATAAATATGACACTTTTATATCCATCCCCGTGCTATATAATCCCCATTCTCCATGGCCAGAACCAATCTACCGCGGTAACATACCCAATGGCGCCAAATCGAACAGAAAGTTCAGGGGGGCTGAGTTGTACCATCCGCTCCAAGATTGCTCCAAGCAACTCATACGAATGACCTCGAGAAGCTAAGCTGCGCAACACACGCGCAAGAACATCCACGCACAGCGCAGCTCGCGACAGAATCCCGCCAAGAACTCGCCATGTGGGATCAATTCACACGGTACTGACACCAAGAAAATCACGGAAAGATCAGGTCAAAATGCATAGGGAAACAGAGATGGTAAGCATCGCAGCTCGCAGTCCTGACGAATCCGAGAACAAGCGAAATCTCCTTTGGTCACTCGCTTCTTTTGGGATGCAGAGAAAAGATTCATCCTCCCAAGCCTGACATTTTGATCCAATCCAGTCCAGGCCCGAAACTGAGAAGCTTATGTCCAATCAAGGCCCAATCTTCATGACAGATGGGCTTGCGTCGACACCTTCACGCCCATGTGACCGACGAGGGGGACTGGGAAGTTTATCGTGTGCTTTCGTTTTAGATTATTCTAATTTAAATACATTGCTTCTTAATTCACGGGATATATAGATATTCTCTAACTTCTAAAAGGTGTAATTACCGAAGAGAGAGAGAGAGGTGTAGTTGCGTACTTCAAGCTGGAGTACCTGAAGAAACATAGAACTATCATAGAATCAAGTTACGATGACGGGTGCTTTGTGCTTAATGCCTTCATCTAGCTGTGTTTCACCAAGAAATTACATACTTTGCACTGAGGTGAGGTCCAAGTTACTTTGCATCTCCCAATTATCTGGCCGAGCTAGACGGAGAGACAGACAGACAGACATAGATAGCAGGAGGACAAGACTCGAGAGTAACACAAGAATCTCTTCCTATTTTTATGAAAGGCTTATTCCGTGGAGTAGTACGTACTAGTAATTTCCTACTGGTAATCTCTTCCTATTTTTATCTGAGGCTTTCTAGGCATCTCATCTGCGTGCATAGGATTAGCTTTGTTGTTTCACGCAACAGGGAAGGAGGGGTTCATGGCGACACCGCAGGCGCCTTGCCTCGACGCCGCCGCGTCCTTCTCCAGCCTCAGGTACCCTTCCTCCCCCCAGTCCCTGCCCCACGAGTTCTTGAGAAGCCTATGTCCAATCAAGGCCCAATCTTCATGACAGATGGGCTTTCGTCGACATTTTCACGTCCATGTGACCGACGAGGGGGACTGGGAAGTTTATCGTGTGCTTTCGTTTTAGATTATTCTAATTTAAATACATTGCTTCTTAATTCACGGGATATATAGATATTCTCTAACTTCTAAAAGGTGTAATTACCCGAGAGAGAGAGAGAGAGAGAGAGAGAGAGGTGTAGTTGCGTACTTCAAGCTGGAAGAGTAGAGCTGAGCATTGGGCCGTGTCGTGTCGGCTTGATCTGGGCATATCGTGCTTCGGGTCATGTCGTGTCGTGCTGGTTCGGTCTGGTCATCTCGTCGTGCCGTGCCGTGCCGTACCGTGCCGACCCACCTCGTCTCCGGTTAGGTCCAGGCACAGCCTAAAGCCCGTCGTACCGGGGTCGTGCCGTGCTAGTCCAAGTCCAGCCTAAAATAACTATAGACAGCGGAGGCGGCGATGGCGGCAGCAACCATCATCTTTATTCCTCTCGGCTGGAGGAGAGCCGAAGAGAGAGGAAGGCAGTGCGTGGGGAGGAGAGAGCCGGAGAGGGAGGGAGGAAAGCGGTGCTTGGAGAAGGGAGGAACTGAGGGTGGAGGGCTGGAGGTGGTGTGTGGGATTGGAGATATGGATTAGCCGGGATGGAGGTTAGGGTTAGGCCAGGTCGTGGGGGGAAAGAATGGGATTGGGCCAGGCTACCAGGCCAGGGAGGGATAAAATTGGGCCAGGCCGGGGGAGGGATTGGAGGATTGGGCTTTTTTCATGCCGTGCTGGCCCAAGCACGGCTCAAATGGCCGTGTCGTGCCGTGCCGCCTAACGGGCCTCGTTCTCAAGCCCAGCTCGGCCCAGCGTTCGTGCCGTGCTGGCCCGGTACGGGTGCATGTCGTGCTATGCTATGCTTAGATCGTATCGTGCTGACCAGACTTCAGACCAGCCTAAAAAAGCCCAACCCAAGTCCTAGCTCTAAGCTGGAGTACATGAAACATAAAACTATCATAGAATCAAGTTACGATGACGGGTGCTTTGTTCTTAATGCCTTCATCTAGCTGTGTTTCACCAAGAAATTACATACTTTGCACTGAGGTGAGGTCCAAGTTACTTTGCATCTCCCAATTATCTGGCCGAGATAGACGGAGAGACAGACAGACAGAGATAGCAGGAGGACAAGACTCGAGATCAGTAACACAAGAATGCATGGAGCTTTGTATATTCACCCAGTCGCATCACATTATTCCGTGGATTTCCTACTGGTAATCTCTTCCTGTTTTTATCTGATGCTTTCTAGGCATCTCATCTGCGTGCATAGGATTAGCTTTGTTGTTTCACGCAACAGGGAAGGAAGGGTTCATGGCGACACCGCAGGCGCCTTGCCTCGACGCCGCCGCGTCCTTCTCCAGCCTCAGGTACCCTTCCTCCCCCCAGTCCCTGCCCCACGAGTTCTTGATCACCCAGTACTTGCTCCCATCCGCCGCATTCACCTCGAACCCGACCACCGTCACCGCGTGGTTCAGGCTCGTGCCGCAGCCGTCGGCCGTCATGACGCCGCTCTGGTACAGCTGGAAGTTGCTCGCGTCGACGGCCACGGACACCGGCTGGTTGGCGACGGCCACGGCGAGCGCGGCTTCGTTGTTCTTGGGCACGTCCTGGTATCCTCTGATAGTGGCGGCTGCCGTGGTCGACGCGCGGTTGAACCGGCACGTCGCCCCTTGGGCGCCTTGGTAGGGGTAGGCCGACTCGGTGGTGAGGCCGCCGCCGCTGCTGATGTACTGGAAGGCTTCGTCCATGTCGCCGCCGCCGCACCCGTCATTGTTCCCGGAGCAATCAAGTGCCTGCTGCTCCGAGAGGGACACCAGCTCGCCGGCCGTGATCTGGTGGACGCCCTCCACGGCCGCCACCGCAGAGAACGCCCAGCAAGAACCTGTAATCGGAGACCGTGCCGATGCATGAAACGACTAGTAAGTAACTAAATCTACTTGTGTGTGTATATAGATATATGCGTGTGCTTAATTACCGCATCGGGCTTGATTCTTGACACCAGTGACGGCGCCATTCTTCCTCCAATCTACGCCCAGGGTACGCGGAAGGCTAACGTTCTCGTACTTGAATCCCGGCAACTTGCTGCCGCCTCCGGACGACGGCATGGGTCTGTAGCCGGCGTACATTGCGATGAACTCGTCGGTGGTGAGGTCGGCGAACTTGTTGGTCGCCAGGCGGTACTTCTTGCCGCCCCCTGCAGCATTATTGGAGCTGTCAACGAGCCCAGCGTTAGCCGCGAATACCTGGAAGCGCCGCGCCTTCTCCGCGGCGTCCTTGTATGTGCGGCCGTTGTCCGCCATCCACCGCTGGAACCTCGCCTTCATGTCCTCGGCGGTGTCGCCGCCGGTGGGGAGCTCGCGAGCCGCGAGGACGCCGTGGGAAGCACAGTTGATGGTGGCTATTAGGACGGCAGTGAGCAGCAAGGCCGGCGTCATGTGAATACTACTCTTGTTGCAACGACTGGCGCCGTAGGAGGCCATATCTTAGATGTCTACTGGAACTAACAAGTTAACTTCACTCTGGTAGAGTAGGTAATCTTATCTCATCTTGCAGCACCTATATATACGACAATAATATATATTATAAGGCCGCTGCATATGTGTTAAGCACGTACAATGATACAGACAGCTGCTATCTATAGCAACTCTTCATGTCATCTGCAGATAGCACTAAAGACAGCTCATAAAATGAGTTATGGTGATATAGTCGGCTATGTGATTGTAGACCACACATAATCTTTTAATGCTTTCGTTGGTTCTAGTCATACAGTCGGTTATATGATTGTAGACAGTATATTTCACTCTCTTTATTCTTTTTCATCCACATCAGTTTAAATTCTATATGACAGAGATTATAGACAGCCAATATAAACCTATTATACATGATCTAATGTGTCGTAGTAATGCTTTGCTTCTAGACTGACCATGGTCAGGTCGACGACGTCCTAATTAAGGTCGTTGAACTCGTTAATGAATGCGCATGGTCCACACGCATATACGTTGCAAGCAGAGCTAGCAGGTGATCGTTAATTCATCTACTGTGTCTGTGTAGGTAGGTGAGTCGAAATTTGTGAAGCTAAGCTAGCTAGCATCCACACCAAGAAATCAATGCAAGAGACCACGACCAACAGGGACGATCGACCGATCGTTCGACTGAATTCCATTCACATCGATCGATCGTATGTAGTAGTAGTACTAATATGGGCTGTAGCTAAGAGCAGTCCATCGATGGCTATTAGTTTATGGTGTTTTAATTGCGTGATTAAGAAAAAATATTACTCCACTGTACGTGTCCAGTGTGTTACAATGTATGTTTGCTTTTGCTATTGCAGAGTCGCCAGTTTTTTTCTCCTGAAATCATAGTCGATTTCTTGGCCGTTTGATGATGCTTTGTGATATGTGCTATATCTTTCCGATTTAATTGCACAATTTTCTTTTTAGTACCCGGTACACCATGAAATTAAACCCATTAAGAGCATCACTCTATCCCTGAATTTCCCTACCCATCTTCCTCACCAGACTACCCACTCAACCACTCTAAAAGTCTCAATCCTCATCTCTACCTCACCTCTCTAGAAGCCAGCACTGCCGCTCTAAATTTGTTTGGCCATCACTACTAGAAAACAGAGAAAACCTTACAGCCACGAATTTTACTAACGGGCCCGCAACAACCGTTACAGTTTATATTTTTGGTCATAGGAATAGTAATGCCCTCAGAAAAATTCCAAATTTGCTGACGGCACTACTATAGAAAAGGCCTTCACAGACGGTTCAAAAATACCATCACAGACGGTTTCGTGAGCCGTCTGAGTTTATAGGTCAGTAATGACATGAGGTCATCATAGACGGTTTTGAACCGCTCAGAATATATAATATCACGCATGCTTATTAACTCAAAACGATGCAGTGATAGTCGACTATCACGGATGGTTTCATCTACAAACCGTTTGTGATATTCTTTTGCATTACTAAATCTATTTCTGTTTATTGGCTAGCCTCAAGAAATGCTAGCCATGCCCTCTGAAACAAGCTGAAACACAACATTAAGTTGTATACATCCAATTCACATTCATTTCAGAAACAAGCACATCCAATTCGCATTCATTCCAGAAGCAAGCACATCAAATTCGCATTCATTTTAGAAACAAGCACATCCAATTCACAAATCAATTAACTAAAATTAACCATTAATGTACATTTACACACATGTACCATTAAGTTCAATCTTATCCCAATCAAGTTCAATATTCTACACTGTAGAATCTCCCATCTGGATTTATGACCTGACTGTTCAGGAATGACGCAAGATGTGATCGAACTTTTTATGAGCTCACTCTGTTCCAACGCAGTTTCGGCAATGATCACAACCTGTCGCTAGGAAGATTAAATTCATGCTTATATAAATTGGTAAGTATATATGAAATAATTGTTGCAAGATTGACAAACCTGAGGATCATTGGTGATCGCGGAACCGATGAGTAGTTCCATGTTGTGACAAACATAGTATCCACAGACGTTGCGGCCTGACGGCTGCTGGTGGCACTGCAAAAATAGAATTGGTTAGTTCGAGAGGCATTACTACGAAGTATTATATAGGATTAATGTGTACTAGCTAGCGAGTACCGAAAATTTTAGATTGTGTGATAGCGTCCTTCCCTTGTTTTCCCCTCCTTTAGCATAGTGCACGTCGAACGCCCTACGTGACTCCAAGAAGTTAGCCTTAGTCATTGCAAAGGAAGGAAAGACTACAATAGAGTTTATATGGAGGAAATGTGTTTACCTGTTGATTAATTGCCGGATAACTGTGAAGTTGTGAGTGGTTCTCTGTAGGGAATCTAGGTATATTACCAAGCTCCATTTTGGTATAATTACAATTAGAATCTAGTGGAACCTACACAGGTATGTCACCATGGTCATTAAACCTAAGTTCGCGTTGCTTATAAAGTACAAATCAACAAGTATAGCCAGTAGTGCAACACTTACTCCTAGTTGTAGGGCAAAAGTATGTATTCATTGTTGCGGCGAGCTAGCAAAAATGCTATAACGTAATCCTCAACGAATCTTGCATTTTCCTTGATGGTTTGCTCGGAGACCACGTGTGGGTCGAGGAAACCTACCGGTGAATTCGTTAATTCGGCTTCAGACATCATGTATCTATATACAAAAGCAAGGAGTTATATATAACATTTATCGGTATTACACGAACATTGACCGTGATTGTACACACTTACAGTGTCCAGCATCGCATGAGTGAGACGTCGAGGGAGTGGAGGTTGAAGAGACAGAACAAGTCCTCGAAGGTCACCGTGAAGACACAGTCTTGAGCATTGTGGTGAAAATAAACCTCGTTGAACTTGACAGTGACACCCGAGCGTTGTTGTTCATCCGTCTTGTTGGCATGTTCCATATACCATGTATGCAATGTCATGCAAGCTGGTCCTAGGGTAGGGTTGTCTAACCTCTCGACCAACGGCTCGCCTAGCATGAATATCCGGGCCAACGGCAAGAAGGGGATATCAGAACAGGAGTCGACCGTCTTCGATTTGCCCTTGCTGCCTCGCTTTGTAGAGGTCGACTTCACAAGAGTCAACTGAGCACGAGGTGTAGATGCATCTGATGCACCGGCCCTTGCCGCTGATGCAGTTGCTCGGTGCGATCGACTCCGTGGACTAGACACCGCAGGGCATTCCGTGAAGTTGACACCGAGCGTAGCTCCTGTAAATGTCCCTCTTGGGCCACTGGATGAATGTTCCAATGGCTTGCTCAAGTCATGACCTCGTCGTTTGGGGGAATATGCAGCGGGATGGCCCCAAAATTGGCACAAACACCGTCCACATTCACTTTTACGAAACTCGGTGTTAGATTTGCACCGTGCACCAAAGCCCCGACACCGAATGGATACACCTGGCCCCAAGCAGCATCTAGGGCAACAGAGGCATATCTCACTTGGAGGTTGCACTTCGTAGCCACCTACATAACGATATAAAATTAGCTACTCCAACAGGCCTATCAATGGATCGAGCATTCCAAAGATAATAATTATTATCTGGATGTCATCGATAGAAAATCTGTCGTCACCTATTGGGGTAGGGTTAGGATTGGACGCGCAGCTACTCAAAAGTTTGGGGGGCTGGCTAGCACAGTAGGGGCAGGGGCTTGCAACTGATTTGGGACTTGCAACTGAACTTCCCTAAGCCTTTCCTCAGAGCTCTCCAGCTGTCGTTGCATCGCAGCTCTGACGCAATCATCGATCTCATCTCTGAGGGATTCAGTGATCTCATCTTTGAGGGATTCACGAATCTCCTCTCGTAGCTTTGTGTCGTGCTTGGCCTTGGCTCTCTTCCTACTCTGGTACGATTCGGAGTCCGCTCGGAACCAATCTTTCCATTGAACATAAAGACCAGCGCCTCTCGTGCGACCCGGGTGCTCATTGTTTCACAAGGCCGCGGAGAGTATATCTCTCTCCCTATCTGTCTGGAATGAGTCTTGGGAAGATTGTGCACTCAGCGTTACCTGCAATAGCCCGACATGTCATTTCACTTCCTATGAAGTTATGAAGTAATTACAAACTAGGTAGTTCGATATCTTACCAGTATTACCGACACTTCCTGGTCTACGGGTTTGAAAAAGACTTCAGAGATGTGGTACGAACCTCCTATTAACCGGTTTCGGGCGCGCTCATCAGTGATCTTGGGAAATGGCGGAGAGACATTCGAATGGTTTGCCTGTTGGTCCAGATCCCTCCATATCAGGATTTTATTCGCATACCCAGTGGTGCTGAGTCTGTGGGGGTGCTTGTTTTTGCCTAGAGGGTCGTGTGCGCCGCACTTTCACTCCTAAATCATCTGTCATTTTCTTCACCACAAACTCGGTCCAGCACTCTTCTAAGAACAGATACTTGTGGAAGGGCCTCAGATCCTTCTCCATGTAGTTATTGGCAAGCGTGCTCTTGAAGTTCTTCCACGCTTTGCACGCCTGTAGCAACACGTGTCGTCGCACGGAGTCCTGGTGTTGTTCCGGGATCTGGAACGATTTGAGAATATCCGTCAGCAGCTCATCTTTCTGTTCTTTGGTCAACTCCTTCCACGAATCGTAGGTGACGTTGACCTGTTCCCGTGCAACTATTTCGACCGTTCTCCGGAATGCGGACGCTACTCGGCGAGGATTGATAGGGGTCCCAGACTGATCGACCTCTGTGATGGTAAATGGGCCCGCGGGCCTTTTCGATATTCATCTTCTTCTACCGCACTTGGATATTCTAGAGGACGGTGCATCAGACACATGAGGCGACGATGACGAAGAATGAGCGGAAGACATCTTCACAAGAAATAGAAGTTCTGACACGCATGAACATATTATCATAAGATTCGATGTGTATGGGTATACACACCAATTAATAATAATTGGGATATGTAGGGAAGAAATTAGGACCAATACAATGACATAATTGACATAAACATGTAAATCCTCCAAGTCATTTAAAAGAAATAATATGCTCAACACAAACATCATGTGAACAAATGAAATCAACATAAAGCTAAGATTTAACATTTTGATATTGTTATCAGATGTAGACTAAGCATTGCAATTAGAGCTCAAGTTCAAACCCGATTATCAAAACAATTTCAGTACAAGACTATTATCATCACAGAGCATTCATCTCAAGCCCACCACACCACATTGCAATATATTCCAGTAGCAGTATCAAAACAAATACCATATGAATAACTGACTAGAACAAATACAAATTCCTAAAACAAATACAATTATCATGAGTCAATGAGGACCATGATAGCATGACAGATTATTGATAGAAAGAGTGAGGGAAAGGGGCGTCGTGGTCGGCAACTCGGCATTGATTACCTTTGGGCGTCGAGGAGAAGGATGAGTAGGGAGCAGCCAGAGCAAAGAGGCGGCGCGAAGGGAGGCGCACGGATCGGGGAGGGAGGAGGCGGCGGCTCGGGGAGGAGGCGCTGGGCTCTGGGAAGGAGGTGCGCAGGCTCGGGGAGGAGGCGCGCCGGGCTCGAGGAGGAGGCGGCGTCGAGGACGGCGTCGACGGGCTCGAGGGAGGAGTCGCGCCAGGCTCGAGGAGGAGGCGGCGTCGGGCTCGGGGGAGGAGGGAGGATTTGAGAAACTTAATCGTTTGAGTGGGGGGCGCGGGCAAACCCTAGAGTCCGAATATAAATAGGGATGGACATCACAGATGGTTCTAAAGTAGAACCGTCTGTGATATATGATGCATCACAGACGGTTCCAATAAACAGCCGTTTGTGATATATGATGTATCACAGACGGTTCCAATCAACATCTGTCTATGATATATGATGTATCACAGACGGTTCCAATCAACAACCGTATGTGATATAATGTATCACAGACGGTTTTTACTAAGGAACCGTCTGTGATATATAATCACAGACGGTTTGATCTACAAACCGTCTGTGATATTATTTTGTATTAGTTATTTTAGTTCTGTTTATTGGCTAGCCTTAGAAAATGCTAGCCATGCCCTCTAAAACAAACAGAAAACACAACAAGTATATGTATATACATCCAATTCACGTTCATTTCAGAAACAATCACATCCATTTCACAGTACAAATCAATTAACTCAAATGAACTAAAATTAACCATTCATGAGAACGTACATATATACATATTGTTCAATTAATCTTTAAAAATTAGCCCTTCATGATGATCGACGCGTATGTAGCTAGTTTCGTCATGTTCTTCTTCCTCGACCCTTATGCCATTTCCGAAAGGAGGCAACTCGTCAAATTGATTGTATTCTTCCTCGTCCACTACATTCTCAACTCTGACAATCCTTCTTTTTCCATGAAGAACTACGTGGCGCTTCTTATTTGCCGGGTCGGTTACATAGAAGACTTGAACAACTTGGTTAGCCAGTACGAATGGTTCGTCTTTGTATCTGACACATTCGAGGTCCACGGTAGAGACGCCGTACTTGTCGACCTTCACTTGTGGGAGATGGACCCAACGACACCGAAATAGGGGGATCTTGAAAAGCACGTAGTTGAGCTCCCATATCTCCTCTATTTGCCTATAGTAGGAGCTCCTCAGCCCAACGGTACTGAATGCATCTATGCGACACCGCTGCTCGTTAGTGCTCTTTATATCCCGAGCTCACAGATAGAATGTGTACCCATTTATGTCGATCTCGCCATGTCACAATCAGTAAATGTTGGCCCTTTTGCCAACCATGTCAGCATATCACTTGACGAGCTCCTAGCGAGTTGCTTCTTCAACCATTGGTTGAACCGTCTATTATGTTGTCTCGTGATCCAAACATCCGGCCGCTCCGGATTCTGTTGCCGAAGCATGTCCTTGTGCTAGCCGATATACGGGGACACCTCAATCATGTGTTGCAAGACCGTGAAATGGGCTTGAGCATACGCATCCATATCTAGAGCGATTGCTTTCCTTCCGATAGTCCCGATACCCTCGAGCCTCCCCTCATAGCGAGATCGAGGCACACCTATCGGTTCGACCTGAGCCATGTAAACGACGCAGAACTCAATGACCTTTTCGGTTGCATAACCTTCGATGATGCTGCCCTCCGGCCGAGATCGATTCCGTACATAGGACTTGAGAATTCCCATGAACCTCTCGAACGGGTACATGCTACGTAGGAACACAGACCCGCACATCTTTGGGTTCAGAAAAACCCGCTTCAAACGGGGAATTACAAGAAGATACCACTCCACCTTAGCAGGAGGTCCTTTCTTCACCTCGATTCCCTCGTCATCATCTGATTGATTCTTACGCTTGTATCGAGATGCGTTGCACACCAGACATATATGCATGTTTATATACTCGTTACGGTAGAGGATACAGTCGTTCGGACATGCATGTATTCTTTCTACTTCCATTCCCAACGGACAAAGAACCTTCTTGGCTTTATAGGTGGTTTTGGGCAACTCGTTTCCCTCCGGAAGCATGTCCACTAAGAGACCCAACAGAGAAAACATATTTTTCTCTGAACTAAAGGTGGCTTTTTTCATTTTTTTTATTTTTTCGGATTTTATTAACTTACATGTGGGCCCTACTTGTCAGTGACTCGTTTTTTATTTTATGATTTTATTTATAAAATCTATGGCAGTCCCACATGTCATAGACTAGTTAGTTTATTAACTAAATAATTAAAAACAGTAGGATTTGAAGCTCAAATTGGGTTTAGGGTGACATCGCATTGCTAATAGTCGTGGCTCTAGGCCCTAAGGTCGCCTGAGGCCAATCGACGGTGATGTCCCATGGCGGCGCCATGGGCTTCACTAGCGATTTCGGTGTAAACGCCTAAAACTACTCAAATTAAAGGATGCTTATGCTCAGTAGCTCACCTCGATCACGAGGAAGGTGTCAATGAAGTCATGGAAGGTCCAAGGCGGTTGGTCGTCGATCGGTGAACAGAGGCGACGACAGCAAGCTCCTCGGCGACAATAGCTGAAATGGACCACACGAGTGGGCTTAGTGAGGTGAGGCGATACTCAAATCGGGCACAGAGTGGCGATGGACTCATCGGGCTTGGAGATCTCCCGCGGTTACCGTAGTGCTAGAGATGGAGATCAAGAAGACTCTATTGGGGAGCTATGTACACTGCACAGTCTGTGATGAGTTAATTAACATGGACAGTTTTCAACAAAAACAGTTTGTGATATGTAGTAATATCACAAATGGTTCATGTTTAAAACCACCTGTGAAGTATCACAGACGGTTCTGACAAAAAATCGTCTGTGATATTGGGTAATATCACGCATTTATTTTTGGTCGAATCTGCTCGTGATACTTCATAGACAGTTTTAAACATGAACAGTTTGTGATATGACCTCTTCACAAACGGTTTTTAGTGCGGAAAATAACACAGACGGTCGGTAAACAAAAACCGTCTGGGATTGTGTTTAATACAGACGGTTTCGATGAATCGTCTGTAATCAGGCGTCCAATATTAGTATTTTTGTAGTAGTGCGGTTATAATAAAGCTGTCAATAAAATATATTTTCCTGATGGTTAGAACCGTTAGGTTAACTGTTTCGCTCTATCCTCTTAGTTCTTCTTAATTGTCTCTTCCCTATCCTTTGTCTTCTTTCCTAAATCTTTGGAATAACCGACAGATGGTGAACACTCGTCACTCTAGAAGTGGAACCAACGACAACAATGATGGAAGTGCCCCAATCAATGAATCAGAATGGCAGCAGATGATGACCAATCGAAACCGTTTGATTAAACCGCTTTCTCAGTCTATCAACAGCAATCAAGTCCGGCAAGCTACAGCTGTCCAAGCACCAACTCCACCACCCCAAAGGACCAGCATGTCAGAATTTATGAGGATGCGTCCACCAACTTTTTCAAGCAGCACAGAGCCCATGGATGTAGATGATTGGCTCCGGGCGATTGGTAAGAAGTTGGACATTGCTCAGTGCACCGACCGTGAGAGGGTGTTGTTCGCTTCAAACCAGCTCATGGGACCAGCTTCCAAATGGTGGGACAGCTATAGTTTAGCCAGCAATGATGATCAAGCCATCACCTGGAATGAATTTGTGCAAGCTTTCCGCCGTGCACATATTCCCTCCGTCATGATGACCCTCAAGAAGGAGGAGTTTCGCTCACTACACCAAGACAACCTCTCAGTAAACGAGTACCTCCACAAGTTCAATCAACTGGCACGCTATGCACTGGAAGATGTGGCAAAAGATGAAGATAAGCAAGAAAGATTTCTTGAAGGACTCAATGATGATCTGTCAGTACAGCTGATTTCTCAGGATTATTCTGATTTTCAGCAGCTGGTTAACAAGGCGATTCGTCAAGAAAGAAAGCACCAAGAGATGGAGAACCACAAGAGAAGAATGGCTGCACAGAAGTTCAACCCTGGAGGTTTTTCTAAAACTAGAGGGACTTCATTGCATCAAGTCAGATTCTAGCCAGCAATTTCAACTGAAACACCTGCAATGAACAACCCGGATAATTTGGAGTCTTCCAAACATCTGAGGATGGCCAGACACAGAAGGACTCCTCCTATGTTGCAGGCATCACGTGCTTCAACTGCTATGAGGTTGGACATTTTGCCAGCAAATATCCAAAGAAGCAGCAAGCAGCGAATCCAGCCAACACCGAAGTTCCAAAAGTTAACACCATGCAAGCAAACAAGAAGCCACAGAATTCTAGAAGAGGATGTCTGTACAATATCTCAGCTCAGGCCCCGTCCGATGAGGAGCAGAATGCAGACGACGACAACTCTAGTTGAAAACCTTGTATCCTTAGCTTTCTTTCTAGCCTCTCCGAATCTCGGGGACGAGATTCCTTTTAAGGGGCGTAGTTTGTAACATCCCCAAAGTTCTGTTACCAAAATAAAAACTAATAAAGTTATTATTTTATTGGATTTTCTGAAATTTGAAAGAGTTCGATTGCTTTTCTTGAATTTCTGAAGTTTTAAAAGTCAAAATAAAATTTATTGAAGTTTTTGAAGTTTTATTGGATTTAAGTTGAAAAATAAAAATTTAATTAATTTCTAGAATTTTCTGAAATTTTAAAAGCTTTTCCCCAATTATTTTAAAGCCAAAATAGATTTATGTGCAAAAACTATTACCAAATATAAGTTGGAAATATTTTATTTAAGTCCAAAATAAATCTAGGGATTTTTGTGAATTTTTCTAGAATTTTTGGATTTTATTTGCTATTTTCTAAAGCCGCTTTTAATTTTCAGAATTAAATCAATTGTTAAAATCATTAAAAATTCCTTTTACTGTTTTGGGCCGAATCTCCTCGGTCCGGCCCATTTCATCATTTTTCGCCCGTTGGCGCCTTCCCACTCAAGACTAATCGGTCGTGATCGTTGGATCAAAATCCAACGGCCACCCGCTTCTCCCTCTCTCTTCTCTCGCTGCACGTGGACCCCGTGCCTTTTGTCTCCCCACTTTCTTCTTCCCGCAGCCGCGCCACACCCCGCCGCCATTAGCACCTCTCAAGCTTGTTCAAATCTCCGCGATCCCCTCCCTTTTTCTCGTGCCACCACACGCATTCAAACCGCCCCTCAATCCCGCGCCCACTCCGGCCATTTCCCCCTCTAATCGCGCACATGTTCACCGGAATTTCGCCAACGGCCACCGCACCTCACGCGCACCGATCTCCCTCTCTCGTGCCCCTCTGCCCCTATAAAAGGGAGCACCAGGTACACAATTCAACACTCATCCAAACCCCTCGACTCACCCCTCCTCTCCTTTCATCTTTTCGTCGGATTTTGGAGTTTTTCCCCGCCGGCCAAAACTCTGATCTTCGTCTTCTCCGGCACCGTCAAGCCTCCCCCGGCCACCCCGACCTCACCGTCGGCGTCGCCGCCTCAATGCCTACCCCGTGCGCACCTTTCCCCTGCCCGGAGACCCTCGGAGCCCCAACCTCGCCGCCGGCGAACCATTCGTGCCTTACCGAAGCCGAGGTGAGCACTAGACTCCCTGTACCCTCCTCTTTCTGTTGGTGCCCTCGCCGCCGGTAGCCGTACCACCGTTCGCCAGATCATTGGCTCTCGTGCGCCAGCACCCGCCGACGTGACGTGGCACTGCCACGTCACTGCCACCTCGGTGCCACTCGTACGCCACCTCAGCGTCTCGCCTACGTGGCGCTGACGTGGCCCATTTGTTTAACTGAACGGAAATTCAGCGATGACATCATGCTGATGCATTAATTCGAATTTCCATTGGAAGAATAATTCCAAAATTCGGGAAAACCCTAATTTCATCATTTCATGTCATTTAAAACTTCTCGGGGTTCATTCTCCTTCATACGAACTCCGATTTCGCCGATTCAAATTTCCAAATTCATATAAATCCAAGATCTAGCTATCTAAACTAAAATTATTTAATTTGGAGTTCATTTGAATTCTATTTTGAAGTTTGTTTGAATTTGGCTTATTTTCGCGTATAGATTTCGACGACTTCGGAGAGTCAGATTTCGACGTCGTTTGAGAATAACTAATTGAGCAAGGCAAGTTATACCTTTGATCATATTTGATCCCATTATTTAAAATTATTTGAATTCTGTTTTAAATTATTATTCATGCTTATGTCTAATCAGTCTAATTTAAATACTTGTTTTTAAATTATAGTTATGTCTAATTCCTTTGTACATCCAAATCTTGACATTGAAATAAACCCACCTTGACACCTTAGATGAAAATCTAGTTTATGCAATAGTATAAACTAAAACTTTTTTAGACAAATTGTGCTTAGCCATGCTTAGACCTGAAATATTTGATTTGGGAATTTCAACCAAAAATCAAATGTTGTTTAAATTGTATCCATAGCATTGGTGTGTCGTGGGAGTTTACAAATGCTTTGAAAAATGTAATAAAAATTAAATGATGGTTTGGACTTGGGCAAAAATGGATGGTTGGTGGGTGCAGGTTTATACACGGGCTTAATCTGGGTAGGATTAAGACCCAGGGTTTTTGGAAGTTGCCCAAGTCAGTTAAGGACCGGTCTTCGAGTGCATTTTGCTACACCTCACCGTACCACCACAAGTCTGGTATGGGACACACTTGGCTAACTAATTTGCAACATTCCATCGTGGTTGTGCCATGTTGATGTGTGGGTGTCAGAATGACCTACTTTTATGTATTCCCACATGGCGCAAGAGGGGGCTGGAATCCGGCGGGTGGTTAACCTAATGGAAGCGAAACCTTAGCGAGGTGGGACCACGGTGAAATGATGCTTTGTAAAGGCCTCGTCACGTGCTCTAGACTGCTTACCTAAGGTAGTGAGCAGTGGTATCGACGGATGCCAAACAAACTAGAGAAGTCGTGTCTTGTGGGTAAAACTGTACAACCTTTGCAGAGTGTTAAGAACTATTCGAATAGCCGTGTCCATGGTCATGGACATGCTTAGCAAAGCTACTCAAAGTTAGAATTTGTTTTTGTTTTCAAAATGTTTCATAAAATAGTTTATGACATAGATGGGTGTCCATGAGAAAAGTTATGGGTTGAAGCCCCGGGTTGGTGCCCGTGTTTGAGTTAGTGTTAGGTTGGTGCCTACACTATCTTTATCAATTCAATTAAAACTCAATTTTAATTATTGTAAAATTTGAGCTTTTGAACTTAGTATTGTATTAAAAATGTCAAATATTGCTTTTGCACAAATAACTCTATAAGCCTTCCTTTGTTATATCCATGCATACATTAACTCTGTTATTGGGTGTAACTTGCGAGAATAGAAGTTGTGCTCATCCTTGCTTTATACAAATAAATTTTAGAGGAGAAGGACTTTGCTACCAGTGTGGATCTCGATGACTAGGCTGCTACCCCAGTCGATTGCCTGTGGCAGGTCAGCTGGACTCCACTTTTTCTTCGTCTTCCGCTTTGTTCTTTATTGTTGGCTTGTAAGTCTTTCTTGTAATAAACTCTATTGATTATTAATTTAATTGTGTGATTTATGGATGTTACCATATTTGTTTACTGTATGAACTAGCTACTGATCATGAGACTAGTTCAGAATTACACAGAGGATTTGGAGGTGTTACTACCGGGTCTAACACTCCACATCCACGGACGCCACCAGCACGGCAACACCTACCTTAGCTCGTCTCCTAGATCTGTCGACGACGTCATCCGGCCACCACGAACCTGGTAGCTCGACTTCTCTTCTATTTGTGCTACTAATTTTAGAGAAAAGGTCATGTATCTCTCCGAGAGAGAAAGAGAGCAATGTAGTAATGTTTCTGAGTTTTGCTACATATCGCTGTGTTGCATATACCAAAATGCTCCAGGTAGTAATGTTGATGAAATCAAATCTACGTGGTCTGGTGTGTAACAATGTATGTTTGCTTTTGCTATTGCACAGTCGCCAGTTTTTTTTTCCTGAAATCATAGTCGATTTCTTGGTCGTTTGATGGTGCTTTGTGATCTATGCTGCATCTTCCCGATTTAATTGCACAATTTTCTTTTCAGTACCCAGTACACCACGAAATTGAACCCATTAAGAGCACCACTCTATCCCTAAATTTCTCTACCCATCTTCCTCACCAGACCACCCACTCAGGCACTCTAAAAGTCTTAATCCTCATCTCCTCCTCACCTCTCTAGAAGCCAACACTGCCACTCCAAATTTGTTCAGCCATGGAGGTGTTCATTCCCGTGTCGTCCTCCCTGATGGCCTCCTTGCACCATCCTCCTCCATCCAATCATTTTATGTGCACGCTATAGCTCAGGCAACAACCATTTTATGTGCATGCAATAGCTCGCTTGCAATCCATGTGCGCACCGGTGGTCACAGCTACGAGGGATTGTCGTACACCACAGAGAACAATGTTCCCTTTGTGGTGATTGACCTCATGAACCACAACTGAGTCAAAGTGGACTTGGGCACAAGCACCGTTTGGGCCGAGTCAGGTGTGACAATTGGTGAGTTTTGTTATGCAATTGGGCAGGCGAACTGGTCCATGGCGTTCGTGGCCGGGTCGTGCTCGATGGTTGGCTTGGGTGGCCATATCGCCAGGGGTGCATTCAGGCTACTATCGAGGAAGTTTAGGCTTGCCGCTGATAACGTGTTGGATGCAATCTTGATTGATCCAAATGGTAAAGCCTTGACCCATGGTTTGATGGATGAATACCTATTTTGGGCCATCCGAGGAGGACCCAATTGAATAACAAAACTCGCCAATTGTCACACCTGACTCGGCCCAAACGGTGCTTGTGCCCAAGTCCACTTTGACTCAGTTGTGGTTCATGAGGTCAATCACCACAAAGGAAACATTGTTCTCTGTGGTGTACGACAATCCCTCGTAGCTGTGACCACCGGTGCGCACACGGATTGCAAGCGAGCTATTGCGTGCACATAAAATGGCGGATCTAAGCTCAGCGACGGCAAGCGATGCGGTGGTGCTTGGGTAACACAGAAGGTGCGATAGCTTGACCGGTGGTGCTCAGCAACAGCTACTGGCGATGCGGTGGCGCTCGACGACGGTGGGAGGTGCTACAGCTTGGCCAACGGTGCACGATTACAGTGGCGAGCGTTGCTGCAGTGCACCAATTGGTAATTTTGGGTTTCTTGGTAGTATGAGGCGATCTGATGTTGCTTGTAGCTACGAGTTGGTTTGGGGAAGTAATTTTTGCTTGACTCAATCTTCATACTATGACGATTTTGGGGGGCCTTTTTTTCTTGATTCAGGGTTCATGCCATGTGTAACTCCCCAAAATTCACTTTCAGCACAATTGTTTCAAAATGTGGGGTTTTAAAAACTT
The DNA here is from genome assembly GCA_036346405.1 of Phyllostachys edulis. Taxonomy (NCBI): domain Eukaryota; kingdom Viridiplantae; phylum Streptophyta; class Magnoliopsida; order Poales; family Poaceae; genus Phyllostachys; species Phyllostachys edulis. Next base: position 3,579,824 of record CM070557.1, on the reverse strand, counting down.
TTTTGTTTCGCTTCGTCGGTATTCAGATTTTTGAGTTGTTAATTGAAACCTCAACCCAAAAACAGAAAATTGAATTAAAACATGAGTTTAAAACGAAATAAAAAAATTGAGACCTCAAAAGTGCGGTCTGGGCCGAAAGCCACTCGGTCCAGCCCGACTTCTGTTTTTTTTTCTTTTCCTTTTCCTTCTTTTCTTTTTGTTTCCTTCTTTTCTTTTCTTTTCTCTTTTTCTTTCTTCGTCCTTCCCTTTTCTTTTCTCTCCTTTTCTCTTCCTTTCTTTTATCTTTTTCTCTTCCTTTCTTTTCTCTTTTCTTCCTCCCGGTCCACTCGCCAGCTCCTCTACCCCTCTCCTCTCCTTAACTAGGAGTAATTAGCATGTGTTGTAGCTAAGGATCAATCTAGTATGATAGGTTTACTTTAGTGTGTGTCGAGTCACGTAAGTAGACTGAGTAAAGATCACCTGAATACAGAGACTCAAACTACAGACACCACTGATCAAGATATAAGTCGGATGTCTAGCGAATGCTTGGAAGCTCCAGCTAATGCTCATACAATTTTCTTGATAAATATAAAATAATAAAAGAAATCATTAAGTAAAATATGCAAAAATGTGTTGGTGAGACTTATGTCTACCTAGAGCGAACCCCGTACCTATGCATAAGTCTCACCTAACTATTATAGAAATTCCTCGATAAATATGAAATAATAACAAAATAAATCATAGGATCAACTTGGCGCTGCATGTGAGTAGTGGTGATATGCCCCCAAGTGGATGATAGTAGCTCAACCACCAAACAACAACACATAGGCTCCAGCTATCATCCATCGCTATCCATTCCCAGTAGTCGGACAATTCATGACCTGAAGATGGATCAGAGAGTCCTACTTAACCGGGTGATCTCTCCCATCTAGGTAACCGATAAGGAATATTTCTATGAATATTCTCTCCCTCCTATTGGAGTCCTAACTCCTTGCACCAGCGGACTTCCTGAGAGCTTGGTCTCTCTCGCCCTCACTCCAGATCAAATGGTTACCTAACCCTAAGTCTGATCATCAACCCAAAACCACACCACTAGACTAAACGAGTAGAGTTTGAATTTGTCTACTTTGGTCTAAAGTATTTCCTTCATCAACTTCCTTGGATATACTTTGTCTGATGTATTTACTTCATCAACTCCACTAAGCATGATTAGTTTCATTTGAAGTACTTCCATCTTTCAAGATATCGTTAGATATGCTTAGTTTTGTTTGAAGTATTTCCTACTTCACACTCTCTTGGGTTGATCGACCTTCATTGAAGTTCTTTCCTTTGTTACTTGCTTTTAGATTTATTGGATTTCGTTTGGCTGTCTTTCAGACGTTCTTGAATTAGATCGTATTCCATATAGTTAGAATCTGAAGCCATGACAGAGCAGCAGTTTGAGACAACAAGAGCAAGACCAAGGTTATGAGAACATTGAGCAAGGCGAGTCAACACTTTGATCATTTTGCGCCTACTCTTAAATGCAAATTATATTTGATTTAAATTATGAAATTGCATTGCTATAATGTATACAATTATGTTAATTTAGTTCCTGGCTAATACCTTAATGATAATTGCATATAAACTTCCAATCCCTCAACTTGGACACTATCCTTTGTCACCTTAGACTAATGGTATACATACTAGCTACTAAGTCAATACCTAAGTGTCATGCTTAGCCCTACTTAGGTACATTGGTATGCGGGCAATGGTTTGCAACAACATTATTTAAAACTTGAAATTGGATTTGGGCAGTCAAGGTTGGAGCCTGGATGATATGTTGAACTAGAAAAGTATTTCAAAACAAAAGAAAACCAAAAATAGATTTCTACTTGGGCGGCTGGAAAGCGTGGTGGGTGCGGATAAGAGCACGACAGAGTAGGTATGGGGAAGTACCGCCCGAGTCAATAAAGGACCGAGTTCTTGTAACGGCCTTCTCGTGTAAAAACAGTGCAACCACAAGTCTGTAATGGGTACGACCTGTCTAACTAATTTGTTCGCCTCAGCGTGGCTTCGCCATTGGTGGGTGTGTGGTATGGATAAGGGTAAGGGAGCCACCGAATCACACCATGCAAGTGGGAGACCTACCGAGGGCACGGCCCAAGAAGGTGATACCTAATGGGTGGGTTTACGTTGAGGTGGGGCATTGTAAAGACCTTGTGACAATCATCTTGGTCGCACACCTATGGAAGTGTGTCAAGACAGACATTAAAAGTTGATTGTCTCTTGTGGGTAAAGTGTACGAACTCTGCAAAGTGTAAAAACTATCTAGATAGTCATGCCCACGGGCATGGGCGGTGTCGAGAACTTACTAGAAGTAGTTTTTATTTTCATAAAATAATTTGTGGGTGGAATGAAAAGATGGGTTGGAGCCCAGAGATTTGAGATGACCTGGTTGCGAACCAGTGGGAAGTACGGGATGTGACCCAAGAAAGAACCTGAGCATTGGGTGTTTGGAGCCACTCAGTGATACATGAGGTGGAGCCTCCACTAGTATTTTACAACAAAACTCAACTTTGTTAAAACCTGTGTCAGTTAAAAATGCTAGGTCTTAAGATTTGCTACTACTTAATCTATTTGAATAAATGGCTTTATGCAAACAAAAGAACCACAAGCCATTCCTTTGATCAACCTTCCATATTATATAACTGCATTTTGTGTGTTGGCTCGTGAGTACAATTGTGTACTCATTCTCACTCAATATATTATTCAGTAAGTGTAAGAGAAGAAGACTATGTGGGCACTTATGAGCATTCGTCAATATTGGAGATCAAGAAGGCCAAGAACTAGGTTGCGGGCCCCAGTCGATTGCTTGTGGGTATATCGTGAGGGTTCCACGTGGTATATTTTTATTCTGCATTCGCTACTGTTCTTTGAAAGGTATTTGGCCTATCCGATCATTCTACAAGTCAAAAGCTGTAAGGTGTATTTGTGCTTTAGTTATTATTATGCAATAGCTTTACATATTCATGATATGTGATTGATATTGAATGATGTAACTATGGGCACTAGCTACTGATCCAGGGACTGGTGCTATGAACACAGAAGATTCCAAATTGCAAATTTGGGGTTTGACACCATGTATGTGTTGTAGCTATGCTTTTGGTTGTTTAATTTTTGTTATTGAAAGCTGCTAATTCCTTTTGCTACTGCATGTATTATGTTGCTAAGTTGTCCAGATTACCATTAGTATGGATCTAGCAACATGTAGCGTGGATGAACCACTAAGTAATCTTATGGTCTAAGGTTCGGTTGTGTTAGGGTTCATGCAATTGGTGACTTCATGGTTTATGAGGTTTTAATCATGTGTAGTCTGCCTGTGTTGTAAGTTAAAAGGTTAATACTATCACGTAGAACCGTGAAGAGTTTTTATGCATCTGTTTGGAGGCATGGTTATTGCAGATTTGTTTCTATAGTTCAATGGTCCCTAAATTTTGTTACCTTTTCTCCATAGTTTAGTGAAAACTACCTAGATCCAAGTGTATTAACTGATTTGCGACTATAGTACTTTTGTACCTAATTTCCTATGTTATATTTGTATCTCTAATTCAGCAGCCTCTTTGTATTGACTAGTCTTCCAAATAGACCATTTGTTTTGTTGTTCAGATGTAAAAATTACACCTCGTTCTATGTTGCCTACTTCATTAGATAATTGATACATAACTCTGTAAAGAATAGAGATATGTAGTTCACTAGAGAATAGATTTTTTCAATAATATATTTTTAATAGAATTACCAAAAAAAAGTTCATTTAATAAAATTACAGAAATAAGCTTCTGTCGCCGTTCCAAATGGTGAAAAGGCCTCGTCGCCATTTTGATTGGCGATAGAGCCTTGTCGCCATGCAAACAGTGTGAACTGTCTCTACCACCATTTGGAATGGCAACAGAGACTTAAGTCACCATTTGAATTGGCACTTACATCCTGTCGCCAATTCAACTGGCGACAAGACCTGGAATTTTCTTTTGCAAAGAAAATGAAAGTAGCGGTAAATAGAAGACATAAAATTAGGTGCTTACATTGTTCATAGTAAGAAACAGAAACACAAAGTAATAAGAAACAATATTAGTGGTAGTACAAAGGTTACACATAATAATTCGACGTATGACATAATAGCAATACTTCGGACAACACAACTAAATAGGACATACGTCATCACATAGTTGTTCAACAAATCACAATGATAATAAGAAGAATATTCATTGCAACATATTTAAAAAAGATGAACCATCCTCGTGAACGCCAGCTCCACGTCTGCCATGTCGACCTCCACAGTGCCCGTCTCGAGTGGAGCAATCGAATGAGGTCCCTGCAACACCGTTCAGATTGTCGATGTCTTCTTCATGTCATTTATTTCTCGCATGACAATACTTGAAGGTATGCCTGGACACCCTGCAAATATAGCATTTCTTCATAAGAATGTCTGGCTTCTGCTTTGTCCATGTCATTCCTGATACGCCGTCTCTACCGTTGGCCGACCGTTCCCTTTAGCCTATCAATATCGACGGCCCATATTTGCTCCTCCTAGGTAGGATGGCTGGTGAAATGGCCAACCACACTATAACCATATAGCTCTTCACTCTTGGTTAGCATCACCTCTTCCTTGGAGAAATACTAAGAAAGGTATTGACTAGGATGATGCGCCAACGGCGAACATGCAGACATCACATGTGAGCATGGCCTATGTAGAAGAAGTGGCTTATTGCAAGTGCATATGCAAGGAGTGCAGCCAAGTGTGCACACATGGATGGTCCTCTCATGGTTCATCCCGTGGAGCCTTTTCTCCCTGTAGAGTACCTCGAAGCGAAGCTCCCTTGTATCCATCTTGAATGCCCCTTGTATCTCACCCTTCTTGCTCTTCTCCTCCATGTACTTGGTGATCATGGCAGAGTATAGCACCCTGTAATTTACCATGGAGAGCGGCACGATGTTGCTTCGATCAACAAAATATTTTGTGGTGCCGCGCATTGCGCAGAATTGCTTCCACAATACCAACCAAAGAGAGGCACCTCGTGCCGCGCATGACCCAATTGTATACCTCAGCTAGATTCGTTGTCATGACACCATACTAAGCACCATCGTTGTCATGTATCAATGACCACTTCACCTTAGGCTCGTGCTCGATCCGATCCGAGAAGCATTTCACCTATCTGCCAGTCTTCCTCATCAAATTGGGACCATCTGTGGGTAACTCGGGCAATGACTCGAGGAGATTTTCAGTGCTTGTGGTGGGCTTCTTCGTTGCCTCCCTTTTATGCATCCTTGTCCGCTCATCCAGAGTTTTCTAGGGTGCGTCGAACTTTCTCTGCTGGTTCTGGTTGCGTGGTTGCTTGAAAAGATTCATCAAGTCCTTGTTGTAAAACTGCTTGTAAAATTTTGCACCCATGTGGCTCATGCACCACCTACTCTTTAGATCCACCCATAGAAGTGGCTCGTGGTGCCTTTGTTGTAGCAAAGTTATTGCACTCAGCAGGCTTGCATGCCGGTCATGTATGAGGCATATGTTAGGATGGCCTTGTACAACAGAAATCTTCACGTTTCTTTGAAACCACAACCAACTGTCGGTTTTCTCACTTTCGACGAATACAAACGCCACGAGAAGAACCTGGTTCTTCTCGTCCATCGCAATTACAGTAAGTATCTGCCCCTTGTACTTCCCAGTCAGGAACGTGCCATCCATGCACAAGATCGGACGACAATGCTGGAATGCATTAATGCATGCACCAAAGGCAAAGAATGCTCGCTTCAGTACCCTCTTCTAGGTGAATTTTGGATGTATGGAATCTTCAATGGCAACATGAGTACCAGGATTCGTGTCTTGTATGACTCAAAGTTGTCCGAGCATGTTGTGGTAGGATTCCTCGAACGTACCAAACATTGCTTCCAATGCCTTCAGCTTTGCCCTCCATGTCTTAGCATAACTGATAGTGTACTAGAACCAACTCAATCGCCCGAATGATGGATCGTGGCTCAAAATCTAGGTTATGCATGAGCTCGTCGTACATGACATTTGCAAAGAAGCCTGGTGACAGGTTCTTGTGGGATTAAATTGATTCAGAGACGACACATGCGTGAAGGATTACTATAGAGCATTTCCAGTAAGTGTCCCACTTAGGCTGGAATGTGTGAACTTGCCAAGGGTATCCCTCTATCTTGCACTTCATGTCATAGCACCTTGGGTTGGACTTCACTATCGTGAATGTGCACAGCGGTGACAAGGCTCAGAATTTAACAGCTTCTTGGATTGCCTCCGTGCATTTGTACATGGCTCCTTGCCTAGCCTCATTCTGTTGGTTCTCCCACGGTACACGGAATCCTTCATCCACGATGAGGTTGTCGAATTGGTATGTGTTCCAGTCAGATGGAACCACATGCTATTCCCCCAACATCCTTGTCATACGAACCTTCATCTTCCGACAATGCCTCGTAGTCTCGGTCTTTGAGCACCATCCTTTCAACTAGGGCTTCGATCTCCTCACCTTCGTCAGTAATCCCACTAGCTTCCCGGAACAAAGGAGCTTCTTCGACCCCATCTTCATTGGCGACATCATCAACTCTCCGACCTTCAGCTGTTGTGTGCACCACGCTATGGCTGGAGTCCCCAACTTCTTCGGTATCACCACTGATTCCCCTTGTTCAGCCACAGATGCAGGCAAAGCTTTGACATATGCCTAGGCCAAAAGGACCAAATCCCACCCACGACCCCTCTCCAAGCTTAGGTTTGATTATCATGAGTCTGTGACCTCGTTCCCTTGAGCTACAATAACTCCCAATGTGTGCCCTGTGTTGACCGGGTGACAAGGTAGCTCAATTTCATATCGTATAGAGTATGGTCCAACTCAAAGGTGTAATACAACCACCTCATCATAGTTCCCCATGTACGCTTCTATGGTCTTGTTAGGCTAATAATAACCGATTGGAAATAATGAAAATCAACCCCCTAGGGACCCTACAGAATAATCCCTTGACCGTAGTAGATTTTAAAATTGATTGTGTCCGACATATTCGACGTACTGCACCATAAACAAGATTTATACGATTAACCACATATCTAAAACTAAACTACACACCTAAAAGGATGCACTACAACATACTACACTACGTAACCATACATCTAAAATTATCTAATCCATTTAGTTAAAAATAATTATCTACAAGGTGGACGACCGGATGGAGAGCGCTTCGCTAGCTTCTCTCCTCCCCTCTGCTCCTCTCCCTTCCCTCCCCTCTTTCTCTTTTTTTTGAGTAAAAGTGAATTTTGGCCAAATTTTGTGGCCTATTATAGGAGAGGTTGTGTCACCATTTGGAATGGCGACAGGGACTTGCAGGGTCCCTATTGCCACTTGGAATGGAGATTTGCCTAAATTTTAGGCAAATCGTCATTTCAAATAGCGACATAGGCATCTAGCACTGTTCGGTGGGTGACAGGGCTCTTGTCACCAATCCATACTACTACAAAGAGGATCATCACAGACGGCTTCAAAACGTCATCACCGACGGTTTTTGAACTGTTTGAATTTATGTGTCTATGATGATATGAGGTCAACACAGACGATTTTTTAACAGTCAATGAAAAAGCTATCATAGACGGTTCTAAACAATAACCATTTGTGAAAAAAGCTATGACAGACAGTTCTGAACAAGAACCATCTGCGGTAATTGATTATCACAGACGGTTCTTATTCAGAACTGTCTGTGATAGCTTTTTCACATCCGGTTATTGTTTAGAACCATTTGTGATAGTTTTTTCTATTGCAAAAAAAAATCGACTTTTGAGCCAAACCAATCAATTGCTAGACAGTTGGACCCGAGTATCTGCATATGGTTGATTACACAATCTGGAATGAAAGAAAACTCAAACTAGACAGCGAACGAATGGTGAAAACGAGTGTTGAAATTTTGGAGGTTGTTTTGAGGCCCTAAACAACCTTTTTTGGGTTTTTCACTTTGTCTAGAGCCTCCCAAGCCTCATGAATGAATCTAATATGGATTTATGGAGTTTCAAATTGAACTTTTCATTAGCTTTCCAACAAGCCAAAGAACGTCGCAATCCGAGTTTGTATGCAAAAGTTATGGTTGTTTTACCGGACAGTGCGCGATCTAAGGTGGAGGCTGGGGGCGATGATGTTGAGGGAGGCTGAGGGTGGCGAGGTTGGGGGAGGCCGGTGATAACGAGGCTGGGGCGAGGTGGAGGAGGCTGGGGCGATGAAGTGGACGAGGTCGGGGGCGACGAAGTCGTCGGAGGTCGGGGCGACGAAGTGGAGGTGGCCGGGGGCGACGATGTCGAGGGTGCCCGTGGGCTATGAGGTCAAGGGAGGCTGACGATGATGAGGCCGGGGCGAGGTGGAGGAGGTTGTGGGTGACAAGCTTGGGGGAGGCCGTGGCGCAAGGTCAGGGTGAGACGATGACACTCGGTTAGAGGAGAGATGCAAAGGAGGAGATGGAGGTGTGAGGTGTGAGGAGACCCGGTTAATATAAAGCGAGTTTTAGCAGCCCACCCATTAAGTCCAAATTTTTGTTTCCCTGCCCAACAAAACAAAAGTATCAGAGATGGTTTTATCTACAAAACCGTCTGTGATATGATTATAATCACAGATGGTTCATGATAAAAAAACCATCTGTGATTATTCATAAACGATTTTAAATACAACCCGTCTATAATATTCGAAGACATCACATGCTGTTTGTATTTAAAATCGTCTGTGATGATTCACAGATGGCTATTAACAAGAACCATTTGTGATAATTATGTATCACAAACGGTTCTAGCCATCACTACATATCACAGACGGTTCTTATTAAAAACTGTTTGTGATAAGTACAACACAGACGGTTCCAAAGGAACCGTCTGTGATAAGGCGTCCAGTATGGCCTGTTTTTAGTAGTGCCAAATGGCGACAAGGCCTGATGAGGGCATCCCTAGCTCTTTACCATCTTCTGCTACTACAAATCAAGTTACAAGTGTTGAAGCTCCAAATCTGCCATCTGGACCTGTTACAAGAGCACATGCCAAATTATTAAAAGAACAGGTGAATTTGTTTCTAGCTGAATCACATAATGTTATTAATGAAAATTTCATACTACCTAAAAATAGTGTTTTGCTTGTGCTCAGATTTGAAGATTCCATAATGAACAGAGATGAAGGATATGAGGATGATGCGGGCATTCCACGACCACTTCCAGGGAGGTCCTAGGAAGGTCCCGAGGAGGTCCTGGGAAGGTCCTGGAGGGAGGTCCTGAAGACCTCCGGGGTGGTCCTGAAGACCTCCAAAGTGGTCCTAGAAGACCTCCTGGGTGGTCCTGGAAGACCTCTATGTGGTCCTGGAAGTGGTCGTAGAATGCCCGCATCATCCTCATATCCTTCATCTCTGTTCATTATGGAATCTTCAAATCTGAGCACAAGCAAAACACTATTTTTAGGTAGTACGAAATTCTCACCGATAACATTATGTGATTCAGCTAGAAACAAATTCACCTGATCTTTTAATAATTCGGCTTGTGCTCTGATAACAAGTCTAGATGGCAAATTTGGGGCTTTAACACTTGTAACTTGATCTGTAGTAGTAGAAGATGGTAAAGAGCTAGGGATGCCCTCATCAGGGCCATGTCGCCATTTGAAATGGTCGATGGAAGCCCAATTTTGTAATTTTATTAAACGGGCATTTATTTCTCTAATTCTATTAAAATTTTATTTTTTTTGAAAAAATCCTAGAGAATATACTTGGTCGGTGTTTTTTCGACTGGATCTTCATCTCACTATGAATATTCCTCATTAGTAGTTTTTGACTCGTTGTGGCCTATGTATTTTAGATTGGGGACTTGTGGTTCGATTTCTGATCTAGGATTTGACATGTGATGTAACATGTTTTATTGTGGCCACTGCATGCTTACTTGATGAAGAGATTAAGGTTGTTTTTAGGTGTTTATGTTTTGTGGTAAACCCATCTCCATAGAGGTTATGTCATAATATAAATTGTACTCAATTTAATGTCATAAGATTGTTCTTTAAATTCTTGTTTAGCTGCCATTTGACTAGTCATTTTAGATATCTTCTTAACGCAAAAAGTTGCAGGTCATATATATTAATTTTGTGATGTAAATTTATGTGCAATTGTATAGTATCGACACTACAAGTTTTATTAGGGTTTGCCTCTTTAAAAATATACCTGGTTGTGTGTTTCAAATTGTGTACACATTTGGTCAGAAAACTCCATTATATTTGAATAGTTGCAGATCTACAAGTTTGTTTATATTTGTTACTTTGTTAGGATGGATCCAATATAATTTGTCTAATTGTTGCTTTATTGCTTAATAGTCCAATATGTTGGGTTCGGATTTTGCATGAACAATTAAAATGATACTCACATTCATGACTTCAGCTTATGTTCCAAGTTTTGCTAGATCACCTGTTGGCATAACCATGCTAGGTGCCTATATTTTGAAATTTACACCACAATTTTATATATTTTGCAGTGTTAAATCATGTGCAATTTCTTCATTCTATGTGTGCAATTATTGAAGTGTCGTGTTTTTTTTTTCAAATTACCTGTTGTGTATTCATGTTGGTTAAAATTTTGCATGGTCCGATTATCAATATAAACCTATGTTGGGGATCACCCAATTTGACAAATTTTTGTTTATGTTAGAAAAAACATTCCTAAACCTAGACAAAGTTTAGGTTATCATAACCACCATCTTAAAAGTTGCATACCATTTGAATTAAATTTGCAGTACTAGTTTCTATGCAATTTAGTGCAAATTGAGTACGCCTTTTGATGTGGTCATATTTTAATATCTTTTTTCCTTATGTATGTTGTACTGCAATTTTACCTCAGTTCGTTCTTGTAGGCACTGGTGCATTATCACTGATTCTTCAAAGTTAGTAGCAAAACCCTATGCATAGCTAAGAAAGTTGCATTGTACTTTATTATAGTTTTTATGTGGCTCTTGGCATGTTATGTATTTCCATTAAGTGAGTAAATAGAATGGTTTGCCCTCACATTTACTTTATAAGTTTGTTCTTCCATTGATAGTAAAGATGCTTCGTCACCTATCATTCTAGTTATCCTCACAATTGACAAAATGACAATTTATTTACATATTTCTTTTAGTGTGAAACTATGTGCAATTTGATATCTCTAGTATTGCAAGTTTTTTTTCCTATGAGAGTGAACATTGTGCGAGTGTTCACTCACGCTATACTGGTATACGTGAAAGAAGTGCATGTGGACATGTAGTGTAGAGATACATTGAAAGAAAAAGAATTGATAATTGTGTATGAGAATACAGAGAAGAGAATTGAATGTTTGAGCATGAAAATAAAGAAAGGAGAACAATTGATGTTGATGATGATATTGTTTACTGTTGATTAAGCATTGTATATTGTTCTTTATTGTGCTTGTTGAGTCGTGGACTCACCTTTACTCTACTATTGATTTTAGGTGACCATTGACGATGTCGTATGATGGGAAGGGCTAGCATACACTTGGCTTCACGTCATTTATTCAATCACAAAAACTATTGATTATGAGACATTTTATTTATTGTGATAAATTAATCCGGAATGGATATTATTGCTTAGCTTAGTTGATTATTCGTTAAATAGACTTGCTTGGTTTGGTTTTGTGTTAATCTTGGTTAATTAATTTGGCATGCTTCCTATGAATTATTTATCCACAAATTCTTTATTGTTATACTTGTGTTATTATGACCCGTAGTCGGGTTTTATATTTGATATGCTTGCTATAATTTAGTGGTAATTGTTGTTAAAATTGATAACTATATTAGGTTAGTGGTATTCTAGGCTCCGTGTTAGACCAGGGCATTATAAGCCCACATCAACATATAGGCAACAAAGACAAACATTGATGGGGATCAAATGGCTAAAAAATGACTGTGATTTATTAAAATTTGAGATGACTGTGGTATAGTCGGTCCCTGTATGTTTTCCTTGTACACGTGCATCGGTGCATGAAAGTATTTCAGCAGTACTCCTACTTATGGCCGGGCAATAACATGTACTAGCTGTGTAATGCGTACACTGCAAAATGAGAAACAAGCTAGAGAGAGAGAGAGAGAGAGAGAGAGATGGTCAAACCGTCAAACCAAGGTGAAAATACTCCTATATGCATGCATTTAACTTCATTAATTTGCATGGATCCATGCCAGCGATGAATTAAGCGCGTGTATTTAATATCTTGGCGTCGTGGAAATTGCGAGCATACACACTGCCATTAATTATTCTGGACGACGACCAAAGTCCACTGTACTCTCGCATATGCGGAGGGCCCAGTCCCTGTGCGAAGATGCATTTGAATTAGACAGCACTTTATTCATCACAACATTTCCTTACAAATGATGGAATCAATTACAAGACTCAGGGCTGTTTGGTTCAAGGCCAGGACTAATCATACTAAAATTTTAGTATTGTTTCAAAATTTTGGCTAGTGTTTGGTTCAGTTTCAATATTTAGCGTAACGCCAAATTTTTCCTTCACAATTGCTGAGTAGATTTTGGGCTGCCAAAACACTTGCCAAAAATTTGGCGTAGCAACCGGCCATTGGTTCCAATAGAGGCATTAAATGCATAGTTAGTCTGATTAATCAGTTTCAAATGATCATATTTCCTAAACCGAGTATCCGATTTGTAATCCGTTTGAACCGTTGTATTCCTTATCATTTAATCAACAAAACAAGACTTATGTTGGCATATTTTTGTGCAAAAAAACTTTTATGTCATGCGGGACCCACATGTCATACCCATATTTTTGGCAAATTTTGGCATAGTTGCAATTCAAACACATTAATTTTGGCATTGCTTATGAATTGGTATGGCTACGATCAAAACACTATTTTTTTTCTAGATTTTGGTATTACCTGGGTTTTGGCATTGCCAAAATTTTGGTACGGCTACTTGGGGTCACAAACCAAATAGGCCCTTAGCTAAAACTTGTGCCGCCTCGTTAATTACCACGTCTGTCGACATGAATGAAGGAAACAGAAGCAAACCAAAGTGCAAACTTGCTAGTGATCATGTACGACCAGTTCATAACACCTTACAACCAGTTCGACGACCAGTTAATGATCATGTATGACTACCAACTCTCGACCAATCTGTATCCCCATATGACCCGTTCGTATCTGGTTGGACTAAGCGACCTGCTTGCGTATTCTCCTTTTGCCTCACGATATCTGGTCGAACTTTAGGTGAGACATTTATCATCCATAGACTGTTCAATCTTTTCTCGATCTAGTGATGGATAACTTCATGTCGTTGACTCTTCGACCACTAGTGGCACGATCATGCACTTCCTTTATCCGACGACGTCGAAGGGCCCAGAGATATCTCTCCCGTTATGCTAGGAGGGGCAAATCCTATATCCGATCAATCATATCCCTCCTCATATTTCACAGCATACCCGAAAGCTACCTTTATAACCACCTAGTTACGAAGTAGCGTTTGGTAATCTCTAAGTGTACTATTACATATGTAGGGAATCATACTGATCTCAGGTCTAAGGATTTTATACATCATCATTGCTTGAGACCAACTGATGACATATAGAATCATAATAATCTTAATAGTGTCTCAAGGTGGATGTCGGTACCCTAATTTACAATTCGGAACCCTCAGAGCAACCCAACACCAAACTCACGATCAAGCACCACAGCAACCACAACAACAACCGAACACACTCAAGCCTCACCAACAGATGAGCTCTAGAGACTCGTTGAAGAATCCAATCAATCCACCATCATCTCCCTGCCTCCTCCGCAACTCCACCACCACCAAGAGGTCAGCAACAGTGGAGCTAAGAATAGGGTTCGCACAAGATCGAAAAATCAAGTGCAAATGATAGAAAGAATGGATTGGAAGGGAGTGAAATCTCTCGGATCTTTCCTGTGTATTGCCAAGGGGGAGGAGACCGGGATTAAGTAGGAGGAGAGCCAAGGCAGCATCGCCGAACGGCCACTGCAACCTCCGCTCGCATCGTGTGGGGGATCAGATCGATCTCCACGACCGTGTCTGCTCTTGCTCTATCTCAGTCGAGATGAGGCCAAAGTCTTATAACCCTTTACTTAGCCGGATGGGAGCCAAGCCTTATCATCTCTCCTCTCTCTCCATGACAAGTGGACCCCACATGATATATGGGAAATTACCAAAAAAAAAAGTCCATGGTTTACAACAGGAAGTAGGTAGGGGAGGACATGGGGAGGAAGGAGAGACCGAGAGTGAAAACAGTCCTAGAGTGACATATATCAAAGAAGTAAGTATCTTTTAAAGTGACATTTTCCGAATTGATAAGTTTTAGAGTGGAACGAATCCGATTTTGCCTGTCTTTTCCCTGGAGGATTGTGCCTTAGTTAGTAGGCACCACTGGACTCCTGGATCTATGAAAAAAAGAGTACGTAGCACTCGGCCCACGATTGGGCAGGCCACCGGGAAAGGCCCACTGATATGATTTATCAACCTCTCTTTGTGTCTTTTGGAATGAGCCATACGAAGATCAATCCAATCAAATAATTTGATCTGCTTACCTGGGCTATGAGTATGACAACCCATCAGAAGATAAGCCCAAAGCTTTCATTTAACTACCGATGAAAAAATGCAGCTCTTCCATTGATTCGGATTGTATTATTATCGTCAACCTTGCTCTTTTTCAGCTTAACCAATAATTTATCTTATATGGATGGCAGGTTTTTGTTGTTAGACAGTGAAAGTGCAAAAAAACTCTTAGACTCTTCCCACCTCTGAAGTTGACTATCAAAGTAGCCTTCTCAAATGGCGACAATCACCACTTAATTGATAGCTAGATGAGATTGATTGGAACAACATCAGTTTTTCTAAAATAGTGATACGGCGGATAGGGGAGGTATCGTTGAGGCTATACTATTCCATGATTTAATTTGAAGTTTCAATAATATTAATTTAATATTGATCTGAAGATTCTAAACAAACTAGTAAATCAAATACAACCATATTATGCCAGAATTTCAATTCTATTACTAGACATAGTTAGGACTAGGGGTGAAAACGGACGGATAATGACTCTGCCATATTTGTTTTCATAGTTTTTTTTTCTCGGATGCAGATACAAATACGAATATGGATATGAATTATGTCGAATACAAATACGAAGCAAATACGAATCGAAACGAATACGGTCACGGATATTTTTCAGAACAGGAAAACCCCTTAAATTGTATGTCGGAAATTAACGGAAACATATAACTAGTTTATTTGATCCAAACATTCATGAATTGTTCACATTTTCAATAACCACATATAACATTAGCACTTGCAAGCTGCATTAATTAGTTCATCACAAACATGACACTTAGTTTACCACATTTAGCTCATAACTCATAAGTCATCACACATTCACACTTA
Organism: Phyllostachys edulis; assembly: GCA_036346405.1. NCBI lineage: Eukaryota > Viridiplantae > Streptophyta > Magnoliopsida > Poales > Poaceae > Phyllostachys > Phyllostachys edulis. Next base: position 3,564,413 of record CM070557.1, on the reverse strand, counting down.
GTACATCACATACATAAAACTTAGTTCACACTTAGTTCATCGTACCTAGTTCATTAATGGCATACATAGTTCAGTAAAAAGTAGATACATGTCTCAAAAAATATGCGTAGCGGTACACTTCGTTCATCATATATTGTAACAACCCAAATTGTGTTTAGTTTAAAAACAAAAATTAAGTTAATTTGTTGGTTTTCATTTGAAGTTTATTCGTTGTTGAATAAAATTTCTAAACTCTAATTCAAATCTCAAATTTCCTCCAAAAACCAAATACAAATACCAAAATTTCAATATCGGTTCATTAATGGCATACATAGTTAGGTTTTTCCTCGTTCTTGTGCCCTCCTTCCCTCATTTATGAAATTCATGAAACTTTGGCCTTGATCTTCCCGATCGTCAATTGAAATACGTTCATGACCTTCTTGATGAGCTATGGTTGAAATATGAGGAGATTTGAATAACCGGATCAAAAGTTGAGTCGATTTGTGATTTTGATTTCGTGTTGATCTCATTGTTCTTCATGGTGGAGATTAGACCACCCCTTGTGAGAGGTATGATCGCTAGACCACCGGTCAGACCATCCAACCTGAGAGGTCTGACCGCCCAACTCATTGTGTCTTGAGTTTTCGGTGTTTTTTGTTGTTGTGCTTCGGGGTTTTGATTGAATTCAATACAAGACTTCCGATGTGCTTGTACATTGACCTTCATACCTTTTATAGCTATTAGAGTGAAAGTTGGGTTCAATCCGATCAAGGTGAAAAAGAGGTAGTGCTCCTATTCAATCCCCCCCCCCGGCGTCGTTTCGGTCCAATAGACAGTATTTTAAGTTGTATGAGATTTCATGTGGTTGTTATATTTTGAAGGGGATGGAATGGAACAATGCGCTCGCATGGGGTGTCCTTCCCTATCATCTGAAATTTGAAATTTGAATGAAGGGATGGGATGATACAGTATTCATACATCTAATACACGGACTTTGGCACACAAAAAATTATACTCTTGCAAACAATTTGTACCGTATTGTACACTATACATACATAAGCACATACAAATATGCATGTCACTCATGGGTCTATCTTATGGTCCCATTTGGAGGTCCTAAGATTTTTATAAGATGCTACTTTTTTTTTACCATCAGTAATATTTTCTTGATATTTTAGCGAGAGATAGGAATAGTTGATAGGGTGTGTGTGACTAATACTAGTACCAATTCGATCATCTCAAAAGAAAATACTAGTACCAATTATGTTGGTTTCAATTGAGTCTAGATTTTTAATGGAGTTGATTTTTAATGTTGCGGAGATCATGGGTAGATAGTCCTAATATTAGTTTGTTGAACAATTGGCAATAGTATCGATGTGTTTAGAGAAACCCTCGTTTTTGAAAAGTTTCAGCTGTTGTCAGGCTGAGGAAGTCTGACCGGCCAGAGTGGCAGTCAAACTGGCCATTGCTGGTGGTCTGATCGGCCTTGGGCAACAGTCTGACCGGCCGGGGGCACGTCAGTCAGAACGGCCACATGAGGCGACCAGATTGGCCGAAAATTGAAAATGTGAATTTTTGGAATCAGCCAAAAATCACGTGTGTAGGAAGGTCAGAGGATGCGTTTGCATTTGGTCTTGTTGAAAATGGAGTTTTGAAGAAAAACTAGATAGATTTTGAAATTCCAGAGAGGGTGCAGCCAGAGACATTGGGAATTTTTCCTAAGTCTAGAGCAATCTGACCGGCCGTTGGTTGGCAATCAGACCAGTGGGGTGGTCAGACCGGCCATGGGCAGCGGTCTGACCGACCAGTGTTGTTTCAAGTGCTGGGAAGGCGGTGAATTCCGTGGGTTAGGCCAAAGTCATGAGTTTCAGTGTATAGGTGTTATGTGATGCATGTGTTTGGTTAACGTGGGTCAAGTTGCGAAGAACTTATGCTCGTAATTGATTTCTTGGTCTATTGTTGTGCATGTGGCTTGGAGTCAACGGCAGTCAACAGCGAGGACGATCAGGATTAGGCTAGGAGACTTGAGGTCCAAAATGATCAAGGATGCTGGGTGAAATCATTGTACTCAAACATGACGCAAGATGGACAAGAACGACCGAACGAGAGGTTCGATGTGACAGGTTGTATCAAGTGGCGCAGGGGTCAGTGCAAGTGCCATAGAGACTTACCAGCATGAAGAGAGTCGTTGATCAACCTACATGCGGTGAAGCATGGGACTGTTTCACGATGATTGGACTAGATCTTTAGAGAAGGATCGAGAAGGGGTATTTTGGCATCTTCGCCAAAATATCGGGTTTGTGATCTTTAGAGAAACCGCGGCGCAGGACGGTGCAAGGAGAGACGGTTTAGGTCAGGAGAAGATGAAGATCACAAAAGACGGATTTGGGAGACCCGATTCGTCATCCGCTTTGAGAAGCATGCATGAGTGTAGACCTGTTTGTGTGTGGGCTTAACAGGAGTCCGATAAGGTTTTCTCTCTAAACCTAGCCTCCACTATATAAGGGGGTGGTGCAGGATTTGCACACGCACCTAAGCCAAGGAACCCTAATGTGAAATTTGGGGAAAGTGGAAAGAGGAGGAGGCTAGGGTTTGGGAGATGTATTGAGAGAGATGAGAGCACTTGTGTGTGTGCTGCCCTAGTGGCTTTGTACTCCCAAGGGAGTGACTGTAAATATTCATCTCCAAGAAGAAATCAAATCTCCAATTTCGTCCAAGTCTTCCTCTCATATGCTCAAGTATTGATTTCTTGATTTGGCTTGGTTTTTCGTGTTCTTTCTCCCATCTTGATCTTGCTTTGTACCTGGGATGTGTAAGTGATGGATATACCTCTTGTAGACCATATCCCATCTATCTAGGTACTTTTTATTGTAAGTTCTTGAGTTTGCCCAGTTTTTGTGGAAGAAATGGTGATTTTGGGGGTTTTACTCTTAAGAGCTTTTAGCTTGATTCTTGTTGTGATTGAAGGTGCTAGGACGTGTGGAAAACCATTCTTAGCCATCTTGGATTGATTCCTCTCATGAGCTACTCTCAATCATCGTTTTCGTATTTGGCCTGGTTTTGGTGCTACCTGCACTCAAACTTTGGCAATGATCTTTAAGATCTTTGATTGAAATAGGTTCCTGACATCCTAAAGAATGTGTGTTTCAAGTTTCATAAAGTTTAGAGTTGTGAATCAAAAGTTGGATCAATTTGTGATTTTGAAATCGTGCCGAAATTCAGTTTTTGTGCTGATTCTACTATTCACCGGCCTGCCCGCTACTGTTCACTGGTCTGACTAGCCCAGTGGTGATTTGGCACGTTTTGATATTCTTGTCGCCTTGTTCTTGTTTGAATGATTATATCTGATCTCCATAGCTCTACGTAGCTATTGAGGTGAAAGAATATTGAACTCCTTAAGACAAAAGAATTTAAAGAGGTCGCGGCACCTATTCAACCCCTTCTAGTCGTCTCCTCGGTCCAACAAATGTTGTACTAGAGCATGAATTTAATTGATCTAGCTTTTACTATTGATTAATGATTAATAATCCAACTGGTTCTGGAGTTTGATTTGTCTTGCACGCTATTACTCACACATCTGCCAAAGTTTATAATTAAAGGATCAACTTACAAGTTTTGGCATTTGTGGATATCATGGAGATATGCCCATGATCTTAGGATGATGAGACAATTGGCAATGGCGTTGAGGGTTTGCGGAATCACCCGTTTTCGGCGTTGCTCCAGTTCTGTCAGGCCTCTAGCGGTCGGCCCGCCATGGTGGCGGTCGGACCGCCATGCCTGTGTTGATTTTGGCTTGGTTCTTTGGCGGTCTGGCCGGCAGTGGCGGTCGAGCCGAGCCATAAGCGGTTTGACCGGCTTTGCCTGAGCGGTCAGACCGGCCTCTTTAATGCCTTTGGATTTTGGAGCTGGGCCAAAAATAGAGGGTGTAGACTTGTGAGAGGGTTCTTCTGCACTTGGTCCCATAATTTTTGGAACCTCCAGGCAAAAGTTCTATTTGATTGAAAATTCCAGAGAGTTTCGGATTTCCAGGGAGGAAGTTTGGCTAAGTCCTGGACTGGCGGTCAGACCGGTTTTTGGTTGGCAGTCAGACCGTTTTGGGAGTGGTCAGACCGGCCATGGTGGCGGTCTGACCGGTGTTGGCTTGTTTCGCCGGCTCGCGTGGCGGCGTTTTGTGGTTGTTAGGTCAAGTTCATGGTTATCATTGCATATGTGTTGCATGATGCATGTTTTGGCTAATGTGGGTCAAGTTGTGAAGAACTTGTTCAGCAGTTTATTAGTCTATTCTTTGTCGCGGTGGCTTCTGGTCTATGACGATCGGGCGAGGTGGATCGGGACTAAGCTTGAGAGCCGAGGTCCGAAACGATCAAGGATGCCGGGTGAGGTTAGAGGACTCAAGCGGGCGCAGAATGGACATGGATGACCGAGCAGGCGGTTCGGTCGTTGGTTGGATCAAGCGGGCGGGAGTCGTTACAAGTGCTCGGTGGTGCGGTGGGATCCGGACGGGAGACTTGACGACATGGAGCCGTTGATCAACCTACACGTGGCGAAGCATGGGATTGCTTCACTATCTGTGGACTTGATTCTTGGAGAAGGATCGAGAAGGGGTATTTTGGTAATTTCACCAAATACCGCTTTGGTGACCTTTTGGCTAAACCGCGGCGCGGGTCAGCGCATGGTGAAGCGGTTTAGGTCAATTGATGACGAAGACGGCGCTTTGAGATGCATGCGTGTGTTAACCCATTGTGTGTTAGGGTTTAATGGGTGCCCTAATGGAATATTCTCTAGAATATAGCCTCCACTATATAAGGGCTAAGTGCTGGTTGCACTTAAAACCTTTTGGCCATTTGTAACCCTAATTTTGTGTTTTAGGGTTTGGGGATGAAAGAGGGAGAGCTAGGGTTCTAGAGAGAGATTGAGAGTGAATGCTCTTGGAGAGAGCTTTGTCCTCCTTGTAGGAGTGGCTGTAAACAACAATCATCCATCTATCCAAATCAATCCAACAAGATTTCACAAGATGAGTCTCTATTTCGTTCTTGTGTTCATCCTCTCTATTTGATGTTTTTGGGGTTTTTCTTAATCCGGGAGTTTTTGCTTGGTTTTTCCTCTTGATCTTGCTTGCTGGGATGTGTGGGGTATGATCTAAGACCATCTTGATCATCATCCACCCACGAGCAAGCTTTTAGATCTAAGTTTTGATTTTGCCCGGTTTTGGTGAAAGAAAGGGTGACTTTCGGGGGTTTTGCTCTTGAGAGTTTTTGGCTTGATTCTTCCTGTGATTGAGAGTGCTAAGATGTATGGGAGACCATCCTTAGCCATCTTGGATTGATTCCTCCCACGAAATCATCTCAATCACTGTTTTCGCATTTGGCTCGGTTTTGAACCCACCTTCGTTCAAACTGAAAAAGATAGGAACTTTGGCATGGATCTCTACAATATTTGATTGGAATAGGTTCCTAATATCTTTAAGAAGGTGTGTCTCAAATTTCGTGGAGTTTGGCCTTACGGATCAAAAGTTAGACCGATTTTCGTTTCGGTTTTCGGGCTGTCTATGCTGATTTTCTGTTCATCGTCAGGTTGGCGGTCAGACCGCCAATATCAGAGGTCAGACCGCCCCATGTAGTGGTCAGACCGCCCATTTGAGAGGTCTGACCGCTAAGCAAAAATTCAACCCGTCAATTTGAGAGGTCTGACCGTCCAACTCTTTGTGTTTTGAGTTTTTGGGTGTTTTGCTTGGGGTTTTGTTTTGGATTCAATACAAGTCTTACACTGTGCTTGTATATTGATCTTCATAGCTTTTATAGCTATTGGAGTGATATTGTGTTGAATCTAATCAAGGTGAAATATTAGGCGTGCTCCTATTCATCCCCCCTCTAGTCGTCTTTCCGGTCCTACAGCCTTGAATTTTCTTGTTGCAACACTCTAGATTTGTCCATGGAGAACTCATGTGTCCTTTTGAGATGCATCGATCGTTCTGCATTGGTACATTTGATGTGCAAGATATGGAGTTAGCTTCCAAAAATAGACGACTACCTAAATCATAAGCGTGACAAAATAAGGTAAAAAGAAACACGCAAGGCCCAAAAGACACGGTCAAATCATGTAGTTTAATTTGAGGCCACGACTTGTCGACTTTTTGCGTAAACAAAAATGGAAAACATGCATAGTAATGAGCGGCGTTTCAAGATGATGAACGAATGGACCGATCGAGTATATGATATATCTTCGTACGTTAGTGGATTGTTATCCCCTTTACATTCCATTTCTTCTTCTTCTAGGTGAGAAAAGTACTAGGAAAAGAGATAGAATTTCAGCAAGAACAAGAACAAGAGATGTCTCAGCTGCCAGGTTTCCTGAGCGTTCGAGTGTTGCGAGGAGTAAACCTTGTCAATCGTGATGCTACCGGTAGCGACCCCTATGTTGTGCTCCACTTGGACAATCAGGTCGACCTTTTCTTTCTTTCTCTCTTTCTTTCTTCGATATTATTAGCCACTACTACGTTTTACTCTCGTGTGTGCAGTGTTCTTAATTATGTGCGAAACATGTATGAATCCACAACCACATGACCTGAACATTGCCTGTGCTGTGGATGTACTGTTGCTACTTATACTAGTAGTTCTGTTTAGTTGCACTTTCAGATCGACGCATGCAACTAGTTAGAAATTTCCATGAGCTGAGATTGAAGAGTGATGCTATCTCACAACAAGTGCATCCTATCCTTTTTATTGCAAATTAGTTGTATCAATAATCACCTACACACGGCAGCCATTCAGCTACTCATCTTGTGAATACTTATATACCCGGTAAAGAGAAATCCAGAAATTTTAAACAAGATAAGAAATTGAAGGGATGGTATGCGCTAACCCAGTATGGATTGTTGTACATGGAGTTTTTTGGACATTTTTACTCTGATTTGTTGCGCGCGCCTGTCATTCGTTTTACCTGTACATGCAGAAAGTGAAGACAAGTGTGATAAAGGAGACAGTTAACCCGGTTTGGAATGAAGATCTGAGTTTAGCTATCAAGAATCCAGAGACACCTATCAAACTAGTAAGCGTCTGCATAACTTTCCTATGACAGTGCATGCAGCCTGTCGGAAATCTGAAAGATGCAAAATTTACAAACAAAAAAAACTGTCTCATTTCCCAAACAGGAGGTTTTTGACAAGGACACCTTCAGTAAAGATGACAGGATGGGCGATGCGGAGTTCGACATCGAAGCGCTGATGCAAATCATGACTATGGATCTGGAGGACATCCGCAGCGGCACCGTTGTTCGCACGGTGAGGCCCAGCAGGCAGTGCTGCCTGGCGGACGAGAGCCGCATCATCTGGGAGAATGGTCAGGTCGTGCAAGACATCCTCCTGAAGCTGAGAAATGTCGAGACCGGCGTGGTGCACCTGCAGCTGAAATGGGTGAACATTCCAGGTACGGTGCAGTTGTAATGTTTGGTTCGGATTCATGATGTTCCAACATTTAGCTTCTGCTGATTTCTGCAACAGCATGCTTATTCTGAAGAATAAGAATGAACTGCAAATGAATGTGTGATTCTCGGAAAAGTCAGATCAGAACATAGTGTCTTATGATTTCTAAATGCTTTTCGTTCTTGTAGTGGTTGACAAAATAGTTAGTGTTAATGGATTTTTTTTAATGTTAGGCTGAAGAAAGTGGACTGCGGTCCGTCAATTTGCATGATAAGCATGCAAAGTAAGTGTTCATATAGAACTGCTGATTACTTGATTAGCCATTTACCTGGGATTGACAAAAATAAATATAACAAACCCGATTTGGTGTTGCAGATATTGGGTCGATTGTCCAGGAATGAAACCAATTGAGCTGATGTGGTTTAGTATGAGCGCATTACTAGCTACAGAAGCAGCGTCGATCTCATATGATCTACTAGATGTTTCATCTAATTCAGGCATTCAACATTTCACCATGCATACTTTCTTGTGTTCTTTTGACATGTATTGACATATGTGATTCCTATGGCGATGCTGAGAATTCGAAATGCAAGTCTTGTTTGCAAGAACTAGTCGATCTGATTTTTTTTTTTCAATCAAAGAGGAAACTAACACTAGTCCATCTGGAATGTTAAATGTTTTTTCGGTTTTGCTAAACAACATTCGACTGTTTTCTTTTGTCAAAATAGTCGAATTTCCATCCGTCCGATATGCTTTGAGACTTGCACTTCTTCCCAACTGATGAATTTAGTCTGAATTTATTATGATTTTTTTTCTTCAGAACATAACGGTTTCACCACATTGCCGTATTTTTATTGATATAGAATTTTATTTTGTCTTTATTTTTGCTCAATCTCTCAAAGTATATGTTAGATTTTGAATTATGTGATGGAAATATAAGTTATTAAGACTTTCAAGAATAATTACAATGACCAAGAACAAAATTGCATAAATAATTTGCTGTAATTTATATATAATGAAGTTGTAAATGAATTAAAATTTGTTGACTATTTTGGAATCTTGCAAGAGCGTGGTGGAATGTTAGATGTATCGGAGCTTTGCGTCATCAAGCAAATCAATAATGTACTAGAGCCAAGCACTTGCCTATGGAGAGCTGCCGCCGGAGCCCGGAGGGGCCTCCTTACCGGAGCTGCCACTGCTGCCTACACGAGCCGGCCGGCCGGGTGATGAGGCGAGTGGGGTGGAGTTAGCGTGGCCGCAACATGTCGGCGCACGAACAAGAGCATCATCTCCAGTCCAGCTCTCCTTCACTGCAAGCACAGTGTCTCGTCCCCATCGAACCCTAACACCACCTTTCACCCTCTCATCCTCCGCCTCCGAGGTACGTGCTTGTATTGTGGGCTCCGATGGGTGCCGGCGACCAACAGGTGCGGCGATGGTGCGAAGTGTAGACTATTATGTGTAAGACTTGTGCTCTTGTGTTCAACATCTTAAGTTTGCTTTACTTGTAGAGACTGTACTATACTGCCCAAAATCTGTGCATTTTTTTTCCTTCGATACTATGTTGGAGCTAAATGGATTGAAGAAACAATTGTTCTCATCGACATTTGTATCATAAGATCATTTACTAGTTGAATTTACATTTGCTACTCAATTTTCCATGCCAATGTTGTGCATTTCTTGTCCAATCCGTATACAGGACGCACCTTTTGTAACAACCTAGTGAACCCAGTCCTGAGCATGCATTTGAGGAAACAAGCCAGGTTTCTTAGTTGAGTTTTGAAAATCCACGCAGCAGAAATACTCCACTCGCAGAAAAAAAAAAGGAACAGTAAGAACTCCAACATGTCCAAAAATGGAAGCAATTTGTTTGGTTTCAATTCAGGCCACAAAAGAATTGGCTAACTCAACTCCTACGGTTGAGGCTCACACCTCATCCCTCCTGTCTCAAAGGACTCAAACTATCATTTTTAGACTCCTGCCTGAAACTATTTAGGCTGATGAGAACAGAGAGAGAGAGAATCAGAGACTAGTGAGAGACAAACGGGACGCAAGAAGTTGCCTAATTCTAGTATTGAATTAGGCACTTCTTCGTCCCACATTCTCTCTCAGTTGTAACACAGTACTAATTGACAATCCACAGGAACTAAACAACAATTAATCCAAGTATGGATGGATTGGTAGGCCTCTTGAAAGTACGGGTGGTGCGTGGGATAAACCTTGCCTACCGTGATGCAAGAGGCAGTGATCCATATGTTATCCTTCGCCTTGGCAAGCAGGTACGTGTAATTTCTTTCGTCGTAGCATTTCGCATTATCTCCATATTTTTTTTCTGTGTATCGTTCTCAATTTCTCATCTAGTTCCTGTTTTAATTATCTTGCAGAAACTGAAGACACATGTGAAAAAAAGATCTGTGTTACCGACCTCTCGAGTAAATTGTATTCAGATAGTAATTGAAGGAATCATACAGGAGTTCAGAGGAGTAGTTGGGAAGAACCAGAGAAGAAAGGGGAAGGTTCAGGGAAGATACAGGACAAAGAAAATCTCCTATTACATCATCTGTAACCGAAACGGAAAAAGGAATCGCTACTTAAACCCCTTCTGCGCCCTGGGCCTGCAAGGTGGGTCCGCCAACAGCTAATCACCAATACTGCGCCCAATCACTGAACCCATTTGGTTGCTGGAAAGCGCGCACTGGCCTCCGAAGCCTTTTCGCTCCCTGCCTTCCTTCCCCTCCATCTGTTCTGCACTGTTCCCCATCCGGCAACGTAACAATCTCCTCCCCTTCAGACACGGCTTGCCCCCAAGCCGGTGCAGAGGGAAAACGACTCTTCAATTCTGCCAAGTCTTCCCAAGTAGCCGCAGCTGGAGACACTCCTGACCATTGAACTAACACCTGAGTCCCTGATGCGGATCCCGATCGTTGCAAACGATTGCCTAGTGTCTTTTTCGGCACTCCCCCAGCTGTATCATTAGGTAGTTCTTGCTGCACTATCTCATTCGGAGCCAAGGCTTTTTTCAATTGAGAGACATGAATCACAGGGTGTATATGACATGTCTGCGGCAACTTCAATTTGTAAGCCACTGATCCCACTGATTGCTCAATCTGAAAAGGCCCAAAATATCGGAAAGCCAGCTTATGGTGAGCTCGATTTGCCACTGACGTCTGAACATAAGGCTGTAACTTCAGATAAACAAAATCGCCAACTGTGAAACTGCGCTCTGATCTCTTTCTATCAGCTTGAACCTCCATACGTTGAGAAGCCTGATGAAGATGTTGGCACAGCAGTTCGGTCATTAGTTCCCAGTCCAACAACCAAGATGATAATTCTGGGGAGTGACAATCAGAAGCGTCCACCAGACCAAAATGGCGCGGGCTATGACCATACAAAACCTCAAATGATGACTTGCCCAGGGTACAGTGGAATGAGGTATTGTACCAAAACTCTGCAAAGGCCAACTATTTCGACCATTTACAGGGACAAGCATGTACAAAACATCGCAAATATGCTTCGAGGCATTGATTAACCCGCTCTGTCTGATCGTCGGTTTGTGGATGATATGAGGAACTCATCCGCAATTGAGTCTGCACTAACCGAAACAACTCTCTCCAAAGGGTAATGGTAAAGATGCGATCTCGATCTGATACCAAGGATTGAGGCAGGCCATGAAGTTTGAAGACATTGTTGATATAAGCTTGTGCGACTTGAAATGCAATAAAAGGGTGAGAAAGAGGCACAAAGTGAGCATACCGTGAAAACTTGTCCACCACAACCATAATGTTGTTATAGTTTGAAGATCTGGGCAGAGCTTCAATAAAATCCAAGGACACCATCTACAGGCTTGATCCGGTATTGGTAGGGGTTGCAACAAACCCGGATACTTTACATGTTCATTCTTGGCTTGCTTGCATATTGAGCATGCCGATACAAACTCTTTAATTCCTTGTTTCATCCCTGGCTAAGCAAAGAGTTTGCGGATTCGGTTGTATGTCACCTAAAACCCTGAATGTCCCCCGATCGCGCTAGCATGCATCGCTGTGATGATCTTCTGTTGCATAGAAGTATTAGCACCCACCCACACTCGCCCAGCGTAGCGTAACAGACTGTCGTGCAGTTTAAATTTCGGATGCGTTGTGCCTTCCACACTTAGCTGAGTCAACAGATTCTTGGTCGACGCATCTGATGAATACCCATCGACCACTTCAGATAACCATGACGACACACATGTGGACACAGCTAATAAATCCCCCACCAGACCTGTGGATTGCCGAGATAATGCATCCGCTACCTTGTTCTCCACTCCTTTCTTATAGATCAATCGGTATCTCAGACCCGATAGCTTGGTGAGAGCTTTCTGTTGCCATGCTGTATTCAGTCTTTCATCATCCAAATGCACAAGACTCTTTTGATCAGTCTTGATCACAAACTTTGAATGCTGCAAATAACGTCTCCATTGATCAATGGCAAGCATGATCGCCAAACTTTCCTTCTCATAGGTGGACAACCCTTGGTTGCGTGGTCCCAAAGACTTGCTGAGATATGCCAACGGGTGTCCCTCTTGCATTAATACGGCTCCAATGCCTTTGTCTGAAGCGTCGGTTTCTATGATGAACTGCTTGTTGAAATCTGGAAGAGCCAGCACCAGGGCAGTCACAAGAGCTGTCTTAAGAGACTGAAATGAGGCCTCCTTGTCTGGTGTCCACACAAAGACCAAATTATTCTTGAGCATGTCTATGAGAGGCCTACTGATCAACCCGAAGTTCTTCACGAATTTGCGATAATAACCGGCTAGTCCAAGGAACCCTCTCACTTCTTTAACATTGGTAGGAGATGGCCAATTACGCACCGCATCAATGTTCTTATTGTCTGTCGCCACTCCTTTGCTAATTACATGCCCCAAGTAGGAAAGTTGTTGTTGTGCAAAAGAACACTTGGATCGTTTAATCCTCAATTGATGATCTGACAAAATCTGTAACACTGCCCTCAACATTCCTTCATGTTCTAGCAAGGTTCTACTATAAATCAGTATATCATCAATGAATACTAACACTCCTTTACGCAAGAGAGGAGCTAATATAGTATTCATCGGTCCTTGGAATGTAGTCGGTGCACTAGTTAGACCGTAAGACATCACCTTGAACTCATAATGCCCATTGTGGGTCTTAAATGTTGTTTTATGTTCATCTTCCGGTCTCATCCGAATTTGGTGATAACCAGCTCGCAAATCTAGGCTTGTAAACCATTGGGCTGCAGTTAGTTCATCAAGAAGTTCATCGATAATAGGCAAGGGATATCTGTTTTTCATTGTAGCGGCATTTAAATGGCGATAACCGACACAAAATCTCCATGTCTGGTCTTTCTTCTATACCAACAACACAGGAGACGAGAAAGGGCTAGAGCTTGGTTGAATGATACCTTGAGCTAACATATCTGCTACTTGTGTCTCAATTTCATCTTTTTGAGCCGGGCTGTACCGATAAGGTCGAGGGTTAACTGGCTTAACCCCCGGATGCAACGGAATTGCATGATCAAATTTTCTACTCGGGGGTAACCCTTGCGGTTCAGCAAACAAGTAATCGAACTCTACTAGCAGAGCTTGGATAGATGGAGGTATGGTTTCCACTGATTGTTCGGCCACACACAAGGACAGTTCTATATCCACACTGAAAGTCCTCCCGGCCAGTTCTGAATATTGCAACCAAATCATGCAGTAGTTTGACGGCTTCCACATAACACCTTGTAAACATATTTCCCTTCCCTGATACGAAAATGATAGAGTTTTCTTCAACCAATGCGCATTCATAGGACTGTGTTGCTCTAACCAGTCCATACCGAGTATAATATCATAACATACCAAAGGTAACACTCAGAAGTGCGTATGGAATGTGTGACCTTGAGCAGTTCAAGCACAATGGAGAAACTCCTCAGCACACAACAGAAGTTCCCCATTTGCAATACGCACTCTCAGTGGAGTTAAGGACTTGCTGGCACCTTTGATCAGATGTGCCAAGCCTTCACTCATAAAGCAATGAGAACTCCCCGAATCCACCAACATAGTAACTGGTCGATTCCGAATTTCGCCTTGCAGCCTCATGGTACGTGTGGTTTCAGTCCCTTGAAATGCCTATTTGGAAATTGACATTAAGTCAGTCTCTGCATTCACCTCCTCCACCTCCTCTTGATAGGAATCAATCTTAGAAACCCTCAACATGTCCCACAATTCCTCCACCACATGCAGTTGCACGGTAGGTCCACAACGATGATCACAAGCCCACTTTTCTCCACAAGTGTAACAAAGTCCTTTAGCTCTTCGATAGGTACGAAGGACAACCAATTTTTCATCAGTCGGAGTATTCCTGGCCCCCTCAGGACCCCTTTTTCCCTCAGTCTTGGCAATGGTAGAATTCCTCCCTGGCAGCAAAGGAAGAGGGAAAGTTGTACGCAAGCCGGTACGCACTCCAAACGCTGGATCGCCTCGACGAGTGTCTTTGCGCATTGATTCCAGTACCTCCTCTTGCAAACAAGCTAATGCAACTGCTGTGTCCAGATCTGGTGGTCGGTGTAAGACCATTGCTGAACGGATATCCACCCTCAAACCATCCACAAATTGAGTGACAAAAAAGACCGGGTTCCAAGAGTCATGATGTGCCAACAAATGATGCATAAGTTCATTGAACTTCTCAGCATACTCCGCTACTGAATTCGTTTGGTGCAAACGATTGAACTGGCGCATGAGTTGTTGCAATTCTTCACGACCAAATCGATCACACATTGCTTTAGCAAACAGTTCCCATGTGTTGAAATTGAGATGTGCCTTGGACGCTTGCAACCACCTTAGCGCTCCTCCGACGAAATACATGGTGGCTACATTTACCATGAATTCTGGATGAACAGAACAAATTCTGAAGTAATTCTCACACTTGAGTCGCCAAGCCTTTCAGGTTGTCACCATCAAATGAGGGAAAATCCATTTTCGGCGGAAGAGGATGATGATGAAAGGAGCCCTAATGCCTATTGGATGGAACAACCCCATCATACGAGTTAGACAACCATTCATTGTGATCATGCATACCGTTGTGCGAAAACGGCCTTGGAGAAAAATTTTCCCCGATCATTTTTCACGAATTGTGAATTCCTCCCGGCGACTAGTTGATCCACGATTGATTTCCCCCACCAAGGTCGAATCTGGCTTGACTTCCGGCGCTGGCAGGATCGGTGGTAGTGTACCTGATCGATCTGCTGGGCCGGAGTTTCGGGCGAGTTGGACCATCTGCGATCGCAGTTCAACAACCTCCACGCGAAGCCCGTCGACCGATTGTTCCATTTCGGGCTTCCATTTCTGCAACTCTAGAACAACCGATTTGATCTCCTCCACGGTGGCTTGGATGGCCTTGCTCCTTGTTTCCAGCTTTTTAAGCGATTCACCTTGAGCGAAAATCGCCTTGGTCAGATCAGCAAGTTGCTGATCCATCTCCAGTGAGTGGATCTACGCACGGGTTTGGAAACGTGGGACCTCCAGGACAAAGAACAGGCGCTCTGATACCAATTTATTACCGACCTCTCGAGTAAATTGTATTCAGATAGTAATCGAAGGTATCATACAGGAGTTCAGAGGAGTAGTTGGGAAGAACCAGAGAAGAAAGGGGAAGGTTCAGGGAAGATACAGGATAAAGGAAATCTCCTATTACATCATCCGTAACCGAAACTGAAAAAGGAATCGCTACTTAAACCCCTTCTGCGCCCTGGGCCTGCAAGGTGGGTCCGCCAACAACTAATCACCAATACTGCGCCCAATCACTGAACCCATTCGGATGCTAGAAAGCGCGCATTGGGCCTCTGAAGCCTTTTCACTCCCTGCCTTCCTTTCCCTCCATCTGTACTGCACTGTTCCCCATCCGGCAACGTAACAATCTGTGATACCTATTTGGCATGAAGAGCTAACTTTGTTAATCACATATCCTAATGCACCAATTAAGCTTGTGAGTGTTCCTCTGTAAACATTGTTTCCTCATAAATAGGGGTACTAATTAATTAGGATCTGTGACTGTCAATCCTATTTGTTTTATGAGTACTCACATTTTCTTCTTCTGTTGAAATAATACGTACAGGAGGTGTTTGACAAAGACACTTTCAGTAGAGATGACCCAACGGGAGATGCAGAAATCGAGGTAGAGCACTTGATGGAAGTTCTGAACATGGACCCGGAGAACATTCGGAATGGCACAATCATAAGATCAATCCGACCAAGCAGCCAGAACTGCCTTGCCGATGAGAGCCATCCATGTATGCTGGAGAAATGGCAAGTTTGCCCAGGACATGATTCTCCGGCTGAGAAACGTCGAGAGTGGCGGAGTGCAATTACAGCTGCAATGGATGAAAATTCCTGGCACCAAATGATTCATGAATCTTTGGAGACCTTAGCTCGTGCCATCGCTTATGAGATGTTTCTAATTATAGCAGAGGCTTCATTGACATGTTGGAATGCCAAGTGTTATATTGGAACATGAATCATTTCAATCACATTATCCACCTGCTGCAGCCGTCGGATTGTAACCAGTAAAGGATCACAGTAGTCAGCATTTGTACAGAAAACAAGTGTAAAATGGTGCTGCCGAAATGTACCCAGGACATGATTTGTAAAGCTTGGGACAACATAATTGATGCCAACCGATCGGAACCTGTTTGCCAAAACCTGAATTTTTTTTTTTTTTTTTTTGCTAAAATGGCACTTGATGCATTGAATAGCAAATCTAGCCTCTTGACATCAATAGCCAAAATGGCACCATGGAGCCAGACCTCGCTCATCCGCGCCCCAAGGGACCGGATCCCTCCTCTGCTCGTCTCGTGGCTAGCCCGTACCCCTAGGGGCCGGAGCTAGCTCGTCCGTGCTCTCGAGGAACAGTGTTGCCTAGTCCGTGGCTCATGGGGCCAATGTTGCCCAGCTCTGTGCCCCTAAGGTATGGTGTCCGCTCTGCGTCGCGCGTGCCTATGTGTGTCGGATTCGGACGTTGAATACCCAAAATCCTCGTGTGTGTACCGTACTAGTCCTATGATTAGTGGCTAGTACACACATCCACAACATCGATAAACACATCCATACACAATTATATATACAACATGATACAATAGATCTTAAACTTAAGCATTATACAACAAGTTTAAATTACAAGGGCTGGACGACCAAATTAAATTCAAGTTTTAAAATATAGAACAGCGAAAGCATAGTAAATAAACCAAAATGGTCTAGCGGTATGCCTCATCTATTCCCACAGACAACCGACAAGGACTAAGCCCTAATAAGACCCGTTATCGTACCGTCCGGTACTGGGTGCGAAATACGTATCGTCAGGGATCGTGTCTTCTTCATACTCTGAATAATAATTTAAGCAAGATTGAGTACATTGTGTACTTAACAAGACTTGTAATGTATCACAACACAATATAAATGCATGACTAACAAGGAATATGGCTAAACGCTATAAGTTATTTTCAGTATAAAGCAAATTTAATTTGCAACACTGATATATAATAATTTGCAACGGAAATTTAAAGAGCAGTTGACATGTAATAAAATAACAAGTGTATAACTGTAATAAGAGTAAATCACAACCCTCCTTGGCTGCGATCATTCTCAGTCATCGACATGGCACACATGACAACAACAAAATATCCCATCATTTCCAATAAGACCATTTTTTGCAAAAGTAAACATTATACCCGATGAAACTACACTAAGCACACCCATGAGCGTGAGCGTGGCTATTTAAATAGATTTTTTACTCTACAGAGGTGTATAGCTTTATCCACATGACATGGGGTCTCTAATTTGTTCGGTATCCATTGATACCACCACACACAACATGATAGTATGCAGTCTAGAGTTCATAACACGTCTTTACATCACCTGATCCTAACCTTGCACCAACCTAACAAATGATAAACCCTCACTTCAGAGGATACCCTCCATTTAGTGAGGCATTTACCGTTGTATCGGAAGGCTTTGATCCCAACACCTCGGTGAAGGGAGCCCTTTCGAGCAAACCTACCCAGAATGCCCTTACTACTACTGCATACCAAAATGCAAGACTAGTCCTAGATAACTTCTTTAGCTACAACTATCCCATAACTAGCACATGTGGTTGTACGTTTAGGCTTAGATTGGCGCACAGAAGTTTAGTCCTTAGTTGACCCGAGCGAGAATCTCCCTCAATCTACATGCGAGAACACACTCTCACATTTCACAGTTCATAATATAACTCGCCCGCGTCAAAAACTATGTTTTTTCATTTTCATTTTATACCAAACTAACAGAGATAACCCCCCTGGTCCAACATTTCAAAATCACCCAAGACCATTCGCAAATTTTACTGATATTTTAATCCTAGTGAAAACTAGAGCATGACTATGCATCTACACAATACTTGTAAATGAATTATGCCCAAATTGACATTAACTATTGTCTACACCATGTACTAAGAGCTACAACAGTAAGGATAATAACATCACAAGGAGAATTCATGCATACAATAGGAATTTATCCATCGTTACACAAAACATAGCAATTTTTAGGCAAACATACACTCATGCATAATATTATTTGAAAATGAAATACAACAATTGAAATAGTAGGTTCATAATGATTAAAAGAGGTGCTTGCCTTACTCAGGTTTCTCTGAGTGTGAGGATGCTTGATTGTCGATGAATTCGTTCACGATTTCGTTGTCTATTCAAAAGAACCAAGAAAAACCATAAGTAATAAAAATAAATTCAACAACAACAAAATTCAAATATATATTTTGCATATTTTGAAAGAGCATGATTTTATATGAATTTAGAAAGAAAAAATTCATTCAATTTGGAGTTCATATGCAAAAGTCTTTGAATTTGGTTCTGTTTGAAAATTCTAGAAAATCAGAAAAGTAATGACCAATAGGTTTAGCCGAAGATCCTGGTATAATACCATGAAATGAATAACTTACCGGCCTTACCTTGGTCCTGGGTACTTGCATCTCGTCCAGGGTATTCGTCAACAAAATATTTAACGAACTTCCCCATCAATCAACACTCAATTTACTCGACAGTTGTTGATGGTGGGTTCGACCACGATCGGGTAACGACTTGGTCGAGTCGAAAGGATCGGGCAGTCACCCTTCTAGAAAGAGATGGTGACTTCCGACCACTTTGGTACTTTACTGATAAGAGGGGGGTCAATGGAGTTTACCTTGCGTTCGACTGCCTTAAGCTGTCATCTTGACTCGTACGCCAATGATCCCCTAAAGATGTGCTCGATGGTGTGCTCGGGATCCTGAAACGGCATGTACTCGTTGTTGTCCGACTGTGTACGACCACTGGCTTGCCCTACCTCTTCGAGAGCAAGAAGTGGCCCTTTGCTGTTGTAGTAGTCTTCGAGTTTTCGTTGGAAAACTCGGCAATTGCGGAGGTCATGCCCTTCCTTTTTATGGAAAGGGCACCACCTAGACTTGTCGTTCTTCCGATCGGGGTGCTTACCTTTGCCTCTATCGGGGTATTGTTTGGTAGTTCGTGGCTCCTTATCACTTACGGCCAAGACCTCCTTAGAAAAATTGGCTTGAGGCTTTTGGCCCTTTACCTTGTTCTTGGATTTCTTGGCCTTCTTATCCCTCTTTTTGCTACCTTCGCCAGTCTCCTAAGGGTGCTGGTCATCTCGATCGATGATTTTGGTCTACTCGACTGCTTCATCAGCAGTAGCATACCGATCAGCCATCTCGAAAAGTTCGGCTACAGTAGCGGGAGGGTTCAAAGCGATGTCCTCTGTAATCCTTCTGTTGTGGACTCCTTGTTTGAAGGCTCTGATAACAGATGAGTTAGAAGCCTCAGGAATCGAATTGCGAACCTGACTGAAACGCCTGATGAATTGGCATAGTGTTTCATCGTCGTTTTGTCGAATCCGATGTAGGTCGTCCTCCTTTCCGGGGCGATGGTAGGTGCCCTGAAAATTGACCAGCAATAGATCGCAAAGATGTTGCCATGAGTAGATCGACTCGACTGGTTGGTTTAATAACCATGATCGAGTAGACCCTTCGAGCACAGTCGGAAGGTAATTCGCCATGACGCGCTCTCCTCCTCCTGCTACTCGAACAGCGGTCGTGTAGATCTGAAGGAATTCGATGGGATTTTGAGACTCATCAAATTTCTCCATGTTTCCTGGTCGAAACCGTGGCAGCCAGTGAACTACTCGGAGGTCAGGCAAGAATGCCCGACATCCGGTAATCACGTCGTAACGTCTCCTTTGCATGAAAGAGGGGTTGACATCTCCAGGTGATCGTACTCGACGATACCCAGCAATTGGTGAATCTGACTTATGGTAGGTCTTGATCCTACGAGGGTAATACTCCTCGTATTTTTTCTAGTGTTGCAGACCTCTAAGTCGAAGCGGTGAATGATCAACTCTCCTTGGAGTTTTATGTTCTTCAAGTGTTCGAGGAACTCTTTTCCGGATTGGGGAGTAATGCACCTTGTGACGATCTCCGTGTGGTGAGTTATTCGAACGACTGGAAGCTGATGGAGTCGTACTGCCACGACTTCCAGAATGATGTCGGCGGGGTCGTTCGAGCTTGCTCATCATGTTCTGTAGCCTTCGTGCGATCTCTTCAGTGAAGCGGTCGTAACCGGGCGCTCGGGAAAGTTCTCGAGAGGGGTTCTCGAGCAGGTCGTTGATGTGCTGAAGTTCCTGAGCTTCCTCCGACTGGTATTGAGTGCGCTCAGACAATTTTCTCTGAGTTGCGACTCGTTTCCGTTGGACTGTTTCAGAATCATCCATACTTGACCTTTGGGCTTGCTTTAGCGGAGTGTGATGATCTCAAGAATTTCTCGCACGTTCATCAAAGTGTTGACTCTGTTCATCGCTGGAGGTGTCCTCGTCATCGCCACGAGCGGTCGTAGGGTGTGATCTTCGGGGAGCGTCCTCAGCCCTGTTTCTAAGAGAGTGATTGTTACCTGAGGGCAGGATGAAGACCTCCCGTTGATGATCTCCACTTACGCTAGAGGCCTCCTCGCTTGAGGAGTCGTTGAATGGCACCATCTGGCGACTTGGAGCAAACCCCTCCAGGAAGGGGAATTCCGGGTTATAATCGTCTCCGTCGGCAAGTGAGTCCTGCGTTGGGATGGTCGAACTCGTAAGAAGAGCATGTTCGATCGCATCCTTGGCTGGGCTAGCCGGAGAGAGAGAATCACCAGATGCTGATGAAGATCCGGAATTACGGCTTTCAAGAGTTGTCGCGCCAGGTCGGACTATCTTAGGTGGACTTGGACATTTGGAGAAGGAACCCTCGCCATGCCCTGAGTCTGCCTTGGGACAGCCCTCATTGAGGTCAGATTGACCCTTGCTCTCTGAGGAAGCTGGTTCCCCGTCTGGACATATTGTTGTAGGGGATATGGATCCCTCTTCAACTCCATCGGTGGTAAAGTCTCCTGGAGAAAGATCTCCGGGGGCGACATCACCATCGGAGGATGCATCACTCGGCTCATAGTCGAAACCGACATCCATGTCAATATCTGCATAATCGGCCAAGTCGAACTAGTTCTCCTCGTTCCACTCTCCTGCCATGAGAGCATGAGAGTTTGGAAAAGTCGAAGGGAAAAATTAATGACTCGAATATCCCCACAGTCGGCGCCAACTGTCGGTGTTTTAGGACCGAACTTACGTAAAGATTGTTTGATTCGGGGGTTCCTCTAGGCTCAAAATCACACAGAGATGGGAACACGGGGATTTTTACACAGGTTTGGGCCTTCTCCTAGGAGAATAACAACCCTACTCCTGTGTGTATGTATTGAGTATGCTGAATTACAAGATTGAGCCAGAAAACTAGAGTATTGTGCTTCTAAAAAATGGCCCTCTCTCTTTGCCCTGATGATCCTTGCCTTTTGTATTGTTCCCAGGGTGTGCGCCGTTGGATCTCCAATAAAAGGTCATTTAACCCTCCAGATTGTGGAGCTGTTACTAGAGATTATTGCAGGAGTTAAAACGTTTCCACGTCGCTAGGCAATTATCATCATAAAAGGGAGTTAAAATCGTGCCATTATCTTAGGAAATAATGGCGTAGTTTACTGCCCGTATATTGAATACGGTGCGGAAGATCCCCTTATCGACTAGGCCCACATGTATGTGAACCTTGTCGACTAGGGGCTGGTCGTAGAAGGTCTTACGACCAGGTGGTGGTCGCAGGAAAGCTTACGATCACATACTGATCGTAGTAAAGCTTACGATCATAGGATAGTCGTATAGGGACTTACGACTATGGGGTAGTCGTAGGAAGACCCACGACTGGTGGTCGTAGAAGAACTTACGTCCTCCAGCTTCTCCCTTATTAATATTTAAGGGGTATACTCAAGAGTTATGTGACATCATTATTACCTCATAATATCAATTATAGATAAATGATTAAATGAGGATTGTTATATCCTCGTCATCTAGCCCCCCAGCTTAAGCGAAAAATAGCTTGCTTGAGGAAGGAGCAGTAGATGATCTTACGACCAGTAGATGGTCGTAAAAAAGGTGGTCGAAGGAAAGACTCTTCGACTAACGTTTCATTTGACCAGAAATTTACTTAGTCAAGAAAGTTATGGGATAACCTTGCGACTTACAAGGTGGTCGTAGGAGATCTAACGATCATCGAGTGGTCGCAGTACTGTGGTTGGAAGTAGAAATTTTCCAACTGTTGTTGCGTTTGACCAAAAAAAAGACTTGGTCAAGAAGGTAATTTTCGCTTGAGGTATAAAAACAGACCCGACTTTCTCGAGCAGACAAATTTAAGAATCACAATCAACTCCCTCACCTTTGCATGTTGGAGCAGTTCCCGAAACGTTGGCAACCGTTGGGTAGCCATGTATTTTCAACTTCGGGCTTGCAGTTATAAAGATTCACCGCCGGTGAGGATAAGGTCTTTTACCTTCCCCCAAATTGCTTTTGCTGTTCAAAACTTTCAAGTTCTCCGCCGCCGACCAAATCGAGCTTTCTTCTCCAATCCTTCCACATCCAATCCCTCGACTTTTGGGAGAAATGGCCGGAGCCGCTTACCAGTGGGCCGAATCGGAGATGGACGCGGCAAAAATCAGAGCCTTGGTCGACTCAGAAGATCACGAAGGCGGAGTTAGTTCGATTGGATTGAAATTGCAGGGCGAGATTGGCCATCGGGGGAGATGGGGCAAATCCCCATCTTCCAAGCATTCTGTGAGTGCGGCCTCCGATTACCTGCTCATCCTTTTCTTACATTGGTACTTGAATACTTCCAAGTAGAGTTGGTAAACCTCGTTCCCAATTCTATCACCATGTTGGGAGTATTTGTGTACCTTTTGCGAACCTACACAGGGATTGGTGGCCGATCTGGAGTTGTTCCGATACTACTATGGAATGACTCGATTGGTCGGAATCGCCGGTAGTTGTAGTCTGAAGCTCCACGACGGGAAGTCGAGGGAGTACATTCAGATGTTTACCCGGTCGTCGTGGCCGGGGTGGAAGAAGAGGTGGTTCTATTGGGAAATTACCAATGAGGACAGCCTCTCCTTCATTGGGAAGCCGGCAGAGAAGGTTCCTTATTGGGATGCAATTCCTAAGGATCTTCGCCGGATCGCCCCCTTCATTCAAGCCATCGCAGACTTGAAGGAAGAGGGGCTCATTGGATGGCACGTGGTGAAGGATTTCATCACGCGCCGTATTAGCCCTCTGAAGAAGAGGGTTCATCAGATGTGGAGGTACTCGGGTCCAACGGACCCGACGAGGGAGTACTCGGAGGATAAGTAAGCCTTAAGCTTTAGACTTTTTTCTGTTGGTTTCGAAATTGGTTTTATTTAAGGTTCTCTTATCTTTGCTGACCTCTCACAAGAGAAGATTGACGCCCGAGTCAAGCTTATCTGTGAGAAGGCCCCATCCCATGTCGTGGCACCTCCAATCCTGGCTGACCTATCTCCAGAGGACAAGTTTAAGCGCCTAAAGGTAATCGAGAGTTGATTTCGTCTTTAGGACTTTGTAGTCATAGGAGAATTTATGACTGAGTACTGATCGTAGAAAAGCTTACGATCAGGTTATGGTCGTAGAAGAGCTTACGACCAGAGGTTCATCGTAGAAAAAGCTTACGACATGGTAAGTAGTCGTAGTAGAACTTACGATCACTTTATAGTATCCCTCTTCCTGACTTTTGCAGAAAGTAGGCATGGAAAACCGTCAGGACGATGAGGAAGTTGAACTGATGGTCGTTGGAGCGGCTACCGTAGAATAGCTTGCTTCTCCCCCTACCAAGAGGCGTTGACTCGTTAAAGTCGCGGACAAGGGATGCTCAAGTTCGAGCCCTACTGTTGAGCAAGCATATGCTCCTCAGACCAGGAAGAGAAAGCCCACGCAAGTTGTTGAGAAGGGCAACGCGAGCTCGAGTTCCGCTACTCCGTCTGCGCCTTTGGCTGATCTTGCTGCGGAAATAATCGCTGCAGAGGAAACGATCGCGGCAGGAATAGTTGAAGTATTCAAACCCAAAGCCTCCAAGACCAAGGTACCCTTCTATTATGACAATAAAACCTTCGCAGTTTCTGCCTCCTGCGGTTTTATCAAGCGACTAGAAAAGGAGAACTGGAAGAGTTTCATGTCTTTTGTGAAGGAGACTGATGCACCAGCAGTGCCCTTGGTTGAGGGTGATGCTGTCCTTGAGGTGGTTGAGGCTGATCTCGACCGCCCAGAAAGCCAAGGGGCCCAAGAAGCGATGGTGCTCGATCAAGACCCACGACTAGATGTGGTCGTGGTTGTTCCTCAACTTAAGTCTCAACCAGACGTGGTTGAGAAAAAGTCAAAGAAACATCTCATAGGGAGGGTTGTTTCCAAACTTAAGATCACAACCGACACTCGGAGGTATGCAAAAGAGACAAAAAGTGTAAGGACAGCATTTACCTTTTGCTTTTTACCACCTGATCGTGTTTTCCTTTTTATGGTCTTAGCATGGCTCCTCTCATCATCAAGGACGTTCCCTCCAAGGAACCTACTACAGTTTCTTCGGTAGGCGAATGAACAACAGTAGCGGTGGTCGAAAGGTCAACCACCGTCCAAATGGTGGAGGGTGCCGTTGTAGCCGACGTGGCTACGACCAGTGGAGCGGTCGTAGGGTCAAAAGTGGTTATGATCATAGGAGTGGTCGTAGGGCCACAGGTGGAGATGGTAGCGACGGAGATACCCGACCATGGGGGTGAAACATTCACTCTCCGCACCGGGAAGGAAGTTGCTGTGGATGATCCTCCCAGCCTCCAAGGTCAAGCTACCAATGCTGTTACCTCCGAAGGAGGAGAAGGGTTCGAGCTCTTCGACCACTCCTTAGGGTTCTTTGCCCCTGCCACCGTTGTGGGCTCCCGCGCGTTCAGATCTCGTGACCGCGTTCCTCACCCTAGTAATATTCCCAACAGAGGGGATGTTTTCGATGACGAGCGTCTCGAAAGGGTATGGTGGAACTGAGTCGACGAGATCGATGAACTGAGGGACCCCACGAAGGTGGTATCCTCGTTTGCTCAGACCGCCATGAATGTAAGTACCCACAACTTGGTATTTATACATATATCTTTTCACGCTCCTTACTGCCTTTCTTTATGCAGAATACGTTGGAAGAAATTGTTACCGTTGCCGAATATCACAGGCAACTTGTCCAACTGCGACAAGACAAAGCGCTACTCTGCGAGCAGGCAGAGAGGTTGTAAGTAATTGCTTCTCGTAGCCTTTATATGTTTCGACCACTTTCACAGCAATTGCAGGGTTTGTCGTAGAAGATCTTACGACAAGGAACTGATCGTAGGAAAACTTACGACCAGAGTATTGTCGTAGAAGAACTTACGACTAGGAACTGATCGTAGGAAAACTTACGACCAAAGTATTGTCGTAGAAGAACTTATGACTAGGAACTGATCGTAGGAAAACTTACGACCAGAGTATTGTCGTAGAAGAACTTACGACTAGGAACTGATCATAGAAGAAGCTTACGACCAGGTTCTATGTTGACGTCTACCCTTTTCCTTTGCAGGCTCAAGAGTGACGCGAAGAGCCTAGCTAATTCTCTCGACTATGAAAAAGCCGAGACGAAAAAGCTAAGGGAGGAGAAAGAAGACCTCCGAAAGAAGCTTCAGGAGGCGATTTCCGCAAACCAAAAGTTGCAAGGACAACTAAGCGATAAGTGTTGAACTTAAGACCGCTTTCGACCTTCTCTTCTTTTTTCTGAATCTTACTTCCTTTCAGATAAAGACCAAGAGGTCGAGAAGTGGGAGCAGCGTTACCTTAAGGACACTGCAACCCACACTGAAGAAGTTAAGAAGTTAGATTCTCAACTCGTTGGTAAGCAAATCTTTACCTGTAATTGGTTGTGTTTTCTTTTCGAGGTCTTTTTATTTGACTGGTCTTATTCTTTTTAGAACAAGTAGTACAAGTAAAACGACTCCACGAGGTTTCGACTCGCAATCAGGAGGAAATGAAGGCTTTGAAGATCAATCTTCAAGACAACATTTCTCTTTTGAACAATGTACTCGGTGGGCTTCATGCTGAGGGGATTACTCCTCGTGACGATACCTTGTCTGCCCACTCGAGTGCCATCGGCGAACAAGTCGAAACTTTGCAAGAGTTGGTGACTACTCTGAGGGCTAACCAATTCGACTCGATAAATGATGCGACTCAAGAGGGAATAAGATTTGCCTTAGCAAAGCTTAAATCTCATGATCCCAGTCTAAGTCTGCAGCCTGTCGTAGACGACTTCGCCTACCCTTGGGTTTTCTTAACATGTTTTAATTGTGAAAATAGTTATTGGGTCCTGCATGTCACTGACTCATTTTCTAAAACTCGTTTAAATTAGATTTCTGAATAACTTTTTGATCGGTCCCACATGGCACTAACTTAATATTCTTAACCACCATGATTAGCACTAAACTAATCCTAATAGCATGGGCCCACAAGTCAGAGAGAGAAGGAGCAGGCCTGAGTGCACGCAGACCGCTCGGCGAGCTCACGACGGCGACGAGCGATCTGATGCTTTGGCTCGGGAAGGGGTAAAATGGGTTCCTAGCTCGATGGTGATTCTAACGGGTGGTGGCGATGAGGCAATGGATGGTCGGAGCATCACCGACGGTGACTTCCAAAGGCGGCGTAGAACAGAACCGCGACGATTTTTGCGAATGGGTCATGATCATGGTGAAAGGAGGTGTGCATTGGCTCTAGGGGGTGTCGCGATGCTACTGGCAGAGGCACGGGGACCAATGGTCATCAGAGTGGCGGCGACAACGTTCTCCGCGGCGACGCCATGGGTGGCCACAGTGAACTCTATGCAACGCATTCTAATCTTCCATTCTAACGAGCAAATTAGCACTAGGGGACTACTAGAAGCTCACCAAGGTGGTTAACGACATCAGAGGATGGCCGGAGAGGGTTGAGCAGCGACGGGCAAGGGTGGCGATGATGGCTTCTCGGTGGCAGCGTGTTACACCGATGAATAAGCTATAAGAAGGTGCGCATTAGCTCGAACATACATTGAGGATGATGAAGGAAGAAGGAATCGGCTAGGGACTCACTGAGGTGGCGGCAAACAACGAAAATGGCTGCAGCGGCTAGAAATGTGGAAGAAACCCGAATCCCGGGACTCATTGCGAGATGGACGTAATTAAGTGAGGGATCACACAGTTAGGGGATAGAACACATTGCGACATGGTCTAGAGAGGCTCAAACTCACTAGAATGGCGGGAACACGTTGGCTTGGATCGGGGTGTGCACTGGAGACGAAGACGACCATGGTGCGACGGCATTATAGAACTCCAGTGGCTACATTAAGCAAAGAAATAGCATGAGGAAGGTATAAGACGGATGGTAACATGGGTGTCGATTGGAATGGAGCTCACCAGAAGCAATGGCGGTTGGGAGCTTACTTACCGGCGTCGAGAAACGACACTCTTATTCTCAGCAATCCAGAGAACAAGGAGCTCGAAGTTTGCACGAGATTGAATAAGGGGTGAGATGAGGAGAACATGGTGTTGTTGGATGGCTTAAGTACGGTGGAGAAAGACGCGAGAAGAGCGATGAGAAAATGACGGGCATGAAGAGAAAAACGGGAGCACGCTCTAGCTCTCCACTTGTTTGGGAAAAGGCGACGA
Organism: Phyllostachys edulis; assembly: GCA_036346405.1. NCBI lineage: Eukaryota > Viridiplantae > Streptophyta > Magnoliopsida > Poales > Poaceae > Phyllostachys > Phyllostachys edulis. Next base: position 3,536,878 of record CM070557.1, on the reverse strand, counting down.
CGGAGTTGGCGGTTGGCCGCTGTAGCGATGGGATGGGGTATGGCGGAGTAGGTGGCGCGTCATTCTGGTGGAAAACGGTGGGTGACGGTCATAATCCGGGGCGAGAAGCGAGCTAAGCGCCATGCAAGGCGCAAAAGGTGGAAAACGGCGTCAGCAAGTGGGGTCATGGCTTCAACGAGAGGTAGGAGGGCAAGCGAGGCGGACTCGGCTGGGCCGTGTGGCGCATGAAGGAGCTGGGCCATGCTAGGCTTTCAGCCCAATGGAGCAGCGAGAAAAGAAAAGGAGTTTGGAAATTTGAAAATGGCTAATTGTTTGAGGAATTTAAAAAAAATAGTAAACGAGCTCCAAAAATTATGATTTTTTTGGAGGCTCCTGACTCAGTGTAGTGGTTTGTGTAATTTTTCCAGAAATTTATAAGTCTTGCATTTGTCTAAAAAATGCTTTTAAGGTCACTGTTTGTATGCAAATGCAATAATTGATTTAAGAAAATTTCAAAAATATGATCAAAATATTCCCACATTTATTCTTAGTACATCAAACTTGAGTTTGGATTTTTGGGATGTTACAGTGTGGGTGGGAATCGATCCCATCGCGTCACAACGGGAGATCATTCATGTCCTGCATGCATGCAAAAAAAAAAAGCCTGTCAATTCGCAGTCAGCACAAATTATTTGTTCGTGCGGCTATAAAACCCAACGTTGCTCTCATTCGCACTCATTCTCATTCATCACTCTCATTCTCATTCTTCACCTGAAAACCGAGCGCTCGGTGTAGAGAGACAGAGAGAATAGAGCGAGCGAGTTCCGATTTCATTGCCGATTAAGGAGTGTTTACAGTGGTGCTTAGCGGTCATATTAGTACAGAAAGTTTGACATCAAGAGGAGGTAAATTTTTTTCTCCTATGCATTATGTTTATTAACTCTGTAATTAGTGCTAAATTAATTTAATCATAATTACTTGGTCCAAAATTAGTCCTTATTATTTATTCATAATTATTTTAATAATAATAAATTAGTTGTAGCTAATTAGTCGTAATTATTTAGTCCTAATTAATTTAGTCAAAATAAATTAGTCGTAATTAATTTGCAGTAGTTAATTAGTTGTAATTAATTAGTCATAATTAATTTAGGCGTAATTAATTTAGCCATAGTTAATTAGTCATAATTAAGTAGTCCAAATTCATTAGTCGTAATTAAAGCTGGTCATAGTTGAATAGTCATAATTAATTAGGTCTTAATTAGTTTAGTCGTAATTAATTAGTCGTAGTTAATTAGTCGTAATTAATTTAGTCATAATTAATTTAATCGTATTTAATTGGTCGTAATTAATTCATTCTTAATTGGTTTATTTGAAATTAATTTAGTCGTAGTTAATTAGTCGTAATTCAATTAGCCATAGTTAATTTGTCGTAATTAATTATTTGAAATTAATTTAGTCGAATTTAGTTGTACTTAATTTTGCTGTCATTTTATGTTCACGAATAGTGTTGTAATATTTGTGTCTTTCTGTACTTTATTTCGTTTTAATGCTTCGTTTCTATGTATTTTGTCATTCTATTTGTTTCGAACTGACTAGGCATTTCATCTCTTGCAAGCTATGCCTCTACCAGAGCTACTCGAACTATTCTACGACAAACATCACCGTAGCAAGTTATGGATCACTAGGGACGGGGATGGTCCCCTCACTACAAGAAAACCCCCCATAGAGACGTTTTCCAATTTGTCTCTAAAATAAGGAGTTATCTAGTCTAGAGACGCTTTTTATAGACACTTTAAAAATCTTCCCAAAATCTTGTATGCTAGAGGCGGTTGTGAGACATTTTCGAGATATATACATAATTTTATCTTGTAGAGATATTTTTTGAGAGGCTCTCTAATTCGCCTAAAGGTTACGTTGTGTAAATACATTTTTTGAGACGCCTTCCAACTCACTAGATGTGTTTTTTGGTGGTTGATATGTGTTAAAAGAACTACTTAATAATATTGCAACACACAACTAAACACGTGAGGTAGAGGTGGCTAGTCTGACAAGTCTAAAAGAAATATTTCCCAAGAGGTCTTGAGTTCGAGTACTAACCTTTGTAAGAGTGCACACATTTTTTATATTTTACTTGTTGAGGAGTCTCATGTCAGCACTTGTTGATAGATGAAGACTCGATACTTATTGACAGATGGAGACCCGAGACACACACGTTCCACTTTCGGTGGATAGAGATGACGATCACTCTCTAGGATGTCTCCTTCTTGACCGGTCTGCCGATCACGCTAGACACACTTGTTCCACCCCGTTCGCCAACGGATTGGAAGGCCTGCTTGGTGCATCAGTTCGGCCTAGCTGTGTCAGACAGGGCCCATGGTGTCTCTCAGACATGGCTTAGGAATTTCAGTCGATGTCCTGCGAATGCACCAAACGAGGTTGTTAGGGTGCACCTCGTCGCGTACCTTTTGCATATTTTCGGTTGGGCCTCGTTTCCCACCATGCAGGGGGTGATTGAGTGTACCCTAGCTTCGTCTATATCGCTGAGTCTTTGTTCACACTGAGCCTGAGGAGATGCCCCATTACAGCTTCGGATCAGGCGTCCTTTGCACCACATACAAGGGTTGTGTGATGCTTCACAGCGCGGCATCGGTGCGAAATCGGTCCTTGCCGTCTGCTACGTGATGTTGCAGTTGTGGAGTTGGGAGCACTTCCCTGCCGGGTGGCCCACCTTCCAGAATGCAGCGCACCCGTACGCCAAGTTCCACGATCCAGTAGACGGGCCTAATATGGGCACCCGATAGACTGCTGCCAAGTTACGCTGGGCCAGAGACAAACCGGCGAGGTGCTACCTCGTGTTCCACAATGAGTTCGAGACTTTGCACAATGACAACATCATATGGTCTCAATAGAGCCCACATTTCGTGAATACGATAGTGCCGCACAAACTGTTTGTGCATGCATGCCAACTCACTAGCTACTAGTAGGAGTACATCAGTTCTGGAGATGAGTGCGACGCATGTACGTAGTTTGTCAGAGTTCACATGAAATCATAAAACAGCTGGGGGCGAGTCTGGAGGGGATACCGTGCCTCAGGGGCACAAAGCCGGGCAATACCGGCCCCCCAAGGCCACGAACTGGGCAACATTGTGCCCCAGGGGCACGAACGAGCTATCTTCGGCCCCCAGGGGCACGGACGAGCCATGTGGGGCGTGGAGGAGGAGTTCGCCCCCCCTGGGGCACGGATGAGCGAGGTCCGGCCCCCTAGGGACCGGAATTGGTGACGTGTCGAGTGGCGGAAGCTCCGTGGTGCCATTTTTGCTATTGATGTCAGGAGGGGGCTATATTTGCTATTCAAAACATCAGCGATGCCATTTTAGCCAAAAACTTCAAAACCTATGTTCTGTATAACTGTGTTGGAGAACAAATGCTAGTTTTCATGTGGAATAGTGGGCTCAAATAGTATTATACAAATTTTATGCGAAAAAAAAATCGATATATATATATATATATATATATATATATATATATATATTACTTTATATTAGCTAGCATAGCAATCTATCCATAGTTATGGACTCATAGTAGATACAGATAGAAGAATAGGGAGTTTTTGCCCTAAGTGGCACTGTTTCGGTCGATATTTGCAAATGTGGCCCTCCTCACGCAGTATTGCCAAATATGGCAGTCCGGACGTGTCTCACGCCGCCACGTGTGCAATTCTGGTCACCCCCAGAATCAATGTTGTTCGCACGCCCACCGTCCGGACAGGCGGTGTACCGATACATGTGTCGTCCGCACACCCACCACCTGGACAAGCCTTGTCCGCACACCCACCGCTCGGACGGGGGGTGTGTGGACATGGCTTGTCCGGACGGTGGGCGTGCAGATAAGACTTGTCCGGGCAGTGGGCGTGCGAACAAGGCTTGTCTGGGCGACGGGCGTGTGGAAGACACACGTGTTGGCACACCGTCTGTTCATGTGGTGCGTGTGCGGACGACATTGGTTCCGGGCTAGGGCGACCGGAATTGGACACGTGCAAGTGTGAGGCACATCCGGGCTGCCATATTTGGTAATACCGCGCAAGAGGCGCTACTTCCGTTCAAAAACGTGTGCAACGGTGCCATTTAGGCCAAAAACTCAAGAGTAGTGAGTAATGTGTGTTTATTAGTGATGATGCAATCTTAACTATCAACTTTTGCTTGAACTTGCTGGACTATATTCTAGTTACTGTGGCTCACCTGGATGGAAGAGCAAGAGCTCAATATCATGATTGTAAAAGTGAAATGTTGCCTTTTTCTAGTAGTAGCAACATTCTGCATTTGTATGGAATATGGAGACCAGAGTAGTTGTTTATCTATCTGAATTCTGAAGAGTGAAGACATATGGAGACAAGGAAAACGTGTTGTTTTGTTGTGCATTATTGTGTATTTTTTTAATACTCGTGCTTTTTTTATTTTACAGAAATAATCCTCCATCGCTCTCCCGTTCGGCGACTTTGCTCAAATCGCCCAACGGTTGAGCGACTAGATACATGTCGCCCAACAGTTGCGCGACAAGTGGACAGGTCGCTAAACACTTCAGCGAGTTGTCCCTTCGGCTACTAGTAGTTGAACAGTTGAGTGACTAACCCTAGTCGCTCAACCTTTGAGCGAATAAGCCCCCTAGTCGCTGAACAGTTGAGCGACTAGGGCGCTATAACCCGCGCGCGTGCGCCAGCCCTTGCCATTTGCTCTCGGCTCCGTGAAAGAGAGAAGAGAGGGAGGGAAAAAGGAGAAGGGAGAGGAAGAGGAAGAGAGGAGAGGGAGAGGGAGGAGGAGAGGACCACTCATCGACGATGGTGAGTTTCCTGCTTTTCTTTGTAGATGTACATTCGAAACCATGATCAGTTAGCAACTAAAATATTTAGATGTGTAGTTGGGTCTACTAGGTCTCATATTGTTAATAGATGTAATTTAGTTACGGTTAACTAGGAATTGTTATGTGTATTTGATCCAGAGAACTCACGCATCCACTAGTATGGCTTGTGTACCCATAAGTAACTTAGGAATAAAATTTAATTAGAGAATGGGACGGACACTTACTTGTGGGCCCATGCTAATAACTGATTAAGTAATATAATTAATTTAGTTAATTTCCCATTCAATAGTCGACCCTAAGTCATTACTAATTAGTTTAAAATATTAATCCAGTGTAATGTATTATGATAGCTAGATCTCACCCAGCTAATCGTAAAATGAAAACTAGTTAAAACATCTTAGGTTTGTCACTGTGTTGCGCTCCACGTTAATTAGTTACTAGTTACTTGAGCAATGCTAGTAATATTTAATTAACTTGTGGACCCATATTAGTTATAGATTAGCTAAGATAATTCATGTAGATAATAATTAAATTAGGCTAGAATAGTGCTAAGTATGGGTTAATCATAGGTTGAAAATTACCGTAATCTTAGTATAATTCATTTAGATAATAATTAAATTAGCTATTAATTACCGTAATCTTAGTATGACTTGTCAGACACTTAGGTACATATGAAGTATAGGAATAATTCAGTAATTAGTGGCTATACCCCAAAACCCTAAAACCGAAATGTGGCTATGGCTATATATGTTCTAGAGCTACGCTATAAATAATTAAACCACTAATTGCGTTGTAATTGCTAACTTGAAATTAAATGGCAAGTATGGCTCGTAACCTTGAGGGTTCGGACTAGCCTTTCGGCCTGTTGGACCGGCGTGTTGACGCGTAGCACCGCGCTAGCCGTCATGTTCCGCATCCTCAGGGCGGGAACAAGACGACTGACTTGGGGGTGGTCCATACGCGGACACCCTAACGGGCTTGGAGACTTACCCACGCTGGAGAGACATAATTGTCTGCCAACTGTGCCACTTTTTTTTATCATATGTCCGCTATGCACTTATTTCTTCGTGCTTTGCAGGCTGAGTGATGCTGGTCTTCTACCTCCCGCGCGGATGGTGGAGGCCACCGAATGGGGGAGTGACAGAGGGTTATTTCCGTAAAATGAAAAAAAGTACCTGTGTAGTTCTGTATTTCAGAATAAAAAATAGATTATTAAAAAAAATTCTATTATTGTGCCCTCCCCCTCACGGTGCCAAGAGACAGCAGGAGCTGTGGGTCGCCGAGATTTTGTCGGAGGGAGGGAGAGCTGCTGCACAGCACAGGCGTTCTCCACCGCAGTCGTAGTGATAACCCAGGCAGTGGCCATTGATCTGCGTCTCCTCTTATCCTCCCGAATTCCTCCGCGCCAAGAAAGAAAGAAGGAGAAATCATAAATCGATAATAAAGGGAGGAGATCCATGGAGAAACGAAACGAGAGGATGCCGTCTCGTCTCCACATTATCCGCAGTTGATTAATCTGCGCACGGTCGCAACACGACAATCCCGATATTCCAAACACCCACCATTACAGGTACAAATTCCCACCTGCTCCCCTGTTTCTTCTTCACGCATCACCCCCCCCCCCCCATCGATCGAGTCCACCTAGTGGCGGCGGAGGGAGAGGATTAACGGCAAGATGATGGGCGGCGGCGGGAGTAAGCCGCTGGACTACGAGGAGCTGAACGAGAACGTCAAGAAGGTGCAGTACGCCGTGCGCGGCGAGCTCTACCTCCGCGCCTCTGAGCTCCAGAAGGAGGGCAAGAAGATCATCTTCACCAACGTCGGCAACCCACACGCCCTCGGACAGAAGCCGCTCACCTTCCCCCGCCAGGTCATCCCAACACTTCCTCCTCCTCTTCTTCTTGCCCCAAATGATCCGATTTCAGTTCTGTCTACCCTGCCATAGGATTAATTCAATTGGCTGTATTCGCTGTTCATCCGTACTGTGATTGTTCCATGCTGCAGGTGGTGGCGCTGTGCCAGGCCCCATTTCTGCTCGATGATCCCAACGTCGGCCTTATTTTCCCTGCCGATGCCATCGCACGGGCGAAGCACTACCTCTCCATGGCACCCGGCGGTTTAGGTAATTTATTGTATTCTTGTCAAAAATTGCTTCTTTTCTATGTTTCAAGTGAATTTTAGTGGATAACAAACACAAAGTATCAACTTTTAGTTATATATGCTGCTATAGGCTAATAATAGCCATATGGGTGTTTTGACACAAGTTTTAGCTAACCAGGTGCTTACAGTGATTCCCGAGGTATCCCTGGAGTTAGGAAGGAAGTTGCCGAGTTCATTCAGAGGCGTGATGGGTATCCAAGGTCAGATTGAATAACAGTACTGATGAAAAGTTTGTACTGAGTCATACATCATGGTTTTTTCTGGTGATCCTCACACTTTTATGTTGTATTTATTGCAGTGATCCAGAGCTTATTTACCTGACAGATGGTGCCAGCAAAGGTGTGATGCAAATGCTGAATACCATCATCAGAAACGAAAGGGATGGGGTATGGTTATTCTTGAAAAGACAAATCTTTCCTCCAGATTTCGTACTAGCTCTACTAAACACTTATTTTCCCCTCTGTAATATTTGGTTGGGACATATATCTTCTTGGCAGATTTTGGTCCCTGTTCCACAATACCCACTTTATTCTGCTGCCATTTCCCTCTTTGGTGGCTCTCTTGTCCCATATTACTTAGAAGAGGAGGCTAACTGGGGACTTGACTTCGTCAATATCCGGCAATCAGTGCAATCAGCACGGTCAAAGGGAATTACTGTAAGTGTTTTACGATAATTTAGGGGTCAACGTGTTTATCTCATCATTTGGTTCACATTTATGTCACTAAGTAATTCCCGCAATTCGTGTATATGACTTGATTAGCCTTTGCCTATCCATGCACATACACACAGAAAACAGTACCAAGTTAAATGACAGTAACATCATAGTATTGATGAATTGAAGTCTCGTTGAGTCATTTCCAGCGTTGTTTTGGTTCAACAACCCACCAAAATACCCCACAAAAAAACTCATCAAAATAGAAAAGCATTGATCAAAATCTAGAGAAGTGTGCATCAATGCATTGCCCCATGGGCTTGAAAACATGCCCCCTTGGAGAGTGATCATACTCATTAGAATAAGAGTAAATAGTTCGGGGGGCACATATTATTTTTGAACCAGTTACAAAGCTAACCTAGTCTTCCCTGTACTCAGATCCTCGCCATATGTTTATTGTCTCACCTAAAACTTGTGCTAACTCTAACAATTAGTTTGAATGAACACTTTGCTACACATCACCTAACATGTCGAAAAATATTTCGCTTCATGATTTATTGTTAATCAGTATACTTTGTTTCAGCATCTTGTGGTCCATGTTTCTTTTTCTTTCTTTTTAGATCATTGTAGCCGTGCTGCTTATTTAAAAATGTGGCATGTATGCTCTGTGTATTCAGCTCTGATGCTATTTATTTTCCAACTTAGATTCGAGCAATGGTGATTATAAATCCAGGAAACCCTACTGGCCAGTGCCTTAGTGAAGCAAATATAAGGGAACTTCTGAACTTCTGCTATCAGGAAAACTTAGTTCTGCTTGCAGATGAAGTTTATCAACAGAATATTTATCAAGATGAACGTCCATTTATAAGTGCGAGAAAGGTACTCTTGATTTCTGACCAATGATGCTTTCTCATGATTACCATTTAAACCAAGCTTATAGTGTTCATGTGACAATCCTAGAAATCCAACGAGTACAGCAAGTTGCCCTGGCCTTAAGTACCACACATAAGCAAGTATTAAGATCTGCTTCACTTGTGAAGAACTAATACATGAGATTATGCCCCTACTGTGCGACACTTGAAGATTCTCAGACACTTCCCTCAAATAGCAACTGGGCTGACATGGCCTTGCTCAACTTATTCCAGGTTTTGTTCGACATGGGTCCTCCAATAAGCAGGGAAGTTCAGCTGGTTTCTTTCCATACTGTGTCCAAAGGATATTGGGGGGAGTGTGGACAACGTGGCGGATACTTTGAAATGACAAATCTTCCTCCCAAGGTAACATGTCACTTTAGAATTTGTGATTTATCTCAATATTGTGAATAAGTACCTTACTACGAAATGTTAAGGAATGCAGCTATACAAAAGTGTTATATGCAGATAAAGAAAAGATGTTACATTGTTCATGTCCTGCTGGCTGCTGCAAAAACATTAAGCAAATCTGCAACAGAATTACGGCCTAGCCTTGTTGCTGTCTTTTGACTTTGTTTAGTGAACAGTTCAGTTGTGTATATGTTGCAGCACGCAATATAACCCAGTAGCCCGTCCTACTAACTAGGTTGTTGTAATTACGTTTGCTGCACCAAGATATTCCTTTTATTCGAGTGGTCTTTATTGATTTCTCAGAAACTGTATAGTAATGAATAATGTACGCTGGAGTTATATATATGTATGCCACCATGACATTTATTAGCTTTGTCCAATCTCAAAACTGTAGAATAATGTTTAACAGATTCTAAGAAGCTTTGCCGGTTGAATATTAAGCATTTAAATAACATTAGGCACTTAAATAAGGTTTGTGCTAGATTCTATAATATACAGTACAAGAATTTACTCTGAAGTTTGGACAGTAGCGCATCTGCCATTTTTCTAAATATATTGCTCGTCATCTATAATTGATTTTCTGATTTGATCTGACAGACAGTGGAGGAGATCTACAAGGTTGCGTCAATCGCACTGAGTCCAAATGTTCCTGGTCAGATCTTTGTAAGTGAAACAATGTTCATCACCTCATTGCTTTGTTCATTTTTCTGTACTTATTTAAGCTGGTATCGGGTTCTCCATTTCCATTCTGGCATCACATAGATTTGCATTCCTCCCATGGCCAAACTAGAAGCTTTCAAACTGGAAATAGACCTCTTTGATCTAAAACATGCCCGGAATTTTTTTCTATGGGTTGTGACAGTGATAAGAATTAGTGATAGATCAAAACATCTTAATCTTCCTTCGTTTTCCGTGTCATAATTGTATGGTGATGAGCACAAACTGGTTAACGTTAACCTACAATACTACACTCTGAAAAGATATGCATGTCCTCTTTGGATTAAAGTCCTTGCAAGGAATTGCACATATGCAAATAGTGTTTTTACTTCATTCAACATAGGGATTGGTTCTTGAAATTAAATCAGTTCCAGCTATACTAACTTGTTTGAAGTTATGTTGCTTTGTTTTTCCAAGTTATACAATGGTACTGAGTCTGTACTGTCATTTACAGATGGGGCTAATGGTTAACCCCCCTAAACCTGGAGATATCTCTTATCTGAAGTATGCTGCCGAAAGGTTAAACATACTGCCCTTAACAGTTTTACTCTGTCTGCATTTCCATGGGAAAAAACCTAAACAGGATACTCAATAGTATTTATTTCCAATATTGTACTTTATTAACTTCCATGTATAATATGCTTCCAAACGATGTTTCAGCAAGGCTATCCTCGAGTCTTTGAGGAGGAGAGCACACCTAATGACAGATGGTTTCAATCGTTGCCGAAATGTTGTCTGCAATTTCACAGAAGGTGACATAAGGATTTTAAGCATGTGTCTTTTTTTGGGTAATAGGAGGACAAAGCAGCTTCTCTAACTCTCGCAATTATGTTGTTGCAGGAGCTATGTACTCATTTCCCCAAATACGCCTACCACAAAGAGCTATTGATGCAGCCAAAAGGGCTGGCAAAGCGCCCGATGTTTTCTACTGCCTCAAGCTCCTGGAAGCAACAGGAATATCTACTGTTCCAGGCTCAGGTTTTGGTCAAAAGGAAGGGTAAGTGCTTTTCTTATATCTTGGCTGTGATTTTGTGAAGTTCCATAAATGTAAGAGACGCCAACTAAACATGAAGCATGACTGCCAGGGAAGATGAAACCTGAAAACCGAACAGCACCACACTGTGAATAATGTGCAATATCATAGGGGTTGGCATATTAACATGAATCATTGTAGGAAATTAATCGTCGTCGTCCTCATTGATAGTTTTTGAAACATTCACAGAGAACACTCCAGATTTCGACAACATCCACACCAACTTGTCACTTTCAGTACTTAACTTCACACTATCACATTCTCTTAATAATTGCTGCCACAAGACTAAGCTTTCTCCCAACAAGGTTCTTCAAAACTTAATAGAATTCACCCCTTTATCAAAAACAGTTGCAACTGTAACTTGTTTATTATGAAAAACAACCTAGCATACTTCACAGCAAAAGGAGATTTTCCTGTCCATAAGTCTTCCCAGAACCTAGTTCTAGTACCATTTCCCAACTTCCTTTTGCAACAAGAAAAGAAGACATCCTTCACCTCTGTTAAGCCTTTCCAAAAGTAAGAATCTCCAATCTTAGCTTTAACTTGTGTCAGGGTATTCTTGCTCAAGTACTTTTTCCTAATGATATCTTGCCAATGATGCGGTTAATATGTAACATTACGCTAGGAATTCTGAAAAGGCGTAGCTGATCAGTTGCCTACCTGTAAGTAGACTGATGGATCCTGTGGTTTTGTGGGCATAAATATGCAGGGTGTTCCACGTGAGGACGACCATCCTGCCTGCGGAGGAAGACATGCCGGCCATAATGTCCAGCTTCGAGAAGTTCAACGACTCATTCATGGAACAATACGAGGACTACGGTGGCGGGGGCTACTCCAGGATGTGACAAGAAACAACATGGCCAGCACGCCAGTTTCACCATGCTTGGTAGAGCAATCCTAAAGACCATATTGATTGACGTTAATTAGCTGTAAGGTGTAACTCTCTTGAAGAAAATCAAAGTTGCTGTGGTCTTTGATATGTATAGGGAAAATTCTGCGGGGATATTCAATCCATTTACTACACCATCGTCGTCGTCATATTGTAACTCTTGAACATATGTTGGCAGTTAGAAAACGCGATCTTATTGTTGAGATGTAGTGCAAACTTGTTAATGGTAGTACATGGTAGTAGCAAGGAAGGAAGCTCTCTACACTGAGTAAGAGTTGCTTGATGACTCGATAGCCGAGCCGGCACGGTCGAGCACTAGGTTACTTGTAGCTGGGCAGGCAATCACTTGAGTGGAAGAGCTAGGACGCTGGAGGAGTCAACCAAGTCGCCAGCAAAACCCAGGTGCACGCCAATGTCGTCCAAGCTAGCTCCTCGATCCTCCGCCGGCGACGTCGCGGAAGTCGAGGACTCATGGGAGTGGCTTAATTAATTGCATGTATGCTTACTGATTTTTTTAATAATTTTTTTTATTTCGAAATACAGTAATATACCTACGTTTTTTTCCTCAAAAATAATCATATGTCGTTTCACCGTTGGGCAATAGAGGATAGTCACCCAACAGTTGAGCAACCAGTATCATAGTTATCAATTCCATTTCGGAGGCTATTCCGGTTTGTCTCTTAGTATGGAATACACCAGTACTATTCTATTAAGATACTGTTCGATATATATATATATATATATATATATATATATATATATATATATATATATATATATATATATATATATATATATATATATATATATATATATATATATGCACACATAATTTCACTTGGAATCTTACTTCAAATACAAAACCATAGAATAAAAATGACACATTGTTCAATTACTTCATAAATATAAAGGTCATACATAGTTAAATAATACAACATGAGTTCATAATTTCATACATTTTATCATAGTCTAGCATACTAGTCTAGCATAATTTACTTACCGAATGAGTAGTATTGGACTCGGCCTTCCGAACTGATTCAAACAAGTGGTCACTTCAATTTTGATTTTTTTTACCGGTACCAGAATGACCCGAATGGCGGAATGGCTAAAATGGACCGAAATGGGCCGATATTGAGACCCAGATTGGATTGAGGCTACTGATTGTGCGGTTTAGGTACCCAGTATGGCATGTTCCATTCATTAGGTCGATGCAAAATGGAATTGATAAGTATGACCAGTATACAAGTAGGCCAATGGTTAAGCGACAAGTTTACAAGTTGCCTGTTGGTTCAGCGACTTGTACTAGTCGCTCAAGGGTTGAGCGACATATGGACAAGTTGCAGACCGATTGGGCGATTTAAGATAATAATAATACTATTTTATTAATCCGATGGAAAGTCGCTCAAGGGTTGAGCGACATATGGACAAGTTGCAGACCGATTGGGTGATTTAAGATAATAATAATACTATTTTATTAATCCGATGGAAATAATTGTGGGAGAATAAATGACAAATTTTGTAGGTAATACTTTTAGCAAATTTTGTTTGCAGGTTGTTTATTTTTTTTTGGAAAAAAGGGTAGTGACATGGTTGGTTGGCCCGTTTGTGATTTTTGTCGATTCTCAAGAGTACGAAATCTGTTAGACTCGCAATAACATTTTGTGATCGTCGTATGTTGTTGTAGTGCGGTAAATTTCGGAAAAATTTTGTGAGGACGTTTGAGGTAGTAATAATTCGTAAGTAGGAGGTAAGTAATATTGCTATGCGCTAGGGAATTCATACATGTGGAGAACTTTGAAGAAATGACGCAACGATAACAACACGACAGTTGATCCGACTAGGAGGTTACATGGCACGCAGGCTAACAAAACAATGACAGTACACACATGCCTTTAGGGAATTAGAAATACATGGGACATACGAACAAAGAAGGTCGAAGTACTACGTGGAAGTGTGGAACGTGGCCATTTGCCCTTGCGGCCCAGCTCGACGTTGTGCTCCTCGCCTTGTGCCTTAGCTTTCGCCGCGATGGCCCTCTTCCACGCCCTCTCGGCCTCGCTCCGCCTGGCATGCTCGCACTCCTGCTCCTCGTGCAGCCTCTCCCGCCTCTTCTTCTCCTCCATCTCAGCTTGCAGCTCTTCGAGGCGCCTTTCACGGCCCTCGCAGTCCTTCCTAGCTTAGCTCTTCCATGTCAGCAGTATCCACATATCGTAGGGGTGGATCTTGTCGTCGATCCACTGGCTAAAGTCGCATAGGCGCAGCGGAGACTGTGGTGGGAAGAGAGACGTGGTTATGGCATAACGGGAAGCAAAATAGTGGTACGCACTGAAAATACGATTTCATTATCGGCTGCCTGTGGCTCGGCGTGTCAAACCTGCGGTCGGGGTAGTCCACGCAGAAGTTTGGGCAGCACCAATAGCGCTGCCCAATGGTCCACTCGTTGGTTGATTTGACACACTTGTAGCCGTCCTGACACTAGCAAAGGGGTGGTGCCACCCCCATCAGGGGCTCTTCCGGAGGGCGTTCAGCAGGCATAGGAGGGGGGCATGGCTCGACCCCGAATCGTTGGGCGTACTGCGAGGTAGCCTCCTTAGATCGACGACCTCCGGAGGTGGGCGGTGAGTGTAAGGCTGCTGACTAAACGCCCTGTGGCGAGCGACGTTTTCCTAGGGAGACACCCAGTACTTCAAAAGCTCGCAGATGTTCTCACATTCCTTCTCCTTATCCATGTTATCTAGGTAGTGTTATTGGTGTGGAGTTCCTGGCCGAGTAGCGTTGTATTTATAGCGGGAGCGGACGCAGCTGTAGCGGCCCCATTGCGATGAGGCACAGATATGTTTCCTGTCCGTACGCTGCGCCCTTCGAGGAGGTCACGTCCTGCTTTACAGAGAGTGGTCACGTCCTATTGCTTTGTAGAGAGTAGTTATGTCCTACTTTGCAGAGAGTGGTCGCGTCCTGCTTTGCAGAGAGAAGTCATATCCTGCTTTGCAGAGAGTGGTCATGTTCTACTTTGCAGAGCAAGGTCACGTCGTGCTTTGCAGACATAGGTCACGACAGCAGATTGACACTTCAAATAAAGTTAAAATTTGTAATTACGATACAATTAGTTCCACAGTACGTACAACAAGCAAAGTACTAACTGAAGTACAAGTTACAACATGCTAGTATTTGTAATCTTACTACCACTACACACATAGCAAGAAGTAGTGTTGCACTTCACGCCGGTGTTCCTACGTGTCGGTAGGCACCTTGCAACGTTTCGCAGTGTGGCCTTCCTGGCGGCAGCGGCCGCAATGTCTACCCATCAATCTAGCTTCCCCTTCGTCCATATCGTTCATAATGCGACGACTCTAGCAACGACTCTCCCACCCTTCAACAAGTCAAGATCCGGAATCTAAGTCCTTTGTGCAATATCCAACATGGTGAAGTTGCCCACAACCCGCAGCCTCTTAGATCGCCGCACCACGCCTACAGCACTGTAACATCCCAAATTTCCAGAGTTTTTGAAAATTTTGAAAACTTTAAAAATTAACCATTTAGTTTTATTAATTTGCCAAAGCTTAATTCGTAATTTAGAATTTTAAAAGCAATTTAATTTGAATTAATTAAAACTTCAACTAATGCAAGTTGGTTTAGTTGAGTTTTGTTGGATTTTAAATTGGTTTTTCCTTTTGCCCTAAGTTAAAAACAATTATTTACAAAAACTAAAAGCAAAAGTTAAGCTGAAAATATTTTTATTAAGTTCTAAATAATTCAAGGGATTTCTGTGAATTTTCCTAGAATTTTTGGATGGCTTTAGCTATTTTCTAAAAATGCTTTTTAATTTCTGGTATTTATTTTATCCAAAAATGCTTTGAAAATCCCCTAAGCCTCTTTTAAGCCCACCTCATTTTACCTATGTGGCCCATCCTCACGCAAAGACAACGCCTCCTCGATCACCATTGCTCGATCAAAATCGGACGGCACAAATCATGCGCCCTTCTTCTCGCTCCCGCTTCTTGCCGACCGGTGGGCCCAAGATCACGACCAGACGCCCGGCCGTCTTCAACCTCCGGGCGATAAGGCCCCATGCCGCCATGAATCCGCCGCCGATCGCTTCATGCCGCTCGCTCGCTCCTCGAATCACGCTAACGCCGCGTCGCCTCCGCCTCCGCACTGGGCTTGCCGCCCCACCCTTTCCCCATGCCCCGCTAGCCCATGCCGCCGCCCATGTCCGGCCGCCATTAAAGCCGGTGACCTCCACGATGTTCTCGCTCCTCCGGACCTCTCGCGTCTATTTAAGGAGAGCACCAGCAAGCCCTCCTCTCCTCTTGCTTCCCCAACCACTCACTCTCCTCTCGCGCTTCTCATGGCGGTTGTGAAGCGCCACCGCCGTGGAGCTTTCACCAGATCTGTCGCCGCCGTCGAGCCTCCTCCGGCGCCATCGACCTCGCCTCCGGCATCGCCAGAGCGAGGGCTTCCCGTCTTGCACTCCCGTCCTCGAGCCCTCTGGAGCGCCGCCACGTTCAACCGCCGCCGCCTCCGCCTTCCTCGCTCGCCGCCGGCCTCCCCGTGCCACCGCGTCCTCGAGACTGTGCGCACTAGAACCCCCTTGTTTCCCTCGTTCTTTTGGTACCACCCTCGCTCATCGCCGTGGCGCGTAGCGCCGGCGACCTTGGGGACCCGTGCGCCGCTTCCTCGCCGGCGTGACGTGGCCGCCACTCTAGAGCCCAGTCAGCACCACGTAGTGCCACCTCAGCCCTTGTTGCCCATGTGGCAGCCCCGTCAGCCGCCCGCATGGCACTTCCATCCTAATCCCTTTCCAAAACCGTGTGAACCCAGTCCACCATACACCCCTCTCATTGACAAGTGGGCCTCACATGTCAAAATTCATTTCTTATTTTCTTTCGGCTGGAAATCCTATTGCTGACGTCATCCGATGCAATAATCCGATTTTCCCTTAAGAAAATAATTTGGAAAATCATGAAAATCTCCAATTATATCATTTCATGTGTTTTTCTAACTTCCTTTGGCCATAACTTCTTCATTCGAACTCCAATTCGAGTGATTCAAATTTCTAAATTCCTATAAATTCATTATCTTCCTATTAGTATTTATTTGGTATTTATTTGAATTTTATTTGGAGTTGTTTTATTTATTTAGCTTTGTTAAGCTCAGATAGATTCGAAGATTTGGACGACTTCGCATAACCCGGCAATCGAAGCACCTCTACTCTTCAACGAAGGCAAGTCATAGACCTTTGATCATATTGAACCCATATTTATAAAAGTATATTGTTTGATATAAACATGCATTGCTAATTTTATAATAAATGGTTTCGGGAATAATTAATTACCTAATTGTCGTTATGCCTCCTTGATAAATTGTGAATGACATGTATCCTTGAATGACATAAATCCTTGAACACCCTAGGATGGTTAATTATGAGTTTGACATTATTGTACTACCAACATGGGTACCGTATTATGCTTAGCCAATGCTTTAGTTATACGATAGATTCACGATCACTTACTCAAAGAATGATTGAACTTGACTTAATGAGATATGGAACTATGGTGCGATACCACTGTTGTGCAACTATGGTGTGAGATCACAGTTGTGTTAATTGTGGTGTGATGCCGTTGTGATTAAAAGATATTGTGCCATGGCAAGGGTTGTCATTTGGCCGGGTTAAACGAAAATAATTTATGCTTAGACGAGTGGGTGGTGGTAAAAGGTGGGTGCCGTAAAGCACATTGGGATGCGGAAACGTCTCGTCTGAGCAACCAACTAAGGACTTAACCTTGAACCATTGATTTGGGCCTAAACCGTACAACCACATGTCTAGACTGGGATAGACCTGGCCGACTAATTAGCAATGTTTTGGTTTGGTTGATTATGGCGCAAGAGGGGGCCCGTAACGGTAACCCCTTAGCGAACAGAACCGAGTTAAAACAGAACTTTGTAAAGGTCTTGTCACGTGCTCTAGACCGCTTACCTAAGGTAGTGAGCGGTGGCATAGATATATGTCGAACAAACTAGAGAAATCGTGTCTTATGGGTAAAGATGTACAACCTCTACAGAGTGTAAAACTATTCGAAGAGCCGTGTCCCCGGTTATGGATATGCCTGGTGATTTCACTCAAGGGGTAGATCTTTTATCGAAAATGTTGGAATGGGTTGTTCGAATCTTGTAATGGTTGTGGTTGATGGTTGGGAAGTGAACAGGGTGTTCACTAGTTGTTTTAAAGAACTTGACTACTTATGTATTAATCTTTTAAATTGTGCCTTACAATCTACTTCTTCAGATTTAATGTCAAATATTGCTTTCCAAAAATAGCCATAAAACTATCCTTGTCAAACCTTGCATGAATATTACTTGCATACATTTCTCTGCGACTTGCTGAGTACATTCAAAGTACTCACGGCTTTATGCCCTCTGGTTGATCAGTCGCTGAAGAAGAACCAGGAAGCACCGAGTTCTAAGATGAGGAATACTCTAAAGACCATGCGAACTAGGATGCGTTCTCCACTTGATAGCCTATGGGCATGTCGGATGGCTTCTACGAGTTTGTTTATTTTCCGCTGCCAGTTTACTCTGTTATCGTTAGCCCTGTATGGCACCCTTTGTAAAACTTGACCATAAGGTCCTTTTGCTATTAAATATTAATTTGTCTGCTTCATCTATAGTTTGTGGTACGGTTTTTGATTACACTAATGTTGCAACTGTGTGCACTAGCTACTGATCTAGGGAATAGTGCAGTTATACACAGAGGGTCCTGGATCCGGAGATTCGGGGTCCCGACAAGCACCCTCTCCTTTATGAAGTACTTCGACATGAAGGTCGATGGGTCCATGTTGATAGTCCCGCACGCGGCGAGCACATGAGAGCACGGCTTCTGAAGGAGCTTTGGCTTGTTGCTTGTGTAGCTAGGTTCATTCACATCATCTCCGAGGCAGACCTCGTGGGTAACAAGAGAGTGAGTCATCCCGAATCCGGGTATGTCCCGAAGGAGCACGTCAAAATGATGCTCCATATTGCCCATCACGAAGACCGTGTGCGACTGACCCTTCTCGGTCTTGGTCTGTATGTACGCCATAATCTTCGAGTAGTACCGTGTATGTAGATTGGTTGCAAGAAGTGCCGTATTTGCATGCCTTTCTCTAAAATATCCGATTGTACTGTGCAGAACGCCTTCCACGATGACAACGAGGGGCTAAGAACGAAGGCTCCTAAGAACCTAGTTATACACCTCAACAAGGTTAGTGGTCATTATGTCATACTTTGCACTGTCCGTGTCGTGCAACATGGATCACTTCTCCAATGGCTCGGTCTCAATCTAATGGAAGAAGCACTTGATATTCCTCGAGGTCCTCCGCGTCACATGGGGAGGGTCAAGCTCCCGCAGTGGCAGGAGGCGTTCGGGTTGCTCCGCCCCAGGAATGGGCGGACGCTTATTCCTCTCGACGACGTGCTTCGTGGTGTGCTCCTCTAGTATCTCCCACAACGCATCAAATTTATGCTGCTAGTTCTGAATAGCCAACCTCTTGAACAGCTTCATCAACGGTTGCTACGGAAACTGCTTAAAGAAGCTGGCCCCTAGATGGCGAATGCACCATCTGCTCCTCATGTCTGGCCAAAGGAATAGCTCCTCAAGGTATTGCTAAAGTTTTTCTGATGGCCTTCATCATCCTGGGGTGGCAATCATGGATTATGCAAACATCAGGACATGCCCCAACTAAATTCGGGAGATCGATCGATGGGAGTGAAATTGGCCTAGAAAGTTCGACAGCTAAATTCGGGCGACGTACTGGACGAAAAGTGAAATTGATTGAGGGGTTTAGATCACTGTGCTTGAGAACATGATGTGACGTGATTAGAAGTTTGAAAACTCACCAGAATGATGAATGCACAAATCAGGTGTGATGGCCGATGTTCGGGAAAGAGAGAAATACGACGATGTCGGAGCACCGGGGTTCTGAGATTTTGAGGGAGTGCAAAGGGGGTAGAAGGGGTGTCGTGCTCCAATTTATAGCTTCTCCCATGATTTGAATTGATGGGAACACAATTGAATGTCGACGCCATTCACGGGCAAAGTTTTGGAAACTGAAGGAAATGGCAACAAAAGCACTAATGGGGCTGCGTAACAGAGACATTGATAGCAAGGAGGTAATGGCGCGGTGATGACGAGCTCGTTTCGCTTCAGACGGAAACGAAATTGGATGCTCGAGTGGGAAGAAAAGGTAAAATAAATGTGTCCGTTGATTTTCTGTTGGACAGAAGCAATAGAGCACGCAACAACATCCAGAGGAAGAAGATGAAGGAAGAGCGAGAAAAAGAAAGAAAATCTAGAAAAAGAAAAGAAAATTCGGAAGAAAAAAATCCAAAAATAAAATAATTTTTAGAAAAATCAAGAAAATTCCACAAAAATCCTTGGAACCTGAAATATTGAATAAAATAATTTTGAATTTAATTAAAGTTTATTTTAATCATTTAAAATGTTTTTCACTTTATGAAATTTCGAATCAAGCTTTAAATTAATCCAATAAATTGCAAATGATTCCTTTTTTAAAAGCTTAAAAAAGGCTCTGAAAATTCGGATGTTACAGTGTACAAGATCAAGACCCACTCGGATGGCTTCCTTGAGCGCTACATGGCTCGTCTTGTTGCACGTGGCTTTCAACAGGAGCGTGGTCGTGACTACGATGAGACTTTTTCTCTTGTTGCTCACATGACCACTATTCAGACTCTACTTGTTGTGGCCCCTATTCGCCAGTGGTCTGTCTCCCAGTTAGACGTCAATAATGACTTCTCAATGGCGAGCAGCGTGAGGAGGTCTACATGCAGCCGCCTCCAAGGTATTATGTCCCTGACGATATGGTTTGTCGTCTTCACCGCTTTCTTTACGGGCTCAAGCAAGATCCTTGTGCCTGGTTTGAGCGCTTCTCCTCTATCGTCATTGATGCTAGTTTCTCCACCAGCGATCACGATCCTACTCTCTTTGGTCACACTTCCCCTCATGGTCGGACACTTCTCCTTCTATATGTCGATGATACGATCATTACTAGGGATGACCCTTAGTACATTGACTTCGTGAAGAAGGGTCCCCTTTGCTTCTTCCTTGGGATTGAAGTTTCTTCTACACCTGAGGGTTACTACCTCTCCTAGGAGAAGTATATTCAAGATCTTTTTGCTCACGCTTGTTTCACTGATCAACGCACAATGGACAATCCTATGGAGCTTGGAGTCCACCTTCACCCACTGATGGTTGTTGGAACTAAGCCACGAAACACACACATGATTTACCTGTGGACGCACACTACACGGGGGAGACGCACACATAGAAAAACTACTGAACTTACCATCAACACACGCAAGTTTTGTGAGGCATAACGACGCCTCATTTTCTCTCTATTCTATTATTCTCTCATCCCAATGAAACAAACTGGTTATAATGCTTTTTATAGCTACAATATATCATGTAACTTCCCTACAAACCCATTCAAGTAGGCCACTACCTCCACTACATGCACTAGCTAATTACTCTATTAACTAATTGACATGCAAATTCAATCTTGATTATTCCTACAATCTCCCCCTAATCAAGATGGCTTCACAATAGTGTCGATTCATCGTCGGCATCTGCCTCCACGAGATGCATCTGTTCCACCTTCTTCTTGCGGCATTCAGAAGCAAAATGGCTATAGTTGTTGCAGTTGTAGCATCTTACTTTAACCTTGTCGAATTTACGATTCCCACGGCTTCGACCACCATTGCTGTTAGATCCGTCGGGCTCACCACCTCTATTCTTCACCGATTGGGCCTCCCACTCAGCGTGTGTTAGGAAAAGATGTTCGTCTTCGTTGTTGCTGCTCATACTGTGTAGACGCTCCTCATACGCCTTGATACGGCCGATCGTTTCTTTTACCATCATTGTCTTCAAGTCCCCAAATTACTCAATGGTTGAGATAATATGCAGGTACTTAGTTGGGACGGTGCGGAGAAGCTTCTTCACGACGTGGCTCTCCTCCATCTTGTCACCAAGACCGCAAATTTGGTTGACGAGAGTTGTCAATCTCACGGCGAAGTCGTCCACCGACCCCGTTACCTTCATGCGCAAACCCTCGAACTCGTTCTTGATGGTATGCACACGCACCTCCTTGACGTGGTCGGTGCCGACGTACATCGTCTTGAGCATGTCTCACGCGGTTTTCACTGTCTCCTTTTCGGCAAGTAGGAGAAGGGTCTCCTCCGGGACTCCTTGGAAGATGGCCACAAGGGCCATCTGATCTTAGCGCTCATCAACATCGTCGATCACTACAGCTTCCCAAACACCTTGGGTGTTCACGACCACCTTCATCTTGATTTCCCACTCGTCGTAGTTGCTCTTGCTCAGCATAGGGTATTGAAGAGAGATGCTGCTTTCTCTTCCCAGCACCCTCGACGAACCACCGCTGGTAACGATGGTGCAGCTCGATGTTACCTCGTCACCGGTAACACCACTTCCCGGAGAGCATAGCATGATCTTGGGCATAGAAGGATCAAGAATTCAGGCTTTGATACCAATTGTTGGAAATTCATCTTGAGAAAACACACACACGATTTACACATGGATGCATACTACACGGGGGAGACGCACACACAGAAAAACTACTGAACTTACGATCAACACACGCAAGTTTTGTGAGGCGTAATGACGCCTCGTTTTCTCTCTGTTCTATTACTCTCTCATCCCAATAAAACAAACTGGTTACAATGCTTTTTATAGCTACAATATAACATGTAACCTCGGCACTAACTCATTCAAATAGGCCAGTACCTCCACTACATGCACTAGCTCTACTCATTGCACTAGCTAATTACTCTATTAACTAATTGACATGCAAATTCAATCTTGATTATTCCTAACAATCTCCCTCTAATCAAGATGGCTTCACAGTAGTGCTGGTTCGTCGTCGGCATCCACCTCACGAGATGCACCTGTTCCACCTTCTTCTCGCGGCATTCAGAAGCAAAATGGCCATAGTTATTGTAGTTGTAGTATCTTACTTTAGCCTTGTTGAATTTACGATTCCCGCGGCTTCAGCCACCATTGCCGTTAGAGCCGTCGGGCTCGCCATCTCTATTCTTTGCTGATTGGACCTCCCACTCAGCGTGCGTTAGGAGAAGATGTTTGTCGTCGTTATTGCCGCTCATACCGTGTAGACGCTCCTCATACGCCTTGAGACAACCGATCGCTTCTTCCACCATCATTGTCTTCAAGTCTCCAAATTGCTCAATGGTTGAGACAATCTACAGGTACTTGCTCAGAACGGCGTGAAGAAGCTTCTTCACGACGTAGCTCTCCTCCATCTTGTCACCAAGACAGCGAATCTGGTTGACAAGAGTTGTCAATCTCACAGCGAAATCGTCCACCGACTCCATTTCCTTCATGTGCAAACCCTCGAACTCGTTCTTGAGGGTCTGCACGCGTGCCTCCTTGACGTGGTCGGTGCTGACATACATTGTCTTGAGTGTGTCTCACGCAGGTTTCCCCGTCTCCTTTTCGGCAAGTAGAAGGAGGGTCTCCTCCGGGACTCCTTAGAAGATGGCCACAAGAGCCATCTGATCTTTGCGCTCATCAACATTGTCAGTCACTATAGCTTCCCAAACACCTTGGGTCTTCATGAACACCTTCATCTTGATTTCCCACGCGTTGTAGTTGCTCTTGCTCAGCATAGGGTATTGAAGAGAGACGCTGCTTTCTCTTCCTGGTACCCTCGATGGACCATCGCCGGTAACGATGGTGTGGCTCGATGTCACCTCGTCACTGATGACACCACTTCCCGGAGAGCGCGACATGACCTTGGGCATATATAGATCAAGAACTCAGGCTCTGATACCAATTGTTGGAAATTCTTCACGAGGAAACACACACACGATTTATCCGTGGACGCACACTACACGGGGGCAACGCACACACATAAAAACTACTGAACTTACGATCAACACACACACACAAGTTTTGTGAGGTGTAACGACATCTTGTTTTCTCTCTGTTCCATTATTCTCTCATCCCAATGAAACAAATTGGTTACAATGCTTTTTATAGCTACGATATAGCATGTAACCTCCCCACTAACTCATTTAAGTAGGCCACTACCTCTACTACATGTCTTAGCTCCACTACATGCACTAGCTAATTACTCTATTAACTAATTGACATGCAAATTCAATCCCATTAATCCTAACAATGGTGAGCCTCTTGAGGATTTCACTCGCTATCATCACCTTATTGGGAGCCTTGTCTACCTTGGGATCACTCGATCTGACATTTCTCACACTGTTCACATTCTGAGTTAGTTTGTTTTGGCTCCCACTTAGCTACACTACACTCACCTTCTTCGTGTTCTGTGATACCTTTGCGGGACCATCTATCATCACTTTTTCTTTTCTCACTCTAGCCCTTTGTAGCTTCAAGCATACTCAAATACGATCTGGGCTAGTGATCACTCTGATCGTCGGTCTTTTTCTACCTACTGTGTTTTCCTTGGTTGCTCTCTGATTGCTTTGGAGACTAAGAAGCAGAGTGCAGTTTCCCATTTGAGTGCTGAGATTGAGTTGAGGATTATGACACTGTTGACAATTGTGATTGCTTAGTTACGGTGGCTTCTTAATGATTTTGGTGTTTCTGTCCCTGCACCGACTCCTCTTTCATCAGACAACACCGATGCGATCAGTATTGCTCGAGACCTGGTGAAGCGTGGGTGCACCAAGGATATTGAGGTTGATGCTTCCTACATGAGATTGCAGGTGCGGAACCAAGTCGTGGCTCTTCGATACATGCCTTCAGAGCTTCATCCCGCCGACTTCTTCACGAAGGTATCCACCATGAGTTTAAGGGGTAGATAGTATAGCTGTGTTAGTATTTCTATATTGTATAGGATGCTCTTTGCATATGTACCCCTCGCCTATACATTATATGTATACAGTTGGCCTTTGGGCCACTGAAATACGATTTTTTTTAAATAATAATTTTTTTAATTTTTTTTTTTACAAAACTAGGTAGTTGTCCAATAAAAATTACAAAACTAGGTCTCTGTCGCCACTTGTAATAGCGACAGGCTCTTGTCACCGTTCCAATTGATGATAAAGGCCTAGCCACTAGCGACAGGGGGTAGTACCTAGAGCTCCCTGTCGCCAGTTGAATTGGCGATAGGTCTCCGTCGCCAATTCAAATAGCGACATGGATCCTTTTTTTTATAGTACTGTTTCTAGGAATTTTTAAATATAGCAAAGGAGCTAAAAAAATATGAAATTTTTGGTGGAGCCTCCTAACATGTGTGCTGGCTTGCATAATTTTTCCATAATTTTATACGTTCTGAATTATTCTCTAAAATTCATTTAATTATACTATTTGTAGGAATTTCTAAATATAGAAAATGAGCTCAAAAAATTAGAATTTTTTTTGAAGTCTCCTTACACAGTGTACTTTATTGTGTAATTTTTCTCGAATTTTATATGTTGTGAAATTGTCTCAAAAGTTTAGGTTCCAAAAATTAGGATTTTAGGTTTCAAAAATTATGGTTTCATAGTTTCATGATTCCGCCATCAGGAACGGATACTTTTTTAATTTTAAAGATATACGACCTGGGGCCAACTTATCTAGGCTGTGGCCATTAATAGGCTAAAGGGAAATGTTGGCCGGCGACAAGTACGACACATCAGGAACGACATGGACAAAGCAGAAATCGGACGTCGTACGAAGAAGTGCTCCATGCAGGGAGTCTGGGCACACCTTCAAGAAATACACTACGAGAAATCCTCAGAACGAAGGAGACATCGGCACTCTGGTCCACAGGCGTACGTTGAGGTCGTAGCCACGGGAAATGTTCACCTAGTTGAAATATGTGGTGCCCAATGCTTTGTAATATCACTTTGATTTGTAAAAAAAACTAGGTGTTATGACGTTGAAGCATTCGGGCGGTCGAATGGGGTCCCCGTGGCAACGTCCGGAGTGCCGATGTCTCCTTCGTCCTGAGGATTTCTCGTAGGACATTTCTTAAAGGTGTGCCTAGACTCTCTACAAATGGAGCACTGGCCGTTCCTAATGCACCGTACCTGTCACTGGCCAACCTTTCCCTTCAGCCTATCAATGTCTGCGGCCCAGATAAGTTGGTCCTAGGTCGTATATCTTTTAAATAATAAAAGATCAGTTCCTGATAGCGGAATCATGAAACCATGAAACCCTAATTTCCGAAACCTAAAATCCTAATTTTTAGTCATAAACCCTTAATTTTTTAGATAATTTCAAAACATATAAAATTTTGGAAAAATTCACAATCAAGTACACTGTGTAAGGAGGCTTTTAAAAATTCCTAATTTTTGGAGCTCATTTTTTATATTTAGAAATTCCTACAAACAATATACTTAAATGAATTTTAGAGAAAAATTTAGAATGATAAAATTATAAAAAAAATTACACAAACAAGTAAACTGTGTCGGAAGGCTCCAAAAACAATTTCATAATTTTTTTGAGCTCATTTGCTATATTTTAAAAATTCTTAGAAACAGTAATATAAAAAAAGATCACTGTCGCCATTTGAATTGGCGACAGGGACCTATCGACAATTCAACTTGCGACAGGGAGCTTTGGATACTGTTGAACCCCCTGTCGCCAGTGGCTAGGCCCTTGTTACCAATTTGAATGATGTCATTCCAATTGACGACAGACGTCTAGTTTTGTAATTTTTTATTTCGACTATTTATTTTTGTAGTTATATTTTAAATTAATATTTATTTTAAAAAAATTCACTGAAATATATTTCGAGGTCCATTTGTAATAGTAGGGACGTGTCCTCCTGGCTAGTGCCACTGTGAGGACGTCTCACTCTGGCTCTCCTCCGTCGGTTTGCACATGGTTGCATCTAACCCAATTTCATCCATATCCCTTCATATCCCATGTGTCTGACATGTTGGACCCACAAAAAAGTCTTAAGCTAGCAGTTGAAGAGGGATGTGGAGGCCGCGTGTTCGCTCGGTGCCATGACTGCACCCGACGATGTGGCGAGGAGACCCGAGCGTGGGGAATTAAGGCGCGAAGTGATGACCTCCCTCACACAGTTCGTGTGCGCAAGCGGGTCTTCGCTGCACATCCAAGGCTAACGGGAGGAAGGTGGGGCCACCACAGTTGGGTGGCGATCGACGTCAATTCCTTTATGGGATATGGATGAAATTTGGTTAAGTATAACCATGTACCACTACTACAGAAAAGGCCTTCACAGACGGTTCAAAAACGTCATCACAAACGGTTTCGTGAGTCGTCTGAGTTTATGGGTCAGTAATGACATGAGGTCATCACAGACAATTTTCGAACCGTCTGTAATACATAATACCACAAACGGTTATTAACTCAAAACCGTCTATGATAGTCTACTATCACAGACGGTTTGTAGATGAAACCGTCTGTGATATTCTTTTGCATTGCTAAATCTATTTTCTGTTTATTGGTTAGCTTCAGGAAATACTAGCCATGCCCTCCGAAACAAGCACATCCAATTCGCATTCATTTCAGAAGCAAGCACATGAAATTCGCATTCATTTCAGAAACAAGCACATCCAATTCACAAATCAATTAACTAAAACTAACCATTAATGTACATTTACACACATGTACCATTAAGTTCAATCTTATCCCAATCAAGTTCAATATTCTACACTGTGGAATCTCCCATCTGGATTTATGACCTAACTGTTCAGGAATGACGCAAGGTGTGATCGAACTTTTATGAGCTCGCTCTGTTCCAACGCAGTTTCGGCGATGATCGCAACCTGTCGCTAGGAAGATTAAATTCGTGCTTATATAAATTAGTAAGTATATATGAAATAATTGTTGCAAGATTGACAAACCTGAGGATCATTGGTGATCGCGAACCGATGAGTAGTTCCATGTTGTGACAAACATAGTATCCACAGACGCTATGCCCGACTACCGGTGGCACCGCAAAAATAGAATTGGTTAGTTCGAGAGGCATTACTACGAAGTGTTATATAGGATTAATGTGTACTAGCTAGCTTAGCATCGGGAATTTTAGATTGTGTGACGTCGTTCTTCCCTTGTTTTTTCCTCCTTAGCATAGTGCACGCCTAACGCCTACATGACTCCAAAAGTTAGCCTTAGCCATTGCAAAGGAAGGAAAGACTACAATAGAGTTCCTATGGAGGAAATGTGTTTACTGTTGATTAATTGCCTGATAAGCGTGAAGTTGTGAGTGGTCCTCTCAGAGGGAATCTAGGTATATTACCAAGCTCCATTTTGGTATAATTACAATTAGAATCCAAAGGAACCTACATGTATGTCACCATGGTCATTAAACCTAAGTTCGTGTTGCTTATAAAGTACAAATCAACAAGTATAGCCAGTAGTGCAACACTTACTCCTAGTTGTAGGGCAAAAGTATGTATTCCTTATTGCGGCGAGCCAGCAAAAACTCTATAACGTAATCCTCGACGAATGTTGCATTCGCCTTGATGGTTTGCTCGGAGACCAAGTGTGGGTCGAGGAAACCTACCGGTGAATTCCTTGATTCAGCTTTAGACATCATGTATCTATATACAAAAGCAAGGAGTTATATATAATATTTATCGGTATTACACGAACATTGACCGTATACACACTTACAGTGTCCAGCATCGCATGAGTGAGACGTCGAGCTGGTCGAGGTTGAAGAGACAGGACAAGTCCTCGAAGGTCACCGTGAAGACACAGTCTTGAGCCTTGTGGTTAAAATGATCATCGTTGAACTTGACAGTGACACCCGAGCGTCGTTGTTCAGCTGTCTTGTTGGCCTGTTCCATGTACCATGTATGCAATGTCGTGCAAGCCGGTCCTAGGGTAGGGCTGTCTAACCTCTCGACCAACGGCTCGCCTAGCACAAATTTCTGGGCCAACGGCAAGAAGGGGATATCAGAACAGGAGTCGACCGTCTTCGATTTGCCCTTGCTGCCTCGCTTTGTATAGGTCGACTTCATAAGAGTCGACTGAGCACGAGGTGTAGATGCATCTGATGCACTGGGCCCTTGCCGCGTCGGTGCAGTTAGCTCTTGTAGACAGGGTACATAACCTCTCCATTAACCAGTTTCGGGCGCTCACATCAGTGATCTCGGGAAATGGCAGGGAGACATTCGAACGGCTTGCCTGCTGGTCCTGATCCCTCCATATTGGGATTTTACTTGCATACCCAGCGGTGCCGAGTCTGTGGGGGTGCTTGTTTTTTGCCTGGAGGACCGTGTGCGTCACACTTTCACTCCTAAATTCATCTGTCATCTTCTTCGCCACAAACTCGGCCCAGCACTCTTCCAAGAACGGATACTTGTGAAAGGGCCTCAGATCCTTCTCCATGTAGTTCTTGACAAGCGTGCTCTTGAAGTTCTACTACGCTTTGCACGCCTGTAGCAACGCGTGTCGTCACACGGAGTCCTGGTGTTGTTCTGGGATCTCGGACGATTTGAGAATATATGTCAACAGCACATCTTTCTCTTGTTTGGTCAACTCCTTCCACAAATCATAGGTGATGTTGACCCATTGCCGTGCAACTATTCCGACCGCTTCTCGAATCGCGACGCCGTCACGATGATTGATAGGGGTCCCGCATCGATCGACTCGTGATGGTAAATCGCTCATGGGCCTTTTCGATATTCCTCTTCTTCTACCGCGTTGGATATTCCAGAGGATGGTGCATCATCAGACACATGAGGCGGCAATGACGAAGAATGAGCGGAAGACATCTTCACAAGAAATAAAAGTTCTGACACGCATGAACATATTATCATAAGATTCGATCTCTATGTGTATGGGTATACACACCAATTAATAATAATTGGGATATGTAGGGAAGAAATTAGGACCAATACAATGACATAAACATGTAAATCCTCCAAGTCATTTAAAAGGAATAATATGATCAACACAAACATCATGTGAACAAATGAAATCAGCATAAAGCTAATTTTTAACATTTTGATATTGCTATCAGATGTAGAGTAAGCATTCCAATTAGAGCTCAAATTCAAACCTGATTATCAAAACAATTTCAGTACAAGACTATTATCATCACAGAGCATTCATCTCAATCCCACCACACCACATTGCAATATATTCCAAAGAGCGAGATCAAAACAAATACCATATGAATAATCGACTAGAACAAATACAAATTCCTAAAACAAGTACAATTATCATGAGTCAATGAGGACTATGACAGCATGACAGATTATTGATAGAAAGAGTGAGGGAAATGGGCGTTGGGGTCGGCCACTCGGCATTGGTTACCTTTAGGTGTCGAGGAGAAGGACGAGCAGGAGCAAGACGAGCAAGCAGGCGGCGGCTGAAGGGGAGGCGGCAGCTTGGGGAGGGGAGGAGGCGCCGCTCTGGGGAGGAGGCGCCGGCTCGAGGAGGAGGCGGCGCGAGGACGGTGGCGACGGCTCGGGAGGAGGAGCGAGGAGTTGAGAAACTTAATCTTTTGAGTGGGGGCGCGACAAACCCTAGAGTCTGAATATAAATAGAGACGGATATCACAGCGGTTCTAAAGTAGAACCGCTCAGTGATATAGATGTATCATGACGGTTCCAATAAACAACCGCTCGTGATATATGATGTATCACCGACGGTTCCTATCAACAACCGTCATGATATATGATGTATCATGACGGTTCCAATCAACAATCGCTCGTGATATATTGTAGCACGATTTGGTTTTACCAAGGAACCGCTTGTGATATTATTTTGTATTGGTTAATCTAGTTCGCTTATTGGCTAGCCTCAGAAATGCTAGCCATGCCCTCTCAAACAAGCGTAAAACACAACAAGTACATGTATATACATCCAATTCACATTTATTTCGTAAACAATCACATCCATTTCACAAGACAAATCAATTAACTCAAATGAACTAAAATTAACCATTCATCAGAACGTACATATACACACATTGTTCAATTAATCTTTAAAAATTAGCCCTTCATGATGATCGACGTGTATGTAGCTAGTTTCGTCACGTTCTTCTTCCTCGACCCTTATGTCGTTTCCGAAAGGAGGCAACTCGTCAATTTGATTGTATTCTTCCTCGTCCACTACATTCTCAACTCCGACAATCCTTCTTTTTCTATGAAGAACTACATGGCGCTTCTTATTTGTCGGCCTGGTTACATAGAAGACTTGAACAACCGGTTAGCCAAGACGTAATGGTTCGCCTTTGTATCCGACACGCTCGAGGTCCACGGTAGTGACGCCAGATTTGTCGACCTTCACCGTGAGAGATGGACCCAACAAAGACCAAATAGGGGATCTTGATAAGCACGTAGTTGAGCTCCCATATCTCCTCTATTTGCCCATAGTAGGAGCTCCTCACCCATCGATCATCAATGCATCTATGCGACACCGCTGCTCGTTAGTGCTCTTTATATCCCGAGCTCAGATAGAATGTGTACCCATTTATGTCGATCCTCGCCATGTCACAATCAGAATGTTGGCCCTTTTGCCAACCATGTCAGCATATCACTTGACGAGCTCCTAGCGAGTCACTCCTTCAACCATTGGTTGAATCGTCTGTGTGTTGTCTCGTGATCCAAACATCCGGCCGCACCGGATTCTGTTGCCAAAACACGTCCTTGTCCTGGTCGATATATGGGGACACTTCAGTCATGTGTTGCAAGACCGTGAAATGGGCTTGAGCATACGCATCCATATCTGGAGTGATTGCTTTCCTTCCGATGGTCCCGATACCCTCGAGCCTCCCCTCATGGCGAGATCGAGGCAAACCTATCGGTTCGACCTGAGCCATGTAATCAACACAGAACTCAATGACCTCTTCGGTTGCATAACCTTCGACGATGCTGCCCTCTGGCCGAGATCGATTCCGTACATAGGACTTGAGAATTCCCATGAACCTCTCGAACGGGCACATGCTATGTAGGAACACGGGCCCGTATATCTTTATCCCCCTCACAATATGAACAATGAGATGAACCATGATATCGAAAAACGATGGAGGAAAATACATCTCAAGATCATATAGAGTCATCACCACCTCGCCCTGCAGAGCATCTAGTCCTTCGGGATCGATGACCTTTTGAGCAATTGTGTTAAAGAAATAACACAGCCTCATGATTGTCTCTCGGACCTTGATCGACAAAATACTTCTAATTGTAACAGGGAGCATTTGTGTCATCAGCACATGACAATCATGAGACTTCATGCCAATTAACTTCAAATCTTCCATCGAAACAAGTTTCTTCATGTTGGCGGAGTAACCGGATGGAACTTTCACACCATGCAAGCATCGACACGCTTCAGCCTTCTGCCTTGGACAGAGTGTAACAAGCGGGGAAGGTACGTTCGTCCTTTATCGGTCTTTGTTGGTGCTAACTCAGTCCGATGTCCATATCAACCAAGTCAAGCCGCATGCGTTGACACCATCCTTTGTTTTGTCATGAATGTTCAATAAGAAACCAATCAAGCTGTCACATACATTCTTCTCTACGTGCATGACATCGATACAGTGGCGAACTTCTAGGTGCTCCCAATAAGGTAAGTTCCAAAATATTGATCTCTTCTTCCACATGTTCTTCTTACAGGTCCTCGATTTACATCCCTTTCCGAGCACAACATCTAAATCCTTAACCATATCATAGACCTCTTTTCCGCTTAAATGTCTTGGAGCTGAACTGTCATCCTTCTCTCCGTCGAATTGTTTCTTCATCCTGCGGTATGGGTGAGCCCTCCGAAGGAACCTACGATGACGCATGTATACGGTTTTGCACGAGTGATTTAGTCACACACTCTCGGTATCATCTAAGCAGTAAGTACAGGCTTTGGCCCTTTTTGTACTCTGGCTCAACAAATTAGCAAGGGCAGGATAATCATTTATGGTGCAAAATAACAATGAACGTAAAGTGAAGTTCTCTCCTTTGTATGCATCCCATACCTGTACCCCTTCAATCCACAATATTTTTAGATCTTCCATCAATGGTGCTAGGTACACATCAATATCATTTTTAGGTTGCTTCAGCCCTTGGATAAGTATCGACAGCAAAATATACTTCCGCTTCATACACAACCAAGGAGGAAGGTTGTAGATACAAAGTATCACGAGTCAAGTGCTATGTCGGCTGCTCATGTTACCGAAAGGATTCATTCCATCTGTACTCAATCCACACCTTATATTCCTCGGTTCCGCACCGAAGTCTGCAAACCTCCTATCGATGTTTCTCCACTGGACAGAATCAGCAGGGTATCTTAGCTTTCCGTCATTCTTACGCTCCTCTGAGTGCCAATACAGCAGTTTTGCATTCTTTGGGTTCGCAAAAAATCGCTTCAAATAGGAAATTACAGGAAGATACCACGCTACCTTAGCAGAAGGTCCTTTCTTCACCTCGATTCCCTCGTCGTCATCTGATTGATTCTTACGCTTGTATCGGGATGCGTTGCACACAGGACATACATGCATGGTTGTATACTCGTTACGGTAGAGGATACACTCGTTCGGACATGTATGTATTCTTTCTACTTCCATTCCCAATGGACAAAGAACCTTCTTGGCTTTGTAGGTGGCTTTGGACAACTCGTTTCCCTCCAGAAGCATGTCCGCTAAGAGACCTAACAGCCCCGTGAAACTCTTGCCGGACCAACCGTTGCTTACCTTCAATTTCAGCAGTTTAAACACGGATAACAACCTTGTGTATTCCGGCTTGCAGCCCAGGAACAAAGATTTCTCCGAGTCCTCCATCAAGCCCCGGGATTGAACATACTCCCTCTCATCACAGTTCTCTTCTGCATCGCGAAGCATCTGATCTAGATTGTCATCGTGCAGCCTATCCGAATCGGAATCACAATCGACATCATCCGGCGGCATATCGTTGACTTCCTGTATAATATGCATATCGTTGACTTCCTGTATAATATGCTCTTCACCGTGACTGGTCCAACATGTATAACCCTTTTTGAAATCCCTTCGAATTAAGTGTGCTTCGATCTGCGCTCGGTTGTTAAACATCTTCAGATTCTCGCAGTCAATGCATGGACAGTACATATATTTCACCCCCTTATTCAACATATCCTCCTCGGCAGCTCTTGTAAAAGCAGACACGTCATTAATGTACTCTTCACTCACACGGCTCTCAACGTACATCCAGCTTCGGTCCATCACGCGGTTCGTATTGAAAACCCTGGAAATAAATAAAAGGGTGACTTTGAAAGCGTATTTTCTGAGGCTGAATTACGCTTTCCAACAGAGAAAGCGTATTTTTCTCTGAACTAAAGGTGGCTTTTTTCATTTTTCCGGATTTATTAACTTACATGTGGGCCCTACTTATTAGTGACTCATTTTTTATTTCATGATTTTATTTATAAAATCTATGGCGGTTCCACATGTCATAGACTCGTTAGTTTATTAACTAAATGATTAAAAACAGTAGGATTTGAAGCTCAAATTGGGCTTAGGGTGACATCGCATTGCTAATAGTTGTGGCTCGGGGCCCTAAGGTCGCCTGAGGCGAACCGACGGTGATGTCTCGCGGCGGCACCATGGGCTTCACTAGCGATTTCGGCGTAAACGTCTGAAACTACTCAAATTAAAGGATGCTTATGCTCCAGTAGCTCACCTCGATCACGAGGAAGGTGTCAATGAAGTCGGGAAGGTCCAAGGCGGTACCGGTCGTCGATCGGTGAATGAGGTGACTTACGGCAAGCTCCTCGGCGACAATAGTGAAATGGACCACACAAGCGGGCTCAATGAGGCGAGGCGATACTCAAACCGCACGGAGTGGCGATGGACTCACCGAGCTTGAAGATCTCCTGCGGTATCAGAGCGCCAGAGATGGAGATCAAGAAGACTCGTTGGGAGCTATAGATATCGCACCGCTCGTGATGAGTTAATTATCACAGACGGTTTTCAACAAAAATCGTCTGTGATATATAGTAATATCACAGACGGTTCATATTTAAAACCGTCTGTAAAGTATCACAGACGGTTCTGACAAAAAACCGTTTTTGATATTGGGTAATATCACAGACAGTTTTTGGTCAGAACCGTCTATGATACTTTACAGACGGTTTTAAATATGAACCGTCTGTGATATGATCTCTTTATAGACGGTTTTTAGCGCGGAAAATAATACAGACGGTCGGTAAACAAAAACCGTCTGAGATTGTGTTTAATACAGACGGAAACCGTCTGTGATCAGGCGTTCAGTATTAGCATTTTTATAGTAGTGTACCTCAAAACTTGTGGTTTTGTGTTTTTTTGCAAACTTATGGTTTTGTGATTTTTTTTTTTTATAAAACCTATGATTTTGTGTTACTAATGCCTTAATGCCTAGGTTTTCTGAAATTTACTCTCACAAACGCATAAGCATAAGCCGACGCTAGTATCTAGTAGGAGGGAGAGAACCAGAGAATGGCTGATCAGGAGGGGGCAGCTGCTCCGTTGCTGGATCAGAGGGTGAGGATCAGTAATGGAGATAATGGAGGCAAACGAGAGGAGGAGCTCCAGCTGCATGGAGGTGGAAGTAGGGGGTGGTGGGACGCGGAGGAGGCGGCGGGGCAGGTGGCCTTCGCGGCGCCCATGGTGGTCACCAGCATGGCCTACTACGCCATTACACTCATCTCCGTCATGTACGCCGGCCGCCTCGGCGAGCTCCAACTCGCCGGCGCCACTCTCGGCAACTCCTGGGGCACCGTCACCGGAATCGCCCTCATGGTACGATCCATCTGCTCATCACCTCATTACATCTTTCTTTCTTCCTTTCCACAAATCTTAGGTCCAGTTTGGGACACGGGGAATTTATCCCCGTTCAAATTGTTTTCTGAAATTCCTCCAAAATCCCCGTGTTCCAAGTGGGACCTTACTGAGCTAGCTAGCAAACATGAAATATTTAAGCATCTCCCCCGTCTCCGGTGGAGATGATTGCTTAATTGGCCGGATGCTATGGTAGCATCTCCTACCTAGACCAATTCTTTTACTACAAAGCAAACAATAATTCAGAAGGGGGCAAAAATGTGTTGCGTTGTCCTGTTTCTCACTCTTCTTCCAGTGATGTTTGTTACTGTCCTTGTCGTGCAGCACAACACAGGTGAGCCCACCTTCTAGCATGCATCGCCTTGTGTGCATCGAAATGGGTGAAATTATTGTTGGGGTAAAAAATTGCAAACCTGAATTCTTGGGATGTATTGTTGGGGTCAAAAATTGCAAAACTGAATTCTTGGGATGACAAATATGCATGGGTACCTCAACTTATTCAAGTTGCTCTTAATTATGATGCGCCGGAGAAAAGAGAGTACATTACACTAGAGGTTCTCAAACTTGTTCGATTATAATACTAGTACAACTTAGATCCTTAAACATTATCTGCTAGGCCCATTTTGCTTTGCTTTCTAGGAGTAGTTCTGTAAGCTTGCTTAATATATTAAGTATGGCGTCAATGACACGTGGGCTCTAAAAAGAACCATAGGCATAGCACAGAGTTAAACAAGTTGAGGTCCAAGAGGACCCATAATCCACAGAGTATATCTGTCATGCATCATATAAGAATGAAGACGTGATAGTGACCTAGGCAGTGTCCTAATAGAATGACAAAGGTGTAGGTGGGAAAACGTTTAGTCTTGACAAAACTTTCGAGCAGTTGATCTGAATCACCTTTTCTTTTGTCAAAGCGAACATAAAATAGGAAGCTCCAACATTGTTTTTTTTTGGAAGAATGTTTCAATGAGTAGACTTGTTTTAATGTTTTAACGAAAATTCAAAGAAGACTTAGACCAGACAAATTATAAATCCCCTTCTATGTTGGCACCTAAAAAGTGTCTCTT
Source organism: Phyllostachys edulis (assembly GCA_036346405.1). Classification (NCBI taxonomy): domain Eukaryota; kingdom Viridiplantae; phylum Streptophyta; class Magnoliopsida; order Poales; family Poaceae; genus Phyllostachys; species Phyllostachys edulis. The sequence continues at coordinate 3,500,448 of CM070557.1, read as the reverse complement.
TAGTCCTTACGCCTTTGCCTGACTACAGCCTAACCTACTACCTGCTAATGTTTAATTGATGGAAGGAAAAAACACAAACTATCTCAACATGGAATTATAATTTTTACATGTCTTCGCAGAAAGTACAACATGCACAAAATGTTTGAAGAGAAGTCTGTAATCATCTTGCATCCTGTCATGGACACACAAAAATATCTTTTGCAATGTAGGGTGTATGAGATAAATAATAGAATAACATAAAACAATATCAAAATTCAAACAAAAATGTATACACTGAACTTTTTTCACTTCAGATGAAAGCAATGCCATGCTGTGCTATGTCTGATATCAAGTCAACCAGTACAACAGCTATGAAAAGATAGCATTAATTTTCTCGGTAGAATAAGATTGTGTGTAGTCAACTCCTAGGCTAGAGTCATGGTTGGTTGGAAAGGCAAAATTGGCTGTAAAGTATCAAGTCAGCTTTACATTGTTTTGCTTAAGATTAGAATATGCAGAAGTCTGTTGCTCTAATTGCTTCAGCCCTGATTTTATAGTGAGCTTCTGTCCATGATAATGTCCATTAGTCGATGTTAAGTTTTGAGTGTCTAGAAGTTGGAAATGGGAGCTTGGGAAGGCACATCTGCATAACAACACTAATCAAAGTGTGGAAGCTAGTAGTATAATCAAAGGTACATAATCATAGATCAAGGAAACTGGCAGACAAGGGCATGGGACATGTTAGCTGACAAGATTTCAATAGAAAGCTTCATAATGATCAATGTTTACTTTGGCATTAGTCAAACTTTATATGCCCAGGTTTTAGATTACGACAGTAGATGAGCTTGATTGTAGATCGTATGACATTGCAACTTTGCAAGAATTTGGTATTTCCATTTAGTTTTACAGTAAAACCTTACAAGAACCGAGGGGAACTGTGTTTCTTTCCTATACAGCTATACTGATCAACTGAACTGATGTACCTTGTTCCAATGCAGACTGGACTAAGCGGGTCTCTGGAGACGCTGTGCGGGCAAGGCTACGGCGCAAAGGTGTACCGCATGCTGGGCGTGTACCTCCAAGCATCCATCATCACGTCGGGCGTCTTCTCCGTCCTCGTCTCCCTCCTGTGGCTATACTCGGAGCCACTCCTCATCTTCCTGCGCCAAGACCCCGAGGTCTCGAGAATGGCGGCGCTGTTCCTGCGCTATTCAATCCCAGCGCAATTTGCCTACGGCTTCATCCAGTGCACCCTCAGGTTCCTGCAGACGCAGTCCGTGGTCATGCCGCTGCTGGTGTTCTCACTTCTGCCTCTGGTCTTCCATGTCGGGATCACCCATGCTTTCGTGCACTGCCTGGGGCTCGGCTTCGCCGGCGCCGCCTTGTCGGAGTCGGTGTCGCTGTGGCTGTCCTTCCTCATGCTTGCCGCCTATGTGATGATGTCGGAGAGGTTCAAGCACACCTGGGAGGGCTTTTCGACAGAGGCATTTCGGCACGTTCTTCCTGGCCTCAAGTTGGCTATTCCCTCTGCAGCGATGGTGTGGTTAGTACACAAAATGATGATCCAAATGCATCGATTGAATTTGATTGCCTGCTCTTTAATATTGTTCATATGATGGTTAACACCGAACGGGATGTATTATTGATGTTTTGCCAAACATAAATGGCAGCTTGGAGTACTGGGCGTTCGAGGTATTGGTGTTACTGGCTGGGCTGATGCCAAATTCTCATATGAGCACCTCTATCATGGCAATGTGGTAATTATCTTTCTCTTCCTTCATCTTTGGCAATTCAATTTCCTTTTTTGGTCTCTTTATAATTCTAACCCTAATGCAATGCCTACTTAACAGTGAAAACACTGAAGCAATGTCATACATGATCACCTACGGGTTTGCTGCTGCTATCAGGTAATAATGCTATGGCAGTTGACAACAGCCATGTCATCGATCCATCCTTCAGGCTTCAGCTGACTCAAGCGATGTTTCAACAGCACAAGGGTGTCAAATGAGCTTGGAGCCGGTAACATTGACAAGGCGAAGAAGGCGCTCACAGTGACACTCGCACTCTCCCTACTTCTGGGGGTGACCTTTCTTCTACTCCTAGACCTTGGTCATGATCTTTGGGCAGGGCTGTTCAGCAACAGCGAGGCGGTGATAAGCGCATTCGCTTCGATGACTCCATTGCTCATCGGGTCAGTGGTGCTGGACTCTACACAGGGAGTCTTGTCAGGTTAGTTCAGGGGATATCTCTGAAGAAATGTTTCAGCCTTGTTCCAAGTGAAGGCCATTTGCAGTAACTTGTATGCAAAACTGCAGGGGTTTCAAGAGGTTGTGGTTGGCAGCACTTAGCAGCATGGACTAACTTGGTGGCTTTCTACATAGTAGGCTTGCCACTGTCTATCCTCCTTGGATTTAAGCTTGGCTTTCATACTAAGGTACAGGCAGGCAGATCTTTCTGAAACTTTGCATCGATGCTAATTTGAACTGCTGTTTTCCTCACTAACCATGTATCATTGCCTGCTTCAGGGGCTGTGGATGGGCCAGATATGCGGTCTCCTTTGCCAGAACGCCGTTCTCCTGATCATCACCCTGCGAACCAAGTGGGAAAGATTGGACCTGACAATGAACGGCAAAGAGGACGGTTTTGTCTGTTGAGGTTTGGGAAAGCTTGCTAGTTTCGTATCATGTAATTTTGCTTTAGTTGTGGTTGACTTGAACATCCAACTAAAGTTTGAGAATTGAGATATTAACCAGATTAGTCTGGTCGCTGATGTGCCATCGTACTGTATATGTAGCAGCCTACCCTGAGCATTGCTTGGGCGTAGCAAGTAGCAACTAGGAGCAGCTGAATAAATGTTGCAGCAGTTTTGTTTGATGGAAAATCTGGAAAACTGTATCGATATCTTTGAAGCACAGCTGCACAGGACTTGCTAATACGAAGTTAAGTACAAAGGGAGTTAGAAAACATGTACATTTGTGTAAAATTCACAAAGGTGCTCTGATGCTATATTCCTCACTAACTGGTGAATATACATGTCATCAAATTCCCACAAAAATATTGACTAACAAGAAAACATCAGCATAGTAACAACACATTGCATCACCATGCTAAAATAGCATATGGTACACTATGGTGTGCTGTCCCTTACTAAGAGAAACAACATGGTTATCGCTGTTAAGAGCAGATCTCATATCGGTACATCGGCTCCCAGAGATGATCTTCATCCGTGCGGCGCTCCATCAATGCTGGTTGAGAACTCTGCGACAACAGAGTTCAATCGTCGTTGATGCTGCTTCCAAAACACAACCAACATTTTCTTCATGGCTCCAAGTCAGTATTAGTGGACATTTAGTTAAGTACCATGCATATAGAACAGGCCATCACGTGAACCCATCCAAGCCCCCCAGCTATGGTTTAGATCAAACAGCGAAGAACCATGCAAGTCAATGCTGCTTTCTGGCCAACAAAGTGCAGTGAAGGGAGTGTCAGCCAAGCGTTGTGCAAATATTTGCTCGCCTGTTTTGATGCTCCAAATACGAACAGTGCAGTCCTCCCCACCTGACAATGAATAAGGATGTGTTGAAAATGACAATTTAATGCTAGGAATGCCCTTGCCATGAACATTCATAAAAGATCCATTTGCAACTCTGTTGTTCCACATTCTATATGCCCTAATAAAGGATACGCGAACCAGCTACTAACAGCATAAATAATTATCTCAAATTTCATCATAACAAAATCATGATTCGGCCTTGCAATAACTCCAGGAGTGCCAAAGATTAATCTACATCCCTTGGTGATATTATTATCCAGCATTTGTTCACATGATTTAGGATTCCTGATGCATTAAGCCAGAGCCCTTCAACTTCTATATCAAACAGTAAAATTTTAAATGGCAGTCTTTTTAGTACCAATGCAGCCATTACTGGCACACTGAATGAACAATGATAGGGAAGCTACCATGCTCCATGGCTGACATTTATCAAGGTTCAAGTCTAATGTCCACAAAATGGTGAAGTGCATGGAGTGAGGTGCTCGAGTGAAAATGCAAAGAAAGCATTGGGGATGTTTTACCCATCTAATAAGTAATAACTACTTCAAGTTTCAAGGCGTAATCTCAAAAGGCATTCTTCCTAGCAGTATATGGCAAAAACAAATAACAAAAACACTTACTAGCAGATAGGTAGAGTGATGTCTAGAGCTAATAATAAACTTACCTGACATAAGTAGGGTTTCAGATGGATCAACAACAAGCGGTAAATAAGTGTGTGAATTTACATGCCCCGCATAAGAATGTATAGCCCCTTTCTGAATGAGACGGAGATCAAATAGCTTGATCTGTAAAACACAATAGTTAAGCTGTTGCATGAACCATTTGTAAGCATAAACAGGTGAAAAAAGCATATGTACTTTCTCACTTCATAAACAATAATTTCAGATCAGACAAAACTCGTAATTCATTTACAATGATGGAACTTATTTGCCCCAAAAAAAACTGAAATATGTACTAATGTGCATTTTGTTGTGCATACAATAAACTGTCACCTCAATATGCTGCTAACATTGTAATAAAGATGCCTAAAACATCTGTACAAGGTTTTTTTTTAACACCAGATGTGTAAAAGGCGAAGTTTTAGATCTGGCATACTACAGCAGCAGAGGGGGCAAAGGCCAAATGAAATTTTAGTTAACATCTTGTTAAACCATACTGAGGTGTAAGCAAAAAAATTCCAGTTTTGCAATCAATCCCGGGACAATTTCAGCAAATTTGCTTATACACTCGCTCATAGCACAAAAAAGGATTAAGAATAGACTTACCGATCCATCCATGGAGCTCCCTAAAAAGTAGTGCTCATCTGATGAGAAAGCAACCAGGCTGTATAGCAATGTCAATTTTAGCACTAGGAAACTTGACAGTGTCAAAAACAGAATAGCACCAAGGAAAGAATATTTTTGTCTACCTGCAAACTGCCGAGGACATAGAAATGACTCCTGAAGATTTAGCCTTATCAGCCTGCATGTATTTTTTTTTCAAACAAGAATCACAGCATTACATTCTCGATTAGCTGAATTAGCAAATCAGGTCAAAATGTCATTTTGTTCTAGTGCCATATCAAAGAACCAAAATTAAAACTTGACCAGTCCCAGAGATTGTGATTTTTCATGGCTACATTAAACACAGGTTACAGTTCTGAAGGCAATGTGGTAAGCTTTGTCTGTCTTTTTGACCATTTACAATGTCATGGTAAGTTGGTAACAACACGGTGCTCCAAAAAGAGCTTGCTCTGTGTAGATGTCCCCTGTTGTTATGGTTTGTCTGATGCAGTAAGCTCATAAAATAGAGAAGTACAACATATAGATGTTATGACCTAAGTAATGAGACCAACTTAATCCCACATTGTAAACATATAATAATGGATGTTGTGTGCTAGTAGTGTGCACCTGGTTTCTCCATTTCCCATTATGCCTTGTGGGCGGCATGGGAACTATCCTCCTAGCTGTGCTAGGCGAAGCTAATCCAGCAGGGATATTACGGTGCTTTTGCCGCACATCAACAGGGACTATGCACCCATTCCGCAGACCACATAGCACAACATTGCCCTGAATAAAGTGAGCAAAATTAAGTGGGCATAGTAGAGACAGGCAAGGCATGTCATAGTAATTACGCTTAAGTGGTAACACAATTAATGGGGTTGGTTTACGACTCTATGGTAGCAACAGCAATCATTCAGCAATCATGGCACAGAATCCACAGATAAAGATTCAACGAGCAAGTAGAAAACCCATAAAACTTATTCCTACCATCTTTACCTGCAGATTGCCACATATGCTGCCAAAGTACAAGCATTTATTCACTTTTGCACACAAGACAAATTGGTAGACGATTGCATTTTTATTTCAAGAAACTTGGGAAGCATTTATTCATGCATCAGACACATTGAATTAAGCTAACTGGAAAATGAAAAAAGACGCACAAGAGAACCTAGCAGGAAAAGATGGTACGTTGAGGCAAGCTACACATGGACCAGAGACTTGCAAAAGTTTTCAGTAACTCTCCTGACAACGCACACCATAAAAAACTACAAACTGGAAGGGAACTAATATATACATTTAAAATAATTTCTTACCGATTGAACAAATTGCTGCGAAAGAATGTCACTTTTACAGCGATACAGCCACGATAATGCTCTTGTTTCCAAATTAAGCAAAGCAGCACCATTGTTTGTACCTAGAAATAAGATGAACAAGTAAAAGCTTAATAATAAGCAAGCATAGTTGATCCAGCAGAAGTTCCTCCACTGCCATTCCCGATATTCCAAGCAAAAAGGATCTTCCATTCTGCTAGTAACAAAATGGACAACTTGCAAGGTGCAACTATTGTAAGAAAAAATAAACGTTGTGTTTACAATTATAAGAATTCCTCCAACTAATGCAACGGCTGACCTTTAAAATTGGACAAATGCAATTCAAGACCCAGATCTAACTGGTTACGGTGGAATCTAATTATATAGGGTATATTTCATCACAGGCTAATCTTTCTGTATAAACATACTCAAATGCTATGTCTAAATCAAAACTGTCAAGTTTCTCAATGCAGGCAACTTGATAGTGTTATCTAACACAAAGGCAACAAAGGAAACAAGGTGCAACAGCAAAATAGTTAGTCCATGTACCAGGGAAATTTTGGGTGTAGCCTAAATTGAAGTCCAAACTTAGTCTACTCACCTATAACTGCTTGTGTGCCATCAGAATTGCAATCAGCTGTCCACACTGTACGATCAAATGAAGCAACTCGTACATTTCTTCTATAAGCATTCGACAAGCCCATTGCCAAGTCAATAGTATCAGACAGATCCATAATAAATATAGAACCACCGGATTCTCCAGATCCAAGAGTAGCCACCATGTTTCGCGATGTCAAGTAACCCAAGCTCATGATAAATTTGCATGTAACAATAAAGAAAATAAAATGTATATTTCAAAATATGTGCAATACTGGCAACGATAATAAGCATAATAGAAGCAACAGCATTAGGATACAATGCTCGCTGAACTGATGAATTGGTGTTGGCTGCATCAGGGAAATGGTGCTCAAGCTTTTTTACGCAAGTTATACTGGACGAGAAGTTTGAGAAGTCTGTTTCGGATGACCATATGCTTGTAAGTGCAGAATTCACTGCCCCCTTCTGCTTTCCCAAGGGAGTCCAAGCAGGCTCAGGTAAAAACTCCACCTCATCCTCAAAGTTCTCTAGAGCACTCCCTAATCCGTATAATCTGCCAGATAATTCCAGAAAAAATATGTTATGGGACATTAAACACCAGTATGGCCATGGGCTTATACCCTTATAGAGAACAATTGAACATCAAACAAATAAATAGATCAAGAAATTGTAAACTCAGAAAGATAAATAAGCAGTGAATGTTCTCTCTCTCTCAAAAAAAAAAAAAGATGAAGATGATGAAATTGTGGTCTTCTTGATTTCATACTTTTTTCCCCTTGGAATCAACTATTGCATAGCTTGTGAGAGTATGTTTGAGCAGAGAATGCAATGGTAATCAGGAATTCCGGATAGCCTCAACTAATGATATATCTGTATTTCTGACAATAGATTGCAATGGTCTAACGTGATATATCTATGCGAACAGAAAACATGAGTATAATTGACAAACTTACCGAATTGTACCGTTCATGCTGCCAGTCACTAATATCTTGGACTCTCTCAGGCCGCTAGGCGTTTGAACCATGGCGTACAATTGTTCCAGTGCCCTGTCAGCCGCTAAGGTTGTACCTTGGTATCTCCAAACCTGCCAAACAGCGTTCCCAATGACCAAAGAGTGTATGTGTATTGTACAAAACAAGCGGAAAGCAATAGTGAAAGAGAAGTTGTGATCAAGTACCATCGGCTGAGACGCCTGTGCGTACTGGCATTGCTGCTTGAAGGTGGACTTCCTCTTATTGGAGAAGATGACCCCACCACCGTACATCTCCCTGGCATGGAGCAGCTCGGACTGCTTCGCCCTCTTCCTGCATCCTGCTGTATCCTGTGCTTCATCCTTCGGTTATGAATCGGCATAGTAAGTCCGGTGGCTTTGGCGTCGCTGTGCTGATGATACAAGATAGTAGAAGATCGAATAGAAGCAGCAGGTACCTGGGGAGACGGGGTGGACGGCGGCGGGGGAGGGCGAAGTTTGGCGGCGCCGGGGATGGGACCCCTGATGGGGAAGTAGCGGTTCTTGTCCGGGTCGTAGTAGAACCCAGGCAGCTCTGCAACCAATCGCCTCGACGTCAGGCACAACACAACAAGTTTGGTTCGTGCAGAAGGCGGGGAGCCCCTAGAAGAGAAAAGGACGAACCTTTGGGCGGAGCAGGCGGCATGCCGCCGGCGCGGCGTTTGGGTCGAGCCTAGCTTAAGAGGCGGCGGAAGGGAAGGGAAGGGAGGGGAGGGGAGGCGCTGGGCGGTGGTGGACCAGGAAGAGGGCGGCGGGCGAGTTATCGCCGGGAAGCGAGGGCACCTGGTCTGGTCCGGGACGGGAAGACGGCGCAGAGCAGCCCGGCCCAAACGTGGAAGATCCGGCCTGACCTTGCTTGATTAGATGCCGGCCCAACAAAGGCACTGCACCTGTGCACTCTGGTCGATTCCATCGTGCACCACATGTACACTGCTACCATATCACGTTTACAACGAGCACGAACCAATGCAGCTTCATGGAAATTTAGTGTATGTTCGGTGCTTCTACTTCTAGCTTCTCGTTCGGATTTTATGGAGCTGAACCAAATACCCATCATCCAAAAACAATCTGATTCTGCTTTTCGCAAGGAGCTGTCTCGAAAATGAACTAGCAACGAGGAGCGACCTTTCTGTGGATTCTCGTGGAAAGCCAATCTACTAGAAAACTAAAATACCTCTTAAAGTTAGACTTAAATACACATAAAATGCCATTGACCTAGCCCCCAGGCGTAGCCCTTCGCACCGCACCTCCCCACCTGCACGCCTGGAGAAGGCGATTGCTTGGTGCCTTGGTGGAAACCCTAGGAAGCACTGTCGGTCTAGAGTTTGTCACCACCTACCTCGGAGTTCGTCACCACCAGCCCTAGAGTTCATCGCCGCCAACCCTCGAGCCTCATCATCGCCAGCCTCAAGGTACTTATAGCGCCATACAAGGGGCAAAGATACTATGTTCCTGAATTTCGGAAATGTGTTGCTCCAAGCGGTGAGAGAGAGATTCAACCAATGTAGTTGAGTGGTCACAACATAATTGAGAGGTCCTTTGGTGTATAGAAGATGAAATAGAGAATTCTTCCCAAGATTATGAGCTTTCACATGTCCAAGCAAAAGATGGTTGTTGCAGCAACCATGAGACTCCAGAACTTCATATGTGAACATACTTCGACGAACAAACATTTTTGTAGGTTCGATCGGGGTCCTAATTATGTGCCCACAATACCATCAAGATATGCAAAATATGTTATTTCTCATGATGCATCGGATGCGTCAACGTCGTAATCGAGTGATAGATCCATGGATAGGTTTTGTGATGACCTTGCAAGGGAAATTGCTAAATCTGGATGATGAATACACTACTTGTGATATTTTGCGGTTTTTTTAATTATTACCACTCATTTATCCTTTGAATACTTCTACCTACTAGCACTCAATTATCGTCTGAACACTTCTATGATATGAAAGTATTTTGTTAGCACTCATTTTTTGCTATGATTCGAACACTTCTATGCGGTTGTTATTGCTATGATGCGAAAGTTTCGAGTTTGTATGTAGTATGTTTGATGAGGTCTTTTTTCTCAACGATTCTATGTATCTCAAATGTTAACACATGTTATGGTCATCGGCCAAGCCAGCCAACACCTGCAAGGCAATAATAATGATGATTAGTTTGAGTAAATTAGGATAGGTTGAGTAGTAATTGTATCAGAGTTTGGTAGTAAATTAGGATAGTTTAAATAGTAACTGTATCAAAATCTTTTAGTAAATTAGGATAGTTTGAGTAGTAATTGTATTAGAGTCTGAGTCAATTTTGTATTGAGTTAGGAAGGAATTCCTTTCCTAGTTAGATTGTTAGAGGACTCTACTTAAACTAGTCCTTGCTATTGTTGCCTTGCAGATGTTGGCCAGCTTAGCCCACGACCATAACAACACAGCTAAGAGCAAACGATGTTCCTCTCTCTGTCTAGGAATAGATACATTTGTATGGTCTTCAAAAATTTGAAAATAAATCCATAATTTGTGTACAAATATAAAAGAGTAAGACACAAGTACAATTGAAGTATTACAACCAGAGGTAGCATGATCTATTTGTCTATAATCATATCTCTTATGGTTTTTGAAACAAACCTACTAGCCAAATGTTTTTCTAAGGCAGCTCTAGATTCTCATAGAATCAAAAGTAGGAGTTGAAAAATGAGAATACGGAACTCTACCCATCAGGACTTATAAACGATGATTGATTAATATAATTCATAAATCAGCAGTAATTTACATCGTTAGTTCGACGCAAAACACCTAGAAAAAAGAATGCACTTAGGAAACAAAACTAATTAACAACTAAAAGCAAAGCATGACATCTCACGAAAAAAAAAGGAAGCATTATTTGCCATGCACAGACGAGACGCATGCTAGGTATCTATGTAGTGGTGGTAACCACGGCGGCGTAGGGCAGCTCGACGTTGCCCATGTAGAGCAGCTTGCCGTCGTCCCTCTCCACCACCTCCGTCGGCCTCACGCTCCTGGGGCCCCTCATCTCCTGCACCACCCGCCCGTCGCCTCCCACCCTCACGGCCACCAGGTGGCTGTCCACCATCCCATACGGGAGCTCCCCCTTCTCGCGGTGCAGCGCCACCCAGTAGCCTCCTCTCCCGTCACCCCTCACGTTGTCCGGGTACCCCAGCAGGTCGCCCAACACCTCCGACGTGCCCGCCCTGGGGCCCTTGATCCAGTACCGGAGCAGCTTGCACGGCCCCGTCAGCGCCACCACCAGGTGCGTTCGATCGTCGCTGATGGCGACGCCGTTGGGGTACGTCAGGCCGGACTGGAGCACGGTGACCCGCCCCGTCCGCGGGTCGTACCTCATAAGGCGGCCCGTCGAGTCCCCGGTTTGTGTGACCCGCTCGTGCTGGGACCTCTGGTAGTTCATGCTGCTATCCGTGAAAAAAACTTCTCCGGTGACCTGGTCGACATCGACCCCGTTGGTGAAGCGGAGCGGCACGCCGTCGGCTTCCGTGACTATCACCGTGGCCTCCCCGCCGCCCGTCCCGACCCGCATGAGCCCCTTGTACGCGTCGGCCACGTAGAGGTTGCCGGAGTCGAGGTGGAACCGCAGGCCCAGCGGCCGGCCGCACCTGCTCTCCGTGACGATCGCCGGCCGGAGGATGGTCGCCGTGCACAAGTCGCGGTTGTAGCCCGGGCCGTAGGCGTAGGTCGTCCAGCCGATCGCCTCGCCGTTCCACTTGAGTACGCGGCCGTCGGAGACGCCGCTGTAAGGCCCGTTGCCTTGGCCGTCGAACGCGACGCTCTCTGGGCCGCGCAGCGATCCATACAGTGGCAGGCGCTGGCTCCGTCTGGCGTCGATGGTTCTCGTGTCGGCATCGACGGCGCCGGTGCACAGCAGGAACAGCAGCAGGACGGCGAGCGAGATGGTCGTCGGAGCGAGCTTCCTCGTGCTGATTCTTGCCATGTTTGGCTGTACGCGCAGATCTCTTTGATCTAGCTTGTGTCGGCTTGAATTTGTTGGTTTGGTGGGGAGAAGTAGAAGCGCGTGGTGGCTGTGCTTTTATAGCACTGGCGCGCGGCTCCGATTCGGTGATCCGGCTAGCCGGAGCTCGCATCTGCAACTGACTGACTGACTCCGAGTCGGAAATAGTACTGTAGCGGCCGGTCCGATGCCTTACATATCCTAGTAGGAGTTGATGACTCTGACTCCGAGTCGGGATTAATTCTCTACTCGATCTAGTTTGTGTAACGATAATGATTCCTACGAGGAAATTAAGATAGCGTTTGGATCAGTGAATGGACTGGTCTGGTACCAGATGGTTCGGGAATTGGGAACATTCATATGTTTGGTTAGCTGATACGATCGATCAGTTCAAGACCAACGTGTTCCACTCGAGCGAATATTCCATAGAGATGCAATACCATCTCGTTCGAAGAAAATGAGCGAACCACACGGTTCATCTTCGTTGCGTGCACTTCGCTGCCAGCGCTCACTGCTTGGTGCATTTCAAGGTGCCTCAAAACATGCATTGCATTAATTATTGCACTTGAAAAATCTTTATAAAAAATTAAACTATAACCTAAATCAACTCCTCTAAAGAAAACAGAAATAAATCCTTACAAAGACCTCCGTAAAATAATTTATTAAAATACTATAAAATTTATCGTGAGCAAAGTTAACCCACAACAAATTCAAACTCATTTCGAAAACCCCTGCTTTGGTAGAATTTAAACTAAGCAAATAAAACATGAAAAGTGGGGTTTAAAATTTTATATGTGTTCTAGATTAGCCTAGGAACCCTTCTAAAAAAAATTAGATTTTTTTAAATTTATTTGCTATTTTATCTCACCCAGTCAAAGTTGTTGGGTTTGTTTTCAAACTTAGTCTTTTGGATTAATATCCAAAAACTATAACTTTTTTGATAGAGCTAAGTTTGAAACCTATTCCAAATTAAAGTTCACTTAATAAAAAAAATATCAAATTTGGTTTCGCTTGGTTTGAAGATACTTTGAATTAGTTATGTATTTTTTAAGTTATTCTATTTTGGACCGTCCGATCGAAATCGGACCATCCGATCGGGGGTGGTCCAAACCGATTGGAGGGTCTGTTCGGAATAACTTCAAAAATGTATAACTAATTCAAAGTAACTCCAAATCAAGTGAAACCAATTTTGATAATTTTCTTATTAAGTGAAATTTAATTTAGAATAGGTTTCAAACTTATCTCTGTCCCAGAAATTATAGTTTTAGAAATTAATCCAAAACCAAATTATTATTTTTACACTAGAAAATGATTTTAACTTTGGAAATTCATAACTAATTCATGTGAACTCCAATTGAGGTGAACCAAGTTATTTTTATCCTATAATTTTATTTTCTATTTATCTATGTAATCCTTACCTCTACCACTGTTCTACAAAATTTCACTAAATAATTAAAATCGGATGAATAGTAACCGAAGTGTATTTTCAGCCTTTTTGCAAAACTCGATTTTCAAACTACTACAACTTTCACTTGCTAACTCCAAGTGAATAATTCTTTCACCTAAATTCATCTAAAATCATCATCTAGCTATTGTAGAAAATTCACGCATTTTTAGATTTTTTTCTCGGTGTTGGTTCGATGTTGTTTTTGTTTTGTATAGAATCCAAATATTTTAAATGAATTTCAACAGTTAAAATACTTTCCTTGCCTCAAATTCGGATTTGCTAAAATATATAAGTTAATTATGTGCAAAACTATTTCCAAACTTGAATTCAAATTCAAAACAATTTTTTTAAAATTCATTGAAAGGCTTGTATTTGAATAATTCCATTCCAACATACGTGGAAGTTAAACTCATCACCTCAGTGAGAAGGTTACCACAACCTACTCCATCCTTCAAACCAAAAAACAGCTTAAACCATTCAGGACTATCTCATACAATCAACCAAACACATTCATGTATTTCTGTACCATTTCATCCAGGATGATCTTATCCTATCAACCAAACGCACCCTAAGTGAGCGCCATCCTGATCTGATCGGTTACCTGGAATCTCAAATTCTCAATTGATTTTCTGACGAGCCGAGCCTGAGCCTGAGCCTGAGCCTGAGAGTAAGCTAGCATGTGCGAGCCGGCCCGAGAAGCCAGGTGGTCCATTAAACGTTGAAAGAGGGGCCGGGGCACAGGCAATCATGCATCAAGTAGTACCAGTCAAGACACGCAGGCCAGTAGACACCGGAATGATTGTACTCCACTTATTTATTACTGTTAGAAAATTCTCTTAAGCACATCAGCAGCTAATCCCAAAGGAGAACAAATTTTTGGACTAGTAGAGAAAAAACAGTATATTTTAATTACTGGGAGGTCTTTTGGAAGTACATGATAGCAATTGAAACCTCAAAGAAACTTGCAAAGATAACTGGGAGGTCAGGTCAGGCACTGAAAACCCAAATTTTGATTACTGTATTTGCAAAATGCCTATCATACGGCATTGTCACCTCGTTACATTGCTTTCTTGTCCAACTTATTTTGTCCTGTTTGCTCACCAACATTTGAGGACAGGTAACCAGATAAGAGAATAAAATCGTGAAAACCCCATCTATTTTGGATTCAAATAAATAAGCTCAAGAGACACAAAAGGTAATAATATTCACACGCTCAACAAACTCACCATTCCAAAGTACAACTCAACATCATTCTGGAAACAAGCAACGTTCCAAAGTCGGTCATCATTTCGAAGTACAGATAACACATGCCTATATCTGTCTGATAGTTCCTTGCAATGGAAACACTAGGCAACAACAATGGAAGCACCCGACGCACTATATCAGAATTCAAGACCAAGTTTACCAATTATAAGAATCCAATCGCAAGAAATTAATAGCTTTGCTATAGGGATTGCTTGCTGATCAATACGTCGATTCGGCAAAACACAGCCATTTATTGCAGTTGAACAATAAGTATATCATGTTTTAACTACCAGGGCTTCTGTCTGAGTTATCAAGCAGTAAAACTGCAATATGGAGCAATCTTGATGTGGGCAATATTTCCAAAAGACATGTATCGTTGATTCATAGAAGAAGAAAATAAGTATATCCAGCTAAATAACTAAACAGCAGACAGTAAAATTAACGAGAACTAGATGATAATCTTGACACCTTCAGCGCTGCAGTTTCCTCCTTGCAAGGACCGGGCTTTTCTGTGGTATGTAGACTTTGTAGCTGACCTAACAAATGCAAGAAAGCCAATTAGATACAATGAATATAGTTGGAGCATGACAATTCCAGCCTTTGAAGCAACAGTGGAAGGTTTAGTGCTCACCTGCACCGTCTCTCCATCATGTATTCTAGAGAAAGTCTTTTTCTCAAATTGAGAACCATCCTTGCCCTCAATCCCAGCCTGGCTATTGCCCTCAGCAGTAGACAAAATAGAACCGTTAGGAGTTGAAGCTTCACTTGTCTTTCTATCATCTCCATTAGTTCCTTCAGCTATTTTATTCTCAATAGGAGCAAGGGTCGTGATAAATGGACTACCATCAAGCCCTTCCCTAGCGGGTATGCTCACAACTGATCTAACTTTGGGAGTTCCATTCACACGACTCACCCCTGCACTGCTTACTAACCTTTGCTTTACAGTAGAACTCCCCGGAACGATTCCCAACCTTTGCATTACACTACCACTATTCTTACCATCCTGTGACCTAATTTCAGAAGTGGAAAGATTCTCTTCTAGACTGCTTCCCTGCTGTTCAATTGGACTGCTAGTATCGCCAGCCTCAAGTATTCCAGGTGATCCAGCCCCACGACTCAGCCTGGGACTGCTTTCCGGCTTCAAAGGACTCATTCTGTTCCCAGAATCATTTAATCTAGGTGATCCAGCAGAATGGCTCACTCCAAGACTGCTTCCCTGCCTCTGAAAAGGGGTAACAGCAGACCTTGCTTCAGCAATTTTCGTGACAGTATTCTGGGGACTATCTGTTACCACTTCATTGCCTGTACCATTGTTATCTGTCTTGCATGCTATGGCTGCTGCTCCCCTGAACTTTATGAAGTTCTCGAGAGCTTTCTGCCTGAGAATCAGCTCCAGATCCTCAGCTTCTGGGCTTCCACTACCAGCAGGTAAGATCTCATCTGTTTCATTAGCATCCTTGGAAGGTGGGATATACATCTTCTCCAAGCCCACATTCTTCTCGTACCCATCAATATCATTCTTCCCCTTCTTGGCAACAGCAACCGCTTCCTCATCCCTATTAACATCCTCAATCGAGTTCTTCTCAGTCCAAGAATCACAGCGATTGTCGTAGTCTGGAGCAATCTTATCCATACTTGCATCATCCCTCGTGCCAACGACCCGACGCTTCCTGCTCTTACTCTTGCTCCTACTCCTGCTCCGGCTACTGCCACTACCTGCTGTACTGCTCGAGTAGCTCCTCAATCTCCGCGTCCTTCTCCTCTTCCGATCCTTCTCTCTGTCCCTCCCCCTCCCTTTCCCCTTCCTAGTATCTCTGGAGCGGCTCCTGGGAGGTGGGCTCACTGACCTCTCGGAGGCACTGCTGCTGCTATGGCACATCGAGAAGCTGCGGTGGAAGTAGCTCCTGGACACCGAGGAAGGGCTGCTACTGGGGCTACGGCTTGGACTAAGACTACGGTGGCGGTGGCGGTGGCTGCTGCTGCTACCCTTCTTCTTCTTGCTCTTCTTGTCGGCAATCTTCTTCTTGGAGCGCTTGCGGGCAGGAGAATCAGAGTCGGAGAGGGAGCGGCTGCGGCTGCGGCTGTGGCGGCCACGCCGGCGCTTACCCCGTGAGGATCGGATCTTCTTGGACATGGTCTCATCCTAAAAGGAAGCTTCAGTTAGTAGGGTTTCCCGAAGAGAACAGTTCTAGAATTGGCAACATCCTAATTTTCAGTCTAAATTTAAGCAATTGGCATGGCGTCGTCAAGTTTCAGTCCAAGAAACAACAATTGGCATCCTAAAGGACAATAAGATCCTAAACAAGAACCGGAAATCTGGAATCCAACAAATCTCAGGGACTGTATCCTGATCCGTAGGTTAACCGAAATTTCAAGAAACAGACAGAGACCAGGAGGGTGCTGCGGTTACCTCGTCGGCGGTCTTCTTGGCGGTTTTGCTCTTCATCAGCCGGCACCTGGAAGAAGACAGCAGAGAAAAGAGGAGGGAAGAGAGGGGCAAGGCAGGAAGGAGATGATTACCCGAAGGAGGAAGATGAGGAGGTTGGTGTTGGATTCCGCCCTTGCCTTACCTTGGGGTGGATTGGATTGGAGGCAAGGGGAATTTTTTCAGTTTCCGTTTCTCTCTCTCAGGGCGTCGCCCCTTTCTCTTCGCCTTTTGTGCGGAGATAAATGGGCCGTGTTGGGTCAGTCTACACGCCGGTGCCCGGCAGGTTGGTACTGTTTGAAGGCATGTCGTGTCACGTCGGTTCGAGTCTATTTAGTCGAGCGGTTACCACCCACTTAGTCTGTTAGATCTGAAATATTGAAAAAAACTCTAAAAAAATTAAAAAAAATATGTAGAGTTCAAAAGTATGACAATTTTAAAAAATAAGATAAACATATTGAAAATGTAATAAAGAAATTTATTAATGTTCAAATAGTTGACTCGTTAAAACCTTTGGTAAATAAAAACTCAACATAAAAAAACATTGGCAAATGAAAAAGAGTACAACCTATAGCTCTACATGCATCCTTGTTCTACGTGTCGTTGTCTAGGTATAAATTTTTGAACACCTCTGAGAACTCTGGATTTTTCACATAGTGTTATGTTGGTGAATCAGCTTATTCCCAGTCCTTTACAATTAGAAGTATCTCTACCATCTCACTTGTGAGACTTGTTCTTCTCTCCTCTAATATTCTTCCAAAAAGACTGAAAGCAGACTTGAAGGAAACCGTCGAGACAGGAACAGTTAACACATCACATACAAGTATAGATAGCACGTGATATACTAACTTATGGTCATACCACCAATGTAAAAAAATTGAAGTTTTCTGAGTTTAAATCCACCGTATCGCTGTTCAGATAGGCGGATAGTTTTCCACTCCATAGGTGAGAGGTTGGTCTTAGACTTTGTTGAGAAGGTGCTGCTGCAGAAGAAGAAGACCTGAATCTGAAGGAAGAGCCTACACCCCAGATCTTGCGCCACAGATTTGTCTTGTTACTTGAGGTCGGTGCTACTGGAGGTCGTTGTAAGCGGACTCTTTGGAACTTATTTTCGTACCTTTGCAAACCTCATGTAATCGAGAACAAATAGTCTAGCCCTGTAACACCACTAAGAAGATCAAGAATATTAGCAAATCCATCAACTTTAGCTTTAGGATCTAAAATAAATGTAAATGCATATAGGAAAGGGATTTCTTTCTAATATTTAGGATATTTAGTTTTCATAGCAAAAACAGTCTCTCTTAAAACTGTGTTATTTTTATAGTTTTTTTAAATGACTAGTAATCTATAAAATACTATGCACAATAATAGAAGATGTTGGATAATAGCCAGTGGACAAAGCAACAATAGCCTCATAGTTTTTTTTAAAAAAAAAACTGAAGTATCTTCTCAGCAACGAACCAATGTTGCTCAGTCAATAGTATACTACCGTCAGTGCTCTGATAGTGCGTTTGAATAAAAAACAGAAAAATACTCTTATATGGTAAAAGACTCTTAAATATTAGGTAAGTAAAGTTCCATCTTATCGGCATATCTAAACCGAACTTTCTTGTCCTGTAGAAGTTCTTATATGTTGCTATTATTACGTTAGAGTTATTCAAGTAAGATATCGCATCGCGAAAAACTTTAATATACGAATTCAACTTCTTCAAACCATATTTGACTATAAAGTTAATAATATGACAAACGCAACGCTGATGTAACAAGAAGGAATCGGCGTATGTACTCAACATTGGAGTACGAATATTCATGGCCCTAGAGTTCGAAGCGGCATTGTCTAAAGTAATTGAAAATATTTTGTTTGTAAAACCAAAGTATTACACAACTTTGATAATACAGTCCGCAATATTCTCACCCGTATGTGCAACATCAATTAATTTAAAACCTATAATTCTTTTCTACAGTATATACTAGCCGACTGCCCGTGTGTTGCAACGGATCTCAAATAAACATATATATGTTCTAAATTTAAAAAAACTAATATACATAAGGTAGTTATCCTTACATCTAAAAGTTGCATACAAAATTCGTATCTTATCAACAAGCCACAAAAAGTCTTATCACAAACCATATGCGTAGATGATCTAATTATCCACAGAAGATCCTTATAGTAATATATGCATGTATGTACATATCTATCCATAAAAGATCCTTATAGTAGTATATGCATGTATGTACATATCTATCCACAAAAAATTCTACCAATTAAGAGTAGTTGACGTAGATGACAGACTCACCACACCCGAGCGGTGCGGTGGGGTGAAGGCTGAAGTCCGCGAAGTGCGGTTTCCCTTGAGCACGACGGCGCGCACGCCACCGAAGTTCTCCACGGCGTGGCGCGGCAACATGGCGTAGCAGTTTCAGATGAACAACTTGCGTCACGTGTGCGCCTAGGCACGGTGCCACGAGCGACAGACCAGCGAGGCCGTCGTTAGAAAACCGAGCACGTTCTCTAGCATCTGGTCCGTGCGGGGCGACCGCACCTCGCCGCAGTTGCCACCGCGCAGATCCGCATCCTCTACCTCTCTCGCGCGCGCGTGCAACTTTGGATAGGATTCCGCTTCACCTCTTTTTTGCTGGTGTTTGTGTGCAACTCCTCTTTTGCATATTCTCTCTTATCTTCTCTCAGCATCTAATCCTGCCATGTTTGCTTGCTTTGCCCGTGTGTGGCAAACAACTAAAGAAGGAAGAATCTAAAAATTGTAAAATATGGACCGGCCGGCCGATCCAAGTAAAGAAGATATCGCCATCTATAATCGGATACATCCCATGAGCATGCATGATTCCTCCCCCGTCACGTCACCAGGGTACTCCGCCTGTCCAGTAGTGCTTCCATGATTTTTTTTCCCTTCAAATAATACATTTTTAATTAGAATTGCAAAAATAAATGCTCGTTTAATAAATATACAAAAATGAGACTCTGTCGCTCTGTCGCTATTTGGATGGGCGACAGAAGCCATGTCGCTAGCCAAACTGTGTTAAATGTCTTTGTAGCCATTCCAAATGGCGATAAGGATCAAATCGCCACTTGAACCGGTGACAAGTTCCTATTGCTAATTCAAATGGCGGTAGGAGCTAGATTTTTTATTTATTTGCTAGAAATAATTGAAATAAAATTATATTTATATTTATAGAGAATGCAGCTTCAAATTTTACAGGATTTGACTCTTTTTTTGTAATATTCGGCAATATACGGTGTCCAGATCCATTGGTACAATCAGCGAGGACAAGTCCTTGCCAAGAGGGAAGAAGGACCGGTGCAGGAGGTACATGTTTGTGGTGCAGCGTGGGCGCGTGTGCCGAGTGGCTGTGCGTGAAAGAGTTGTGCGTGTGGTGTGTGATACACAAGCACGCGAGGGAGGAGATGTCACCTGAGGCGCCGCCGTCGTCACCATGGAGGACTGTCGCCGTCAACCTCGACGCACCCGAGGGCGACGTGGAACGCCGCCACGACCTCCTTGCGCCAGTGCCCCGTAGAACCGATAGTGGCCGCCTTCCTCTCCCGCCCCATCCTCGATGCGCGCAGAGGCCGATGGAGGCACGGGCGGACTAAGGGGGCCCATGCGCCGCATGGAATCTTGGGCCTAAAATTGTAATAAACTGGATAGCATTACGTATGTTGTCTAGACTAGGTTTCATTACTGGCAAGCCTGCCTACACGATGAGGTTCAAGATGTGGCACATGCATCTATGGTAGAGGATGAAACTACTAGTGTAGGACTTCAGATGCGGTGCTAGGAACTCCATCTCCTGTTCCCCCCTCCTGACTTCTTCCTACCAAACATGTTGGAAGACCATCGAGCAGAAATTAGAGAGCAAAGAGAGCACAAAGAAAGAAAGAGATGGTTGTGAGTTTGTGACTTGTGCGGAGTGTGGATGACGAAATTTATTAGCAGGGGAGAGCCAAACGTTAGCCACTGTCTCTCATGTCCCCAACATCTCTTGTCCTCCACACTCCCCATCTTGTCACTGGCTTACAGCAAAAACACATTGCCCACTCTCTCTTGTGTCCTCTACGCACCCCATCTTGTCACTAACTCACTGCAAAGTGCAAAAACACACTGCCAATCTCTCTCTCGTATATGTCCCAACGTCTCTTGTCCCTCCCAGTCCCAACGTCTCACTCCAGTGCACTGCCCACTCTCTGTCTCTCCTCTCGTGTCCCTCTCCCTCTATTTCTATGGGATCCCCCATTTCCATCGCCAACCAACGCCAATGGCCACCCCCGCGCCAGCCATCTCTACTCCCCCGATCCCCACCCCTAACGGCCTCCCTCTGCGGCTCTATCTAGTACTCCCCCCATTGGTCTCCGACCTCCCTCTCCATTCTCCAACACCCCCCAACCGCCCCTAACGCACCGCCCATCTCTTCCACTCCCCCAACTCTCTCCCCGCGCCGGCTACCTCATCCACTCCCCCCAACTCCCTCCCCTCTCCGGCCACCTCCTTACCCTCTCCCGCCTCCTCCTCACCCTCTCGCCGCCTCCTCTCCTCTCCGTGAGGGGGCTCAGGGCAGATTTGCCATGAGGGAGCCGAGCCCTGTAACCGCAAGGGAGCTGCAGGGGGTGGCGCGTGGAGAGGCTAGGTGAGCCCAATGCGGAGGCGGACACGACCCTCGGTGCCATGCAATGGCCGTGGTGAGGGAGGGCGCGCTGTGGCCGTGGCGGTGACTTCGAGCTCAAGTCCCACCCCTATCCTACATGGGCCAAGCAGAGTTCGTCAATCCACCGCATCAAGGCGCAAGGAGTACGACGAGTGCTTGGGCCATGGGGGGGCAGCCGACGCGAGGACAGGCGTGCGATGTTCGTGATGGGGTGGCCGGCGTGAGGCGGCGCTGTGGTGGCGTGGCGGGCGACCAGCGCTAGGACGGGCGTGCGATGGCCGTGACGGGGTGGGCGGCGTGAGGGTGGGTGCTCGGTGGCTGTGGCGGGCAGTCAGCGCGAGGATGGGCACACGGTGGCCATGGCGGAAAGCGTAAACTTTAGAAAATACACTTTCGACGTCACCCTTTTAATAATTTTTGGATTTTTAAAACCAAAGCAAATGGAATTGTTAATAACTTTTGCATATGAACTCCAAATTAAATTTAGTCTGCTTAGCTATGCAACAGGTTATTGATATCATTTTGAGTTGCAAGACATAAACTTGACTAAATGATTACGGAACATGTTATGAAAAGACTGTGTGTTGTATGTTGTTACTCGTTGATGGCATGTGATGCACTTAACCAACAGGGGGAAAAAGATTTAGTCTGAGGCGAGTGGAAAGGATTGATGATATGGTGGATGTGTGATTGGTAAAAGTGAATGCTAATTAATTAGTTAGAATTTTGGCAGTCTCGCCCTAGTCAATTAAGGACTTAACTTTGTGCACCATTGAATTGAGCCACAATTGTACAACCACATGCCTGATGGGACGGGCCTAACTTAGCAAGTTGTGGAGTTTGACATTGACTACTCAGGTAGTAGATTTAGTGATGAGTGGAGGTGTGGACTATTCTAAAAGTCACATCTATGGGTGGTTCGCTATCTCCAGGTCCAACGATGTGCGTCGGACTAGCGAGTGAGGTAGGGGTCGACTGTACGCATATCGGGAGAGTCAATTGTTGAGATGAAATTCTTGAAAGGTTTTCTTGTGATCAGCTATGATCAAGTTGATTGCATCTTGTGGGTAAAGTGTATAACCTCTGTAGAGTGCTAATCAATCTATTCGAATAGCCACATCCGTGGTCGTGGACATGCTCGGAGATTTCACACGAGGGGTAGATTTTCATACAACAATTGGGAAGGGACAACTGTGTGGGAAAACTTATGCAGCTGTGTGAAAGAAACTGATTAGGGTATGTGAGTTTTATGAAAACAATTGCTAAACTATTATTGTTTATTCGTTTTGAATTACGCTTTCAATCTATTATTTGTATTCAATTGTAATGGTCGCTTTTATGGAAAAGAACCATAGAAACTATTTCCTTGGGAATAAGCCATCATTTATAATTGCATTCTGCGGTGCGACTTGTTGAGTACTCTATGTACCCATTCTTTCTATAAACAATGTTGTTCAGTTGAGAAGACTACAACAGTCCATCGTCGGTCAACAATATCTACTTTAAGGATCGTGGATAACTAGATCGCGCTAACCCAGTCGATTGCCTGTAGGCATATGGATGAGCTTCATTGAAGTTATTCTGTTTCCTTTTGCTGCAGTTTATTTAAGCTACTCGCCTTTTGAGGCATTAATTGTAAGCTTTGATCTTAAGGTCGTTACTATGATAATTATTGTTATTTGCCTATTTATTAGTTACCTTTGCATATGGAATGTTTTTTTTATCGATGTTGCCACTGTGTGCACTAGTGTG
Organism: Phyllostachys edulis; assembly: GCA_036346405.1. Classification (NCBI taxonomy): domain Eukaryota; kingdom Viridiplantae; phylum Streptophyta; class Magnoliopsida; order Poales; family Poaceae; genus Phyllostachys; species Phyllostachys edulis. The sequence continues at coordinate 3,477,229 of CM070557.1, read as the reverse complement.
ATCCTGGACTAGTGCAGTATACACAAAGGGTTTAGATTTGCATATTTGGGTTTCGACAAAGGGCCATTTCACAGAACCTCGTGCAGAAGCCATACCTAAAATAGTGTGAAATAGAAAAGACAATGCTTACATTATTGTTAATAAGAAACATAAACTAAAAAACAATATTTGCGGCATTCCAAAGCCAATCTCCATTCCAAATGGCGACAAAGTCATCTGGTGGCGACAAGGCTCCTGTTGCCAATCCAACCGGCAATAGGGGCATGTCGTCAATCGGACAGGCGACAGGGCCATGTCACCAGTTGGACCCGCGGTAGGACCATGTCGCCATTTCAAACGGTGACATAAGCTCATTTTCTAATTTTATTAAACATGCATTTATTTTTGTAGTTCTATTTAAAAATACTATTAAAATAGAAACATTAACGACATATCTACAACTAAACTATACACACCTAAAAGGATTTACTATACTACAAAACCATATATCTCAAACTATCTAATCCATTCAATTACTACACCATAAAAAACATCTACATGATTAACGACATATCTACAACTAAACTACACTCACCTAAAAAGATTTACTTCAAACAACTAATCTACACAACCATACATCTAAACCATTCAATTACTAGACTATAAATAAAATATCTACAACTAACCACATTTCCATAACTAAACTACACACTTAAAAAGATGTACTACACCGAACTACACTACATAACCATACATCTAAAACTATATAATCTATTAAATTACGGACCTACAAGTTTCAATTGCTAAATTACGAGGGTTTCGAATTTAAATGCAAAGTTACAAAAAAAATACCTACAATGTGGGCAACCGAATCTGCTCCACTCCTCAGCGACAGACGGGCAGGGCTTCGCTACCTCTTCTCCTCTCCCCTTTTTCTTTTTTCCGGATTAAGAGTGAATTATGCCCCATTTTTGGCCCTTTTATAGCCAAGCATCTGTTGCCATTTGGAATGATGATATTTGAAATAACGATTTAGAAACCAATCGTCATTTGGAATAACGATATGGGCATTTACTCCTGGTTGGTTGACGACATGGCTCATGTCGCTAATCCAAATGGTGACGGAACTATTTCGAATGGCGACAGAGACTAATTTTTGTAATTTTATTAAACGTGCATTTATTTTTGTAATTCTAACTAAAAATGTATTATTATTTTAAAAAAAATCGTGCTTCCATGCCATGCTCTCCCAAAGACTAAACTTTGCAAATCTCGAAGCGCTACTAACGGTTAGTGATGCACGGCTGCAAATCAAACCATGGATGTTTGTGTTCTTTCACTTTTATTGGAGACCCCATACCGCAAGCTTTGCGTTCTGACGCGACAAACCAATCCACTTTTATGGTATCATGGACCAGATGCTACAGGTACAGGGTTTTGCATAGTCCAGCTCAGACGGGTGGTTTGGCTGACAGTAGTTACCCAGACCAAGTCACCAGTCTATTTGCCAACTCAAGTTCTTGCCTGGCCAAACTGAACAAGAATCCATCGAACAAAATTCGTCTAAAAAAAATCTATCGAGCAAAGAAAACTAGGCAAAAACATGTAACTTAAAACTTGGTTTGAATTGCTAGGAGGACTGCTTTTCGAGAGTAATGAACAGAATGTCAATGTCAAAATTTTGTTAGCATACAGGTTACCGGAGAAATTTTTACCGGCAGAAAAACACAAATGTCCTGAAATTCAGCTTTCCCAGGAGATCAAACCATGAGGTACATGAACTGACAAATACATTGCATTGCATACCACTGATCAGTTAACAAGTAGATTGGAATGCAACAACATATAAACGAATGCATTGCATACCACTGATCAGTTAACAAGTAGATTGGAATGCAACAACATAGAAACGAATATTTCAATGATTTTTTTTACTGGAACGTGAGTTTCAGAAAACATGACCCCAGTTATTTTCTGGTTCGCCATGTAATGAAAGGAGAGTACGTTTATAAATTGTATACATCAGATGCACTGCATCTTCTAGATTAAGAGTACTCAGATTGTTTCCCTACTCTGCTTACCGCTCATGTCAAGACCTTGACAGCTAGACTTTTATCGAAAATGAAGAACGGAGAAGTAGCGCACAATTTTATTTCTGAAAAAAAAGTGCAGTAGCATACTAGTTACCAGAGAAATTTGTATTGGTAAAAACAAAAAACATGACTGTCCTGAAGTTCAATTTTGACTGACACCTGGAGGCACGCAAGTTGAGAAATACTACATCCCAATATCCCGTACTAGTCAGATTAGACAGCAAGAACATAGAGATGAAAATTTCAGTGTTATGTTACTGCAACATTGAGTCTCAGAAAACAGAAACAAGACTTAAGTTGTTTTTTGATTCGCCATATACTGAAAGAGCACTACGGCTATACAAAAACAGATGGATAGACTGCCCCATCTAAATTATTAGTACTCAGAATGCTTCTCTACTATGTTTACTTCTCATGTCAAGATCTAGACTTTGATCGAAAATGAAGAACTGGACAATTAACACGATATAATGATCATACATTGTCAAGCCATACACCAACTTGTTCTATCGATGGACGCTGCCGAGGGTCAGTGCTGATGCACCTGCACGCCGTCTCGAGGACCGACAGCAGTTGTTTCTCATGTGCTTTGCTCCATATCAGGCTGTCGAAAATCTGCTCTTCCTTCTTCTCAGATTTCATCTGAAGAACCCAAGAGACCAAGTCCCTGGATCCCTTGGCTTTCGACACATCTACAGGCCGCCTACCGGTGAGAAGTTCCAGCAAGACGACACCAAAGCTGTAGACGTCCCCTTTCGGAGTGGCGATCAGCGATTGACTGTACTCCGGTGGTATGTACCCTATGGTACCAACCAGGTCAGTAGTCACATGAGTGTCATAGGGCTGTATTAACCTTGCTAGTCCAAAATCAGCCAGGTGTGCTTCGAAATTTTCATTCAGAAGAATGTTGCTTGACTTCACATCACGGTGGATGATGTTGGGCTCACAATCCTTGTGCAAGTAAGCCAACCCCCTGGCTGAACCCTGAGCAATTTTGAGCCTTGACTCCCATTTCAGCATGTAACCACCATCTGCCCTCACGTGCAGCCAGTAGTCCAGGCTATCATTCTCCATGTATGTGTAAATCAGCAACCTATCGTTTCCATAGCGGCAGTACCCTCTGAGTGAAACAAGATTTTTGTGTTGAGCCTGCGACAGTGCTTCCACCTCAGCACGGAACTCCCTCTCCATCTGTCCGCAATCACCAGAGAGCCTCTTCACTGCCGCCTTTGTTCCATCAGGAAGGTAGGCCTTGTACACCAGACCAAACCCACCACATCCTATTATGTTGGCCTGATCAAAGTTGTTTGTTGACTTGATAAGGTCACTGACAGTTAGTTCCTTGGCAGAATCCTGAAAGAATAGCACTGGCTTCGAGTAAGAATAAAACGAGTCCTGACAGGAGTCCTCAATATCTTCATCATCAATACTGTTGACCTCCCTCTTTGAAATGTTAACCAAAATAACAGCCAAAAATACAGCAAGGGCCAACCCAATACAGATCGCCACTCCAAGTATTTTGTTTTTCCTGTTCCTGATGCTTGTTGCAGGCTGTATCTCCTCGTTGTTAATAGGAGTTTCCCCAGACTGATTTAGGTTGCAAGAACTTGACCTGCACAAACCAGGGTTGCCCTCAAAACTGGAGTTTGTGAAGGTGAAGAACTGCCCTCCATTTGGGATCGGCCCCGCCAAGTGATTGTGAGCAACACTGAACTTTGACAAGAAGGTGAGATCTGTCAGGGATGACGGAATCGATCCACTGAGATTATTGAATGACAGATCAAGAACCTCCAAATTCTCCATCCTGGAGAGTGCATCAGGAATGCTCCCAGATATGACATTGTTGCTCAAATCCAGCACATGTAGCTCCTTCAAGTTTCCAAACTCTGGCCAGATAGTCCCGTTCAGACCATTGTCGTTCAAGAACAGCGACGGCGGGAAGTTGGAGAGCTGGTTATATTGACGGCCACTTGTGCTTCTGTTATGCTTCACATACAATGGCATGTTAGTAAAAGCCATGCCTGGTGAACGCCGGGCGGTGACAAGGCTCTTCAGCTGCGTCAAACTCTTTGGTACCTCGCCAACCAAGGAATTGTTTGAGAGATCCAAGTAGCTCAAGAACTCAAACTCACCAATCCACGATGGGATGGTGCCAACCAATTGGTTCCAGGACAAATCGAGCACCTCCAGTTTCTTGCACTGAGCCAGCCATTCTGGAACCCGTCCCCTGAGAGCACAATCACCAAGTGCCAGCACCTCCAGGCTCTTAAACCCACCAATGCCATCATCTGGCAGCTCCTCGCCACCGAAATTTTTGGTGAGAATCAGTGTGGTGAGGTTCTTGCAGCCACGGAGCACGTTAAGCGCCCCTGAGATGTTGTGCAAGCTGTTGTTTGACAGCGAGAGCATGGAAAGCGACCCGAGCCGGCTGTAATCCTCAGGCAATTGCCCGGTCAAGCTGTTCTTGGCAAGGCTGAGCGACTTGAGCTCACCACAATCCGCGAGGCTAATCGGGAGTGATCCATTCAGGTGGTTTGTGGCAAGGTCAGCAGAAGCAAGAAAAGACATACCGGAGAAGTTGACACGAGCAATTGGACCAGACAAGGAGTTGTTCCGGAGGTCAAGCTCACGGAGAGATGACAGCAAAGACAGCGACGGCGGCAGCAATCCGGAGAAGCCATTGGAGTGCGCAGCCAAATTCTCCAACGACGTGAGGTCGCCGAACACGTCGGGGAGATGGCCGGAGAACCGGTTGACGGACAAATCCAGAAAGGTGAGGTTTTTGAGCTCGCGGAGGCGAGAGCTCACCTGGCCGGTGAGCCCGTTGGACGCGAGGGAGAGCTTCTGCAGGCCGTTGAGGCCGAAGAGCGCGGCGGGGAGGGCGCCGTTGAAGGAGTTGGAGGCCATGAAGAGCTCCTGGAGCGTGGCGGCGCAGAGCGGCGGGGTGGCGGACGAGGGGAGCGCGCCCGCGAGGCGGTTGGTGGAGAGGTCGAGCACACGCAGGGCCGGCGCGCCGGCGCAGAGGTCAGGCGCGAGCGCGCCGGAGAGCGAGTTGTTGCTGGCGTTGAAGGCCGCCAGGCCCGTCAGCGCGGCGAGGTCGAAGAGCGAGCCGTTGAGCAGATTCGAGGACAGGTTCGCGGCACGGAGGCCAGCAGCACCGGCGACGGGGGAGACGCCGCCGGAGAGCGCGTTGTGGCTGAGGTCGAGGTCCTCGAGCCGCGCGAGGCCGGCGAGGGAGTCCGGATGGGCCCGCGAGGCCGCGGCCGGGGAGGCGCAGCGCCGTGACGCGGCCGGCGGCGTCGCACCCCACGCCGTCCCAGGTGCAGCAGGAGTGGCCGGACCACGCGGCGCGGAGGCCGGAGGCGGTGAGATTCCCGGCGAAGGCCCGCAGCGCGAGGAGATCGTCCGGGTGGCACACGGCACCCCGAGCCGGCGAGGGCATTAAAGCAGAGAGCGCCAGGAAGGGGAGCAGCAGGAGCGAGCATTTCGCCATGGATTGAGCTTTTGTGTGCACAACCGATGCGCGATTGCAGCAAGAAATTGGCAAGGCAGCGAGGTAAAAGAAGGTGGGCTAAGGCAGTCTCGAATCGAGCGGTTTCTTGACCCTTTTCTTCCCTTCGCTTCTCTCGTTGTCTGTGTGCCTCCTCTCTCTGGTTTGATGAGTGGATGAGTGGAGTGGAGACTTGGAGTGAAACTGGGGTCGACTGGAGTGGAGTTGTTCGAAGCAGCAATGATGTCATGTACTCATGTGAGCGTCTGACTGAGCCTGAGCGAGATGGCGGATGGGGACGGGAGACGCGCTCGATCGGCTCGACGGGTTGGACTTGGAGTGTGAGGTCCGCTTCCGTTCCATTTCTCAGTTCAGTGCACTCCCTGGCCTTGGTAAACAACGCATCGCAGGAGGAGCCCCGTCCCCGTGCATTAAAAACTAGTAGTGCATTTAAAGCATTGTATTGTACGTCTCGTTCTCGACAAGTTTTATTTCTACTCATCTGATCTGCACTGCAGGCCCATTCCTCAATATATTTGCTGGATTTTTGCAGATCTTTCGGAACCATAAAACTACACTCCATGTGGAACTCGGAAAGATGGTGTGTACTGTTAGAAATTTTCTTTCTCTTCAATTCAACTCCCTACTCTGTTACAAGACTCAAGGGTGCCTTTTAAAGGCTGAATTATACGACTGGTACTCAGACTAGGATATCCTTGCCGGACTCGGCTTCTATACGATACAAACTCTACTTGTTGTAAGAATAGTTCATCCATCACACTAATGGGGCCCGCCTTACAGAAGACTCACGTACAGATCACAGAAATGCAGTTATACTCATGAAAGAATATAATACCCTTCGCTTGTACTCATAGTGTAACAATCCCCCAAGGGGTATTTTGGTCATTTGTACAGGCTTGGGAGCCTATAAATACCTCATGTATCCCTCACTTTGGGAGGGAGCTCTCTTGAGCATTATATGAAGAGAAGTCATCAGGTGAGCCTCCGGGAGGAACCCTCGAACCCCCGTAAGCCACCAACAGGAGTAGGGCGGTCCTCTCGGACCCCCAAACCTATATAAACCCCCGTGTCACACTCGCTCTCGTGGACGACGGCCCGTAGCACGGCCGATGTCCACCCTCACACTTGTGTTTGGTTTTTACACCATCAACATTGGCGCCGTCCGTGGGGATCGTAGCTAATCAATAGAAGGCTATGGCTCCTACCAAGAAGTACTCCAAGTCCACGCGGCCTCCTCTCACTCCAGAGCATAGGGAGCTCATGACGATCGTCCGCTCTCAAGAAGCCCAAGGCATGGGTTATCTTCGGAGATCGGAGCTATTCATCCCGGATGCATAACGCCCTGCGCATTCCCGGCCGCCAGCATCCCCACCTCCATTGCACCACCGACGTGGTGTCTCGCCCAAGGCAAGAGGCCCAAAATGTTGCTTTGCTCCAGGCCATCCATCGCTCTGGGGGCTCGACGCCGCTAATTGCAAAGCAATGGTGGAGGCAACCGCAAGGCGGTGGTGGACTACATGATGGCCACGATCGCACTCCCAGCCGCCCTCAAGACGTCTCTCCGCCTCCCAAAGACCGCCTTCAAGTGGCCCACCGACCCGGCCGTGCGAGATTTTTCCTCGAGGAGGGCTAGGGGACATCCTTACAACCTCCCTCCACTCGCCCACGCCATGGTGATGAGCGGGCTCCATCGCCAATGCACCACCAAACTCGGATGGGAAGGATCTCACCCTTTCCATTGCAATTCATCCTGCCGCCCACCTCCGAGGCCCGAGTTCATACCCCCTGGAACAGGCGCTCATGACCTCCTCCAAGCTCCTCCACCTGGGCAAATGCGCTTGCACCCGGAGATGGTGAGTCAGCTCCCCCCAGTAAGTGTTGGGCTCCATCCTCAAGGTGCTACATGGCCGGGGGCGACTAGGGAGCCCTTGAGGCCAAAAGTTGCTCCCCTGTGCCCTCCAAAGACCTTTCAGTGGAAGGACCATTCCACCCGTCATGGCCCAAGTGCACTCGCTGCCGTAGGATTCACATCAAGGAGGCCGTGGCCAAGGCGGTCGAGAAGAGCATGTACTCAGGGGCACTAAGCGTGTCCTGTGCCTGTCGGATCCGCTGGGGAGCGCGGCCACCACCGCCACCAAGAAGTGGATGCTGAATCACTAATCTCCCGACCGGATCAAGTTGCAAGTCGGCGCAGGCGCTCCAACTCGCCAATGCGCTCACACCATCGCCGCCACCGGCGGGCATCTAGCTCTTCTAGCTCAGAGAGCCCGCGCCATCACAGCCGCCGCACCGCTCGATCACCATCACCACACGCGACGAAGGACAGGGCGCCCCGAGATCTGGAATCTCTCACAAGAGACATCTCGCAAAACTCCTTTCCGATCAAGTTCCGCCACCCTAACCTCGGGCCTTACGATGGGGACTCGACCCCATACAATTCTTGGAAGTATACTCCACGGCGATTCAAGGGAGGTGGAGAAGTAGAAATGTGCAATCGCCTCATTGTTCTTTCCTGAACGCAAGACGTTCTCGGTTCTTCAACCAAAAGAAAGGCTCCATCTATTCTTGGGACCAACTGAGGGAAGAGTTCAACAGAAATTTCCAAGGAAGCTATAAGCGCCCATGCTCCCCAACCAGCTCTTTATCATAAGCAAATGTATGGGTGAATCCACAAGAGAATTTCTTAAGCGCTTAAAGTGCGGTTGTGGCGATGCCCTGACTCCACAATCATCAATGCGCAAAGAAGGGCTACTCCCGGAGAACTCAATCGCTTGCTTGGGAGAGATCCCCAAGGATCGACCCATGAGCTCTTCGAGGTCGTGGAAAAATACGCCGAGGAGAAGAAGACGACCAGCTAAGAAGGGATTTCTCCGTGAGATTTAAAGCATCTCCTCCCGGAAGAAGTCAAAAATCTCCCGGAGGAAGGGCAATGACCGGAGGGATCACTCTGCAGGAACGTGACTCCAAGATTCTTGTCGAACCAACACTCCTTCGCAGGAGCGCTGAGCAACTCCACCGGAGGACCCAAGAAGGAATCGAGACCAAAAGCCCACCGAAGGGACGCCCCGACGAAGGTCGCAATGAAAGGAGGGCAACCCAAATCAAGGAGATGGGCGGTGTGCCTACCATAAGATGAACGGCATGATACTTAATGAATGCCGTCGAGACGCCGAATAGCGAAGCTCCTCGAACACGCCCTGGCCGCGTCGAAGCGCCGCCACCACGCCCCACGACTCAGAGGCGATGCCCCTTCAGCAATTCCACCACCCTGCACAGGCCCTCGGTGATCTACCCCTCGGCAACTTGCATGATGTTGAGCATGAACTCCCCTTCCAAGCGCCGCAAAGACAAGTAAATGTCATAATAGGGGCTCGGCCTCGGTCATGCATCAAAACGCCAATGTATGAGTACGCCCGAGAAATCAACGCCGTGGGGTGGCTCCTCAAAGCGCCCCTCCCAAATGGGCAAGCATTTCTCTTAGCTTCACAAATGATGATGCACAAGGCTTAAGGTTCCTCATGATGACGCTTCTTAGTAATCGCCACAATATCCATTGCGAGATCTCCGCATCCTTGTCGACGAAGGAAGCTCGCAGATATACTCTACTGCAAGGCGCCAAGGAACTATGGGAGTCATGGGGGCTATCATCCCGGCATCCCATCGCCATCCGACGCCTCTCGCCGCCGTGCATCAAAAATCCATCCAACCCCTTGGGAGGATCGAACTCCTCATGACGCTCGGATCACAGAGAATCACCGCGACGGAGGCCGTCAGTTCGATGTTGTTGACATCGAGTCCCCATTCAATGCCATCATGGAAGGGCAACTTCAACCGCTTTTGCGCGGCACATCAAAACTACGTGGCGGCTTAAAGATACCAGCCCTCGTGGGGTCATCTCCGTGAGGGTGATCAAGACTTAGCTCGCCGTCTGCATTCACAAAGCGCAGCTAACTCCGTGACATCAACTTTCTCAACCCAAGGAGTCAAAGGAGGAAATGCCCTTGCCGCCTCTCTCATCAAGGCACACCAAGGATGTACCCTCCCATGAGGTGCTCCCTTAAGCCTCGCTCGAGGACCCGCAGAAGTACGACTCTTGACCGTGGTGACCCGTGGTCTCTAGAATCGGGTCGTTATCCCAGAAAGATGGAGAAGGAGCTAATGGATTTCTTAAAGTCCAACACCGCATATTCGCGTGGGCGCCGTCGGACATGACACTTCTTTTGATGTTCATGAGGGCCTCTGACTTATCACATCACGCCAAGGGCAACCACAAAGAAAAACATTTCGCCAAGGCTTCTATTGGCTCACAATGGTGCGTAATGCCCTCGACGTGCTCAGAAGCGCGAGGATGCCAAAGATGACACCCAATCGCGATCGATCATGCTAATCCCCACGCACCATACCAATCACTGTTTTTGTCTGATGGGGAATGGACTGCCGCCATCCCCACCGCAAGGGGGCTAAGCGTGGGTAGCATCGATGAATTACATCACCGAATGGGTAGAGGTGGAGCCCTTAGCCTCCATCACGCCTCGCGCCATGATGAAATTCCTTTGAAGAATATCGTCGTCGCCGTTGTTCCTAAGGAACTCACGGTGGATAACGATACCAAATTCGACGCCCACCTTTCAGAGATTTCAGAACTCCATCGACCACCCTTCGCTTTGATACGGTGGCTCGTCCAAAAACTAACGGGCCGTGGGAAGAACCAATGGGCTAGTCACGCAAGAATACGCCACCACCTTGAAACAAGTGCACTCAGCGGGGAACCCGCAGGAGGAGCTCCCAAGATCCTCACGGGCTGCGCAGACGACCCCTAGTCGCTCCACTCGAATGACCCCTGCTTCACTCATGTACGGGCAAGCTGCCCTCCCCCCAGATCCGCCACCGCCTCTCCAATCGGAAATGCTCTCAAAGACCACTACCCGCCCAATTCGCTCAAAATGAGGACAACCGCAAGTGAGAGGGCGGACTTTGCGAAGGAAATCCGCAAGTTTTATGCTTAAGACTCTACTGTATGCCCCCTGTGGCACCTATCGAGATGTAAACACCATCTTACTTAATGCAATGAAGAAGTGAGGTTCCTACATGATCGCACCATTTATGCAATTATGACGTGGATCGAGGATAGTCCCTTAACACGCTGCTGTTAAGGGGTTGACCTGTTTTGTGAATGTCTTCTCAATTTTGTGCTCATTGACGATTGAGAGGTTTGCCTTCTGACACGCTGTGATAAGATAGGCTGCTCCTAACACGCTGCTGTTAGGAAGCAGACTTGTCCTACAAGTCTCGCTTGCCTCACACAAGCTCTCGCTAACCCTTCCCCTGCGAAGGATGTCACCTCCGTGGTGCCTAGGGCGCACGACCCCCGTGGTCTCCCCTAATAAAAGACCAAAGCGGCTTGGTCGTCCGTCGACTCCGCCATGGCGGCTTATGCCCCGCTGACCCAGTATGCGCAAGTGACTCTCGGCCTAGTACCGAGTCTATGGATGTGCTAAGGATTAGTCCCCTTCACCTCCAGTTATACGGCGAATCGACCTTCGGTCACTCGCCTGTTCTAATACGAGCAAAGGCCAAGCGTGCCTAACACCTTCGCATCCCCTCGGGAACGTTTAATGTTGGGGGCACATGTCCAATGTGCCCACGACTTGGCCTTATGGGCACCTCCAAGTCCACTAGGGGGCTACCACCCCTAGTGGCCATTCGGTGTCCCACGACTTAGCCTCGTGGACGCCACCAGTGTGCCCACGATTTAATGTCGGGGGCACACGCCCAATGTGCCCATGACTTAGCCTCATGGGCACCTCCAAGCCCACTGGGGGGCTACAACCCCTAGTGGTCATTTGTGTTGGCGCCGGCAGACGATCGCGACGAACTGGCTCCGGCGAACAGATGAACTGGACGAACTACAAACACACACGAGACTCGGAAGTTTTGGTGCTGCCAACCCATGCAGCGTTTTCTGGTTTTACTTTGCTATTTATGCACAAAACGAAGCAAACAAACATGGGCAACGATGTCCGACTTTTTGCGCCATTACATCGCCAATTTAACCGCATCGCGTCTGTCGTGCGCGTGCCGTGGTGATGTCAAGACTCGCCACGGTGAACTCCGCACGTCTCGCCGCATTCTAGGACATGCAAACATGAGATACATGCAACGGGATTACGTCTAACAAATCACCCCCTAATCCTGGTGCACGTCAACAACATTCAGCCGCTGGCGCATCTCCACGAACTTGACTCTGCCGAGTGCCTTCGTCAGAATGTCAGCCAGCTGCCCCTCGGTTCCGACGTGGTCGACATCCACCCTTCCGTCATCGATGCACTCACGAATGAAATGAAAACGAGTATCAATGTGCTTACTTCTCTCGTGATGCACCGGATTCTTGCTAAGCGCGATCGCCGACTTGTTGTCCACCAGGAGCTTGAACTTTTGTGCGCCACTGCCGGTTAGCTCGCCCAGGAGCCGGCTCAGCCACACGCCTTGACATGTTGCTGCCGCTGCTGCTATATACTCCGCCTCACACGACGAGAGCGCAACAACCTTTTGCTTCTGGGACATCCACGTGATCAAGCTTGAGCCGAGGAAGAACGCGACACCGCTGGTGCTCTTGCGGTCATCAACATCTCCCGCGAGGTCACTGTCACTGAAACCCACGAGACGTTGTTCCTCCGTGCCCATCTTCCTGTACTTGCAGCCATAGCCTAGCGAGCCGGACAGGTATCGTAGGATACGCTTGACCGCCGCCCAGTGCTGCTCCGTCGGTGCCTCCATGTACCTGCTGACAATGCCCACCGCATAGGCAATGTCCGGCCGTGTGTTGACGAGGTAGCGCAGGCTCCCAATGATGCTTCTATACCTCGTCACGTCGACTGCAGCGCTGCCGTCGCGCTTGCTGAGCTTTAGCCGGTTCTCCATGGGACTATCACACGGATTGCAGCGAGACATGCGAGCCAGCTCAAGGATCTTAGTCGCATACGCACTTTGGCACAAGGTGATCTCACCTGCTCCTTGCTTCACTTCAATTCCCAAGTAGTAACTCAGGAGCCCGAGATCACTCATGCTGAACCGAAGCATCATTTGCTTCTTGAATGCAGTGATCTCGTCGTTGCTTGGGCCGGTGATGATCAGATCATCAACGTATACACCGACCAGCAGGAATGATCGCCCGTTCGTCCGTCGGTACACCGCGTGCTCCAGCGGATTTCGCTCAAAGCCGAGCGAGATGAGCTCCTTGTCCAGCCGCGCGTTCCATGCCCGGGGAGCTTGACGAAGACCGTACAGAGCCTTGTGGAGCTTGAACACCATCTCTCCATTGCTGGCGTCGACGAAGCCCGGGGGTTGATGCACGTAGACCTCTTCTGCAAGGTCGCCATTCAAGAATGCAGATTTTACATCCATATGGTGTACCTCCCAGTCGCCGTGCGCGGCGAGCGCGATCAGCAGCCGCACAGTCTCCATCCGCGCCACCGGTGCAAACACCTCGTCGTAATCCACCCCCTGTCGCTGGGCATATCCTTTAGCGACTAAGCGAGCTTTGTGCTTGAGGATGTTCCCCGCCGGGTCCTTCTTCACCTTGAACACCCATTTGAGCCCAATGGCTCGGTGTCCGGGCGGGAGCGCGGCGAGCTCCCACGTCTTGTTCTCGTGGATTGACTTCAGTTCGTCCTCCATGGCACTCCGCCAGCAGCTCTCCTTCAATGCCTGCTCCACGCTGCTTGGCTCCTCAGCAGCGAGCAAGCACAAGCCGCTGTACTCGAAGTCATGGACCTCCTCGGTGGTGCTCATCACATTTGGCAATGTGCGGAAGCGGAGCGCCACGCCATCAGAGTCGATCGCACCGCTCGCTCATCGGTGGCGTCGCATCGCACGCCCGCACGGGCGTGCTTTCGTTGATGCCGTAGGGCGCCCTGGCGGCGCCGCTGAGTCGTCGTCGGAGGAGATCGTGATCGGCGCATGTTGCTGAGCGACATTGTCGTGCATCGGTGCTGCGCCAGCCATGGTCACGTACTCAACGATGAATGTTGCTGCCGGCGCTGGATCGTTGTCATCCCTGGTCCAGTTCCACATGCGATGCTCCTCAAACACCACGTCACGCGTGACGTGGAGCCTTTTAGCCACCGGATCATAGACCCTATAGCCCTTCATCCCCGGCTCATAGCCTAGGAACACCATGGGCGTTGATCTGTCCGCGAGCTTGTTCACGCCGGGGCCGACCTTCTTGACGTGCGCCACACACCCAAACGTACGCAGATGGTGTACCTTGGGCTTCTTCTTGTACCAAGCCTCGTACGGTGTACGACCACCAAGGCTTCTCGTCGGTGCGCGGTTGAGGATGTACACTGCAGTCCTCACGGCCTCGCCCCAAAATTTCGCTGGCACCTGCATACTCTTGAGCAAGCACCGCGCCATCTCCACCACGGTCTGATTCCGTCGCTCGACGACGCCATTTTGTTGCGGTGAATACGGCGCAGTGGTGAAGTGCTTGATGCCGTGCTCGTCGCAGTAATGCTCGAATTCGATGGAGTTGAATTCTCCGCCCCGGTCGGAGCGGAACGCCTTGAGACGGCCACCGAGCTCGTTTTCGGCCAGCGCCTGCACCTTCTTGAAACATCTGAACGCCTCATCCTTGGTCGCAAGGAGCTCAATCCACATGAAGCGGCTATAATCATCCACAATCAGCAAAAAATAGCTTTTACCTCCCGGAGTGCTTGGAGTGATCTTGCCGCACAGATCACTGTGAAATAGCTCCAGACCACGTTCTGCACGGTGAGTTGCAACCTGAGGGAATGGTGTGCGATGTTGCTTCCCTAGGGCGCAGCCATTGCAGAACTGCTCGACCCGCTCGATTAGCGGCAGGCCATCCACCATCTTCTTCAGGCCCAGCTCACGAAGTGATCGGAAGTTCAGATGCCCATAACGAGCATGCCACAACCATGCCATGTCGCTGGTCTTGATAACAGCACATCAAGCGTCGTCGTTCAACAGAGTGTACTGACTGTTCTCGGTTGGCGCCGAGCAAGCGAAGGCGCGACTCACGATCGTACACACGCAGCACGCCGTCGTTGATGACAATCTCGCATCCTCCTTCTTCCAACTGACCTATACTGATGATGTTGCTCTTTAAACGGGGTATGTAATATACCTCAGTAAGTACCTTGTGCTCTTTATTCTTGCAGTCCATCATCACCGAGCCGATGCCGCAAATCTCCATGACTGAGCCGTCGCCGAACCGCACCGATCCGCGTACATCCTCGTCGAGAGATGTGAGTGCCGATCTGCATCCCGTCATGTGGTTGCTCGCCCCAGTGTCGAGGTACCACACGTCGTCGTCGGCGTCGACCGGGAACACGCGCTCCTCATTGAGGAACACGCTCTGTGTCGAGGTTTGGGCGACGTTGCAGACGTGAGCCAGGAGCAGCGCCGGCTGATCGGTGTCGGTCTTCACGAGATGCACCTCCTCATGCCGTTCACGGCGCGGCTTGCGACACTCTTTGGCCCAATGTCCATAGATGCCGCAGTTGCGGCACTTTCCCTTCCTGCGCGGCGCGGTGTCCGCCGCGGAGTCCCTGCCATCACGGGATACCGAGCCCCGTGCGCGAGACTTTCCCTTGGGGTGCCCTTGGCCACCGCCCTTCTCACCACCGGACGACGAGTCATCGTCTTTGCCGCCGCCGCGACTGGCCGGCCACCATTCCTCTTCAGGAGGAGTACCGTCCGCCTTATCCTCGATGTCCCCACCGTTGTATCGATCCTCTGCCGCACGTAACCGCCCGGTGAGCTCCTCGACCGACATCTCGCTCAGGTCGAGCAAGGTCTCAATCGAAAGAGCGATTTGAGTGTACCGGGGCGGCACAACGCGGAGGAACTTCTTGATGACGCGCACCTCATCCATCGGCTCGCCTAGCGCACGGATGTTACTGGCGAGGCCGGAAATTCGCATGGCGAAATCGTCGACGGCCTCACCATCCTTGAAGGAGATGTTCTCAAACTCCTTCAAGAGCTTCTGGGCATTCGCCTGCTGCACACGAGCGACGCCCATACGCATCACCTTCACAGCTTCCCAAGCCGCCTTGGCGGTCTTCTTGACGGCGAGAGTCGAGTGCAGCTCCGCGGGCACTGCGCGGAGTATGGCTGCCAGAGCCAGCCGATCCTCACACCGCTCGACCACACCATCTTCAATCGCGTCCCACAGCCCTTGTGCTTCAAGGTTAACCTGCATCACAAGAGCCCACTCGTTGTAGTTTGTTCGTGTCAACACAGGGTAGACGACCGACCCGCCCATCTCCTTCACGATCCGCTCCACCACGACGTCGCGCGAGGCACCGCCATCGCCGACCTTGTCATCTTCGCTGGCGAGAGACTTCGGAGGAGTCCCCGACGGAGAGCGAGAGCCATCACTCGTCATTGCAGTTAGCTCTCCTCTTCACCGGCTCTGATACCACGTGTTGGCGCCGGCAGACGATCGCGATTTAACTGCTCCGTGAATGATGAACTGGATTTAACTACAAACACACACGAGACTCGGAAGTTTTGGTGCTACCAACCCATGCAGCGTTTTCTGGTTTTACTTTGCTATTTATGCACAAAACGAAGCAAACAAACCTGGGCAACGATGTCCGACTTTTGCGCCACACCGCCACCACGCATCGTGCACGTGCTGCCTGTGCGCTTTGTGGTGATGTCAAGACTCGCCACGGTGAACTCCGCGACGCTCTCGGCGTTATTTAGGACATGCAAACATGAGATACATGCAACGGGATTACGTCTAACAATTTGGTGCCTCACGACATAGTCTCATGGGCGCCCCTCCGGTGCCCCACGACTTAGCCCTGTGGGCACCCCTCCGATATATCCATGACTCAATTTTATAGGCAACTCGAACTGCGACACTTCTGAGGAGTTCTATTTCAACGATTCTCATCAAGCCGCTGAGCAAGAGGAGGACAACTTCACCTACACGAGCTTCTGTCCAACACACCGTCTACCTCGAAGGCAATGCCTCGGCTCGGTGGCCTTTAAGGCCCATGACTTTGCTCGCACAGCTTCTTGCTCAATGCACCCCATGCCCCGAGGGTTGTGCCTCGGTGGGGTGCTTCATTGCTCAAGATTTCATCTTCAAATATGGAGCAACAAAACCACCCCACACGAAGGGCCAATGAGAAGCGGCAATTTAGTACCGCCCTCACGTGGAGCACTCACATGATATGGAGTACAAAATAAGATAAGTCTTTGGGCACCCACGCATCCACCAAGCCAAAATTACTAAGTCACGGTGCCCTTGCGCAAGATATTCCTCGACTCTCGTGCCTCATGGCACAGACCAAGTCGAATTTGGCAAAGTCTCGAGTGCTGCATTCCTCAAGCGGGAATTTGGCCAAGTCTTTGGCCAAGCATATTCATCAACAAGATACAAGACCTTAGCACTCTTCGTTGCCCCTCAAGGCCCATGCAGCACCCTGTAAGGGGGCTAGTGTTGAGTAATCCTACCACCTCGCCTCAAGACGAGCCCCAACCTCGAGGCACCTTCGCGACAACTTCGTAACCGCCAAAGGGTCACATCGCTTGCCGACGTCGGGCCATCACGCATGCTCTCATGCTCGAAGCCCTCGCACACCTCGCGTGCTTATGCGTGCCTTCGCGCGCCCTCACACCGCTAAGTAAAGAAACATGGAATATAACATCCTGGCCGATAGATTCGACATGAAGGACATCATGCACGCCGTATGACCTCGCACCACACGTGCCTCGTCGCGCCTGGCTTCGCTCAGCGTGCCTCGCAATCGAGGCCTTCGCAGAAACCCTCGCGATCGAGGTCTTCACAAAACCCTCGTGCCCGAGGCCTTCGCAAAACCCTCGCGATCGAGGCCTTCATAAAACCCTCGCGATCGAGGCCTTCACAGAACCCTCGTGCCCGAGGCTTTGCAGAACCCTCGTGCCCGAGGCCTTCGCAAAACCCTCGTGCCCGAGGCCTTCGCAAAACCCTCGCGATCGAGGCCTTCACAGAACCCTCGTGATCGAGGCCTTCGCAGAACCCTCGTGCCCGAGGCCTTCGCAAAACCCTCATGCCCGAGGCCTTCAGAAACCCTCGGCTCGAGGACTCTCAGAAACCTCGTGCCCGAGGCCTTTGCAAAACTCTCATGACGTATTCTCGGCTCGAGGCATGCCTCACGCACCTGTGCCCTCGCCTCCCGAGGCTTATTGTTCACCACAACAAGCAAATACAAGTTACACACAAACGACTAGATAATGGCCTCCAAGGCTCTAGCTACAAGCTAACACATACATAGAGGCAAAACACATCCGCGATCTCTGTTTATACACAAGATAAAGAAATATGTGAGTGTTTATGCACACCTTAAGGGCAAAAGATGCACCACTAATATAACTTAAATATTGTAACAAGGCACTGTGTTCATGAAAGAAACATCAATTCTCATATCAAGCGCTGCCTCTAATAGTCATGTAGGTATTACTAATCATCAAGAGAGGAAATCATAAATAACTTCCAACGGCGCCAAAATAGCAAAATTTTGGTGGATCTTAAGCGCAGCCCAACACCTTACTCCTTCATTGAGCGGAGTCACCGACGATGCCTCCGACCGACGCTGCCCCACGCTGGTGGCGGGCATGTGGGACTTGGCGAGTTCGAGGAGGCGGCACGACCTCCTTGAGTAGGCCTCGAGGACCTCGATCCTTCCTCGGCCTCAACAGCCGCGGCCTCTCGACCTCGGGCTCGGGGCCAGAAGCGCTAGGAGAGAACGCTGGCGCGCCATTGTCAAGACGAAGTCGGCGACCACGGTGTCAAGCGCAGCTGGCCAAGGCGCCGGGACTTCGGAGGCGATAGCGAGGTCTCGGCCTCGGCGGCGGCGGCGCGCTCACCAGTTCGAGAGGCGGGCCAGAAGGCTGGAGAGAACGCTGGCGCTGCCACTGTCTGACGAGGCGGCGACTGCGGCGTTGCGTGGGCCGCGAAGGCGCCAGATGTCGAGCGACGGCAGCGGCGCCTCAGAGCCTTCGCCACAGACGCCGGAGGGTCGACAGCCCGGAGGCGCGGATCGCTTCCCTGGCGTCGGCGTTGGGGCGTCCTCGCCATGGTGGGCAGAGAGAGAGATCTGTGGCTTGGACCGGGAGAAGAAAATATGAGAAGGAGAAGAAGCAATGGGGAAGAAAGATGTCATTGAATGGGGCTATTAACGGGAAAGAGATAAAAGAAGCTTTGAGCTTTGGATCCTCGGTCTCCCCTCGCCCCAAAACGTCAAGGACACATCAAGCGAAGGAGCCTTAGAGCCTTGCTTTGTGCAAAGGACTGCTTTCTTGTCTTTCTTGTCTCCTTTTTTGGCACACCGGTGGGCGTCGGTGAGCATCCAAGGTGGCACCAGATGCTCATTCAGTTGAAAAGATAAGAGAGACACTCTATTTCCTTGGATTCCCACTACCAACCAACTCAACATGTCTAGCCCTCATTATTTTATAAGAAGACACTCAGCCACCATAGGCTCACATGGAAAAGGCAAAACTCCCCATACAGCTCAAAAGGACAGTAGTTGCAGCACTTTGAAAGAAAGAAGCCGTTGGCACCTCACGTAAATATAATGAAGGAGAACACAGAGACTAAGTCTTGTCCAGTCGTGTCAAAGGACGGCAGGACCCACAAAGGAGCTTTAGTGCGATTCGCTCAAGACCCCGCGTGGAACGCTCCACAGCCTCGGCACCCCGCACAATATCGCGGTATCGCGCCCTCGACCATTGCACCCTTGTGGCTCCCTCGCACCTTTGAGCATCCACCGCCGCATGGCCCCTCGCCACCTCGCGCCAGAGCCCCGTGCCTCCGGCGTCCACTGCACGCCTGCGGTGCCACTGCCTCTAAGCGCTGGCGACACAAAGATGCCCTGTGGACGCCCACAAGACCGGAGGAGCCCCATCCGCCTAATGCAACTACCATTCAGAACCACCAAGACCTTTTGGAGTATCGACCTCTGATAAAAGGCACAATTCAATCGCCCTTTCCCTGCTTTCCCTAAAATGCCGAGGGGCAGGGGGGCTAGTGTTGTAAGAATAGTTCATCCATCACACTAATGGGGCCCGCCTTACAGAAGACTCACGTACAGATCACAGAAATGCAGTTATACTCATGAAAGACTATAATACCCTTCGCTTGTACTCATAGTGTAACAATCCCCCAAGGGGTATTTTGGTCATTTGTACAGGCTTGGGAGCCTATAAATACCCCATGTATCCCTCACTTTGGGAGGGAGCTCTCTTGAGCATTATATGAAGAGAAGTCATCAGGTGAACCTCCGGGAGGAACCCTCGAACCCCCGTAGGCCACCGACAGGAGTAGGGCGGTCCTCTCGACCTCGAACTCAGATAAACCCCGTGTCACACTCGCTCTCGTGGACGATGGCCCGTAGCACGGCCGACGTCCACCCTCACACTTATGTTTGGTTTTTACACCATCAACACTACTACTTCTATAATCTTTCCTAAGCTAAAAACAAGATTAAATCTAACAATCACCCCCTTAATCTTGTTTTTTCATCTTGATCATGCCAATCATCTTTTTCGTCTTCTAAACTTTCAAGTCTTCCTCTTTTACCTGCACTCCTGTGCACCGTTCCTTCCTGGGCCAATACCGCTCTACCGCTTGTGCTTGCTCCATCCTGAGCCATGCACAAACCAACGCTTGCTTGCCACACGCACTCGATCAACTCTCGTCCTTCCTTGCATGCTCGCCTGGCTGGAGCACCTCATTTTCTCTCGAGCTTCCCGCTTTCTCTCTTGGACTAAGTCCGTCCGCTTTCACAGACATCTCACCGAGGCTACACCGCTTCTTCTCCAATACAACTTCGTGTACACCGCGCCCTTCATGTGCGTGGGACTCACCGCCTCGCAGCTTCCTCAGACGCTTTGTTTGCGCAAGATCGTTCGACCTCTCGAGGTTTTACCGCTGCGCCACTGCGCCAACTTCATGCACGCCGCACCTTTCATTTACGTGGGACTCGCTGCCCCTCGCGCTTCACAGGCGCTTTGCCGAAGCGCCGTCACGCGACTCGCCAGGCGCTCTGGAGCCAACCGCTTCCACTGCGTAACGCCGCTCTTGCGTCGTAGTAGCGCCCACGCCGCCGCTCCATTGGCCGCGCTGCCGTGCCGCCATGCCACCAAGCTACTCCAGGGTCAACCATCCTTTATCATGGCTCTGATACCACTTGTTAGAAATTTTCTTTCTCTTCAATTCAACTCCCTACTCTGTTACAAGACTCAAGGGTGCCTTTTAAAGGCTGAATTATACGACTGGTACTCAGACTAGGGTATCCTTGCCGGACTCGGCTTCTAAGACCTTATACGATACAAACTCTACTACTTCTATAATCTTTCCTAATCTAAAAACAAGATTAAATCTAACATGTACTATACAGGATCTCACACCTTTTGTTTATAGTCTGAAGATACAATTCAATTCTAACACGAACTCTCCAACACTCTATTTCAAGATGGACATAAGATGTCAAAAATGTCTATCTTGTTATATATTGTATAATACTCGTTAAGACCTAACCTTTTAGTGAAACAGTTAGCCAACTGTTTACCAGACTTGACATACTCCAACTTCAACATTCTACCATCGAGCTTCTCCTTGATGAAGAACCTATCAATCTTAATATGCTTGGTACGATCATGCTGTACTGGATTGTTCGCAATGTTGATTACAGATTTATTGTCACGATGCAACACCAAGAGATTATTCTTCCACACTCGAAGCTCAGACAATAAACTCTTCATCCATATCATTTCACTCACACTCAATGTCATTGCTCTGTACTCTGCCTCTGCAGTAGACCGAGCCACAACCTCCTGCTTCTTGCTTCTCTAGAGGTAGACCTCCCACAAAGATGCATTATCCAAATGTAGACCTACTGTCATTCACATTGCTTGCCCAATCAGCATCGCAATACCCTTTCACATTCAGATATTGATTCTTTCTGAACCAAAGGCCTTTCCCAGGGTTACTCTTCAAATACCGCAGGATTCGATAGATAACATCCATGTGTCCTGTTCTAGGATCATGCATATATCAACTAACCACACTCACTACATATGAAATATCATGTCTTATGTGACATAAATAGATGAGACGTCCAACAAGCCTTCGATAAGCTTCCTTATCAACTGGATCTCCTGACTCAGCACATAGCTTGTGATTCCTATCAATAGGTGAAGCAATAGGGCGACACCTAAGCATACCTGTTTCTACCAGCAGATCAAGAACATACTTCCTCTGGGAGAGAACTATACCATTCGAAGAACAGGCAATATCAATTCCAATAAAGTATCGAAGAGGTCCAAGATCTTTCACCTTAAATGCATCTCCCAATTTTTTCTTCAAGGACTTGATTTCCTTGGCATCACCTCCAGTAATCACAATATCATCAACATAGACTGCTAATATGGTAATATGTGATCCTCTATGTCTATAAAACATGGTATGATCTCCATTGCACTGAGAATAAATCATACTACAAACTACACGCCTGAATATATCAAACCACGCCCTTGGAGACTGTTTCAGATCGTATAAAGACTTCTTGAGTTTACACACCTTCCTTCAGTCTGTTTGTTCTCAAAGCCTGGAGGAATCTCGATGTATACTTCCTCTTGTAAATCACTATGTAGAAAAGCATTCTTCACATCCAACTGATGTAGGGGCTCGAAGTTAGTTGCACAGGAGATCAACGTTCTTACCATGCTCATCTCCGCAACTGGTGCAAAGGTCTCATCATAGTCTATCCCATATGTTCGACTATAACCTTTTGCAATCAACCGTGCCTTGTATCTTTCTATCTTGCCTTCAGGAGTTTGCTTAATCGTAAACACCCATTTGCATCCTACTGCCCTTTTTCCTACTAGAAGTGGAACAAGATCCCATATCTTGTTCTTCTGAAGTGCACTAATACGAGAGTCGCCAGACACTTTAATTTGTAATACTTAACCTTTCCATTGGTCCTAACATTATAAATCCAATTTCCCCACTCTCGGTGTATCTGTACTTCCCAGAACTGCAGTACACATACACCTTACAAAAATTGAGAATCACATCCATACACAAGTTTTTACATTACCGAAAGTTTCATAATTTACAACATTTTACACAACATCAAAGTTCCATACAAAAGAGCTAAGTCTGCAGTGGAAACACCTTCCATAAGATGGCTGAAAGCAAAAGCCAAACTGGCTGCCCTTATACCCACAAGGCAACCGACCGAAAACGCCCAAACTAGTCATCAAGAGAGTAGTCGGCCTCACAAACGTCAACCCCTTGGGGGTCAACCTCCTCTGCAGCAAATACACAATGTAATTGAGTACAAAACGTACTCGCAAAACTTACAATTAACAAACCTATACATAGCTACATGCAAGCTTGATTCAATGGAGATGGCTATATGGTTTATTTTCAGCATAAAGCAATATTTTATTTGCAATAGTGTAATAGATTGAAGGCAGTTTATCAAACAAGATTTTAATTGATCAAATAGCAGTGAGACAACAATATAAACATAATTATCATCCTAAAGGTGACTTCCCACAGCCACCACAACAATAGCATGAATTACCCATTCGTACCACCAATTCTCAAGTTTTATCAAAAAGATTATAGTCTAACTCTTGAAAGACCTCCCCAAGCGTGTCCATAACCATGGACGTGGCTATTTGAATAGTTTAAACCCTTCAGGGGTGTACAACTTTACCCACATGTCAGACCGCTCCTTTTTGCCACCGGATAAAGCACACTTCCGAAGGTATGAAGGCAGAGCTAAGTCCTATGAGATGTTTCCAAATGAGTGAGCTAATTAAGAGTCGCACGTATGGGGGTTAACCCTCCGTGAACCGCCCATTCTAGGCTCCCAAAGAGGACCCATACGTTGTGTCAGAGACACCGGTTAGACTTAATGCTGTCGATGCTCCCCGAGTGAGGGAACCTGCCCGGAACCCACCCCACACATGCCCGATAACAACATAACATATTTCTTTTTATCCTGCTACACCTACCACCAACGACTCATTAATTAACATTCCCCAGAGTACTAAGTCAAGAGGGGACCCATATGACCCTCATGTGGTTGCACGCAATAATACTTGGTTTAGTGGGACAAGATGTTTGGTCCTTGTTGATTCGAGCACACAACCATATACCTAATAATCACACCATCAACCATGTGCCCAAATCTAAATCCTTTTTGTTTTTAGTTTTAGTTTTTCCAAATATGATATAATCATGAGTATCCTGACTCAAGTATTTAAAGTGATGTTGTAATGACCATCACCGAAGCGATGATCCCCAGACTACCGTTCTAAGTATGGCTAAGCGACAACACTCGGATACTAAATATAAAGAGATTAGAGCCCATCCATCGAGCTCTAAATCACAGCAGATAATAACCTAGGTTTAGTGGTAAAGGATGGATATTTTCCTACAGTTCAAGTAACTATTCAGGTTAACTATCGCGAATAGAAATAACTGGTCAACATAGCATACATACATACAGTTGAAATTAAAAATATTAACATGCACAAGTAGTAGGATCAACGTGCATCAAAGAAAAACTGCTTTCCATGCTGGAGATAATCTACTTGCTGCTGAGGATCACTCTCAAAAATAACTGAATTGTCGTAATTTATCGATCGAACAAAAGAGCGAATAAGAACGAATAACACCAAAATAACCAAAACTCAACTTTATCCAATCATATAAACATCATAGGTAGAGAAACATGTTTGAAGAATTTTAGGAGAAAGTTTCAGTCCAAAATCACTACTACAGAAAAGGCCTTCACAGACGGTTCAAAAACGTCATCACAGATGGTTTCGTGAGCCGTATGAGTTTATGGGTCAGTGATGACATGAGGTCATCACAGACAATTTTCGAACCGTCAGTGATGCATGCTATCACGAGCGGTTATTAACTTCGTAACCGCTCATGATATATGACTATCACAGGCGGTTCGTATTCAAGCAAATGCTCGTGATAAATGTCTATCATGCAGACGGTTTGTGTTAAGAACCGCATGATAATTATCTATCACAGACGGTTAAATAACAGAACCGTCTGTGATATATAAATAAAACATCCAAGCAATGGCTACTTGTGCCTTTAAAACCGGCTTCATATATATATATATATATATATATATATATATATATATATATATATATATATATATA
Organism: Phyllostachys edulis; assembly: GCA_036346405.1. NCBI lineage: Eukaryota > Viridiplantae > Streptophyta > Magnoliopsida > Poales > Poaceae > Phyllostachys > Phyllostachys edulis. The sequence goes on along the minus strand of CM070557.1, from coordinate 3,452,425 downwards.
TATATATATATATATATATATATATGTGTGTGTGTGTGTGTGTGTGTGTGTGTGTAACATCCCAAATGTATAATCAGGGTTTGTTTCAAATTTAATTAAATGTGTAGAAATTAAAACTTTTTCTCACATCTTGAAAACCCCTAAACTCTCATCTAATTCTTGTCCAAGAGTTGTGTAATCCAAAAACACAAAGCTCTTGTTGACCTAAAGTCAAACTCATTTCCCATTCGTCACAAATCTTGTGCCAAACCCTTGGAAATATTTTTCCTTGGTCCTAGAAATGACGTGGGACCCCTCTGAAAAATATCATGAGTTACAAAACTTGTTTGATAATTTTTGGAGGTAAAATAATTTCGTGAACATCCTTCATGAATTTCCTGAGAAAAATGCATAGTATAATAACCTCTGAAAATTTTATGTAAGGTTAATCATGATGTCAGCAAGCTCCAGTTAAAATTTCATAAATTTTGGAGTTCAATTGCTATCTCAAATAATTCTGCTAAGTCTCAGCTGTTAAAAACTAAATTTAAAAGCTTACCTTTGTTCCTCTGCCGAGCCTCTGTCATTTCGGGTTGAACCCAACCCCTTCAGACCTCCTCACCAACAAGACCTCAAGCGACCTCCAATTCCACCTTGATGAGGTCGTAGCCCTTGGATCAAAAATCCATGGCCACGACCTCCTCATAAGCCATCACCGTGAGGTCCTCCCGCATTTACTTGAGGTCATAGCCGTTGGATCACAATCCAACAACCATGACCTCCCTTCAATGTCTTGCCCAGACCTCCACACGCCGAGGTCATCTTGACCTTGTGGACCTCCTTCGCGGTCAACACCGCAAGGACCTCCCGTGTTTTTAAACCACCTGCACCTCCTTTGCACTCACTTGAGGTCGAGGCTTGGATTTAGATCCAAAGGCCACGACCTCCTCTGCAAACCACCACAAGTGAGGTCCTCCCATTTGTCGAGGTCGAGCTGCTTGGATTCAAATCCAAAGGCCCACGACCTCCGCCTGCAAATCATCGCAGACCCAAAACTCCCTTCAATTGTTGTGCGCCGTTGGATCAAATCCAATGCCCACGACCTCCTCTCAAATCCAAATAACAAAACCTCCCCATCGTGTGTTGTAGCCGTTAGATTTAAAATCTCTGACCACGACCTCCCAAGTGCCTTGTCTTGTCGACCTCCCCTTTGGTTGTGCGCCCTTGGATTTAAATCCAAAGGCCATGACCTCCCCACTTTCTCTAAGTCACACGCAGCTTATGTCCTCCTCAGTCTCGAGCCCTTGGATGTAAATCCAAAGGCTAGGACCTCCTAACCCTTTATTCTTTAAGATCTGCGTTATGGAAATCGGAGGGCCACGACCTCCCTTTCCAAATCGTGTGGTGGGACCTCCTCCCGGTCACTTAAAACATAACGGTTCAAACTTAAAATCCAGGGCAGGACCTCCCCATCCACTTAATTCAGCGGTGGATGTGAGGTCCTGTTCTTCTCCTACCTTGGCGCGCGTGCGCAGCCATGGCGATGGGCAAAGTCGAGCCTTGTCACCTCCAACGGCTCTCGTCTCGCAAGCATTAAATGCGTGTCACCCTTTCCGCCCCTAGCCCATGTTCTCGACCACCTACTGCCCTCTCCATCATGTCAACTCCCATGGACCTCCCCATGGGCTAAGCTCACCATGAGCTTAACCCATGGTCTGAGACCTCTGTGCCATTGGTATAAGATTCCTTGAGCCCCCTTTGGCTTCTTTTACACACTTGAGCTTGCCATGCCGGTGCTTGGTGAGCTCCTACCTCACTAACCTCCTCGGGTGGTCGCCATTGTTGAAGTCCTTGGAGCTTCTCAGTGGCACAAGAGTTCCAGTGGCTCCCCTTTTCAACCCTTGCTCACTCTGTGCTCCCAAAACCTCTTGGAAGTTAACCCTAACTTAAATTGTTTGGGCATTTTTCAGAGGTGGCCAAAAGGGATCTTGAAGTTGGAGCTTTGGCCGTGGAGAACCTTTCTTCCTCGGCACCGGTCCTTCCTCCCTCGACCTCCTCAGCTCCTCTGGACCTCCAGGTAACTTTCCTGGCAGTCCTTAGAGGCTTGGCACCCGCGTGGATGTTGTTGCGGAGCTTTTCTTGGGCACACGCTTGTATGAATGCTGCAGAGCTCAATTTAGCTGCTGTCATTTTTGCCGTGTTGTGCTATCGTGCCCCTCTCCGGCTCGCCGGCGTTCAAGGCCGTCGTCGCCGTTGAGAGGAGGTCCACTGGGTGCGCAAGGCTATTGCACACTCAGTGGTACCATTGGATGTCGCCGGCGAGGTCTACATCACCGGCGAGGACCATCTCTTCAAACTCGGGTTTTTGTCGGACGTCTGTGCAACGCTGCGGTCAAATTTCGGACAAAGATCCTCTACTTAATGCGCTAATCATACCTCAATCATTGTTAATCATTGGTTGTGCCTTAAATGCCTTTAATCCGCCCTTTGTTGCGCATTTAAGACCTCTCGTAGCGGACCTCCTTGTGTCCTGCGCATTAATTCCTTGTCCGAAGGCTGCGCGCTGCGCAAAGCACGTTGTCGCTGCTCAGGGCGTCCATGACCTCCTCCGAGGAGATCTGGAACGTCCAGGACCTCCCCTGCGCAATCGTGGCCGTCTGCACCTCCCGGAGGTGCGCGACGTCAAGAACCTCAGCGGTTGGACCTCCCGCGTTGATCTCGGCCGCTTATGTCCTCTCTGTGTTGATCGCGGCCGTTGAGGACCTCCTCCTTGTTGTGGTCCGTTTGATGCAAGATCGTGGCCACGACCTCTCCTACGGCTTCGCATGAGGATGGGAGGACATGGACCGTTGGATCCAAGATCCACGGCCCATGACCTCTGGACCTCGCGAGCGCGCGTGTGCATTGTTCTCCTGGGAGGTCTGAGCCGTTAGATCTGAGATCTGTGGCTCACGTCCTCCCATGTCTTTATGGTTTTAGAAATTCCGAAGAATTGTTATTTTAAGAACTGAAAAAGGTATGAACTTTAAAATTTCATAACTAAGTCAATTTAAATCCAAATAGGGTGATTCAAATTTTGTTAGCTCTGGTTTGACCTGGGCTCCAATCTAAAAATGGTTATGAGCCCAGTTCAGCTCCAGAACATGGTTTTGCAAATAGGTTCTAAAACTAACTTTAAATGTAGTGTTTAACTTGTAAAATACATAACTAATGCTCTGTAGATTATTTTTGAGTGAATCCAACTTTGTTGGGTTCCTCTATTGATGAACTTACTGTGAAAATTAGTTTTGAGCAGGTTGCTGTTGTCAAAAGAGTTCTTGTGCATTATAATTTTGTTCAAGTTCTTGTTTTTGAAAAATTATAGAAAATGCATAATAGCTCCAAATGAGGTGAACTCAATTGTGTTATTCATCTCATGAGGTGCTTGTTTTACAGTAAAAATTTCAGTGTCACCACCCTTCTAGAAAATGTTGCCTCATAATTAAATTAGTGAATAGTGGCAGTTTGGTATTTTTAGGGCTGAGCAGGTTTGTTTTGCTCATATCTTTTGCATTGAGAATCCAAATCAATTGGTTCTTGTTGCTAAATTCCTAAAATCATCCTCTTGCTGCTGTAGAAATTTCAGAGTATTTGGAGTTCGTTTGCTGTGCTGTCTTTGTCGTTTTCGTCGTTCTTATCGATTGTTTTCGTCTTTTCGATTAGGTGCCGATGAGTGGGGTGAACCCGTGAGTGATCCTCAGCAATATATTGAGCAAAATCAGCAAGGCAAGCAGTTTGATCATATCCATTTATTGTCCCATTACTTTAAAGCTTAATACTTTGTTTCACTTATATGTATGCATGCTACTTTGTGTTAAAATGTCGCTAGTAATCCTATAGATGCATATTCTGTAGGTAAATGTTCATTCTCTACTACTAAGCCTAGGATTATCTTGCTGTGATTTAGAGTTCGATGGATGGACTCTTATCGCTTAGTAGTTTACGTTGATAATGCTTAGCAATGCTTAGATAACGGTAGAAATGGGCGGTTGTCGACATTATGTCGATAACCTTGATCACACTAAAATTTTTATTCCATTTTGTCCATCTTGTGTTTTGTTACTTTGTGAACAAATAAAACAAAAATGAAAACAAAACTGTTTTGACTTGGGCACAATGGATGTTGGTGTGATATTTTGGGTGTGATCGGAATGGTGCCTAAGTCCCCAAGGACCGAGTTACTTGTGTCACTAAGCCAAGCGCTCTTGCGTGCTAACCACACGAGGGGGATATGGGACCTCTCTTGACTAACTACTTTGGGGGTGTTAATTATGAGCTGGTGGGTGGGTGGTTTTAAATGGGTGTGTGTGGTGTGGGAGAGGAGCATTAGCAGACGGTTAGGCTACCTAGTGTGTCCTTATCCCGTGGGTTGCGGCTCTTAATTAGCATCATCCATTGGAAATGTCTCGTAGGACTTAGCCGTGCTTGGCATACCAAAGGAAGTGTGCTAAATCATGTGGCGAAAAGGCGGTCGGCGTGTGGGTACATTGGTACACCCTATGAAGGGTTAAAACTATTCGAATAGCCTCGTCCTAGGTTATGGACATGCTTGGTAAGGTCGTGCAAGAACTAGACTACAACATTTAAATTAAAACTTGATGGGTTGGTATGAATGGATGTTCATGCTATTGTGGTGGCTAATGGGTTAGCCATTTCGAGGATTGTTATCTTTCAATTGTTACTTGTCTCGTTGTTTCTTGCAAATGAAAAATGAATTGCAACTTTGCTTTCAATCTATTATGTTATTGCAAATGAAAACTTGCTTTATGCTAAAATGAGTCCAAAGCCTCATCCACTTAAATAAAGCTTGCATGTAGTTAAACTATAGTTACTTTATACTACGTCGGTCTTGCGAGTACATTTTGTACTCATTTGCTTTGCTTAATAACTTTGTTGCAGAGGAGGTAGAGCCCAAAGGGCTTTACTTTTGTGAGTGTCTTGGTGGTTGGGAAAGCGACTAGCTTGGCGGTCCGTCGATTGCCTTGTGGGTGAAGGCACAATGGTTGGCTCTTGTTTTGGGCCATCTCTATGGCACTTTTGCTTCATTGTTATTTTAGTAGTCTTGTTGTTATTTGGCGGTCGGCCTCTCTTTTTTGTAATAACTATCCTTTATGTATATTAACTTCGGTTTGTTGCTTGTTACATTCTATGTGTTGGAATGGAATTGATGCAATCTTTTGTAATGAGTTGTGTGTACTGCATTCTGGGAAGTACATATATCTCGAGGCACGGTTTATTTAGTTGATAATACTAGGGTCAATTGGATGACTAAGTATTATGAGCCTAATAAATCGGGGTCTCACAAGAGTTGGTATCAGAGCCATCCTGACCGTAGTAACCCAAGCTTGGTCGTCTTTAGGATATTTTGGAAAACTTATTTTCAAAGTATCAAATGAGTTTTGAAAGCTTAAGTAATTCTCAGATTTTACTCCTTACCTATCTTAGCTTTCTTCTCTCATCTTACTCTAATTTGAGTTTTAAAAGTTGTTTTCCTCTCCTTCCCTCCAAATTAGTTGTTATCGATTAAATTGGGTTTTGGGGAAACTTATGAGAGTCTAAATTGAAGTCTTGGCTGTCTTTTGGTGAAGAATGGAAGGATTTGGAGATGGAATTCAAATCTGGAAATTTAGGACAGCAAGCAAGCATTTTAGGGCAGCAAGCTCAAGTTAGTGATTAAGGTAGAAAATGAGAGGTTAATTCAACTAAAACTTGTGGGAATAAAAGGGTAAGATGTGATACTAGTTAGCTAAGTATCTAACACTTATCTCGCTGGTTTAACCTTGCTCTTTAGTAGCATTAGATCTCACCTTACAATCTGATTTTTATCTTCTCGATCAATTACTCGTTCATTCAATACGGGTTAGTTGTGTTGAGAAGTTGAGCCTTGTTTTTGGTGATTATTTGCTGTTTTTAGAGTCTTTTAGAAGCTTTTTAAAGTTTAATTACTCGCTGTTTTGGCTTTTCGATTTGGGCGATATTCCATTCCCTAGTCGTTAGCTTTTGCTTTCTTTAAGGCTATGTTTTTGGGTTTAGTTGCTAACAAAATTTCATTGTAACAGATGGTGGGCCTTTTCATGGCGGCCAAGGCGAACAACTGGTCGGACGAGCTTCCTCCTCCTCCCACCATGGCGAGGTTCTTCTTGAGATAAAGCGCAACCGTGCGGATGATGGGAGAGTTCTACTAGGCGTCATCGCGCAACACCCTGCCCTTTACCGGAGCTTGAGATGCGGGCTAGGGAATGCCCATCGGCAGCGTGGAGGACTCGCGGAGTTTCTTCGTACTCGGCCCTACCTTTTCGGTCGAGGACCGCTCGATCCGACGACGGTAGCCCGTTTGGTGGGCGCAAGCCGCCTTCTTGATGCCGAAGCACGAGAAGCGCTGTTTGCATCGCACCGGCTTGAGGTGCGGCTTTGTCATGGTGGGAGAGCTTTCGCCATGCGCCCGCAACCACACCGTCTCTTGGGAGGAGTTTCAGACGCCTTCCGTCGATCTCATATCCTGCCGGCGATGGAGATCAAGCGGGAGTTTCTTGCGCTCAAGCAAGGCGTAGCTTCGATCATGGAGTATGTCTACGAGTTCAACTATCTAGCTCGTTATGCTCGAGGATGTAGCCACCGATATGGCTAAGCGAGCGAGTTCAAGCGTGGCTTATGCGAGGCGAAGGACAAGCTATCCATTGTCGACTTTCTGATTTTCGGACCTTGGTGGACAAGGCCATCGTTCTTGAGCATGCGGCTCGAGAGCTTGTGGATTCCATAGCGCAAGTGGGAAAACCCTAAGTCATCGAGGCGATTCTTCCGTCCCCTTGAGCGATCTCGAAGTACCGGTCTCGATCTTGGCGCCCAGGCCACCACCTTGTCTCGTTCATCGCGAGCCGTGCCCGATCATGTGCACTGCGAGTCGTGAGCGGCCCTCGCAACCCGGCTGCCGGGGTCACTTCTCTTGCAATCGGAAGGGGCATTATGCGAACCAATGCCCTAAGAAGGCGAGGCGAGCCCTCGTCCTAATGGAGGCGCGGGCGAGAGGTGGTTCTTCTCGGGACGAAGATGTCGGCTACCCAAAGGCGTGGGTAGTGGTCGCGTCAACGCCATCTCGGTGAGGAGGCATAGGAGGCACCGGCGTCGTGCTGGAAATGCGCTTCGTTAACTTTCATCTTGCTCTTGTCTTGTTTGATTCAGAGCATCTCATTCCTTTGTTTACGAGTCTTTTGCATTGTTGGTGAGCTTCTTTTCTCTCCATTGTCGGTCCGCTTCTCATTCGCTCTCCTAGTTGGAGTTGAGAGTGAATCGAGTGTAGGGATGTCCTATCGAGATCGAAGGAGTAGGGTTCTTAGCAAACCTTATCCTTCTCCGTTCAACAAAGTCTAGATGTAATTCTTGGCATGGATTGGTTGTCTCGGCACATGGGACAAATCGATTCGCCAGAAGCTCATCTCTATCTAGTCCTCCGTGCGGCGGGTTAGCTTTTACCGGTTGCTAGGTCCGCATCTCTTCAAGTTGGGCGAAGCCGCTCTAGATATTAGCGAAGTCCCAACAGTTTGTGACTTCGTTGATGTCTTTCCCGCAGAATCTTCCGGGATGCCACCCTTCGAGACCTTGAGTTTGTCATTGAGTTGGCTCGGTACGCCCCTATCTCGAAGAGGCCTTATCGGATGCCACCGAGCGAGTTGGTAGAGTTGAAGAAGCGATTAAGTGAGCTGCAAGAGAAGGGTTTCATCGCCCTAGCTCATCTCCTTGGGGTTGTCCGGCAATCTTCGTAAAGAAGAAGGGCGATACTTTACGCATGTCGTTGATTACCGCCCACTTAATGAAGTGATGGTAAAGAACAAGTATCCATTGCCCGCATTGGCGATCTCTTCGATCAATTAAGCTTTGGAGCTCGAGTTTTCTCCAAGATTGATTTGAGAGTGGGATATCATCGAGTTGGATTCGACACGAGGATATTCCAAAGACGGCGTTCTCTACTCGCTCACGGCTTATGCGAGTATACCGTCATGTCATTGACAACCAATGCTCTGCCTTGTTTATGAACCTCATGAATTCGGTATTCATGGAGTATTTGGATAAGTTTGTCGTGGTCTTCATCGGCGATATTCTTATCTACTCTAAACGATGAGGAACATCTGCCGAGCATCTGAAGCTTGTGTTAGGCAAGCTGCGTGAGCACCAGCTGTATGCGAAGTTCAGCAAGTGTGCATTCTGGTTGAAGGAAGTGGCTTTCTTAGGCCATGTTCTTTCAGCAGGAGGCATAGCCGTTGATCCTAGAAAGGTCAACGATGTTCTTTCATGGAGTCAACCTGCTTCGGTCACCGAAGTGCGGAGCTTTCTTGGTTTAGCGGGGTACTATCATCGCTTTATCGAGAACTTCTCCAAGATCGCTGGCCGATGACGGAGTTGCTCAAGAAGGACAAGAAGTTCTTGTGGTGCGATGCTTGTGAGAAAGCTTCCAAGTACTCAAGAAGCGTTTGACCACGGCTCCGTTCTCGTTCTTCCGATGTCCATCGAACTTCGATATCTATTGCGATGCTTCTCGTCGAGGCCTCGGTTGTGTCCTTATGCAAGAAGGCAAGGTAGTGGCCTATGCATCAAAACAATTGAGACCTCATGAACTCAACTACCCTACCCATGATTTGGAGTTGGTGCGATGATTCATGCACTTAAGATTTGGCGACATTACCTAATCGGTGATCGTTGTGAAGTGTATTCGGATCACAAAAGCCTTAAGTATTTGTTCACCCAACCTAACCTGAACCTCAGGCAAAGGAGATAGTTGGAGTTGATCAAGGATTATGATATGGGTATTCACTACCAACCGGGCAAGGCTAATGTCGTTGCCGATGCGCTTAGTCGTAAAGCGCATTGTAATGCTTTGTTGCTCAAGGAGTTTCAGCCCACCCTTATTGAGGAGTTTCAGCGCCTCAACTTGGGTTTGGTTGAGCATGGTTCCATCGCTACCTTGGTTGTGCAGCCAACCCTGGTGGATCGTGTCAAGGCCGCTTAGCAATCGGACCCTGGAGTGAACAAAATCAAGGAAAATGTCAAGAACGGAACAGCCAAGTGCTTCTCGAGGATGAGCACGGTGTTGTGAAGTTCGGACAACTTAATGGTTCCAAAGGACATGGAATTGCGAATTTGATCCTCATTGAAGCCCATGATTCGCCTTTGTCCATTCATCCGGGGCCACAAAGATGTATCAAGATCTCCGCGAGATTTTGGTGGACCCGAATGAAGAGGGAGATTAGCGATTCGTTCTTAGAGTGCGGCGTGTCTTTGTCTGTGAAGGCGAACATCGGCGTCGGTGGGCCGCTTGACCTTTATGCATTCTGAGTGGAAGTGGGATTCGATCGGAATGGATTTCATCACGGTCTACCCGTCCCCGAAGAAGAATGATGCCATTTGGGTGCGTCATCGATTGATTGACTAAGGTGGCACATTTCCTTCTGTCAAGGCCGACCTTGGGTAGGTCTTTTGGCGAACTCTACATTGCCCGCATCGTGACCTTGCGGTGTGCCAAAACGATTGTGTCGGATCGTGGATCCCTTTTCACGTCTCGTTTTTGGCATAGCTTGCAAGAGCTATGGGAACTTCGTCTTGCTTTATTTCGGCATACCATCCCCAAACCGATGGTCGGACCAGGAGGGTCAACCAAGTTTTGGAAGACATGCTTCGTGCTTGTGTCCTTTCCTATAGGAAGCATTGGGAGAAATGCTTGCCATTCATGAAGGATTTTCTTACAACAACGACTTTCGAGGCCGGTCTCGGCATGGCACCTTCGAGGCCTTATGCGGGAGAAAGTGTAGAACCTGTTGAGCTGGTGAGAGACGGTGAGAGACCTCTCTTTGGCCCGGACTCGATCAATGAGGCCGAGAGTCAAGTCCAGCTTATTCGGGAGCGTTTGCGCACAGCTCAATCTAGGCAAAAGAGCTATGCGGATCGCCGTCGGCGTGGGTTGCGTTTTGAGCCTAATGACTTTGTTTATCTCAAAGTCTCTCCTTTGAAGGGCCATCAACGTTTAGTCAAGGGCAAGTTAGCTCCTCGATATGTCGGTCCTACTGCGTTATCGAGAAGAAGGAGCTATTGCCTATAAGTTGGAGTTGCCGGTACTCGAGGGTACATGATGTGTTCCATGTGTCGGCTAAAGAAGTGCCTCCGTGTTCCAAGCGAGAAGCTCGTTGAAACTCTCGATGTCAACCCGATTTGACCTATCGCGAGCACCTGTTAGCATACTCGAAGAGGCTGAGCGAAGAACTAGGAATCGTTCCATTAAGTTCCTTAAAGTTCGATTGGTCGAACCATTCCGAGGATGAGGCTACTTAGGAAAGGGAAGATGCGTGCTGCGTGCGGACTATCCATCTTTCTTTACCGAGTGAGCCAAATCTCGGGACGAGATTTCTGTAAGGGGGGGGGAGATTTTGTAACATCCCAAATGTATAATCAGGGTTTGTTTCAAATGTAATTAAATGTGTAGAAATTAAAACTTTTTCTCACATCTTGAAAACCCCTAAACTCTCATGTAATTCTTGTCCAAGAGTTGTGTAATCCAAAAGCACAAAGCTCTTGTTGACCTAAAGTCAAACTCATTTCCCATTCGTCACAAATCTTGTGCCAAACCCTTGGAAATATTTTTCCTTGGTCCTAGAAATGACGTGGGACCCCTCTGAAAAATATCATTAGTTACAAAACTTGTTTGATAATTTTTGGAGGTAAAACAATTTCTTGAACAGCCTTCATGAATTTCCTGAGAAAAATGCATAGCATAATAACCTCTGGAAATTTTATGTAAGGTTAATCATGATGTCAGCAAGCTCCAGTTAAAATTTCATAAATTTTGGAGTTCAATTGCTATCTCAAATAATTCTGCTAAGTCTCAATTTGTTAAAAACTAAATTTAAAAGCTTACCTTTGTTCCTCGCCGAGCCTCTGTCATTTCTGGGTTGAACCCAACCCCCTTCAGACCTCCTCAGCCAGCGCACCTCAACTGACCTCCAATTCCACCTTGATGAGGTCGTAGCCCTTGGATCAAAAATCCATGGCCACGACCTCCTCATAAGCCATCACCGTGAGGTCCTCCCCACCTACTTGAGGTCATAGCCATTGGATCACAATCCAACAGCCATGACCTCCCTTCAATGTCTTGCACCCAGGACCTCCACACGTCGAGGTCATCTTGACCTTGTGGACCTCCTTCGCGGTCAACACCGCAAGGACCTCCCCTGTGTTTTTAAACCACCCAGACCTCCCTTTGCACTCAGTTGAGGTCGTAGCCGTTGGATTTAGATCCAAAGGCCACGACCTCCTCTGCGAACCACCACAGTGAGGTCCTCCCACCTTGTCGAGGTCGTAGCCGTTGGATTCAGATCCAAAGGCCACGACCTCCGCTGCAAATCATCGCAGCCCAAAACTCCCCGCTTCAATTGTTGTGCGCCGTTGGATCAAATCCAACGACCCGACCTCCCCTCAAAATCGGTAGCACAAAACCTCCCCATCGTGTGGTGTGGCCGTTAGATTTAAAATCTCTGGCCACGACCTCCCAAGTGCCTTGTCTTGTCGACCTCCCTTTGGTTGTGCGCCCTTGGATTTAAATCCAAAGGCCATGACCTCCCCTCTTTTCTCTAAGTCACCTTGATTATGTCCTCCTCGTGTGCAGGCCCTTGGATGTAAATCCAAAGGCTAGGACCTCTAACCCTTATCCTTTGCTTGATCTGCGTTATGGAAATCGGAGGGCCACGACCTCCCTTTCCAAATCGTGGTGGGACCTCCTCCAGTCACTTAAAACATAACGGTTCAAACTTAAAATCCGAGGGCAGGGACCTCCCCATCCACTTAATTCAGCGGTGGATGTGAGGTCCTGTTCTTCCTACCTTGGCGCGTGCGAGCCATGGCGATGGGCAAAGTCGAGCCTTGTCACCTCCAACGGCTCTGTCCTGCAAGCATTAAATGCGTGTCAGCCCTTTCCGCCCCTAGCCCATGTTCTGACCACCTACTCTGTCCTCTCCATCATGTCAACTCCCATGGACCTCCCCATGGGCTAAGCTCACCATGAGCTTAATCCATAGTCTTGAGACCTCTGTGCCATTGGTATAAGATTCCTTGAGCCCCCTTTGGCTTCTTTTACACACTTGGAGCTTGCCATGCCGATTGCTTGGCTGAGCTCCTACCTCACTAACCTCCTCGCTGGTGGCTGCCATTGTTGAAGTCCTTGGAGCTTCTCAGTGGCACAAGAGTTCCAGTGGCTCCCCTTTTCAACCCTTGCTCACTCTGTGCTCCCAAAACCTCTTGGAAGTTAACCCTAACTTAAATTGTTTGGGCATTTTTCAGAGGTGGCCAAAGGGATCTTGAAGTTGGAGCTTTGGCCGTGGAGAACCTTTCTTCCTCGGCACTGGTCCTTCCTCCCTCGACCTCCTCAGCCCCTCTGGACCTCCAGGTAACTTTCCTGGCAGTCCTTAGAGGCTTGGCACCAGCGTGGATGTTGTTGCGGAGCTTTTCTTGGGCACACGCTTGTATGAATGCTCACGGAGCTCAATTTAGCTGCTTGTCATTTTTGCCGTGTTGTGCTATCGTGCCCCTCTCGGCTCGCATGGCGTTCAAAACCGTCGTCGCCGTTGAGAGGAGGTCCTTAGTGCGCAAGGCTATTGCACACTCGGTGGTACCATTGGATGTCGCCGGCGAGGTCTACATCACCGGCGAGACCATCTCTTCAAACTTCGGGTTTTGTCGGACGTCTGTGGCGCGCCCGTGTCAAATTCGGACAAAGATCCTCTACTTATCGCTAATCATACCTCAATCATTGTTAATCATTGGTTGTGCCTTAAATGCCTTTAATCCGCCTTGTTGCGCATTTAAGACCTCTCGCGGACCTCCTTGTGTCCCGCGCATTAATCCTTTGTCCGCGGCGTCTTGTAGCGCAAGCGTTATCGGCGGCTCTGGGGCGTCCATGACCTCCTCCGTGGAGATCAGGAACGTCGGGACCTCCACTGCGCAATCGTGGCCGTCCTGACCTCCCGAGGTGCAGGGCGTTAAGACCTCAGCGGTTGGACCTCCCGCGTTGATCTGTGCGCTTATGTCCTCTCTGTGTTGATCGCGGCCGTTGAGGACCTCCCTCCTTGTTGTGGTCCGTTTGATGCAAGATCGTGACCACGACCTCTCCTCTGCTTTCGTGAGGATGGGAGGACATAGACCGTTGGATCCAAGATCCACGCCCATGACCTCGGACCTCATGGCGCGTGTGCATTGTTCTCCTGGGAGGTCTGAGCCGTTAGATCTGAGATCTGTGGCTCACGTCCTCCCATGTCTTTATGGTTTTTAGAAATTCCAGTGAATTGTTATTTTAAGAACTGAAAAAGGTATGAACTTTAAAATTTCATAACTAAGTCAATTTAAATCCAAATAGGGTGATTCAAATTTTGTTAGCTCTGGTTTGACCTGGGCTCCAATCTAAAAATGGTTATGAGCCCAGTTCAGCTCCAGAACATGGTTTTGCAAATAGGTTCTAAAACTAACTTTAAATGTAGTGTTTAACTTGTAAAATACATAACTAATGCTCTGTAGATTATTTTTGAGTGAATCCAACTTTGTTGGGTTCCTCTATTGATGAACTTACTGTGAAAATTAGTTTTGAGCAGGTTGCTGTTGTCAAAAAGAGTTCTTGTGCATTATAATTTTGTTCAAGTTCTTGTTTTTGAAAAATTATAGAAAATGCATAATAGCTCCAAATGAGGTGAACTCAATTGTGTTATTCATCTCATGAGGTGCTTGTTTTACAGTAAAAATTTCAGTGTCACCACCCTTCTAGAAAATGTTGCCTCATAATTAAATTAGTGAATAGTGGCAGTTTGGTATTTTTAGGGCTGAGCAGGTTTGTTTTGCTCATATCTTTTGCATTGAGAATCCAAATCAATTGGTTCTTGTTGCTAAATTCCCTAAAAATCATCCTCTTGCTGCTGTAGAAATTTCAGAGTATTTGGAGTTCGTTTGCTGTGCTGTCTTTGTCGTTTTCGTCGTTCTTATCGATTGTTTTCGTCTTTTCGATTAGGTGCCGATGAGTGGGGTGAACCCGTGAGTGATCCTCAGCAATATATTGAGCAAAATCAGCAAGGCAAGCAGTTTGATCATATCCATTTATTGTCCCATTACTTTAAAGCTTAATACTTTGTTTCACTTATATGTATGCATGCTACTTTGTGTTAAAATGTCGCTAGTAATCCTATAGATGCATATTCTGTAGGTAAATGTTCATTCTCTACTACTAAGCCTAGGATTATCTTGCTGCGATTTAGAGTTCGATGGATGGACTCTTATCGCTTAGTAGTTTACGTTGATAATGCTTAGCAATGCTTAGATAACGGTAGAAATGGGCGGTTGTCGACATTATGTCGATAACCTTGATCACACTAAAATTTTTATTCCATTTTGTCCATCTTGTGTTTTGTTACTTTGTGAACAAATAAAACAAAAATGAAAACAAAACTGTTTTGACTTGGGCACAATGGATGTTGGTGTGATATTTTGGGTGTGATCGGAATGGTGCCTAAGTCCCCAAAGACCGAGTTACTTGTGTCACTAAGCCAAGCGCTCTTGCGTGCTAACCACACGAGGGGGATATGGGACCTCTCTTGACTAACTACTTTGGGGGGTGTTAATTATGAGCTGGTCGGTGGGTGGTTTTAAATGGGTGTGTGTGGTGTGGGAGAGGAGCATTAGCAGACCGGTTAGGCTACCTAGTGTGTCCTTATCCCCGTGGGTTGCGGCTCTTAATTAGCATCATCCATTGGAAATGTCTCGTAGGACTTAGCCGTGCTTGGCATACCCAAGGAAGTGTGCTAAATCATGTGGCGAAAAGGCGATCGGCGTGTGGGTACATTGGTACACCCTGCGCAGGTTAAAACTATTGAATAGCCTCGTCCTAGGTTATGGACATGCTTGGTAAGGTCGTGCAAGAACTAGACTACAACATTTAAATTAAAACTTGATGGGTTGGTATGAATGGATGTTCATGCTATTGTGGTGGCTAATGGGTTAGCCATTTCCAGGATTGTTATCTTTCAATTGTTACTTGTCTCGTTGTTTCTTGCAAATGAAAAATGAATTGCAACTTTGCTTTCAATCTATTATGTTATTGCAAATGAAAACTTGCTTTATGCTAAAAATGAGTCCAAAGCCTCATCCACTTAAATAAAGCTTGCATGTAGTTAAACTATAGTTCTGTTATACTACACGTCAGTCTTGCGAGTACATTTTTGTACTCATTTGCTTTGCTTAATAACTTTGTTGCGAGAGGAGATAGAGCCCAAAGGGCTTTACTTTTAATGAGTGTCGGTGGTTGGGAAGCGACTAGCTTGGCGGTCGTCGATTGCCTTGTGGGTGAAGGCACACTTGGTTGGCTCTTGTTTTGGGCCATCTCTATGGCACTTTTGCTTCATTGTTATTTTAGTAGTCTTGTTGTTATTTGGCGGTCGGCCTCTCTTTTGTAATAACTATCCTTTATGTATATTAACCACGGTTTGTTGCTTGTTACATTTCTATGTGTTGGAATGGAATTGATGCAATCTTTTGTAATGAGTTGTGTGTCTTGCGTGCAGGAAGTACATATATCTCGAGGCACAGTTTATTTAGTTGATAATACTAGGGTCAATTGGATGACTAAGTATTATGAGCCTAATAAATCGGGGTCTCTAATATATATATATA
The DNA here is from genome assembly GCA_036346405.1 of Phyllostachys edulis. Taxonomy (NCBI): domain Eukaryota; kingdom Viridiplantae; phylum Streptophyta; class Magnoliopsida; order Poales; family Poaceae; genus Phyllostachys; species Phyllostachys edulis. The sequence goes on along the minus strand of CM070557.1, from coordinate 3,436,720 downwards.
TATATATATATATATATATATATATATATATATATTACATCGTTTGTAGTCTCCGGCCACTTTTGGGGGTCGTGAGGGAGGATGACATAGGCGCCACGGGTAACCTCTCCTTGAGCCTGCAAATTCATGAAGTGAAATTTGCAAGAGAAGGCGCGTGGATATACAATTACCCCGTGGCTTCATGTATCGACAACCACCTTTTCTTGATGTCAAGTCAATTACCTATCGGCGACATCTAGGGTAATTGCAATGTCACGCGTCTTCCTTGTAGCCCTACTTCTTGAATTTGCAAGGGCTCGATGAGAGGTTGCCCGTGGCAACCTGTCTCATCCTTCTCACGACCCAAGAAAGAGTGGGGACTACAAATATATATATATATATATATATATATATATATATATATATATATATATATATATATATATATATATATATATATATATATTTTTAAAGGCACAAGCGTACCCTTTGCTTGGAGGTTTTATAGAGAAGAGATGAGAATAGAATGGTAGGGCGATATCGTGCAGGGATGCAAGGGAGGAGAACTTGACCTGGGATACAAATATGAAAAGTTAATTGCAGCCAAGCTCCATCCGAACCACATCGATCCCATGTAAGCTAACCAAGCACAAAGAACCCAAGCATCAATAACCCTCAATACCCATCAGAGAGCATTAACTAAACCCACCATTTTGCCCTATTCATTTTTGTCAATCTGAACCCACAGCATGAACTAAGCAAGATGCACAGAATGCACATACACCAATAGCCCTCAGTTTACATCATAGAGCAAGGGGACTATTAATATGAACTAATTATCAATTCAATTTCAACATAAGACTATTAACATCATTACATCACAGAGCAAGGGGACTATTAATATGAACTAATTGTCAATTCAATTTCAGCATAAGACTATTAATATCATTACATCATAGAGTAAGGTAGGGTGATACCTCAGTACAGCGCAACCACAGCAGTGACCCCACCACTAGCACAACCCTCATCCATCTCCTTCACCTTGCATAAATCACACAAACATCAGGACACAACTTAAGGCTCAAGCATAAAAATCAAACTCAACAAAAGACATTAAGCTAACAGATCTAGAAGAGAATAGAGGGAGGATGGGGAAAGCAAAGCCCCGCTAGGGCCTGAGCGCAGGAGGCCGAGTAGGAGAACCAAGCCATGGCGGCGCAGGCGACACACGGGGTGGCGGTGTTACCGTAGTTGTGGCACGACCCTGACACTGCACAAGACACTACGACTATCGTGCGATCTTGTGCGGTCGAGTGGTGTCACAACTCGGCAACGGCGACGAGGTCGGCGGCGGTGTCGAGGTGGGGAGGCAGACGAGAGTAAATCTTGTTGGGGAGTGACAAGTTAGGGCGGCGCAAACCCTAGCGGCGCTGAGAGTGACGAGTTAGGGTGGCGCAAACCCTAGCGGCGGGCTCCTACTAATAAAGAGATTTATCACGAGCGGTTCTATTATGGAACCGTCGTGATAATTATCACCGGCGGTTCCATAATAGAACCGTCGTGAAATGGTTTTTCTCAAGTATATTTATCTTGTATATACACTTACATGACATGAAGAAATTACATGTTTATATGTCAATTTTGTCATTTAAATCTCTTTGAAAATTTGCTTTAACTATATATATATATAGTAATAATTCAACATATAATTAATATAGTAATTAACTTCACCTCCAAACTTTTTTTCATTTTGGAATTTTCATATGGCCAAATCATGGCGTTAAACACAAAAATATTAAAAAAGTAGAAACCTATAATTAAATAAAGTTTTTCTAGTGGCGGAGGTAGGCTGTTATCTCCGTCTTTAATACTTCATAGGCGACGTCGTTGGCATCGGACGGTTCTCGATCATCGTGACGAAGCTCGAATCGTCCATCTGTTTGTGGCGCTCGTTCGAAAGTGTCTCAAGACCCTCGGTGTTGAACCAAGAAGAATTGAGCCCATAGGCTCTCTTCCCTTGCTTGAGGGGTCTCGGCTTGGTTGACTTGGTCGCCTGCCACCTCGATTACGCAGTCCAAGTGACGGCAAGCCTCCTGGAGATGTGCAACATCGTTTTGGAGGACCACGTCGATGACACGGTAAACTCGTCGAAAGTGGGAGATCACCTGGAAGACACGGCGAAGGAGGATGTCAAGACGGCGGAAGGTGGCCGTCACCTGCTCCGGCAAATTCTTGGCCGACGTAGGAGTGAAGACACTGTTGAAATAGTGTTCTTCCGCAAAGACAGGCTTCAACGTCTGTGAGAGAGGTGCTCGTGCAGTCTGACCGGAAGGCCATCAATCTTTGGCGACAAGGAAGAGGCAGCCATTTCTGTTTTTTTTTAAAGTATGTAGTGGGGATGATCATCTTCGATGGCAGATGATCATTTTTATAAAATAAGGTATAAATTCGGAGTAGTGGGGATGATCATCTTCGATGGCAAATGATCATTTTTATAAAACAAGGTATAAATTTGGAGCGTGAGATGAAGACACGCATCGGGGAGCCGAAGCGGATCGATGCGACGAAGAGACACATCGGGGAGTCGAAGCTGATGGCGACGAAGAAGAAAATGCATTGGGCTGTAGCGATATTATCACAGACGGTTATAACAAAAAAACCATCTGTGATATGTAGTAATATCACAGACGGTTCATGTTTAAAACCGTCTATGAAGTATCACAGACGGTTCTGATAAAAAACCATTTGTGATATGTAGTAATATCACGAGCGGTTTTTAGTCGCGCCGCGTCGTGATACTTCACAAACGGTTTTAAACATGAACCGTCTATGATATGACCTCTTCACAGACGGTTTTTAGCGCAGAAGATAACATAGACGGTCGGTAAACAAAAACCGTCTAAGATTGTTTTTAACACAGACGGTTTCGCTGAACCGTCTGTGATCGAGCGTCCAGTATTAGCATTTTTGTAGAAGTGAATGAGTTCATTTGGATTTTCTATGTGCTTAACAAGTTAAAAGCATGATTTCACAAATAAATTAATTAACAATATTTTCTAAAATAGAAACATACTTAAAATCTATTCCAATTAAAAGTACACTAAAAATGACAACTAACAAAATTTGTTTCATTCAATTTGGTGTTAAATTGAATTAGTTATGAATTTTCTAAGTTATTTGAATTTATAGTGTAAAAGTAAAACGTTTCGGGATTTCAAAAGGATTACTTTCTTTTTCTACTGCCGCTTAGCCGACCCAAGGTCACTGACCAGTGGGACTTGAGCGAAGGTGTTGACTAGGTCATCTCTGACCCGACCACGACCGTCGGTGACGTCGAAGGCATATTACAAGAATACGTGTTCTGGTCACTTAAACGCAACTTAATCTAAGCATGTAAGGAAATATGTTTTACTTAAGAGAAAGCGTACTTCACCAGTTTGCGCATTGACTTAACCAGCCATGAGGGCCCACATGTCAATGACTCTGAGATTTAAATGGTGTTATCTTAATTTCTAATTGCGTTTAACCCTGGAGGGGACCACAAGTCATAGTAACAAATAGGAAGGTGGTTATTAGTTAAAGATAGGGTTAAACCTTAACCTACTGGCGGCTCGTTGGAACTTCAAAACGCGAGCGTGGCGGCGAGGTAGAGGTTTTGCCGAAAGAGGGGTGCTCCGGACTCTAGGATGGCACCTCCAGGTGCGCAGCAACCTTGCGAACCCGAAGGTGATGGTGCGAAGTCCTAAAGTTGCCGGCGGCAAGCTCCCGGTGGCCAGAGGCGGAGACGAAGACACGACTCTCGTGGAGAAGACGCCATAGCCGTCAAGAAGCTTCAGGAAGGTGCGCCTCATGATCGCCTTGGCTCTAGGAATGAGGCGCCCAAATAGATTGCGACGGAGGAGGTCGGCGGCGCCGGAATAGACACAGCGGTGGACCACCGTGCTCGGAGAAGAACATTCCGTGCTCCCTCGGTGATGCAACAAACCCGAATTAAACTTGTGAGAAGACTCAAAAGGACATTGCGATCTCAAAGGACAAAATGGCGTTGAGGATAACCTACCAGAACGACCGCGAGCTTCGTGGCCAAGGTCGCCAGTTGGGAGGACGAGGATGATGCGTCCGGCATTTTAGGGGTCGACAAGGACCCGAGTTGACCAAAATGGTTGCGGCGTTGAGCGAGGATCACGACAGCGGGGTCGCGGGCGCAAGGGTGGCACCGAGGCAGTGGCTAGCTCCTCGGTTTCTTCTCTGGCCGAAAGAAAGAAACAAGCGGAGGAGACGAGAGAGAGCGAGAACAAGGAATTAAATAGGTTTAGCAACTTCACGAAGTCTTGGCGATGTTTTGTAGGCGATCGGAGAAGCACGAGGTGGTAGGCGGTGTCGTCGTGGCACACATGCACAGCGATAGCAATGCTCAGCTCGAACGACGACAACGAAGAAGGCAGTTCCGATAGGTGGGACCCACCTGCCAGTGACCCAAGGAAAAACGGTGCGGTTGAGTTGGTTTGGGTCCGAGTCGGACTCAGGTCCGGTGCTAACTAACGTGGTTGAATCAAGTTTGTTTGGACGGTCCAGATGGCTTGGAAACTGATCAAATGGTCCACGTGAAAGGGGCGTTCGGACGGTCCAATCAGCCCAATCAATCTGGACCGTTGAGATCAGATCGGATGGTCCAATGAGATACAAGGTTGGACGGTTGGATCGAAATCGAACGATCCAACTAAAGGATACGTTCGGACGGTCCGAACGTCTCCGATCAATTCAGGCTGTTGATCTTAAATCAGACAGTTCAAATCACTTTTGCGTTAGTTGAACCAAATCCAGATGGCTTCGCTCAAATCTGACGGTTGAGGTCAGATCGGACGGTCCGCGTGAAAAGTTACGTTCGGATGGTCCAAACGGCTCAATCAATCTGGGTCGTTGAGATCGAATTGGACGGTCCATAGTGATAGGGACGTTCGGACTGGTCCGAACGGCTCCGCTCATTTTAGGCAGTTGATCTCCCATCGGACGGTCCAAATAGGTTAACTAGGGTTTGAGTTGGATTTCATATTGACCGAAATAAAACTAGTTTGACTAGGCTATTAAAAATAGTAATAAAATTCTAAAAATTCTAAAACTTTTTGGGGGTGATCTCAGTTTCAACTAGGTCTTATAAAAATTTATTTTGGCCACTGTTCTTATTTAATTTGTCTAAAATAAATTCCTTTTAAAATCAGCCTCAGTAACTTGGTTAGAATTTTGGTTAGATCAAATAACTTCTAAAAATTGGGGAAAATTTATATTATTTCTTGATAATTAATCTAGTATTTTACAAAATTATTTGTAGAGACTTTTATAAAAATTGTTTTTCAAATAAATAAGAAACTACCTTTCAAGTCAAAAGTTTGAAATTTAAAGTAAACTTTAGGAAACCAAGTGCAAACTCAAGAATTTCGACAAAAGTTTTTGAAAATATCACACTTTTATACATTTGAAATACAAACCATAGTTTAGGATGACAACTAAGTTCCTCCTTCATGGCATCTTTCCACTTAGGATCCTACTTAGCAGCTCGCCAATCCTTTGGAATATGCACTGTCTTAAGAGTTGCAATGAATGCCTTGTATGCAGGTGAGATATGGGAATATGAGATGAAATTTGCAATGTCATTCTCAAAGCCATATTGGATTGGACGTTTTTCTGCATTAGCTCTAGTTTCCCTACATTGTGCAAGTGGTAACTCTAGATGGGAGTGATTAGAATGAACATTACCACTCGCCCTAAGGGGAGGCAAGGAACTTGATGGAGAGAGAGACCTGAGAAGGGTTTTGGGACTGGATCAACTGGTAAGGCTAGCTGTTCAGGATGTGGCTGTGGCTGTTTCGGCTGTTCTGCTAGATCCGTTGGTGGCTCAGGTGCTGACCGCTTGTCTCTCTGCTTCTCCCCCTATTTCCCAAAGTGTCTTCATTGATAAACCTTCAATTCTTTTGGTAACATCACATCTCTCGCATATTCCGTTAGGTTTAGGCACATAATTGTCCCCACAATGACTTCTTCTTCTCGTTGACTATCACTCTCTTGTTCTCTCCTTCTCGACTGTCACCCTCAGTGATAGGAGAGAACTCCAAAAACTGATCAAGAGTACCTCCACTCGTGTAGTAAGGCTCAAACTCCCAGAATGTCACATCCATACTCATGAACAACCTTCATTCAACTGGGTTCCAGCATCTATAGCCCTTCTGACTTGATGAATAGCCTATAAAGATACATTTCAATGCCTGTGGATCCAGCTTGCCAACCACTGGTCGGTGATCTCGTACAAAACACACACAACCAAACACCTTGGGAGGCACCTTGAACTCTCGCTGACCCAAAAGAAGTTCAGCTGTAGATCTCATCCCAAGTATTCGAAATGGCATGCAAATGATGAGATATACTGCCGTCATTACTGCCTCGCTCCACAATCCCTTTGGCACATTCATCTGAAATATGAGTGAACGTGCTACCTCCAACGAATGTCGATTCTTCCTTTCATCCACTCCATTCTAAGGTGGGGTTCCTAGACAAGTAGTCTGATGAAGTATCCCCTCTTCTGAGAGATACGCTGCAAACTCCTTATTAACATATTCAGTTCCATTATCTGTTCGAAGAATCCGAACCTTTACGCCAAACTGAGTAGCAACCATTATATGGAAGTCCTGAAAACATCAAAGGACCTCGCTCTTGTACTTCATCATATAAATCAAAGTCATACGAGTATAGCAATCACTAAATGTGACAAACCACTTAAAACCACTCACAGAAGTAACTGAGCACAGACCCAAACATCCGAATGTATTAATATAAAAGGTTCATAACTCCGAAGACCAATGCTACTATATGTAGACTGTGTATGCTTTCCAAACACAGAAGCATCACACACAAGTTTACTCTTGTCTACCCTTTTGAATAAATCAGGGTATAACCGACTTAAATTCTCAAATGATAGATGTTCCAAGCAAAGATGATGTAACAAAACTTCTCTCTCGATTACTCCTATAGCCACAGCCAATGCCGCATCAACCTGATCAATGTACCATAGCCCATTACGCCTTATTCCGGTCCTAATCATCTTCTCAGTTCTCTTCTCCTGGAAAAAACACGAATCCTCATCAAATGTGACAGTGCATTTGAATTGGTCAATGATAAAACTAACAGAAAGAAGGTTGACTAGAAAGGAGGGAACATGCAAAAATGGAGGATAAAGCAATGGATGGTGTGCACTCTACAAATCCTACACCCTGAATAAGCTGAAAAGTTCCATCAGCTGTTTGGACAATTTTAGAATGATTATATAGGATGTAAGATGCAAATGCACTGAGTGAACCCATAACATGCTTGAATGCCCCTCAATCTGTGATCCAATCAATATGAGAGTTCTTATATGTGGATGCAAGTGCATGTTCTTGAGTACCTTCGCCCGCATGGGCGTAGTTTGCAAAGTTACCAAAGGAGATGGAATCTTGAGAAGTCTCCAATGCCTTTCCCTACTGCCACTTCTCCTACTGCATAGCTTGCTCGCCTATCAGAGTAACAGACGTGATCCCCTCTGTCAGGGCCATACTAGCCCTAGGGCTAGCTCGACCCCTTCTTTGACCTCCACCTTCACGACCACCACGATTTCCACCTCGGTCTCGATAATCTCCAACTCAGCCTCCACGACTACCATCCACCTTGACCTCCATACTGTGGAGAAGGACAAGCACGACTCAGATGTCCTCTCATCCCACAGTTATAGCACTCCCTATCATCTGGTATGGCATATGCGGATCGGACCGGGTTGTTGTCTCCCATTACTCGTAGTGGAACTTCCTCCTACACTGTAGCTGAAATAGCCTCCTCCATAGTAGGCAAGTTTGCCAAGTGGAACATAGCAGTCATTTTACTCTCAAACTTTCGGTTCAGTCCCTTTAGAAAGTGTGCAACCCGTCTGCGTTGCAGCCACACTCTGCCAGCCTCAATATCACCAGCATATGTTAACTGCAGTGGATCATAGTGATATAAATCTGCCCACGGTTGTTGCAGTTCACTAGCATACTCCTGGACAATCTTCTCCTCCTATTTTAGGGCCTCCACCTTGCCTTGGACCTCCACCATCATCATCACATTTCCCGCCCTGGAGTATATGTTGCTCAGCGTCTTCCACATCGCCGGTGCACTCTGCATTATCTCCACCATTCGAGCAATAGATGGAGACATCGAAGTTAGCAACCAAACTACCACCATATAGTTGGTTGTGTTCCACATCCTCCAATCCATGTCCGCCTTGTCTGCAGGCTCAACACAAGTCTCCTGCAGGTAGTGCTCCACCTCTTTCGTCCTCAGAATTAGCTAAGCCCTTCTAGACCAACTCAAGTAATTCTGACTTCCTTCCAACTTTACATCATTCGGCATCAGCCCCAGCTTTAAGTCAGATGACCTTGCACCAACCCTCGGACCTATCATACCCGTCGTGAAGAGATCCTGTAACATGCTTCTCATGTCACCTTAAGTTACTAGCGGGAAAGTAGTCTAAACAATTGTCTTCCTTTTCTCTTATACTGCCCTCATTGCGGCTTCCTCCTCCTCCTTCCTCACAACCTCAATTTCCTCAGGGGTCATCTTCTAAAAAAACTAGAGCAATGCCAAATTACTACCAAGATATGCCACGCGTATCTCCTACGATCACGACAAATCTTCACGCATCAATGTTGTGCCGAACCTCGATGACTACCTTCACGGTTACCCAAATCATGCATAGCAGTAACATAAAAAAAATTCCTTCTTCTCTTTCCTACTTTTTCTTCCTCTGCCGAGACTCCTTGCTCCTCCTTTTCTTCAGCCGAAACCAATTTTTCTTCACCCTAACACTTCCTCTCCTCTCTCCTGCTTTTTCTTCCTCTATTGAGACTCCTTTCTCCTCCTTTTTCTTCAACCGAAACCAATTCCTCTCTTGACCGACTTCCTCTGCTCCTCTTCTACTTCGGTGCTCCCACGTGCAACACCGAGCAATGAACCCGAGGCAGCAGCAGCGATAGCGACAGTGATGACCTAAGATAACAGATGCGATGGTGGTGACCTGAGGCGATGGACTCGAGGCGAGGTGGCGTTGCTTCATCGGCCCAGGCGACGACCCACACGTCCAGATCCGCCGAATCTGCCGTCTTAGCTGCGGCTTGGGCGCTTGGACTCGCCCACGAGGCAAGCGGTCGTACTGACTACTGCTTTGCTCAAGAAGGCGGCGGCGGCTCGTAGGAGGCGGAGGCGACGAGGACGAGGACGGCGGCGGTGGCTTGTAGGAGGCGGAGGCGACGAGGACGAGGACGGTGGCGGCGGTTGAGGTACGCGAGGGTTAGGGTTAGGGTTCGGTAGTGGATGGGCATGGGGATGGTTCTGATACCATGTGGAATTCGGAAAAATTGTGTGTAGTCCCACAGGACCCCCACACCCTTTATTTATAGTCTAAAGATACAATCCGATTCTAACACAACTTCTATGTTATACTCTAATACGAACTCTCCAACACTCCACTATTAGGAGTCTCCAACACCCCACTATTAGGAGTTTATGTGTTTTAAGCAAATGTTTACGCCTTGACCTGGATGCACTGAACTACAAAACTACACTTGTGACTTGTCTATGCAAATTGTTTTAATCTTTTCCGTCCTTCACCCTTTTATAACGGCTTTTTGTCCCTGGTGCAAATATGCTGTCTTTCCGTGCGCCTCTCCGCAATATGTTTTGCACGTAAGAGAGAATGAAATATGGCAAGCCTTTTTAAAGCAGATTTTCTCGCAATATAGCGTGTGGGCTGTGGTTTTTGGCTCCTTTCCATATTCCTGGCTCGCCATGCACGGAGGGCTTGTTTGCTTTCATACCTGGCTATCTTTTGTCTGGTTGAGAGTGTCCCTGGTGACTGTCGGCTGTTTGCTTGTTTGGATTCCAGCGTCACCTTCCAGGTCAGGGTCAAGCGCTCAGCCAGACGCCCAAAACAAGCACCTGGGAGCAGCGCCTAGGAGGCACCTATTCCATCCATCGTTCGTTCTTCGATCCAACGGTCTATTTTTCATTCATCAATTTCAGGCACAGACTTCTAACCAAACAACTCATCTTCAGATTTGCCTGTCCAGATAAAAATCATTTACTTTTCAGGCTATCTTCAAACACCACTTTTTTTCAGATATAGAATCAGATTGCCAACCAAACGAGCCCGAAGAGTCCCTAGCGCACACGCTGTCTTTGTTTTCTTCGGCCTATGCGCCGCACACCATTCGGATTTGCTGCCGACGCACGCAGTATGCTGCCTCGACCCACGCGACTCATGAACACACGCCACATCCCACATGCACTTCACGCGGCGCCCACGTCGCACCTCCCCACGCACTTCTTCTTTGTCGTGTGCGCTCATCATATGATAGCTAGTCTCCTTTTCATGACCGGCCACCTTCTCCCCCCTCTCCGTCATCGCTTCCATCTTATTTTCCTCAATCTCAACATCATCAATTGATGAGATAACTTTAGATTGTGGACCAAGAACAAAAACCAAAACCGTATCACGTCGATTCAAAGGTGTGAGAAGTCTCCTTCTTTGAGGCCGCGATACGATGAAGGTGGCTCGGCGAGCGACGACACGACCGTCGGGTTGGCACAGCACATTGTTTTCTCTCCTGATATCACAAGGTTGTTGTTCTCTTGTTATAGACAGACCTGACCAGGGGATGCTTGTCATTTTCGCTAAAACGTGCTAGAACAGTGCCAATACGACTAAAACCTCACCCAAATCTTCCTAATTAATGCTGTATCCCTAAAAAAAAATCAGTGAAATATATACACTACATGCCATATATGGATGGATGGAATTCTTTTGGTATTTTTCATTGAAATAATAAGATATGTTTGCGTGTTGGGGGAGCTACATGCGGAGTATTGATTTTTCTATGAGATTATTCTATGGTAAAATTTTCATAGAAAAAATTCCCTTAAAATACAAAAAAAGCAGAGGTGTAAGACAAGATCTGGAAGTTTGAGTATGACTATCTGCCAAATGTTGTAGCTATAAGAACTGGAATATATATATCTCGAAGGTGTAGTACGAGAGATCTCGAAGTTTGACTAGGACAATCTCCCAAACATTGTAGCTATAAGGCACGAAATATTAACTAATTTAATAGCCGGAGGAATTCTCCTTCACCCATGCGGCCACGTCATCAGAAAAATGTTGTCCGTCCGATCGCCTCCGTCCTCATTCGCGCCCGCTCGATCGGCAACCGCTGCGCTTGCTGCGAACGCGTGACGCTCGCGCGGCCATGTCGCCTTGAGACCTGCTACGTCGTGAACCATCTCTCTCATCCGTCTCCTCTCTTGCGTGACCCCGCGCCGCATCTCCCCCTTTCCTCTTCCTCCCTGGTCTCCCTTGCCCGCCGCCGCAACACCCTCCCTCTTCCTCCCTCCCGCCCCCTCGAGCTCCCTACCTAGCCGCTGCTCCCTCTTCCTCCCTCCCGCCCCTCGGTCCTTCCTACGCAGCCGCTGCGTCCCATGCCGAGCTGCTCTCGCGGTTTTGCCCCCGTCACGGCCGCACTTCACTCTCGCTGCCTTTGGACGGAGCTCCTTCCGTCGTGTGGAGTGTCACCCTTCTCCTCTTCTCCGCTCCTTCCCTTCCAGCCCCGTCTCCTCCCTCTCCATCTGTTGGGCCACGGGGTAGGCTACGATAGCTACAAATCAAAAATTTCTACTACGCAAACCAGGAAGCCAAGCAAGTAGATGATCACAGATCGTTACCACCAGACGCGCAGAGCAGCGGAAGAAGGGTTGGAAGCGATCACCGTCCAACGTGAAGCGCGTCGATGTAGTGGTCGTAGTCGATCGTCCAGCGTCCTCACGAGTCGATCATCTCCTCCAGCAACGTCTGCAGTTCCTTGTGAAGATCGCGGATCGTCCTCAAGCGCAACAGTCGCAGTAGCGCCTCCACGATATCCACACGTCCAGGGAAGGAACAACCGTACGTCGGTGTACTAGCACCAAGTCGCACGGCAGAGCTCTCAGAAAGATGGCGACTAGGGTTTTGATGGTGATTCATGCGTACCTCCCAACAGCCTCATGCATCTCCTTATATAGTGCTCATGACGGATCCTATCCGAACACGTTTGTCGAATCGCATTCGTACTGGTTTGTTCCAACCCGTTAAGTGTGTGACCCTATAGGTTCATACGTAATCGGTTATGACTCGGAAACCCTTTCCGATCATGAGTCGTAGCGGCTCCTAGCAGAACATAACGATTCCCGAATACACACAAATTATATTGGACGAACCTTAATGCAATATGATCTACGACCTAGTCCTCATCACTTATGACCAGGTCCTATCTCTATACGACCAGTTCGTATTTGGTCACGACCAGTTCGTAATTCCTTACGACTAGGTTACGATCATTCTGTGACTACGTTCGACCAGTCTACGACCAGCTCGTATCTCCATACGATCAGTCCGTAACTGTTCGAACTAAGCGATCTACTCGTGTATACTCCCTTTGCCTCATGATGTCTGGTTGAACTCCAGATGAGATATTGTGTCATCCATAGACTGTTCAATACTTTCTCGATCGAGTGTCGGATTAGTTCACACGCTGCAGCTCCAGGTTACGTGAGGACCAGAGACTAATAGTAGTGTAGTACCTTGTCCTTATGTTAGTTCGAGGTTAATATCGATTTTTATGCGGGGTTAGGATTTAGGTTTCTGTTACAATTTGCAGCGCTATGGGGAAGAAGACGAGGTTCTTTTGGGGGTAGAATGGTGCACTGTCAGGCCGCCACAGACCGATTTCGTCAGTTTAGTGTAAGGTTTCTGATTGGTCTCCGCATTTTGGGTTTTTGGTACTGTTGGTTGTGTGTTGTTAACACTGTGGAGGGGGAGGTGGGGGAGGGAGTCTGTCTTGTGTGATGCTTCCTGAGCTTCTGATTGGTGCCTGCGTCATCGGCTGGCTCTAGCAGCGACAAATTGCAAACCTTCATTCATATTTCAGATGTGTTGGCACATTGGCTAGCAACTATTGGAGGTGCAGCAGAAAGCTGCACAATTTGTGTCACCTAGCATGAATTGTATAACCGTGGTGGTCTAACATGGTGAATTGATCGAGCCATGTTGTTTTCCATCCAATGGTATTATCTAGGTTTGATGCATAGTGTTTGTTCCTATCAGCCACTAAATAGGATGTATTGTCTAGGTTAGATGCATGGATGTTATTTATTAACTTACTTTTACTTAATTACCCACCGATTTGTCGCATTCTAAGCTGCATGTTCATATATTTTCATGTTTATGTTGGTTGACATTTTGCCTGATTCATGCTGTATTGATGCAGGTAAAGATTCCTGGTGATCTTTGGTGTTTCCAGGAACCATGTTGTTTTTGTCCTTGAACCTAATGTACTAACTAATCATATAAATTGCCATGATAGTCAATCTGATAGCACATTCCTTGCAATGCAAGATATGTTCTTTCTTTGATCTGAGAACTAAAAAAACTCTCCATGTACTTTATCGTTTTGTTATGCCCACCATTACTTGAATGCCAGATAGTTATTTGGTTTCGATAACTGAATCCTGCCAAAAACGCTAGATTGTTCAGTTCCGCTTGCTGCCAAGTTTTTACAGTCATTATGAGGTGAATGTTTTCTTTTTCTACTGTCAAGACAGTTTCGGAGAAAAAAAAGCAGTGCAAATGTCTCTTTTATCTCCATTCGTAAGAGGGAACCTATTATCTAATATAGCTCCTATTAGGACTTCAAATTTTTTAGTCCTTCGTAGTATGTATATTTTTTCTAAAGCAAAGCCAACGAATTAATTCACTATATGTTCCATTACGCAACTACAAATTTCCAATCAAGTCTCTTAATTGCAGAATTTTTTTTTTGTTAATTTTGGTTCAGTTCCTATCATATTAGCTACTTCAGAATTTAAATGATTTCGTTTTGAATATGTTCATCGAAACAATATAGGACTGGGGGGGGGGGGGGGGCGGTGCGGGGCTCATTACAGATACAATCTAATAGCCTTATCTTTTGACAGGTTTAAAGGTTACTTCTCTTATTGTGTGAAGCAGCTAACGTTCATAGTTCCCACTATATTGGTCGCTTCGTTCTGGTCTGGCCCCAAGAGTTACCCTCACCTGCTGCCATTTTCAGCTGCTGATTAATGGAGGCTATCAGCAATTGAAATTCCCAATGCAATTGTTCTCTCATGAAATTCCTGTTTTTTTTCTGGTCATGGAAATAGTGTTGCCGCTTACCACAGGACGTGAACACTGGATGTTTCATGTCTTGGATTTCAGGTGTCGTCAGTATTGAGCTGACAACTCCACTGCATTGCTAGTTGACATGTGCCTATCTACTTTCCTTCGTTGACTACAAAAGCCTGATGGACCTCTACAGAGGATAGGGCCGATGGATCTTGCAAATAAACGAGCTAACACCCACTCAAGCATCAATCAGTTCAATTTTCTTCTGTTATTAGAACTAAACGCAATCGATTTAGACCCGGCTTAATGCGAGTCTTGACGCGTCTGCCAATGAGATTGCAAAATTAGGAATACAAAGTTATTAAATTTCTAGCCGCCTATGTGGTGGAACGAATGATTTCTTGGTGTGGACTTGAGACTATACTCGAGTGCAGGGAAAAACATGTCGGGCAGAAATTTTTAAGGGGGGACCGGTGTGGCTGGTTTTCGCGAAAATCGGAAATTTCGGTCCAAATTTTCAATTTTTTTTTTGAAATTTTGGGATTTTAAATTTAAAAAAAATCAATTTCAAACAAAATTCAAGCAAATTCATTTTTTTAAGATAAATTCCATCAAACCCGAAAATTTCGGAGCGCATTTGAATCTTACCGGCCCCCACCGGTAACACCGGTTACCGGCGATAACCGGCGATTTTCGGCCAAAAAGTTTTTCCATGCTCAAGTGTCACCGAGTGCGATGGTGCGTGTGCAGTTGTAGAATTTGTTTGGTGTGCAGTGGGTCGTGGGGCGTGCAGGCCACTGCTGGCCAATGTTAAGAGTATGCTACATTCTCTCTCTGCTTAAGTGACCTATGTAACTCTATGTCTATATATAGACACTTGTCATAATGAATAAGATGTACAGCTGTGAATAGCAAAATCCTTCTCTCTAAAGTCTAACATGGTATCAGACCCTAAGATTAGAGCTAGGGATTAGACCTAGTCATCCTCCGGCGAGCCGTCACTGACGTGCTATCTCTCTTCGTCTCCCTCTCCCGTGGTTCACTTCCTTCACTCTCCGCCAATCTCCGCTTGCTGGCTCGCCTCATAGCGCCGCCGGGCCTCGGCTTGAAGTCACCCGACTGGATCCCACGTCGCTCGGCGTCGGCACCGCGTCGCCTTGCCTGATCTGGCATCGCAGACACCCTGCTCTTCTTTGGCCGCCGCCGCCCTTGTCTCACTTTTGTTGCTGGGTCAGCGTCGCCACTCGTTTACGTACTACTACTCCACTGGTACATGAATTTGTCGGATCAAACAGTTCCAGCCAAGATTGTTTTTTCTTCCTGCAAAAAGATTAAGGACTGGGGTATACACGGAGAAATTAGCTCAGTGACATCGTGTTATAGCGTAATCGGAGGAACGGCACTCTGTTCATTACACACTGGAAAATAACACCGCGAACACCGAAAAATTAGACAAATGATATCGCCGCCGGTTACTTTCGTTTCCATAATTTTTTAAATATAGAAACTAAGCTCAAAAAGTTATCTTTTTTTTGTGGAGCCTCCCGACATAATTTAATTGCTTGTATTTTTTTTCAAAACTTTATACGTTCGATTTTGGCTCTAAAATTCATTTAATTATACTATTTGTAGGAATTTTCTAATATAGAAAATGAGGTCCAAACATTATAATTTTTAAGGCTCCTTAAATGGTGGACTTGATTGTGTAATTTTTCTAGAATTTTTATAAAATTAATTAATGCAATTTCATAATATCCTTACATTATGAAATATTAGACTCCTCACACAGTGGATATTATGAAATTGCATTACTTAATTTTGTAAAATTCTGAAAAAATTACACAATCAAGTACACTGTGTAAGGAGCCTGAAAAAAAATCATAATGTTTGGACCTCATTTTCTATATTAGAAAATTCCTACAAATAGTATAATTAAATGAATTTTAGAGATAAAATCAGAACGTATAAAGTTTTAAAAAAAAATACAAGCAATTAAACTATGTCGGGAGGCTCCACAAAAAAAAAAGATAACTTTTTGAGCTTAGTTTCTATATTTAAAAAATTATGGAAACGAAAGTAACCGGCGGCGATGTCATTCGTCTAATTTTTCGGTGTTCGCGATGTTATTTTTCAGTGCATGACGAACGGAGTGTCATTCCTCTGATTACGCTTTAACGCGATGTCTTTGAGCTAATTTTCCCAAAATAAATTGGTTCATGTATTATAGCTCTTTATCACTTTCAGTATACTTAAATACCAATTATAAGATAATCCAATGCGATTTGATTAAAAAAATTCATTGGAGCATTTTATTTTTGCTATATACCTTTTTCATATATAAAAGAAGTATATATATACACAGATTTCGCTATAAATGGTGGACTTTAATAAAAATTTCATTGAACGCACTTTAGAGTATCTTATAATCATTATTAGAGTATGCTCAAATTAATAAAGAGGTATCATCATATATTGGAGTGGTATATGAAAAGTGTGAGGACGTACTCCTAAGAATACCATAATCTCTCTCTCTCTCTGAGTTGTAAAACAAGATATGGAAGTTTGACTATAACTATACGCCAAACATTGTGGCTGTAAGGAACCTAATATATATCCTAGAGATGTAATACAACATCTGTAAATTTGACAATGACTATCTGCCAAATTTTGTACATATTGGAGCAAAATATATATCTTGAAGGCGTAATACAATATCTGAAAGTTTGACTAGGACAATCTGCTAAAAAGTGGAGTACTAGAGATATTACTACAGTAATTAAATCTCTGAGATTCAGACATGCAACGAGTTCAGATTCGCGCTAGGCATCAACTACATCTCCGGCGAAGCTTTATTTTCCGCCGCTAAGGTGATGTGTGCAAGGATCAGAGAGTTCAATCTTGAAGGGCTTTACTGTATATATTTCCCCCCGAAATACATCTTTGTACTGTTAGGGACTTTGTATTGCTTATTCAGATAATATATAAACCAGGGATTCAGCGGTGTCTTACGTCAAAAAAAAAGTTGCAGTCAGAGAGGATCCATGTCAGTAGGATTGGACTCTCCAAGCCTTTCGCTTTTCGATGCTCTCTCTCCCGATTACTAATCCTCTTTTTGAGGAATTTATGAATTTATTGCTCCTAGTCGTGCCTCGGAAGTTCAGTACACCAGTATCTGCAGGGGTGCCCGTGTTTTGATAGCACACCAGATCTCACGATCGAGTAATGAAGCTTATGCTCCAAATTAAGGGGGGGAATAAAGTTTATGAGTCGCGAAAAGATTCTAAAAAGACAGATTTATATTTAGAAAAACCCCGAAATTAAGGTTATAGAATATTTCAAATGACTCTGATTTCAGCTTCCTGCCTAAGCACTTTTTGCACCATAGGTTAGGCCACCTCAGCTGCCTTACTCACGCCTGCCTGCCACCTCAGCGCGCCCACCCGCCACCTCAGCGTTGGCGCACGGTGGCCATGCACCAGTGCCATAGGCGCATGGCCACCCTGCGCCAGCCATTAATTAGGTAATTACGTTAGCAATTAAATTAGGTAATTAGGTTAAGTTAGTTAGATAATTAGTTAGGGTCTGAAATTTGAAGGAAATTTAAAATATAGCGAATGAGTCCAAAAAATTATGAAATTTTTTGTGGAGCCTCCTGACACCGTGTACTTGCTTGTGTAAATTTTGTATTATTTTATTCATTCAGAAATTTTTTATCGCTATTTCGTATAAGTGTCATGTTCGTACGAATCAATAAATGTAGAAAATAAGCTCAGAAAATTATGAATTTTGTTTTGAAGGCTCCTCATGCAGTGGACTTAATTGTGTAATGTTTCGGCAATTTTATATGTGTTCTGATATTATCTCGAACATTTAGGATTTAGGTCAAGAAAATTTCGATTTTAGGTTTCGGAAATTAGGGTTTCATAATTTCATGTGACTTGGAATGTATAAAAAAACTGCATTGCAACTCCATTGGAGATGTCGATATACAATATGGTGCTGGAATACACACGTAACAACCAAAATACGCGTACAAATATAGTAAAACAAAATTGCATAATACGCGATACTATTTGGCTCACTCGTCTGAGCCACTACTCTCTACCTGTTGCGGCTGCGTCCGCATGCGCGGCCTTGTTTTGCACCGAGCATGACCCGTGGAATACGTACACCGGTCAGGAGAACGCGTGTCGGTTCGGAGGGGGTACGGAGACCATTGAGGCGGAGGTGGACCAGTAGACCAACTCTAGAGCAAAGTCTGGTAGGCGTACATATCTTCGTGATGAGCCATGTCGACCTCGGGGACACCTCCGAGGACTTCATCCATGACGGAGGCTAGAAAACCACTCTAGGGGTACGATGCCTGCAACTCCGGCTGCGCGGATGAGCTCTGGCTTTTGATGTATGGGGTTCCCGCGTACTCGGAGGAGCTCTAGCCTTGAGCGTCTGATGGGGCAAAACTCGGAGGAGCTCGCCTGTGTACGCTGGGCAAATAACCCGAGGAGCTCGCCTCATGTACGTTAGAAACCCTGGCTGCCATTGTCCGTACCCTGGCGTCGTGTACTGCTCCCTGGCAGGAGCTGGGAGGCCCGTATCCTCATCATCAGTCAACGTGAACTGGCCATCACCCCCACAGGCAACTGAAGGCTGCAAGACGGAACAATGTTAGTACAAATAAACACTCTGGACGTAAACTAAGAACCTCGTACCTCCCGGATGTGCAGTGTAGATAACCGAGGAGGAGCGCCAGCCTATGTACCGGGTCTGGACGACAGAAGTGATTCATCCCAACAGACCTACGGCGAGAGAATGGCATGATGTTAGCGGAACGTAAGGCATAACCAAAAAAACTGAATGTAAATTTGTACATAGCGACTTACCTCCGCGGTGACCTGGCCCGCGAATGACCGACGGGGAATGCTACAATGCTTGCCAGACTCACTAGGTCGTGGTGACCTAGCAGGTCAGCACGCCCCCCCCCCTTGTGCCCGATGCGCAGGATGTCGTCCCTCGAACGACCGCAACTCAAGTTCTTTATTATCTTCTTCATCTCCGCCGAGATGTGCTTCAAAACTTTTTTATATTCCGATGGGGTTCTATCTGGGCTGCAGAGGGCGTCCTCTGATGAGCTCTGGACGTGCAGCGCCCGCTTCAACTGTAGTGACATACGTAACATGTTCATTAACAAAACGTACGAATGTTGTCAATGAAATGACCAGAAATTGTAAGTGTCGTACGGTGTCGTCACGCCGCGAAGCGTTGTGACGGTCATACGTGCTCATGGTGCGTTTGCTCTGTCACCTCCTCCGGGCACTCCGGAGGAGGAATTGTGAGTCTTGCGCGTATTCGTGGCACGTACCACTCCATGTACGCACCGTACGACTCAAGGTCATATGGACGCTGCTAATTCCAGACATCCACATGCACCCTGTTCATCCATGCCATAGTCCACTGCTGCTGGTACATTCGCTAGTCCTGAATATGCCCACCCACCCTCGATTGCCTGCAATTCCGGAAAGATTAATGTTAGAAAAGAAGACATAAGGACTGCAAACATTACTTGGATGAAGTTTGACTCACAGGTGTATGGCTCGCTCCAGGAGCCTACCGTCCGCGGGGGGGGGGGCATGAACTAGTACTGACCAGACTGTCGCATTACGCGTCGCGGCGCGTAAGGCCCTACCATATGTGAGAACACCAGGTGGCAGGTCATCGTCCACAGTAATGCGTCCAGGACGCATTGCACGGACATCCCATGCGACGCTACCGTGCGCAGGTAATTAGGATACCATGGACACCAGATAATGTTGCTCTCGTGCAACGACTCGAACTCGTTGTGGTATAACGAGTAGCACCTCGCCGGTCTTCTGCTGGCCTAGCGTAGACGGGCAACAGTCAACCGTAAGCCCATGGTGGGCGCGTCTACCATGTCATGTGGGACACGGTACGGGTGCACCGCTATCTCGATGGTCAGCCGCCCAACAGGGAAGTGCTCCTAACTCCACAGCTGCAGGAGCATGTAGCAGAAGACCAGGTTGGTACCAGCCCTCGCGTCAACCAAAGACTCAGCGACGCGGATGAAGCTGGGGTTCAAAAAATCGCCATTTGTGGTTGGAAACAGGACCCAACTAAAGAGCTGGAGAAGGTAAGCAACGAGGTGCGTCCTAACAACCTCGTGAGGTGCACCCTACGAGGATTCGCTGAATTGCCTCAGCCAAGCCCGGGAGAGGCCACGTGCACCATCCGGGAGAGGTTGGCCACACCGCTGCTCCAGCCTAGCCTTCCAGTCCACACTCGGAGGGCCTGGAACAAGCGGCACACTCCGGATTGAGAGACCGGTTAAGAACGAGACGTCCCGCAGGGTGACCGTCATCTCACCCCACCCGAAAGTGGAAGGTGTGCGTCTCGGGTCTCCACTTGTCGACAAGTGCGGACAGTAGGCTGGCATTTAGGGTGAACTGGCGTCTGACGGAGACCATCCCCGCAAGGGGCAACAAGCCCGTGTCCCGGAGGATCGGGACGTAGAGATAGTCCAGCGCCCAGCAATCCCTCCTCGCCCGAAGCGCCAGGGGCAGAGGGCCATCCGCGCCAGCGGTGAGCCACAGCTTGCATCGGTGGTCCTCATTGTAGAATTGTTCTAGTAGCTCCGATAGAGACATGACTTGCAACACATGGAATAGAGGGAACATTAGTGAGAAGGTGGCTAATGAACATAAAAGATTGTAAATTAATTGCATAGTAGTTTTCCTAGGGTGATAAGCTACATGATAAGCTAGCTTAATTAGATTATGCTCTTCTGTTCTTGCATTTCTTATTATTTGATTTCACTTTATGACCAAACTAACACTACAAATTAATGTAGACTAATTAATTAATTAATTACTACTAATTATTTCGTAACTAATAAACATTGTAAATTAAAAATTATGACAAAACTACCTGTGAACGACGGCGGTTAATAACGTTGAAATGTCCCAAAAAATATAATTGACAGAGCAAGAGAGCGAGCGAGCACGAAATGAAATGAATGAGTGGAAGAGCGAGCGAGCGACTACGATATGAAATGAACTAACGGAAGAGCGAGCGAGCGACTGCGAAATGAAATCACGCTCGCTCCCTCTAATTTATAGCCACTACTCTCAAAGGGAATCCTTATCCCCCGCGCTAATTAAGCCATGTCGACGGACAAAGATTTGATGGATGAGACAAAGAGGTGACTGGATAACGACTGATTGATGCTTTCGGTGGAAAATTAATGCAAATGGAGGAAGGGCCTCGTTCAAATCTTTGGAGAATCAACACATGGCACGAACATTTATTGATTCGTACGAACATGACATTTATACGAAATAGCGATAAAAATTCTGAACCTATAAAATAATAGAAAATTTACACAAACAAGTACACGATGTCAGGAGGCTCCACAAAATTTTTTATAATTTTTTGGACTCATTTACTATATTTTAAAATTCCTTCAAATTTCAGACCCTAACTAATTTTCTAACTAACCTAACCTAATTTAATTAACTTAATTAGCCATTTAATGGCTGGCGCAGGATGGCCATGCGCCCACGATGCTGGCGTGCGCTGAGGTGACGGGGCCAGGCGGTTCGGTGGCGGGGCCGGCGGGTGAGGTGACGGGGCGGTGGCCACGCGTCGCCGGTTGGGACGTTGGTACACGGTGACCGTGTGCCAGTGCCGTGGGCGCATGGCCACCGTGCAACAACGGAGTCATTTTTGCTAATATGCGTGAAATACGGTCATAACTGCAAATATGCTAGATTAGCAAAAAAAAAAAAAAATCAGCATTTGATATATGGCTCCTGCATATCAGATTTTACGTACAATACCTCCGATCGATACATAAGTTCTCGATCTCATGCATCTGGTAATTAAGGAGTTATGTAATTGATCGATCAATAGATGGATGAAATTGAGAAATGCTTAATTACTTTTATGTTTGCGCGCGTGCGTACGTGGAGAAGAGCACCTGGCGCCAGAGCATGCATCGACTCCGGATTATGCATACCCCTCCTCGCATGCGTCTGCGCTACGTCGGATTAATTCATTAATTAATCAAATAATCGGATGGCTATTAATTAGTTTCCATAAACACATATAGGACTCCTTCCGATCACAAATACATATCATTTTGAGATACGTGTAGTTAAATTTGGGTATCGACATCTTTTTAAATATTCAGATTGAATACATGGAAATCACATGCAAAGATTTATCTTGGAAAGTATTTTCACGGTGTTATAATTTTATTGGGAACGACTAGCGTCCGGACGTATGATGAGAGCGTTCTCATCGTACGCTCCCCCCAGTCGTCAGATCTCATTTATATAGACAACAAAAATTCTTGATTTGGTACAACAAAAATTCGTGAATCACAACAATCAGTTCCATGGTTACAACAAAATTCACACTCCGATGCAACAAACACAAACTAAAAATTGTGCAACAAATAAGAATAACTGTGGTAACAAATACAAGAATCGTTGCAACAAAATTGAAACATTGTTGCAACAAAAATGGAAAACCACTAAATCAGCCCCAACATTTTGGAGAGAGTACTGCAACATTCGGAAATAACCACTGCAACAACTCGACTTACTGGTGCTAACATTTTAGATGGGCTCAGTACAGGAGGAGACGATATGAGCTCTAGGGACGCCAGATCGAAGATTTCATAGGAGTCAAAGCGTGAGAGAGAGAGAGAGAGAGCGCTATGGAGGCAGCGAGGCGTGGCTTCAGTGGTGGATTCTTGGTGACATAGAGGTTGTGGGGGAGAGAGAGAGAGAGAGAGCTCTCATCTAGATAGTTGTAGAGGGGAGAGGAGTTGGATGTGGTCATGTGGACCAGAAAGAGCTATGTCAGTGTCTGAAGCGTCCGTTTTGCTCGAACGTAAGAGTCGAAGTATTTCCCAATTTTATTAGGTGTTATAGCTGTAACACCCCAGCCAAACAAAGGCCTGGAATGCTACTAAATAAACATGATAGCTAATTTAAATGTAAGACATAATTCTAAATTTCGGCAAAACCTCCTTTGTATAGCTAAGTATACCAGAGGTTCCAACAATTGCATATATCATAATCAAAACTCTAACATCCAAAATTCATCAAAGCATTCAAAAATAATCTATTCAGCTAAAGCATAAACAATCATAATCAAAATATGCTACTCTCATTATTACAAATAAACCAATGCATTCAAGTATAGCCATAATTAATTCTTAAGCAGTTTGCTTATTATTAAAGTACGATCTAAATGTTATTCAGCTGTAAAGTTGTGTGGTAGTGAGTGCATCCAATGCAAGCCTACTCCCTCCCATGCATACTGCTCTTGCAAGTGGTACCTAAAAGCACAACAAAAGCTAGAGTGAGTCCAAAGAGTCAGCAAGTACCAATAAATAAACATTAACTCACAGTTATAGCATCAACATCCCCTAAGAAAACATTACACTAAAACGACTTACATGCTTGTGTAATGCAAATGAGCAATGCATCTTTTTCTCTTTTACTCTTTTCGTATTTTACCGGTAATGCGGGGTATACAACCGTCGATGTATACCCTTGCCTGTGCCCTCTAGCACAGGGACCAAGAGCCTATACTCCACAAATATAGGGATCACAGCCCATCATCTTCATGATGGGGGCCTCTACTCAATGCCCACATTCTATGAACGTGGGGACCACAAGCCCGTCATCTATATAACGGGGACCTCCAATGTGCATACTTGGTCACTACGTGACCAAGTCTCAAAGATGCTCTTAACATGCACGTGTACCAGTACTCTACCTTTCAATGACATGTATAGCAATAACTACATATCAAAATCTCAAACTTTAAATAACATGTATTGCAACCAACAACATACATGAATAACCTTTAGCCATAACTCAAGCATTCACCATTCTTATTCATACATATCACACTATCATCATTGCATAGCTAATATGTATAAAACACAAGCACTCACTATCAAACATTCACAATTATACTAACAACTAGGATACTTGCCTCAATCGTGCGAGAACGGAGGACGTGAAGAGGACGCTGTCCCCGGGACCAATCCCCCACCTGAAGATAATTATAAAGCATGCTAAGACAGTCATACTGGACCAAAAACACAACTAGTAGCACAACTGTGTTAGAGTTAATCTTGATGTTTATTACTAGTTCTTTGATTAAACACATATTAGGAGTTGTTAGTTCGCATGTAGGCTGGTACTTAGTCAAGTGCATGTTGATGTGCACGTTGTGGTCATGCCATGGAAATCGGATCATGTGGCTAGTGGCCCGATCGCAAGTAGTGGTGCGTGCATGCGTATGTTAGTGGGAGGCATGGTGCATGTGTGCTACTCTTCAGTGCGTGTGTGGCTATATAAAGCCTATTTGATCAGCCTGTTAAGGTGGGTTTTAAGAGAGAAATACAAGTAGAAAATTGCCCCAACCGTGTGTGTTTCTTGTCTCTGTTGCCTGCTAGTGTTCACGTGTGAGTTTTCTCTTGGGCAAAGCCAACAAACCGAACTCGCTATACTCTCTAGCGCATTCCCAATTCCAACTCCTAAAGGTCGATCTGTCCCCTCTGTGGGCAGCCATATTCTAAAATCCATAACTTTTTTGTACAGGAGTCCAAATGAGGTGTTCTTGGACTTCCTGGAAAGGTTAACAAATTCTCCATCTAAGTCTAGTTAGTGAGCCATCTTGAATCGGCCATCCACTACCCCTACCAAGCTAATTAACAAAACATCGAATTCACGTCGGGTTCTCTGGACAGTATACTAAATCTACCATAACTTTCAGTACGATTGTACAAATCTTGCGTTCTTGAGCTTCTACAACTTTCATTATATTGAGCTCCTCTAATTTTCCCTTTAACTAATCACATAATCCAGACACTAAAACCTCGCCGAATCATCCGACAGATTTGCGAAACGATCACACTAATAAATTCATAACTTCTGCTACAGAGGTCCAAATAACGCGATCTAGCACTTCACGGAAATATGACAACGTCCTCTACATTACTATAGGAGACGTCTAGGACTGAACCTGCCTTTAACCATATCAAAACGCCGGTCTAACACAAACTGTCCTGAACAGGTCTAATTACCGATATTGCTAAATCAAATAATTATGCATCTAAACAAGGGGGAACAAAGGTTACCCTTGAAGAACCGATTGCTGAGCACGAAGAACACCCGCCTGCGATCTCTCCCCTTCCTTTCACTCTTCTTCCCTTCCTCATCTTCTTTCTCTTGGTCGATCCACTCCCGGGCGATCTTCCTTCTTCCTCCACTAGGCCGGCAGCGAGAAGCGCAATTCCT
This sequence comes from Phyllostachys edulis, assembly GCA_036346405.1. Taxonomy (NCBI): domain Eukaryota; kingdom Viridiplantae; phylum Streptophyta; class Magnoliopsida; order Poales; family Poaceae; genus Phyllostachys; species Phyllostachys edulis. The sequence goes on along the minus strand of CM070557.1, from coordinate 3,411,172 downwards.
TGGCCGGCAGCAGGGGAGAACACCATGGAGGAGGCGTAGGGGAGCAGGGAATGGCAGCCAAGGAGGTTGGGGATGGGGGTGTGGCGGCCACAAAGGGGGGGAGGGGAATAGAGGGGTGGCGGCTAGGGTTTTGGGGGAGGGTGGCGCTTCCCCCCCTTGGTCGGCCACCACTAGGCTTCTTGGGCCAAGGCCCAAGCCCAGGTTGTCCGCTCTTTACAGAAAACCCCTCTAAACCTCTGCTAAATCATTTTGCTAATTGGTTCCTCCCTCTAATTCTAGTTATTCTCTCTCGAATAATAAATTGGAACATTACATCTCCTCCCCGAATTCCTTTCTTCTTACTTAAGCAAATTTGGGGTATTACAATAGCTATATTACAATAGAAATTAATGGTGAGAGTTGTGTTTTAGAGACCGTGTTAATGTCCAAAACGACATGTATTTGTGATGGAAGGGAATACATGGCAAAATAAAAAAGAAGAAAAAAATTATGGATCCATGCATGGATCTTAGCCATTCGATTATGTGTAACAAAAACCCAGAAGTGCAACAATTAGTTTCTAAGTTTGCAATAAATCTTGACCGGAATTGTAGTAAATACGAAATAAATATTCGATCTGCCGACAAAAAGCTGTAACAAAAAATAATAGCGAGCGCAACAATAATTACTAAGCGTGCAACAAAATCCCATTCAGTGTCAACAAAGCATAGCAGCAAAGCGCGGTAACAAATCATATCCCCAGTTACAATAAATCAACAAAACAATTGTCAACAAGCCTACTGAGAGGAGCAGGTGAAGGCCAAGCTCGCCGTCATTTGAAGGACGAGGAGGCGACCATCCGAATGCATCGTCGGCGACGGCCATGGATCTGACGGGGCGAGGCCATCCCGGTGCATTGCCACCAACCATGTCGTTGTGGCCCTCCCCTCTTCTCTGCTCGCCGTCCGCATCCTTCCCTACTCATCCCCTCGTTGCCTGTCTGACTCCTTTGGCCGGTTCGTGGTACGTGTGCCGCCACGCTGGCCTCTCTGCACCAGTCAAGAGAGGTGAAGAGAGAGATTGATGGAAGGACCATGGCTCCAGCGTGGAGCTCCCGGCCACTGGCGTGTCGTCGGACTGTCGGAGGGGGAGGAGGAGCGGTGGCAGCATGTCGAGAGGAGCGGCAAAGGAAAGGAATGGATGGGGCCGGGGAGTTGAGACTTGAGACTCAGAGGGTGACTCGTGGGTGCGGATGTCAGTTTTGTGATGGGCTAGATGCCTGGATATCAGTTTGGTGATGGGCAGATAATGTGTGGGTCTGGAAGTGCATGATATTTTTCAGAAGCACCGGACGTCAGAATTCATAGCATTATATACCCTGATTTTATTAGATGTTATAACTATATTACAATACAAATTAGTGGTTAAAGTTGTGTTTTGGAAACTCTTGGTATTACCGTATTGTTGCTTGAAACGAAAGATATGATTTTATTACGAATTTAATTATCGCATGATCGATACTGAAGATTTTTCTGGGAATTGCGTGATCCCGTGCGCGCGTGGTGGCATCTACGTACGTACGCTATGCTGTTCAACCAAACTGACGAAGCTGCATGAATGCATCGATCGATATCCAGAGTCTGAAGAAACAAATTAAGCTTGCTGTTCAAAGAAACAAAAAAAAAAAAGAAAAGCTTTAACCTGCAGTAGAAATAAGAGGCGTCATCGTCATCGGCCGGGCTGGTGGTTCAACACCAACACTAGTTTGTTTGCCCCACCTCCTTCTGGGCCAGGGTGAATTCCTCAGGGCCGCTAGCTTATGATAATTGGGCTTCTTTAAGAGGCTCAAACTGGCCAATTCAATCTAAATTTGTGTGCTCATGCAGGCGTCATCTATGATCTATGGTCAGATCATCAGTATGACACTAGTCTTTTGACTGGTACCAGGCACTAGCAGCCTCACTTAAACAAACACTATCAGCCGGCAATTCTTTCATCCATCTTGAGTACCTCAAGATTGAATGCCATGAGTGATTATTGGTATGCTGTAACGGCAAAACAAATGGTGAGGCAAGCTGAAGATAGAAATATGGGTGCTTGCTGAAGATATGAAGAAAACTCTCCTTCTGCTACGTTTTCTGCGTGGAGGAAAGGAAAGAAAAAATGGGTTAGGGGCAGGGAGGAAGTGTAATGGCTCAATCTAGTTAGTACAAAAGAGGCAAAGGCCCTGATTTACTATTGGCTATCATGGTTGAAGGAAGGGGATGCTAACACCTCTTTTTTTTTTTTTTGAAACAAGGTGAAGGACAATTTGAGATGTCAAAACAAGAGTTAAAAGAAAGCAGAGGAGAACGTACGTTTAACAGGCATACCATGTATTATTACTAGTTAGACATACGTACACTTTGTTAGAAATATGGGCATTTTTGTGATTATTTTAATTCTTAAAACAATGATCGATATAAAAGCAACATATATACTAGACATATTTACAACTACGAACAGTAGCATGATTATAACACGAAATACACCTATCTCATGTATATGCACTAATATAGCAAAACCTTAACAAGAATTCTACTAACAAAAGTAGAAATCATCCTCATTACATGACTAAATTCCAGCAAGCAAGATTAAGCCATGACAAAGGAGATCACCGCGACTTACTGAGAATTGCTCCGACGATGGTTGCGGTAGAGTCGGATGTGAAGAAGACGACACGCAACAGATGATGAAGAAAGCCATGACCAGTCGCGCGAAAGCTTCCCAAAAACATGATTTGCCCTAACCCGTGCAGGATCATAAGGGATGCTGGCTTCGAAGACGCTGCTCTCCCTACGATGGTACACGCCGGGCATAGGGATGAAGTAGTCGAGGTAGCGTAGCATTGAGGAGTACAGGACAAACGTTCAGAGGTGGTTTTCTTTCGAACTCTATGAATGGAGTCATCTCTCCTTCATATAGAATCCAGCAGCACAGAAGGAAACTATCGCAATCACTCCGCAATACAGTTATGGAAACCGCATTAAACACAATTAATTAATACATGCCATAAAAGCCCCGTAGAATCAGTGTAATTCAAATGTTCGGTTTCCAATTCGTATACGCATAGATGTCATGTCATCATACATGGTTTTAAGGTGCAAAAAGAAGCAGCATCCCCACACCCAACTGGACATGAAATCGTCAGACTATTCACGCTCACGTCGCGCGCGGGCGTGGTGTGGCGAGGCGAGCGCGTGTGCGCATGTGCTCTTCTTCTGCTTCCTTCAACTAGGTAAGACTAACTCCACCTTATAAGTTGGTCTCCTCCCACCTAGACTAGCAATATTGTACTAAACTTCCCACTTTCCACCATGCATGAGTGAGCCTTTGGAATTTTCTAGGATTTATTAAGAATATTTATTTGGAACAAGCCCATAAACACCAACGATCCCCCACTAGATCCAAAAAGCACCACGAATTTGGCCATAATTTCAAAGTGTTGTTGATATACCAACTTTTCGATGGAGACCGGTTAAGGTTGAACTTTCACCTAGAACCTCAGGCTACACTCGCCCACAACTACACAATGAACTAAACCTTCAATTGGCAGTTTTGCATGGACAAGTTTTACCTAATGCCTTTGCTGATACTTAGCTGCTGATAGACTACTTCTTGGGTGGAGTATATAAGTCATACTCATGTGTCTCTTCATGGGCTTCTTAGAGACCACCTACATCTCATGGACTGTGACCAACAATTGGGCTCATATATGTGTGTTATTACAAGAATACTCTGTAGGACAGTATTTTGCCATTAAGCCTCATAACACATTAAGACAAAGTCATCCTGCCTTACAGTAATTAGAGTACTACATCTCCAACGGAGTGTAATATAAAGTAAGAATGTATTCTCCAGATATCTAAACATATTGTTTTCCCAAGTCCCATTTCACAGGATCTCCGATCACATAGGTTTGGATTGCCACTGTGTGTAACTCACGTGGGTCTCATTCGCATCTCATTCGATGAACTTTCAATCACATTTTGTGATAGTCCTTTTTATAAAGGGATCTAGCAATTTTTTTAGCTGTTTGCACATAATCCACAGCTACTACTCTAGAGTTTCTCAATTTTCTGACAGACTTCAACCGCCTTTTCACATGTCCTGATGATTTCATATTATCCTTTGCACTTGTAACTTTTATGATAACTATTTGGTTATCACAATACATAAGGATAGCTAGAATTGGTTTTTCAGCCATTGGTAAATCCATCAAGAGTTCTCGCAACCATTCTGCCTCAACAGTGGAGGTATCTAACGCTGTGAGTTCTGCCTCCATAGTTTTTCTCGTTAGTATAGCCTGTTTGCAAGACCTCCATGAGACTGCAGCACCGCCTAGAGTGAATATATATCCACTCGTAGCCTTTATCTCATCAACATCAGAAATTCAATTGGGTATCACAATACATAAGGATAGCTAGAATTGGTTTTTCAGCCATTGGTAAATCCATCAAGAATTCTCGCAGCCATTCTGCCTCAACAGTGGATGTGTCTAGCGCTGTGAGTTCTGCCTCCATGGTTTTTCTCGTTAGTATAGCCTATTTGCAAGATCTCCATGAGACTACTGTACCGCCTAGAGTGAATACATATCCACTCATAGCCATTATCTCATCAACATCAGAAATTCAATTGGAATCATTGTATCCCTCAAGTACACCAGGATATCCAGTGTAGTGAATTATGTAACTCATTATACCTTTCAAATAGTGCATAACCCGCTCAAATGCGCGCCAATGATCATCTTTCGAATTAGCAGTAAACCGACTCAATTTGCTTACATCAAAAGAGATGTCAGGTCAGGTAGTGCTAGCCAAGTACATGAGTGAACCAATAATATGATAGTACCTTAGTTGATCATTTCCTAGTCTTTGGTTCTTTCAAAGTATTAGACTAGGATCATAAGGTGTTAGAGAGGGCTTGCTTTCTGTATAGCCAAAATGGCTCAAGGTATTTTCCACATAATTGGATTGCAACAGGGCAATCTCATTCCACCCTTGATCAACTTGATGTTTAAAATATCTTCAGCCTCTCCCAGATCCTTCATGCAAAACTTTGGGATAAAAATGACTTAACCTCATTAACCACATCAATGTTTGTCCCAAAGATAAGTATGTCATCAACGTACAAATATATAATTACTCTTTTACCCCCAGCATAGCGGTAGTATACACATTTATCGGCCTCGTTTACCACAAACCCTACAGATTTCAAAGTTCTATCTAACTTCTTGTGCCACTGTTTAGGTGCCTATTTGAGGCTATACAAATATTTCAATAACTTACAAACTTTGCCCTCTTGTTCATGTACTACAAATCCATCAGGCTATGTCATGTAAATTCCCTCATCCAACTCACCATTGAGGAAAGTTGTCTTTATGTCCATTTGATGGACAATAAGACTATATGAGGCAACAAAAGATAGTAGTACTCTAATAGTGGTTAATGTGGCAACAAGTGAGTAAGTATCAAAGAAATTCTCACAATCTTTTTGTCGGGGCCCAAAAATATAATTTTGGACACTCTGTGTATAATGCACTAGTCCAGTATCACGCTAGTGCACACAGTGTCAACATAGATGAATATCGATCCACACAAGATGAAAATAATAGCATAAATGAGTAATTTGAATAACAAATAACCATTTTGACCTTATGGTCGAGTTTACATTTATTAAGCCTCGTAGGGCTGGCAATAATGAAATAAACAGCAGTGAAACAAAATAAACTTCATCGATTCGGGGCAGTAGGTACTTGTTCTTGATGGTGACTTCGTTACGAGCATGATAATCAATGCACATTCTCATACCTCCATCCTTCTTTTTGACAAACAGAACTGGTGCTCCCCACGGCGACGAACTAGGTCTCACATAACCTTTCTCAAGAAGTTCTTTTATTTGCTTCTTCATTTCTACCAACTCATCGGTTGGCATCCGACAGGGTCTCTTAAAGATTGGTGCTGTTCCTGGCACTAGATCGATGACAAACTCAATGTCACGGTCCGGTGGCATCCTTGGTAATTCTTTTGGAAACACATCTGGATATTCTCTGACAATAGACATATCTTCCAAAGCAACGGTTTTCAGGCTATTGATTAATAGATGTCCGTCATGCACCGAGGTGGCTAGAAACTCCACCTTGTTTCCCTTGGTATCCTCGATCGTTACGGCTCTTCGGCCACAATCTAGCACAACTTTGTGCTTTGTTAACCAATCCATGCTAAGAATGATATCTAAGATTTGGGTGTCTAAAACGATAAGGTTGGCTAGAAACTCAACTCCAGTTATGAGTAACTTAGCTCCTAAATATCCTACTTTAGAACTTAACTCTGCTCCAAGCGACTGGACTAACAGAGTATGCTTAAGATGCATAACTTCCAAGTTGTTCTTAGTTGTAAAAACTCCAGAAACAAACGAATACGAAGCTCCAGAATCAAACAAAACTGATGCAGATAATGAGTTTACCAGAAACTTACCCAATACGACGTGGTTGACACGATCTCTGACCACCGACTGCGGCACTCCTCCGGATTGACCGGTAGCTTGAGAGGCTCCTTGGTTGTTGCTTGGTGCTGGCGTCTTGGCCGGTGTAGCTCTAAGGTTGAAGCGTACTAGAGTCATTGTTCCCTTCTGAGGGCATTGATTGGTGAACTGTCCTGGCTGACGGCAGGTATAACAAACTCTAGATCTATTCTGTTGATTGCCTCCGGGATTGGGGTTGGCTGTCGCAAGGTTGCAGAAGTTCTGAGCAGTTGGAAGAGGTGCTGGAGTTGGTGCAGCCGTTCTAAAGGAGTTCTGCACTGGAAAATGAGTGAACTATTGAGGAACTATTCTCAGCTTTTGCTAAGCTTGATGGCCCCCTTGCTGAGCCATTCTGCGCTTACAGTTGTCCTCCAACTCTTTGCGCTTATCCTCAAGGATTAAAGCTTTGTTGACCAGCTCTTGGAAATCTAGGAAGGTATGGGCGATCAGACTGACCTACAATCTAGTATTTAGCCCCTTGAAAACGACTCTGACGGGCCTTATCAGTGGCGACATCTTCCGCGGCATAGTGGGCAAGCTGAAAAAATTTGTTGAGGTAGTCGGTCACTGACATGCCTCCTTGCTCGAGGGCATGAAATTCATCTTTCTTCAAATCAATAATTCTTTTTGGTACATGATACTGGCAAAAAGCAGTTGAAAACTCTTCCTAGGTAATGTTTTGCGGCGTCTCATGCGCGACACAGAAGGTTTCCCACCATTCGGCAGCTATGCCTTCCATCTAGTGAGTGGCGTAGAGAACCTTCTCATGATCACTGCATTGGGTGATCAGCAGCTTCCTTTCGATGACATGAAGCCAGTCATCGGCTTCAACTGGTGAGACGTGTCCAGAAAAAGTGGGTGGGCGAGTTCTCATAAATTATGTAAGCTTGGATGATCCATGATGACTATGGTTGACTAGTGCTGCGCTGTGGTTGTTGTTGTTCTGATTATTGTTTATATTTTGAATGTGGTTCATCATCGTGTACATCATTTTTGTCTGAGCTGCCATGAACGCTCTAAAATTCTGTAAATCAATTGGAGGTGCTTGCGGTGGGACTGCTCCTGCTGGTGTTTGCTCATTCTCTTCTGATCCAGGGGTTCCACATCCACTGGCAGCGGCATGACGAGTTTGAACCATCCGACGGATGCTCCATGGGTTAGATAAGATAGCAAGCACAAGATAAGTTAAGAACTAATAGATAGGGTATATTAAACCCAATAAACACAGCTTTAAGAAATCTACTGAAATACTTATATTAATATAGGTCTTAGTATGGCTGCAACAAATGCCTAAGGGGCTTTGCAGCTCATACTCGCATACAAGAAAACAATGAACCTAATACACAAACTACTGCCTAAAGGGCGACACTTCTAACTTAAACTGACGCGACTCAAACACTCTGAGCCTCGACTGACTTAACCTAATCCTGAGCGGACTACTCGAGGAGAAAACCTCCACAGCCACGATCAGGCTCCCACCGTAGACCTGGCTACCGGCATCCTCAAAACTAGTCCTGTGCCCGGACACTGTGCAACAGAACAGTGTCCCTAGTGCAGGCACAACTGGCTCCTTCGGTGCTTCGGGCTCTACTGGCTCCTCAGCTTCTTCTTGGTCTTTCTCTAGATCTTCTTCTTCAGGGTCCTCCTCATGATCTTCCTCGTGCTCGCGCTGGCCATAGAGAGCTTCTTCTAGTGTGGCGATCCTTTCTTCCGCCATCTGCAGAGTCTCGTAGACGCACTCCAACTCCGTGGTGGCCAACTCTAAGGATTTATCCTAAGCAGCTGTAAACTGGGCAAGATGCACCACAGTGGCATTGCTCTCTCCATCTGTAGATGGGTAACATGTAGGAAGGTCCACTGTGGAGGCATGGGGGTGGTAGCAGAAGACAGTATCCTGAAGCTCGCAGGTGTAGAGGTTGCAGATCCTCAAGATAGCCAGGTGTGAAGACTCTTGGATTGCTTCGGTCCAGACCATCCTTCGAACTGAGATGTTGAGAGGGCAGCTAGCCTTGGTGTCTCTCCTGGCATAGATGGTCAAATGACAAAGCACTCCACGGCTTCGACCGTTCACCACCTAGTCGGTTCCTTAGTGCATTGGTCGATCGAATCCTTCAAGTTCTTGCAACAGCTTCCATAGCTCTGCGGCAAGTCCTCCCTTGCGCTCATCATAGTTCTGGAACCGAGGCATCTGTCAAGGCAGACAAGAGGTAAGAATCAAATTAACATAGTGGGGAGAGGAAAAAAATTCAGCAAAAGTTGAGTCAAGAGAGACATAAGGGAAGTTAAGCGGTCCAATTAATCTTGTAGTTAATTTTGCTTTATAAAATAGTTTGGACACTCTAAGACGGCCGATCTAACTAAGGTCAAGACCTACAGTCAGTATGGCTCTGATACCACCTCTGTCGGGACCCAAAAATACAATTCTGGACGCTCTGTGTATAATGCACTAGTCCAGGATCACGCTAGTGCATACAGTGTCAACATAGATGAAAATCAATCCACACAAGACGAAAATAATAGCATAAACGAGTAATTTGAATAACAAATAACTATTTTGACCTTATGGTCGAGTTTACATTTATTAAGCCTCGCAGGGCTGGCAATAATGAAATAAACAGCAATGGAACAAAATAAATTTCAGCGGAATCCCATCAATTCGTCACAGGCAACCGACTAGGATCAAGACCTAACGATCAGCACCTTCGTAGAACTCATCCTCAAAAGCAGGTAAAGACTCCTCCACTTCTGTTGATTGATTATAGCAAGCATGAGTGCACAACCGTACTTGCAAGTCATACCACAGAATGCAATGTATACCTGATGGCTTATTCCAAAGGAATGGCTTCTATTGTTCTTTTGCATAAATGCAACATTTGCAATTTGAATACAAATAATAAATTAAAGCACAATGTAAAACAAATAAATAATATGAACTTAACAGTTGTTTTCACAAAAAATACAAAGTCTAAACAATTTATTCACACAGCCATATGACTTAGATCACACAGCTCCCTTCCCAAGTGTTTTATGAAAATCTAACCCTCGTGTGAAATCCCCGAGCATATCCATGACCGCGAACTCGGCTATTCGAATAGATTGTTTAATACTCTGCAGAGGTTGTACACTTTACCCACACGACATAACTAGTGTAGCTAGCACTAATCATAACAAAACCTTCCAGAAACTTCATCTCAAACATTAACACTCCTGATGTGCTTTACCACCGATACTAACCCACTGAGAAAGTTAGTCCGACACATGCCGTTGGACAGGAAAGCGGTGAACCGTCCCGCGATGTGATCTACCTAGTAGTACACACCTCCACCCTTGCATAGAGCCTAACCTACTACCTGAGTAATCAATGTCGAGACTTTGTAACCTACTAAGTTAGGCCGTCCTATCAGGCATGTGGTTGTACAAGAGGCCTAGTTCAATGGCGCACAAAGTTAATTCCTTAACTGACTAAGACAAGACTTCCAATTTCTAACTAAGTAACCATTCTTTTTAAATCCCACGCACTGAGCTCCGCCATATCACTTAGTGTCCACCACTTGCCTCAGTCTAAATCCTTTTCCACCCTGTTTGTTAAGTGCAACACATGCTGTCACAAGGTAATAACATATAGCACATAGTTTTAAGACAAAGTTCCATAATCACTTAGTCAAATTCATAATTGCAACTCACATGGAGTGATGACTCGTGGCTTGGCTAAGCAATCTGGGTTCAATATGATCAAAGATACAACTTGCCTTGAAATAGATCTAGGTATTGATCTTGGTCTTGAGGCACTCCTTCTTCAAAGTTCCCTGAAGTATCAACGTCTACTCGCAAACGAAGCAAATAAGCAAAACAAATAAATAACAGAAATAAAATAAACTCAAAAAATAAAATAAAAATTGTAGATAAATAGATCTCAAATTTAGATAAATTATAAAATTTAATGGGCTCAATCGGAGTTTGGATGAAGAAGATATGGTCATTGGAAGTTCAAAAATCTAAAGAAATAACCTAAATAGGATTTACTGGAATTTCGGAATTACTTTTCTACTGGAAAATAGGATTATAACGCTAGCATGACGTCAGCCCTCGAAATTTCGGTTGGAAAAGAAATAAAAGAAATTCCGACATGTGGGACCCACAAGTCAGTGACACGGCCTTTGGTGCACTAGGTCTATAAACTTTCGGATCTGGGTTTAGGTGGACCGGACACGCAAGTGCGCGTACATCGATGTAGCGCCACGCAGAGGCGACACGATATCTGAAAGTGAGAAATGGCCGCGACGTGGATAGACAGGTTAGATCGGTGGCGGTGAGGCTCGGGAACCTATGGTTGACGGCGTTCGGCGGCTCTTCGCCGGCGGTGGGTGGTACCATCATGAAGCTAAGGTTATTGCGAACCTAATGGTACCCTTACCGGTGCTCAGGAACCATGGTGGCGGCCGACGGCGAGCGTTGAGCGGCGGAGAGTTTCGGTTATTGTTGGAAACGTCCTCCGGTGGTGCTAAGGCGATGCGAAGAGGTGTCCAAGGTAGCTCTAGTGATGGCGGACCAGGCGGTGTAGTCCACAAGGGCAGGGCGGCACTGGCAGTGGAGGATTTCGAGTTTTAAGGTTTCGGCTTAAAAACCCTAAAGCTCGAATAGCGGCGGCTCGAATCGATCTAAGGTGGAATTGATCTGGGCTCTGGATACGGAGGACCAAGGCGATCACATGGGCGCTATTTATACCTTGAAATCGAGCCAGGATAAGGAAACCCCAAATTTGGATTTGATTCGAACTTATCTGTTCTTAGAGATAGGGAGGGATTCGGAAGAGATACGAGCTCGATTTGGTTACGGTAGAGATAGGGCTTCTAGAATATGGGGTCCACGCGGAGAATCGGTGTCGTTTGTGCTATTGTCGGACGAAGCTCCGAAGGCGGCCATGGCGGACTTGGAAGCGTGCGCGCGACGAAGATGACATAGCGAAGACGAAGGCACATGCGGTCCACCTTGCAGAGGGACGGAGGCATGGGCCCACGCGTCAGCGGGTGCAAGCGGACGCACGTGTGGCTGGGCTACGTGTGGAGAGGCGGCCTGAGCGAGCTGGGCCGTGGCGTGAAGAGAATGGGCCGGAGAGATTGGGTTTCAGCCCAATCCTTTAACTGAGATTTAATTTAGTTTTTCCTTTTTAGAAAATACAGAAAAGGCAAATAGCAATTACAAAATAGCAAATGAGCTCGGAAAAATTCTAGAAAAATCTAAAAAATATATCTAAGCCCATAGAATCCAAATAAATTAGTTTTGACAATAGTTGATTTTGACATTTATCATATTAAATTGTTTTTATATCCAAAGTCCATATTAAGCTTTGAATTAAATTCAAATAGAACTCATGGGTGAATTTTCCAACTACTAACTAAATAAAAGATTTTTAAAACACAGAAAATTAGGATGTTACACTTTTTAAGTATAACCTTTAGCCATATGCCAAGCCTTGTACTTTTCTATAGTATCATTAGACCTAAGCTTCTTCTTGAATACTTGCTTGCATCGAATTGGCTTACAACCAAATAGACGATCGATGACATCTGAAGTCCTGTCAGCGATAATAGAATCCATTTTACTACGAACTGCACCCTTCTAGTACTCTGCATCAGGAGATGCATATGCCTCTGAAATGGATTTGGGAACATCATCCACAAGGTAACAATGAAGTCATCACCAAAAGATTTTACAATCATTTGTCTCTCTTGCTCCTTCGAGGGGCTACAACATTGTCATCCTCCATAGGTATGTGTTCGTGTGTGTATTTAATATACTCAATTGGAGCAGTAGGTTCAGGAGTTAAATCATTTGCTTCACTATAAGAGCTATGTGAGTCCTTTATAGGAAATAAATTCTCAAAGAAAGTAGCATCCCGAGATTCTATTATCATATTCATTGTCATGTTAGATATCCCGAATTGAACTACTAGAAACCTATAGCATGTACTATGATGAGTATATCCTAGACAGATACAGTCCACTATTTGAGGTGCAAGCTTGCGCTTTTTAGTTATTAGAACATTAACTTTCATCAAGTACCCCCAAGTACGCAAATATGAGAGTGACGATTTTCTCCTTTTCCAACCTTCGTACGGAGTTACCTCACTATTTTTAGTGGAGACTCTATTCAGGACATGACACGCGGTCAACATAGCCCCCCCCACCATGTCTTAGACATACCCGTAGTATCTAACATGACATTCACCAAGTCAGCCAAGGTTCGGTCCTTTCTTTCGGCAACCCCATTGGATTAGGGAGAATAGGGAGGTATCCTTTTATGAATAATTTCATGTTCCGCATAAAATTGATCGAACTCATTGGAAAGATACTCTCTACTATGACTAGACCTAATTCTTTTAATCTTTCTATCTAATTGATTCTCAACTTCAGCCTTATAAGTATTAAAGTAGTCTAATGCATCATCTTTTGTTTTCAATAAATACACATAGTAGTACCTAGTGGCATCATCAATTAAAGTCATACATATCTTTCCCTCCTTTTGTCAATATACCGTTTATCTCACACAAGTCTGAATGTACAAATTTCAATTTTGCCGAAGTTCTTTCCTCCACAGCCTTGTGAGGCTTTCAAGGTTGCTTTGTTTGCACACAAATTTGGTATTTGGAACATTTGACTATGAAAGAGTTTGGAATTAAATTACAATTGTAAAGCCAAGAAATACAACTAAAATTTATATGACATAAATATGAGTGTCATACATTAGCCTTACCACCATTCGTAGAGTCATAAATATGGCCCACTACCTTATTACAAAAATCTGAAAGGAAAAACAAAACAAACCTCCTCACTCCAATAAAGATTCCACATTTCGACACAACTACTTTATCCGACTCAAAGACCAACTTGAACTCATCTCGATATAGAAGAGAGCCACTGACGAGGTTCTTATTTATTGTAGGGGCATACTGCACGTTCTTCGATTTGACATTTTTTTAGGCCGGACCCGAAACGAATCAGAAACAGTTATCCGTCTGCGGAAATGGTTTTTTGTTCATCTCTGATGACGCCCAACAAATTGAAGCCTAGCTTCTCTGTTGCTCCATGGCTTTGCTCCCTCAACTTGCCCTCGCTCCCGTTGAGGGTAATTTATGAAGGCAATTAAGAAATCAAACTTGGAGTGGAGTCCATCTGACAAAGAAAATTCTCACCAGCTAGGCATTGCAGAGTCACTAGCTAATCCATTGCTTAGATATACAAAACAGTCCATCACCGATAATAGTACGTCTCAACAACTATTAATACGCATGCATGGCGTGTCCCCAATATTTGATTCACTCCGAAGAATTAGTACTTACCAAAATTTTATTCTTTCGTCCATGTATTCTCTAGTCCTAAAGTCCTATTCGATCAAGCTAGCCAAACGATCGAAATAAAGTTGTTAACTAGTCACCATAATACATGCATGATGCATGTAGCAGCCAGTTGACCAACACCATCCAATTAATCATGCAGCTAGCTAGCTAGAATGAAACCATTGACTGAATATTTCATTTAGTTTGTAAATACGTATATACTCTATCGCATCTCCAATCCTATTAAAAGAAAAAACTAAAAGATATATATAGTTGTTAAGGAGTAGTTCTCACCATGCATATATAACAAATTAACTAGTTTAGTAACGATGCCAAAATGATCCAACCATTGACTGACGCTACAAAATAATATATGTCGCCTTCATTTAACAATCTGAACTCCATAAGCTAGCTTATAATGTGTTGAACAAGCTAGCTTGCTAGGTCAAATAAGCCGATACAGGAAGGCATGCAAATCATCAAGAAGTCGTTGACTTCCTCTGCTGCTTAAGTTTGCCTACAGCAGGCCGGATCGGGTGAGATTATATATCCATCATTTCTATCCACAGAGCTCATCAAACGACCGGAGCTTTAGAAGAAACTCTCACCGATCAGCCATGGTTGCTAGAGTCTGCAAACAAATGCCTCCTACTTCTTTCCTCCTCTGTCTCCTCTCTGTAGCTATGGTGGCACTACTGACCGGCGCCGACGGCATGGAGGAGGCGCGCCTGCGCTTCTACATGCACGACATCGTCACCGGCCCGAACGTCACCGCCGTGGTGGTCGCCAACCGCACGGCGGCGCAGACGAAGATTGTGAACCCGGCGGTGCCCTTCGGCGAGGTGGTGGTGTTTGACGACCTGCTGACGGAGGGCCCGAGCCCGTCGTCGAGGGAGGTGGGGCGCGCGCAGGGGATGTACGTGTTCGCGTCGATGAGCTCGCCGTCGCTGCTGGTGTCCATGAACGTGGTGCTGACGGCGGGGCAGTACAACGGGAGCACGCTGGCCATCACAGGGTGGGACGACATCCCGGAGCCAGTGAGGGAGCTGTCGGTGGTGGGCGGCTCGAGGCGGTTCCGGATGGCGAGGGGGTACGTGCTCTGGACAACGGTGACCGATCTCAACTTTAACGCCGTCCTGCAGCTCGACGTCTTCGTCCACGCCCAGAATTAATAATAAACTCGATACATCTCTCACACACGCTCTTTCTCTTCTCTAGCTACAGTATGTACGCATGTATGCAGTTACTGTACTCTTTTCCTTACTGGGGAACCTAACGCTAGGTGTAAGGTTTTTAACGAGACAGTAACCGTGTATTTATAAAATAACAATAAAATTACAGTTTGCCCCGAATATTTACTTGTCCATTATTATGCACAATTACTTAAATTCAGCACATTTTCCTTTTTCCCACTTCTCTCTTATTAGATGAAAGCCAGACAAATCAGTCCCTTTCCTCTTCGATTTTCACCTTCCTCTTCTTTTCCCCTCCACTACTTTCACTACTACAGAGAGGGTCATCACAGACGACTCCTAACCATCATTACAGACGGTTTTTGAACCGCCTGAATTTATATGTCTGTGATAACAGACGGTTATCACAGATGGTTTGTGAGCCATCTGTGATAAGTCACAACACATACGGTTTTTTATTGAAACCGTCTGTGAAGACCTACTATCACAGACAGTTTTCACCAACAACCGTATGTGATATATCGGATATCATAGACGGTTCTTTTTACTAACCGTCTGTGAATGGAGACATATCACAAACGGTTAGTAAAAATAACCTTTTGTGGAATCCAGCATATCACATACGGTTGTTGGTGGAAACTGTCGGTGATAGTAGGCCTTCACAGACGGCTTCGACCCAAAAAACCGTCTGTGATAGTTCGTTATGCCTAACTATTTTTTTTTTGATTTTCGGCTAGCCTCAGGAATTGCTAGCCATGCCCTCTGAAAACAAGCAAGCAGAAAACCGATAAATCACAGATGAATCAATTGTTGACAACTCAAAGTGATCATTTACAACTCAAAATCAATTACAAAAGAATATGTTCAAGTATTGTCGCTAGTTCAAGTATTGTCGCTAGAGTTACAATTAAATTGCAACTACTCAAAGTGAATTACAATTGAATCAATTGTTTGAAGGTCGTTTAGCGGTGTCAACGGAGTGAAACTCTCTGTTGGCGTTAACGATCTCTGTCTTGATGAAGTCGCAGAGCATTCCTTGAACCTCTGAGATCTCGGTCATAACGAATGCATCTAAATCGAGTGTTATGCCCTGTCGCTAGCAGGAGTAAAGTAGTAACCATCTATATTTAAATTTATAATTAGAAAATAATTATTGCGAGATTGATAAACATCTGGATCACTCATCTTAACACTCATGATTTGCTGCATATGACGACAAACGTAGAATGCACATAGGTGATATTGTTTTTGCTGGTGGCACTGTAAAAATAGAATTACATATATAGGTATAGTCAGTTCAAGACACATTATTACGAAGTGTGATATAGGATTATTGAGCTGTAGTGCGTACCGAAAATTGCGTCTTATGTTGCAGTGTGGCGCTCAATGTGTCCCTCCCTCGGCAACATAGGCGCTGAACGATCTACGTGATTCCAAAAAGTTATCATCGGCCATTTCAAACGAAGGAAGACTACAATAAAGTTTTGTATAGAGGAAATGAGCATACCTGTCGAGTATTCCTTGCATAAGGGTGAAGTCGTGGTTTTTGTTGAGTAGGGAATCAAGGTATATTACCTTGTTCCTTTTTGGTACAATGACTAAAAGGATCTAGTGGAACCTACTCATGTATGTCGCTATAGTAATTAAACTTAAGTTTGTGTTGCGTATAAAGTACAAATAAAATTTGTATAGCAAGTAGTGAAGCACTCACTTCTGGTTGTAGGGTACTAGTATGTAGTCCTTGTTGCCCTAAGCAAGCAATCCCGTTGTTATGTATTTCACGATGTAGGATGCATTTTGGGTAATGCATTGCTCAGAGATCAAGTGTTGGTCGAGGAAACCTAGCGGTTCTCGCCATCACCGGGTATTTTTCATCATGTATCTATATATAAGCAATGATTTATGACATTTATCGGTATTACGTGAATGTAGAACTTGATTGTACACACTTACAGTGTCCAACATCGAAGAAGTGAGGCGTCGAGGGCATTGGGGTTGAATAGGTCGAATAAGTCATCGAAGCCCACGACGAAGTGGCCCGGCTCATGGAAGAAATGCTCCTTCGTGTATCTAACGGTGATTCCATGATCGTACTCCTTCTCTTTGGTCTTCCGTATGTACCAGACATGCAAAGACTAGCAACCTACTCCAGCGCAGGCTAATACTGTGTCGGGGGCCAACAGACTTCCAAAGGAGTATTTCCCAGGCTTGGGAGGCTCCTTAATGTTCTTCGATTTCAATTTGGCCTTAACGACTCGCCCGCTACATATCTTCCCATGAGATGACTCAGGAACCGATACGACGACACGCTTTTCTTGTTCCTTCAGTGTCTTCTCCACGAGAACCAATGAGGCGGCCTTGTGAAGTGAAGGTTGAGGTGGAGTCATCGAGAGTCCTATTGGAGAGGCATGGTCGTGTTGAGATCGCGACACTGTAGGGTCCAGGGCAATATCCTTCTTGCGCCACTGGATAAAAGTGTACATGGCATCCCCTAGTGTTCTGATGTCTTCGTTCGGGCGAATCTTTAGTAGGACGGCCATGAAATTGTCATGTACTATGTCCACTGGACCCTGGCGTAACCCTGCGCCAGCTGGGCACCGACGCACCGTGCAGCACTATCCCTTCCTGGCATAGATACGCCATCCCCCACCTAGCCTCAATAGAAATGGACCCAACCAACCTCACTTGGAGCCTGCAGGGTGTCGGCTCCTACAAAACGATACACAATTAGCTAAGGCATCATATAGGTCTATCTTTGGAGCATTCTAGAGATGTACATTACCTTGATGTCGTCGATAGGTAATTGGACGTCGCCATGTTCTGAATTTTGCGTGGACGTGACGCTACTCCGATGTTGAGAAGGACTGGCTCCTAAAATAACGGGGGCGGCTTGTGACTGGTTGAGGAGTTGATTCATTTGATCCTACAATCTTGTTATCTGTCCTTGAAATTTTGCAGTAAGCTTTGCATTAATCTCCTCTACCAACTGGTCCTCACGCTTGGCCTTGGATCTCTTCCTACTCCTATACGTCTCAGAGTTGTCTGGGAATCCCTCACTCCAAGGTACGTAAATTCCAAGGCCTCGTGTGCGACCCGGGTGCTCCTTATTTCTCAGGGCCATAGATAGTACATCCTTCTCCCTGACTGCTTCGAAGGAGCCTTAGGAAGATTCGGTAGTCAATGCGTGCTGCAAGAGACCATCATGTTATTTTAGACACTACGAAGTTATAGACTTATTAACAACTAGGTAGTTCGACATATTTATCAGACGTTAGGACACTTACTCGTCTGCTGGTTTGTGAAAGAGATGCTGCCTGAAGACGTGGATGATGCCCTCGCTCTTAACCAGTTTTGGGAACGCTCGTCTATGATCCCGGCAAATGGCCGGGGGGGGGGGGAGGGCACCTGCCGGATTGCGTTCTCGTCCTCTGTCGTCCATTGCGTGGTTTTACCCACGTACCTAGCAGTACTGAGTTTGCGAGGGGTGAGTGTTTTGTGCCTAGAGAGCCTTATGCACCGTACTTTGCTCCTGAAATTCGGCTGTCGTCTTCATTGCATAAAGGCGTCCCATATATCCCACGACAAGAATTTATACTTCGCGAAGGGCGTCCGACCCGTGTTCACGTACTTCGTGACAGGCGTGGACGTGCTCTTGAAGGTCTTCCACGTGTGTCCCATCGTGAGCAATGCTTGCCGTTCCAAGCGTGCCTAGTCTGCTTCTGGGATAGTGAATGGGCTTGAAATATCAGTCCACAGCTGGCCTCTTTCTATAGACGTCAGAGACTTTCAGCTTGGTGTGGTGATGGGGACCCGTTCCCTTCAAGTATCCCGTAGATGGTCCGAAATATTGCCGCTGCTTTCTTGGGACACAGAGAGACCCCAGCGGTACTAACCTCCGTGATGGTGATTCGGTCCGCAGGCAATTTTGATATTCCTTTGCCATCTCACTTATGTACCACTTTCCTCGGAGATCTTGACGCATTCGACGACGTCGATGACCACGGCGAAGATGGTGCAGACACCATCTCGCTTACTTGCTATCTATATAAGTTACATACGCAATGAACTAAAATTTCAGAATTCGAAACGCTGAGAGTTTAAATAAAATGGGTTGCAAGTTGATATCCACTAGGTATTTTCGAAGATAATTTCCCTTGTAAACATATTTTATACAGAAAAATAGAAGTTACCCAACTAATGAACTAAAATTGCCTTGTAAATAGATTAACTATATAAGCAAATAGAAGTTACCCAACCAATGAACTAAAAACATAATAATGCAGAATATAACATCTCAACTTATGCTTTCGGCCAACAGAAGATCATCAGTACAAAATGATCACAGGATTGAACACTTCAATCTATAAGCCAACAGAACACTAATAAACTCAAAGTAATTCTTCCAAGTCATCTAAAGAGAATAATATGTTTAACACATTCATCAAGAGAACATAAAAAATCAGCATAAAGCTTAGATATAAGATGATGATGAGTGCTCTCAGAAGGTAAGTTCCAAAAGAATTAATCTGTCATCTCAGCCCTTTAGATTATACTCTTCACAAATTGAATAAGATAACATGCTATCATATTTGAGCACTAAATAAACCTTGCCTAACTGACAAAAGAAACCTCATGCAAAAGAACTCACAGAGGAAGCCAAAAATAGGTCACATAACTCACAGAGTTCAACCAAAGACCTTTAGCCAGAAGAACCAGCAGCAACCAAACTATCCAAGTGATCAAGTTAAGCATAACAAGGTAACAGAACCTCTAGAGAGTAATATGCCAGTATCAAGAAGTTCTATTAGAGCTCAATCTAATCAAGTTATCATACCAATTTCAGTATAAGACCATCAAAATCACAGAGCAGTATATCAAGCCCACATAATTCATATTGCTATATGTCACAGTGTATGAATCAATTCAGAACAACACACACACACACACACACACACACACACACACACACACACATATATATATATATATATAATCAAAGTGAACTGCAATTGAACAAGTGATCAAGTTAAGCACAATAAGGTAACAGAACCTCTAGAGGGTAATATAGTAGTAGCAAGAAGTTCTATTAGAGCTCAATCTAATCAAGTTCTCATATCAATTTCAGTATATGACCATCAAAATCACAGAGTAGTATATCAAGCCCACATAATTCAATTTTAGTATAAGACCATCGAAATCACAAAGCAGTGTTTCAAGTTATCATACCAATCTAATCAAGGTAACAGAACAACACACACATATATATAATCAACTAATACTCACAGAGCCGACGTGGAGGAGGAGGCCGAGTGGCGTGGCTCCAGCGTGGAGGAGGAGGCCGAGCGGCGTGACTCCGACGTGGAGGAGGAGGCCGAGCAGTGTGGCTCTGGTGTGGAGGAGGTGGCCAAGCGGCGTGGCTCAGGCGTGGAGGAGGAGGTCAAGCGGCGTGGCTCCGGTGTGGAGGAGGAGGCCGAGCGTCGTGGCTCCGATGTGGAGGAGGAGGCTTCGGGCGACGGCAACGCTCGGGTGGAGAGGGAAACGGGCGAGAGTGGCTCTGGGTAGTCGAACGGGCAAGTGACGAGAATAAGGGCGCAAACCCTAGTGGTTCCCTACTAATAAAGGGATATCACAGATGGTTCTATTATGGAACCATCTGTGGTAAGTAATCACAGATGGTTCTAAACTCGAACTGTCTGTGATATGCGACCACATCATAGACGGTTTGTTGCACTGAATCGTATGTGATAGTTCTGCCAAAATCATACGCGTGTAAATTCCTTGTATGAAAATCATACGCTTGTCAATTTCTTGTGTGAAATGGGCCTCCCTCCAAGTTCAAACAAACATTGAAATACTGCCTGGCTATATTAGATTCATTGTAATATCTGTGCTGTTACTGAAATAAGAACTTTAGTTGTTAAAAAGGCTGCAATCATGACGGCCGTGACAACAAACCCCATATAGACTAGTACATTAAAGTATCTGTACACATACTTTCTCAAGTTAGGGTTATAAGTAAGAGTTGCTACTTGCACCAACACAGTTTAGTATGGATTATCAATAAGCATTTTCAAACCAGCACCCATATGACTGCGATGGATCCATTCGTACGATGGTTTTAAATTGTACATACATTCCAAACCTAAGGAATCCTTTATTGTTTTGAACTTAGGCAAACTATAAATTTGTTTGACTTTGTAATTCCATGGAAGCAGAGCGCCAATATCATGCCATGGTATGAGTTGGTCTACTATATTAAAAACTACTGAATAATATCCCATCCCATATGCAGGTGCGCAAAATAGTATATCAAAATTAGTCATGCTTTTAACATGCTTAATAAATGCATTAAGTATTGTTATCCAACAGTTATGCCTGAATAGCCACATTATTTATTCTGTTTTTCGGCTAGCCTCAGGAAATGCTAGCCATGCCCTCTGAAAATAAGAAATTCAGATACAATCACAAATGGAATAATTTCTTAATTACTTAATCAAATACAATGTAATAAATTCTTAATTACATGCCAAGTTTTTTAATTACAATGGGATAAATTCTTAATTAAAATATAGCCCTTCATGATGATCGACACGTATATAGCTAGCTTCCTCGCTGGGTTCTTCCTCGAGCCTGATGCCATCTTCAAAAGGAGGCAACTCGTCAAATTGATTGTGCTCTTCCTTATCCACGACATTATCAACTCCGACAATCCTTCTTTTTCCATGAAGAACTACATAGCGGTTCTTATTTGCTGAGTCAGTTACATAAAAAACTTGAACAACTTGCTTAGCGAGTACGAATGGTTCGTCCTTGTATTCGACACGTTTGAGGTCCACAGTAGTAATGCCGTACTTGTCTACATTCACACCCTTTAGAAGTTTGGCCCAATGGCATCGAAACAGGGGGATCTTGAAAATTACGTAGTCGAGCTCCCAAATCTTCTCTATGAACCCATAGTAGGAGTTCAACCCACGTGGCCCAGTGGTATTGAACTGCTCGTGAAATGCATCTATACGGATACCGCTGTTCTAGACTGTGCTCTTCCTATCCTGAGCTGTCGTATAAAATGTGTACCCATTTATGTCGTATCCTTTCCATGTTAGAATTGTAAATTTTAGCCCTTTTGCCAACCATAGTAGCATATCATCACTTGATGACGGCCTCCCAGTAAATCGCACCTTTAACTATTCGTTGAACTGACATTTGTGCTCTCTCGTGATCCAAGCCTCCGACCGGCCTAGATTTTGTTGGTATACCATGTCTTTGTGCTCGTTGATGTACGGGGACACTTGGGTCATATGTTGCAAGACTGTGAAATGGGCTTGAGTGTACACGTCGAAATCGGGAGTGATTGCTTTCCTTCCAATGGTCTCGATACCCTCCAGTCTCCCCTCATGACGAGATAGAGGTACATCTATCGGTTCCACCTGAGCCATGTAGTCGATGCAGAACTCAATGATCTCTTTGGTTGCATAATCTTCGATGATGCTGCTCTCCGGCCGAGATCGATTTCGTACGTAGGACTTGTGAATTCCCATGTACCTCTCGAACAGGTACGTATGACGTAAGGGCCGCATATCTTTATCTCTTTCACAAGGTGAACAATGAGATGAACAATGATATCGAAAAATGACGGAGGAAAATAAATCTCAAGATGACATAGAGTCATCACCACCTCGGCCTGCAGAGCATCTAGTCCTTCAGGATCGATGACCTTCTGAGCAATTGAGTTAAAAAAATAACACAGCCTCAAGATTACCACTCGGACCTTATTTGGCAGATACTCCGAATTACAATAGGAAGCATTTGTGTTATCAGCACATGACAATCATGAGACTTCATACCAATTAACTTCAAATCTTCCATAGAAACATGTTTCTTAATGCTGGCGGAGTAACCAGACAGAACTTTCACACCATGCAAGCTTGCGCACAGTTTATTTCTCTCGGCCTTGGACAGGGTATAGCAAGCTGGGGGAATGTACATTTGGCCTTAATCGGTCTCTTTCGGTGCTAACTCGGTCCTTATGTTCATATCAACCAAGTCACGCTGTGCGTTGACACCATCCTTTGCTTTGCCACTAATGTTCAATAAGAGACCAATCAAGCTATCAGATACATTCTTCTCCACGTGCATGATGTCGATGCAGTGGCAAACTTCTAAGTGCTCCCAATAAGGCAAGTCCAAAAAAATTGATCGCTTCTTCCAGATATTCTTATGACAGGTCCTTAATTTACGTCCCTTCCCAAGCACAACATCGATATCCTTAACTATATTATAGACCTCTTTCTCTCTAAAAGCCCTTGGAGCTGAACTGTCCTTCTTATTTTTGTCGAATTATTTCTTCATCTTGCGGTATGGGTGAATCTTGGGAAGGAACATATGGTGATGCATGTACACAGTTTTACGCGAGTTGTTCAGCCATATACTCTCGGTACCATCTAAGCAGTGTGGACAGGCTTTGGCTCATTTTGTACTGAACCCTAATAGGTTACCAAGGGCAGGAAAATCATTGTTGGTGTAGAACAACATGGCGCGTAAAGTGAAGTTCTCTTGTTTGTACGCATCCCATACTTGTACCCCTTCGTTCCACAGTGTCACAATATCTTCTAGCAATGGTGCTAGATACACATCAATATCATTCCCAGGTTGTTTCGGCCCTTGGATAAGTAGTGACATCAAAATATACTTTCGCTTCATACACAGCTAAGGAGGAAGGTTGTACATACATAGATTCACGGGCCAGGTGCTATGTCGGCTGCACATGTTACCAAAAGGATTCATTCCATCTGTACTCAACCCTAACCTTTTGTTCCTCGGTTTCACACCAAAGTCTTTGAAGCTCCGATCGAAGTTTCTCCACTGGGCAGAATCAGCAGGGTGTCTTAGCTTTCTATCTTTCTTATGCTTCTCCGAGTGCTAACGCAACAATCTTGACTCCTTTAGGTTCGCAAATAAACGCTTCAAACGTGGGATCATAGGCAGATACCACAATATCTTAGCAGGAGGTCCTTGCTTCACCTTAGTAGGATTCTTATGCTTGTATTGGGATACTTTGCACATGAGATATATATTCATGTTTGCATACTCTTTACGGTAGAGGATACAATCGTTCGGACATGCATGTATTCTTTTTACTTCCATTCCCAATGGACAAAGAACCTTCTTGGCTTGGTAGGTGATACTGGGCACCACGTTTTCCTCCAGAAGGATGTCCGCTAGGAGACCTACCAACGTTGTGCAACTCTTGTCAGACCAACCATTGCTTGCCTTCAATTTCAACAGTTCAAGTACAGATGACAATCTTGTGTATTCCGTCTTGCAGCCAGGGAACAAAGGTTTCCTTGAGTCCTCCATTAAGCCCTCGAATTTACCAAACTCTCTCTCACTGTAATTCCCTTCTGCATCGCGTAACATTTGATCTAGATTGTCATCGTGCGACTTATCCTCATCAAAAGCACAGTCCACATTCGACATATCGTTGACTTCCTCGGCGATGTCGTTATTATTAACTTCCTATATAATCTGCTCTTCACTGTGACTGTTCCAACATGTATACCCCTTTTTGAAACCCCTTCAAATCAAGTGCGCTTCGATCTACGCTGGGTTGTTAAATATTTTCAGATTACTGCAATCAACGCACGGACAGTACATAAATTTTATCCCCTTCTTCAACATATCATGCTCGGCGGCTCTTCTAAAAGCAGACACGCCATTAATGTACTCTTCACTCACACGGTTCTCACCGTACATTCAGTTTCGACCCATCTATGCTACGCACGTAACAAATTAGTGTTAAATTACATTAATGCATGCAACTACTCTTCCTATTGACCGAACATACTAAAATTGATTAGCGATTAACCTAGGAAAAATATAAAGGGTTATAGATCGTTACCCTTGGAGCTCACGACGAAAATCCTAAATATCCTGTGAGATCATCCCCCCTTTCTTCCTCATTTCATTCTCCTCCCTTCCTCCTTCCCTTCTCCTCTCTTTAGCTTCCTCCTTTCCTTCTCCTCCCTGCATCCTTCCTTCCCTTCCTTCTCCACTCTAAGGTGGCGCAATGGGGAGGAGGTAGCAGGGGTGGTGGCTCAAACGGGGAGGGGTGGAGGCGCCAGGGATAGGGGAGTCTGTCGGGACGGCCGGGTATATAATGCCTGCATATCACAGACGGTTCTTATTAAGAACCGTCTATGGCGTTTGCACTATCACAGACGGTTATTAACAATAACCGCCTATGACGTCTGCGATTATCACAGACGGTTCTTATTAAGAATCGTCTGTGAATTATCACAGTCGGTTCTATTTACAAACCGTTTGTGATAATTACGTATCACAAACGGTTCTTAAGAAACCATATGTGTAAGTACAACATAAGGAACCGTCTGTGATGAGGCATCCATTATAGCCTATTTTGTAGTAGTGTTCGGTCTTCACCTTCCTCTTCTTTTCCCCTCCACTGCTCAAATCCACGGCAGCATCATTGCACCTCCGCCTCGGCATTGCCACCACCTCTCCACCGCCTCATGCCCATGGCATGTGGAGAGGAGGTGTGACTGAAGTGGCGCCCCCTCCTACTGGCAAGGCCGGGAGGAGGTAGAGGAGAGGGAGGGGGTGGTGTGGGAGCAGCCCATGTAGGACGTGGAGACAGGGTGAGAACGGGAGTGGGAGCGGCAACGGCGGGAGGTGGCGACGGTGAGCCCCGGGTTCTACTTCTTCCGCGCGCTCGCCACACCTCTGCCTCCTGCTCGCTCGCGCTGCCACGCGTCTGCGCGAGTAGGGGGCTACGCCGGTGGAGGAGAGGGTGTGGGTGGTGTGGGAGCTGCCCCCGTAGGACGTGGAGGTGGAGTGGCAGCGGCAACCACAGTGGTGGGAGGTGGCGACGATGAGCCCTAGGTTCGGCTTCTCCTCCGTGCGCCCGTCGGTCCTCCGTCTCCTTGGCTCCATGTGCCGTGCTCGTGCTGACACAACCCGATGGTGGCTCTACGTACCGACCTGCCATGCTTGGCCTGGCCGGTGAGCTCGCCGTATCGTCGTAGCTCAAGGCCTGTTGTGCCTGTGCCTGTGCCCACACGGCATGGCCTAACTCCCAACACTACACCACATGCACAACAAACCAAATTCTAAGCATAACAACACATCCAATAGAGTGCAACAAAAAACCATTGGTTTACAACAAAATCGTCATTTACTCGAGCGGTGCAACATTTGAGACAAAATTAATTATGTAACATTTTGATTCATGCTCGCAACAATAACCGGCTGTAGTTGCAACACCAACAATTTTATGAAAGAAATTCCCTTCTCTCAGCAAAAGAAGTTAATGCAACATTGAACGATAACAACATCAACATTTAGACAAAGAAGACACAACATTTTGGGATAGCGCAGAACAAGATTTCAAGAATCGGTTATTGCATCATTCGAAAAATATAGTCCGAGTTGCAACAATAAAAAATGCTTGTGTGCAACAAATCACATAACCCATTGCAACAAAAACAACTCAATACAACTTTTTTTTGTCAGACTGCAGCAAATTGAAACACTATGTGTAACAAAATTAGGAGGAGTTTGCAACAAATGGGGAAACACCTGCAACAACCTACCGGAAAAGAAGGAAGCGGTCGTCGTCGGCAAGCAGATGAGCTCGAACGAGGAGGAGGCAGCCTCGATGCCGGCGAGCAAGGATTTGGTGGTGGCGAGGTCGGCCCAGTGTGTTGTTGGTTGCCTACACCAGTTTTGTCCCGGACCTCGCAGGAGGCAAGACCAAGGTAGCAGCTGGATGCGGGGCAGGGCAGAGCTCGCTGGACGCAGATGCGGCTCGGCCAATCGTTGGTCGTTGGAGCATGGTGGAGGAAGAGGCCAAAGGCGGGGTAGGGCTGGAGCTGACCGAAGGGTTGATGCGGCTCGACCGACTGATGCTCGCCTGAATCTGTGTGTGTGAGAGA
Organism: Phyllostachys edulis; assembly: GCA_036346405.1. Classification (NCBI taxonomy): domain Eukaryota; kingdom Viridiplantae; phylum Streptophyta; class Magnoliopsida; order Poales; family Poaceae; genus Phyllostachys; species Phyllostachys edulis. The sequence continues at coordinate 3,384,152 of CM070557.1, read as the reverse complement.
GAGCAGGTTGTAGATGTGCTCGATTGGGTGGAGAGAGGGAGCAGGGAGGAGCGGTATAGATGATGGGAGGTGTGTGTGAGAGAAAGCAGGTTGTAGATGTGCTCGATTGGGTGGAGAGAGGGAGCAGGGAGGAGCGGTATAGTGATGGTAGTGGGGACTGAGGCCCACGTAGGAGTGAATGTCCGATACGTGAGATGGTTTGGACGTGTGAGTTGTATCATTGTCGAAATTGCTGACGATCATTCGCGCACAATAAGCTAGGGTTCTCGCAAAAGAAAAGAGAAAAGCTAGGGCACTGGACGGCGATGGATGTCAGTGTGCCACGATAGCTGGCTGCAGTCTAGCTAGTGCACTCCATTTGGCACGCACTCAATTCAGCGATGGTTTCAGTCTGCCTGAGGACAGGAGACACATACTGCATGTGTGCGGGCCCACCGAGTCACTCACTCACTCACGCACTGTCGAGCAAATCTACATTTTTTAGATAATGGAAGAGAAAAGTCTCTTCCGGCCTCTGCATCAATGGTGCACACAGCCCAATTTATTATCACGATCCAAAATCCAAAATATCCCCTTAAAGGTGGCTCAAAGCCTTACAACCAGAAAGTAGCCAATTAATTAAAGCGGCTCGAAGCCTTACAACCAAAAGACGCATAATGCTTAAAATCAGTCATTACAAATCCTTCGACTACACTGCCACCCATGGTTGTGAAATAATTGTTTCGCCACATACTCCAACTTGGCACTTCCATTCAACATTAACTCCTTCTGGTGTGGTTTCTGCATAGTTGCCCATGCTCTCATCCAATGCCCACTCAATAAGATAACCTGCAAGGGATTAGTAATGGCCTTTTTATCAAAAACTGCATCATTCCGACATAACCAAATAGACCAACATAAGGCACTGGCTCCTATAAGGAGTTGAGTTTTTAAAATGTTTGGAATACCATCTAACCAATTCCCAAACAAGTTGGCTATATTCACTGGAGGAGGTAAATTAAATGCACATTGCACAGCCCACCAAACAAGACGTACAAATGGACATTCAATAAAAAGATGCTGAATTGTTTCCTCTGAAACACAGAAACAACAGTTTTTGCTTCCCCTCCAATTTCTCTTGAGCAAGTTATCATCGAGCAAATCTACATAATGCAGATTTGCTGAACATCGCTCGAATATTTCTTTTTTCTCCAATGAAATCGGTTGGATTCTCATTATTGAGTTTGTTACCAGATACGGCGGTGCCGTTGAAAAAAAATGCAATCGAATACTTGACACTTTTGATCAATTTTTTTTCCTCTCAACACTGGTTCATATTAATAGTCCCCTTCCTCTACCAATTTACACATTTTCCTTGTATATGCATGGTATGATAAAAAAAAACTGCCAATTTAAGAGAAGCAAGGGAGAGGTTATGATTAAAGTACGTTCAAGCATCTAAGAGCATGTACAATGCAGGTGCTTAGAGAGGTGTTTAGCAAAGAAAAACTGATTTTTTTTGTCACGTAGGACAGATAAGGTGCTTATTTTGTAGCATCGATGCTTGATTAAGCACCAGTGCTTAAGAGGTGGTTATGTATATAACTATATATAATTAATATATAATACAATCATCTAAGCACCTACAAAACAGATGCTTGTATTGAAGGAAACGACTTTTACATAGGTGCTTGATGACATGGTTATATTCTCTTTCTTTAAGCACTCATATATAAGCATCTCGCATTGTACATACCCTAAGAGAAGGCTACAACTCGATTTTTTTTAAATAATCTATTTTTTATTCAGAATTACAGAAATAATACTACTTGACAGAAATAATCCCCTATAGCTCCACAGTTTGGCAACTTGGGCTAGTCGCCGAATGGGTGAGCGACTAGGACACCTGTCACCAAAGTCGCCTAACCATTGGGCGACTGGACCTTTCGCCTCCTAGTCGCCGAACAGAAGAGCGACTAGGAGACCTGTCGCTGCTAGTCGCCAAACGGAGGAGCAACTAAGACACCTATCACTCAACGCTGGGTCGTAGTTGCCTAACAGTTGGGCGACTAGGGCGCTTATAATGTGCGCGCGCACCCGGTCGAGGGCCTTTCGCCATTTTTGCCAAAGAGCCAGCGTGAGGAGAAGAGAAAAAAGGAGAAGAGAGGAAGGAAAGAGGAGAGGGGGAGGGAAAGAGAGGAGAGAGAGGGGGGGGGGAAGTGTCTTTGCATCGACAACGACGACGGTGAGTCTCTAGCATTATTTTGTATGTGTGTACTTTCGAAACCATGGTAGATTAACAAGCAACATCATGTGTAGTGACATATTGTTAGCAAATAAAATAATGGTAGGTTAGCTTCAAAAATCTTTAGATGCGTAATGTGTAGTGTCATATTATCAGTGGTGAAGCTAGAAAATTTGTGTTGGGGTGTAATAGTGATGGTAAAGATGAGGCTATTAAGCAATTATCGGTTGAACAAATGTTATGGTTGGGTAAACTAGGCATTGTAAATATTGTATTCAGATGATACTTAATGCTTATATATAATTAGTTGCACTTTTTCCCCAATAAGCTGACTGCTTCACACATTTAGTTGCGAAAACAACTTAATTTTATGGAGTGTTGATGATAACAATTGCTAACATCGGTAAATAAGTTTTAAGTATGTGTGAACATATTATTAAAAACTTTGTAGTCATTACATAATATATTGTGAGAAAGCGTAGTCATAGGTTTGCAAATAAAATCATGGTAGGTTACTTTCGAAACCAGGTTTTGAGCAAAAAATCACTAGAATTATGCAAGAATGCAACTTAATTTTTAGAATTTCCGGAGCTACGCTATAAGTAATTGAGCCCACTAATTGTGTCATAATTGCTAACTAGAAATTGATTTGCAGGTATGGCTTGTAACCCTGGTGGTTTGGACTAGCATTTCGACTTGCTGGACCGGCTGGTCGACGCACAGCACCGCGCGAGCCGTTGTGTCCCTCATTCGGATCACAGGGACGACGCGACTGACTTGAGGGTGGTTCGTACGCGGGTACCCTGACAGGCTTGGAGACTGGACCCACGTTGGGTAGACAGGTTTGTCCGCAAGCTGTGCCTCTTCTTTGTGTCATATGTCCGCTATGTAGTTACTTCTTCGTGCTTTGTAGGCTGAGCCATGCTGGTCTTCTACCTCTCACGCAAGGTGGAGGTCACCGAAGAGAGCGGCGCTCCAGTCAACGACGACGGGGAGGTCCAAGCTGGTCCGGAGCGATCACGATGGTTCCCGTTCGACCGGTCGCTCTAACAGCCCTGGTGGACCGGTGGCGGCCCGAGACGCACACCTTCCACCTCCCATTCGGGGAGATGGCCCCCACTCTACAGGATGTCACACTGCTGCTCGGCCTGCCTATTGCAGGAGCCACTGCCTCCCCACTGGATGCACCTGCTGATTGGCGCGACGACCTATTGGATAGGTTTCAGGGGGTTCTTCCAGTGAAGGCCGCGCTAGCATAGTAGGACTTCTAGGAGCGACAGTGGCATGGCCCGCCCTTGCGGTGGCTTTCACAGTTTCGGGTACGTATCCTACCCATTTTCCATGTTTAGCGATGCACTATCCTAGCCATATGATGGGCTTACTAATTATTCGTTTGTGCATAGGTCGAGCGGATGGTCCCGGAGCCCACCGACAACCAGGTGTCATGGCACCTCGAGGCATACCTGTTGTGGCTCTTCAGCGGAGTACTATTTACCAGCAGCCACGGTGACTCCATTGACGCCCGCCTCGTGGGGTACGTGAGGGCCATCGCCGACAGTGAGGAGCTGCAGATTAGCTGGGGATTAGCCGTACTTGCCACGACGTACCGCGGCATGTGCGAGACATGCTGTAGGACGAAGCTGACATCTATCCTCACAGGCTGCCCCCTCCTATTGCAGTTGTGGTCGTTCGAGCGCTTCTCCCTCGGATGGCCCATGCTGGTAGACTCTAGTCCGTACCGCGCTGACATGTACCACTGGGGCGCGGTGGATCGGCCGACCATAGGGTCCTTTTGGTGCCATAGACGGCTACATACTCCCCTCTATCTTTACTTCAGTTATATTACGGGCCATCCTTTATAACCACTATTCCGGCTTGCAGGCACAGTATGCACACGTGTAGGTCACACGTGTATACGAGCACTTCGTGGAGCAGTTGGACCACCTCACCGCTGACGACGTGCGCTGGGAGCCATACTCTGATCAGGAGATGGAGGACCGTGTCCTCGAGGGGCTGTCCTCACTGTGCTGGTGCGACCGGGTGTACTAGCGGACGTAGAAGAAGCTCATCTTTGACGTGCTTATCAAGGACTACACGGTGCATAGGGTGATGCACTAGTTCGGCCTCTGCTAGGTTGTTTTAGTTCCCATCGGGACGACGGTGCCTGACTTGGCCCACGCGTGAGTTACACACAACACATGTTCGTGTATTTTTTTGCCAGTTCTGTTATGACAACTTTTAATTAGAGTGGTGTGTTTTGCAGGCATATAGGAGGGGTGACACCAGGACGCAGTGGCCGGTGAAGATGGAGCCGTGGGTGGCGCAGTAGGCGAACGCCCTCGAGGACTGCGTGCAGGAGGACGCCCCGTACGACCGCAGCGTGTACGACAAGTATCTACACTAGTATGCCTCGTAGACATGCACTAGGCTAGTGTGTGTCATCGACCCTTCACCTGCTCATGTACCAACACCGACCGACGCGTACCCGTACACTTTGCGCGGAACGTGCACCTCGCGGTACGTACTATCGTGTTTTTAAAATGTCTGAGTACGGTTACCTCAATTACAAGTTTGACGCTTTCATGTACTCCTTGCAGATGGACATCAACGTCGAGATGGCCAGGGACTCCTGGTCGATCCTTGACAGGCTTGACCATGGGGCGGAGGTGACACGCGACGAGCTACTGCAGTATGCCCGTAGGGTCTACAGTGGGGCGAGGCGTGCCGTGACCCTGACGTCGTGTAGGACAGTCCAGAGGTGGCCTCGTCGACACATACGCAGAGGTCGGCATGTCCTGCAAGCCAGTCAGGAGGCTCCGTGGGCGCACGTCCACGTGTCCCGCCAGCGCCTGATGTTTCTGGTGGGTACAGTTGGGCACGTGGCTACCTACCTCCCCCGCAGCCGAGCCATGCGGGAGGGTCTGACTAGGCACGTGGCTACGCACCTCCCCTGCAGCCGAGCTAGGCTGGAGGGTCTAACTGGGCATGTGGCTACACACCTCCCCCACAACGAACCAGCCGAGGGTCTCGACCGGGCACGCGGGTCAGCAAGACCGCCACGCCATCGCTGTTGTTCCTAGACCACTATCCGACAGTGCTAGGTCAGCAATCGTTCTTCCCCGACATGTATGGGTCGTACAGTGGGTATGACCCTTGGTCACGTGGCACGACCCACGCTTAAGGTATGTTTCCTCTCCTCAGGTATGTGAGCGCCGATGTATTGCAGGAATGAAGAATATTTGTCCCGCAGGTTTCGCGCTCCACCCAGGAGTTGAACAATCCCCGTAGGAGGACACCTAGCAGGATGTGGACGCCTTCTTCATGGACGACCCGGGCAAGTTCAGGGGAGCACCTTAGCCCGCACCCGTCGAGTTTCTCTCCGGGTCGCAGCCCAGCGATCCCGTAGTGCGCACATAGACACAAGTAGAGTCGACCCCTGAGGCCTTGGGAGCACGGGATCACAAGGCTCTGGACTGCCACTCCCTGTCAGGGCCCCAGCACCCCACACTGAGGAGGGCCAAGCGGGGCCATACGGGTGGGTGTGGACCGGGTGTGGGACGTGGCGACGATGGAGGAGGTGCGGCAGGTGGCGTAGTGGGTGGCCAGTAGGGGGTCTTCGTTGTGCTCTGTGTACTTGTATTAGGTGTTTACATCTTCTACTTTGTAGTTACTATGACATGATTGTCTATGCATTTCCTTTTGCATTGTACTATAACTTATGGTATTACTTACCAATCATTCGTGCTCTAGTTGCTGAACCGTTGGACGACTTGACAGCAAAAAGTGGCCCACTACCAGCTGCCAAGTCGTCGAACGGTTTAGCGACTAGTCGACGTGTCGCTAAACCGTTGGGCTAGTACTTGCTGCCAAGTCATCCAATAGTTGAGTGACTAGTCGACGTGTCGCTCAACTGTTGGCCCATTACTTGCTGCCAAGTCATCTAACGGTTGAGCGACTAGATGGTTGTATAGAAAGCCAGACCCAACCCCATCACGGTTTTTTTCGTCATTTCTCTTGGTAGACAACGAGAGCATATTGGGAGAGGAGAAAAGGGAGGGATAGAAGGATAGGGGTAGTGAAGGTAGGGAAAGGGACAAGCAGAGGATCTCGAGAGAGGGAGAGAAGGGGAGGAGAGGAGGTTGGGCGAGGAGGATAAGGGGACGAGAGGAGCTCGGGATGTGAAAGAGAAAGGCGAAGGAAGCTCGTTGATAAGAAGAGAAGGTCTCCGCGGGAAGATAATAGTCTTGTTTGTTCTTGTTCTCAGCTGAATGCAGGCGATGTGTAGCTACTTGTTAGTTTAGCACGTATTTGGTGAATGTATGTTGAGAAATCGTTGGTTGCAATGTTTATAGTGATAAATCAGTCATGTCGGAGCCCACAAGATTGAAAGTGCATTACGGTGTTGGTACGGTTCGTGAAGGTCCATACTGTTGGGTCGTGGGTAGGCTACGATAGCTACAAACGAAATTTTCTACCACGCAAACTAGGAAGTCAAGCAAGTAGATGATCACAAATCGTTACCACCAGACGCGCAGAGCAACGGAAGAAGGGTTGGAGCAGCCTGGTCTAACGTATAGCGTGTCGATGTAGTGGTCGTAGTCAATCGTCCAACGTCCAGCAAGTTGATCGTCTCTTTCAGCAACCTCTGTAGTTCTTCGTGAACATCGCGGATCGTCCTCAAGCGCAACAATCGTAGTAGTGCCTCTACGGTATCCACACGTCCAGGAAAGGAACAACCATACACTGGTGTGCTAGCACCAAGTCGCACGGCAGAGCTCTCAGAAAGATGGCGGCTAGGGTTTCGGTGGTGTTTCACACATACCTCCCAACAGCCTCATGCATCTCCTTATATAGTGCTCATGACGGATCCTATCCGAACATGTTTATGAATCGTATTCGTACTGGTTTGTTCCAACCTGTTAAGTGTGTGACCAGAGGTTCATGCGTGTCGGTTGTGACTCGAAACCCTTTCCGATCACTAGTCGTAGCGGCTCCTAGGAGAACATAGCGATTCCCGAATACACACAAATTATATCGGACAAACCTTAATGCAATATGATCTACGACCAGGTCCTCATCACTTACGATCAGGTCCTATCTCTATACGACCAGTTCGTATGTGGTCACGACCAGTTCGTAACTCCTTACGACCAGGTTACGACTACATCAGGATTACGCTCGACCGGTCTCGACCAGCTCGATCTCCATACGACCAATCAAGAATCGTCAACTAAGCAACCTACTCGTATACTCCCTTTGCCTCATGATGTCTGGTTGAACTCCAGGTGAGATGTTGTGCCATCCATGGACTGTTCAATTCTTTCTCGATCGAGTGTTAGATAACTTTACGTGGTCGAACACTTTGACCACAAGTGGCACGGCCATGCACTTTCTTTATCCGATCACAACGAGGGGCCCAGAGACATCTCTCTTGTTATGTTAGGAGGGGCAAATCCCATATCCAACTAGTCACATTCCTCTGCATGTTTCATAGCATACCAAAAAGTTACCTTTATAACTACCCAGTTACGGTGTAGCGTTTGGCAACCCCTAAGAGTGCTATTACTCATGTAGGAAACAATGCTGATCTCAGGTCTAAGGATTATACATCATCATTGCTTGAGACCAACTAATGACACATAGAATCATAATAATCTCAATAGTGTCTCAAGGTGGGTCTAATCCAACATCATGTTCTCTAACATGTGTCCATATTATTGGTTTGATATCTCCATATCTATGACTCGTGAAACATAGTCATCAACCAATACATATGCTAGTCTATTCATATGTGTCCTCATATATTTCCGACCAGAGATCGTATAAGAATAATTATCGCAGAAATATAGAGTTTCACAACCAAGTCACATACTTGGTAATAAATATTAACAATATTCTTCTTGGAACAAGATAACACATTATCCAATATAATGAACATAATGAAATATAATAATCTCCATGATTGCCTCTAGGGCATATTTCCAACACATACAGTGTTGATCTAAGTAGTTTTCAGCAAGTTAGTATGGTACACTCGAACGTGGAGAATGCCCGAATCGGAGATGTCCTACGCTGGCTCACCGGAAGCTTCTCCTTGGACCTCGAGGTGTGCAGTGTCGTCGTACATAGCCTTTGGAGTCGGTCTGCCATGCACATTTGGTGGGAGTTGACCAGACTGATGTGCATTGTTGTATGGAAGGGCTTTCTAGAAGGCTGCCAGCGCCGTGGCTGCGAGTGCGTGCTACTCGTGCAAGCATGTTCGAAGGGAGTCGTCGAAGCCCTGCTGACGATCATCGTCGGGTTGGTGGGAGCAGCTCAGGCACGCAGCGCGTGGTTCATGAAGAAGACGTGGTTGCCGATGTTGCCGAGGCAGAAGAGGACGTGGTGACTGATGTTGCGGAGGTAGAAGATAAATATCGCACACCGCACGTTCAGCCCAGTGCACAGGCGGATGCAGGGGAGCATGTTAACAACATAGTGAGTCAGATGGAGATCGATGACTTGACAGCCCAAGCGGAGGAGAAAGTTTTAGAAGAGGATGGCGATGACTCTTTTGAGGAGGACGAAGGTCCTATCCCGTAGGAATGGAATAGGGTGGACATTGAGGGTCTTGCTGTGCACGACAAGCACGAATCACCGTGGGAGTACCATGGTACGGAGGTTCGACTTCATGCAATGTTTGCTGACAAGAGATCACTGCAGGATGCCATTAAGCTGTGGGCCTTGTCCATACAGCGGACGTTTTGGGTCCTCAAATCTAGCTAGGAGCTATACACCGTGGCCTGCGAGTAGGCTGGGTGTCCTTGGTGTGTGCACGCACGTAGACCCAAGTACGAGACACACTGGATTGTCTCTAAGGTGGAGGTGCACTCCTACTTGCACAGTAGTGTTTTGCCAAGGCATCGTAACCTAAAGTACACCTTCATAGCCAATATGATGTACGGAGAGATAGTGAAGAAGACAGACCTAGATGCCAAGAATATCATGGTGGCTATCGAGAAGAAATTTAAGTACAAGATTAGCTACGAGAAGACATGGCGTGTTAACCAAAAGGTTTTAGAAAGGAGGTTCGGTTCTTTCGAGACGGCTCACGACAACCTTCCTCGTATGCTCCAGATGCTGTAAGACAGAAACCCGGGCACATACATTGCTGTGAAGGATAAACCATCCAGAAGACCACCGCTACATTTTATGGTATTGTAGAGGGTCTTCTTAGCCTTCGGTCCCTGCATCGATGCATTCAGACACATGATGCCCATAATCTCAATGGACGGGACGTTTCTAACTGGAAAATACAAGGACATGATCCTGACAGCAATTGGTGTTGATGGCAACAATCAGATTCTGCCCTTAGCCATCGCTTTCGTCGAAAGTGAGAATTTCGACAGCTGGTTGTGGTTCCTTCGACATCTGAAGGAGGGAATAGTTGGGGCACACCCTGATGTCTACATAATCCATGATCACCACCCTATGATGATGAAAGCTATCCGAAAACTTCAGTAAGACCCCAATGAGCCGTTCCTTTGGCTAGACATAAGAAACAGATGGTGCATTCATCATGTAGGGGCCAACTTCTTCAAGCAATTCAAGCAGCAACCGTTGATGAAGCTGTTCAAGAGGCTTGCTATGTAGAACCAGTAGCGTAAATTTGATGCATTGTGGGAGATGTACGTGACCTCGCTCTGCAAAGCAGGACGTGACCACTCTCTGCAAAGCAGTACGTGACTACTCTCTACAAAGCAGGACGTGACTCGACGAGTTAGCTTTGTGCAGCGACGTGACCCAACGAGTCTCCTTAGAGCCGCTGCCTCGTGGACGCGAATTTCCTTCAAACAAATTACAAATAAGTCGTGTACATAGCGCCGGCTCGGCATATAAGTACTACTCCTTCCACACCGGGTTCTCCTGCATCCAGACTTCAACACAATCTCGCTCAGATGGAGAAGCACTTGGAGGAGATCCGCGAAATACAAAGGGAGCATGTGGCCCAAGAGAAACAAAGGGAGCATGCTAGGAGGCCACCTCCCCACAATGATGCCGCCCCCCACAGCAGCAACCCCTACCACAATATTCTAACCGAGCATTCGCCGCAACACCCGCCTGAGGGGGAGACGCCGCCCCCTGTGTTGGTGCAGGGATATATGCAAGTTCTTCAAGTCCAAGCACCGGCTTAGCCTGTGCATGCATTACTGGGGTTGCGTGAACTACTCTTGTGACTATCCCGACCACCGTTGGGACATGAGCCGCTATCGGCAGCTGGTAAGGACAGGTTACAGTATGTTCCCCTATCATTTCTCTTTCTAAGTACGCAGTAACAACCCCTCTCGTCTACCCGTAGTCCCCGGATCCACTATGTGGCTACCGCAAGTGGATCAACCTAGAGATCCACCCACACGACCAGTGGACTCTCGACTGCGAGGAGTGAGATGCCAACAGGGGTCACGAGGGGAGAGAGGAGGGGCACCACACCGAAGAGCACAACGAGTGTATCCAGCGGGAGACGTAGGCCCATCTCGAGGCGTGCAGGTGCAGGGAGCGTAAGGCTCGTGAGAGGGGGTGCAAGAAAAATAGGAAAATGGTGGCCGAGGCTGAGGCCGCCGACGAGGAGTACAACACCAAGCTCTCAAGGAAGAGCAAATGGCCTCGGTCCACGCAGTAGTTCGACCCTCTTCGTCTAGATGTCCCATGTATTTCTAATTTCATAAAGGCATGCACGTACCGTCATTGGTTCGTTAGTCTACTTGCCATGTAACCCCTTGTTGGATCAACTATCGTGTTGTAATCGTTGCGCCATTTTTCCAAAGTTCTTCACCGTGTATGAATTTCCTGATGCATCGCAATATCACTTACCTTCGTACTTACAAATCATTGCTACTTGTATCGCCCTCACAAAATTCTTCAGAAATTTAGCGCACTACAACAACATACGACGATCATAAAATGTTATTGCGAGTATGACAAATTTCGTACCCTTAAGATTCTACGAAAATCACAAACAGACCAATCGACCTTGTCAACACCCTTTTATTTAAAAAAAACAACCTACAAATAGGATTTGCTAAATGTATTACCTACAAAATTAGACATTTATTCCCACACAAGTATTTCAATCGGATTAATAAATATTACTGTTATTATTTTAAATCACCCAATGGTTGGACGACTTGGTACTGGTCGCTCAACCATTAGCCGAGTGACGCAAGTCGCTCAACAACCGGGCAACTACGACACATGTCGTTACAACGTTGAGCGACTTTGTCCAGTCGCCCAATGGTTGAGCGAGTAGTCCTAAGTTGCCCAATGTTACGACGACAGATGGCCTTTTCTGTCAAAAAAATAAAAATAAAACAGTATTATTTCTGTAACTTTAAATAAAAAATGGATTATTAAATTTTTTTCCTACAACTCATCACCAGATCTCGGATTATCTTCCCTGACGAAACATCCGGTATCTGCCCTAAGGCGACAGCTAGCTAATTGAGTAGTAAACGAATTGCCCAAGCAAGTAGCTCTCGCAACGCGCTATATTATATATATATTGCAATTGACATGGAAAATCTGGCATCGCCTAGCTATACAAGTTCTGATAAGGAGAGTTGGATATATGGAGGTATAGTCCAGATTAACCATTCTTCGTCGAAAGCAAACTTGACCATGGCTAGCTGCTGCTTGGTTGAAGCAGAGCACCTCCAATTGTGTTTGTGTACCTACCTAGCTAGCTCGTCTCTTCGGCCGTGCTAATTAATGATCACCAGATCCTGGCAATGGCTGTCGACGTCCATCGCCCACCATACCAGCACTTGTTCATGCACGACGTGCTCACCGGCCCAAACGCGACGGCGGTGGACACGCGTTGCCACCTCCTCCTCTTCTTTTGACGCGTGTTGCCTTCTTCAATATGAAAATGTTAAAGGATAGCCATGCTGCCCGTGAAGGCATAATTGGATTAATTAGTTGTTCCCCAGGCCCATCTGAAGAACAGGTTGAGTGCTTCAATTGCTACTACTCAACTACTTACTGTCAGTCGGGAACCTAGCTGTGCTCGGTTGGCTTGTGCGAGAATGTTCGTCCAGCCCGTCCCCGTTCGAGCTTTTGGCTTGACGCATGTGTCTCACCTAGCACACGTACACGTAGATGCGTTTAGTGGTCAAAGCAAATAGCTCTCGCTCCGTGGGGTTCAGCCCCCGCTCTAGATTAGACGTGTGTTAAGGACGCATCTCCGCTCTAGATATTTCTCCGGATATGCTAAGAGGGGCAAATCATATATCCGACTAGTCACATCCCTCCGTATGTTTCATACAATACCTGAAAGCTACCTTTGTAACTACTCAGTTACGGAGTAGCGTTTGGTAACCTTTAAGTGTACTATTACACATCTAGGGAATCATGTCGATCTCAGGTCTAAGGATTATATATCATCATTGCTTGAGATGAACTGATAATACATAGAATCATAACAATCTCAATATTGTCTCAATGTGGGTCAATCCAACATCATGTTCTCTAACAAGTACGTACTCACATTATTGATTCGATATCCCATATCTATGACTGGTGAGACATGGTCATCAAACAATACATGTGCTGGTCTATAAGTCACTAGTGTCCCGACCAGTGGCGTCCGACTAGGGATCATTTTATAATGATATAATACAACAAATAAAGAGCTTCACCAACAAGTCACATATTTGTTTATCTTTATAAATGATAATTCATCCGGGGAGCATAATAACATTTGTTCTAATAAACACAGACGTGATACAATTATCTCCACGATCATCTCTTAGGACATATCACTAAACAGTGAATGTTTTCATTTTCTACTATCAAGACAGTTTCAGGGAACAAAAGCAGTGCAAATATGTCTCTTTTATCTCCATTCCTAAGAGGGAACCTATTATCTAATATAGCTGCTACTAGGACTTTAAATTTTTGTAGTCCTTTGTAGTTTTTTTTTTCTAAAGCAAAGCCAGTGAATTAATTCACAATAAGTTCCATTAGACAGTCTCTTTTTTAATAGCATCAATCAGTTTAATTTTCTTCTGTTATTTGAACTAAACGCAATCGATTTAGACCCGGGTTAATACGAGTCTTGACGTGCCTGCCAATGAGATTGCAAAATTAGGAATACAAAGTTACCAAATTTCTAGCCGCCTATACGGTGGAAGGAACGATGTCTCAGTGTGGACCAAACGGATCCTCCACGTTAGCACAGGAGAGATGCACAGTAAACACTACTACAGGAAATCACATCACAGACGGTTCAGAACCGTCATCACAGATGGTTTCCGAACCGTCTATATTTGTTGGTCTGTGATAACAGGCAGTTATCACAGACGGTTCAAAACCGTCTGTGATACGCAATATCACAGACGGTTTTTTTTAAAAACCGTCTGTGAAGGCTAGTATCATAGACAGTTTCCACTAAAAACTGTCTGTGATACGCCAATATCACAGACGGTTCTAAATAAAAACGTCAGGATACGCCAATATCACTGACGGTTTTTATTTAGAACCGCTCGTGATATTCACGTATCACAGATAGTTTTTGTTGAGAACTGTCTATGATATTCGCGTATCACAGATGGTTTTTAGTGGAAACCGTCTGTGATACTATGCCTTCACAGACGGGTTTAACAAAAAAACTATCTGTGATAGTTCATACTCCTGACTACATTTTTGCTGTTTTTTTGGCTAACGTCAGGAATTGCTAGCCATGCCCTCTGAAAATAAGCATGCATGAAAACAGATTCATCAGAGATAATCAATTGTTGACAACTCAAAGTGATCATTACTCAAAATAAATTACAAAAGATCGCATTTGTTCAAGTATTGTCTCTATAGTTACAACTAGATTACAATTGAGTCAATTGTTTGCATTGAGAGGTGTCGGCGGGGTGATGCTCTGGGTCGGTGACGGAGTGAAACTCTCCGTCGTCGTTAATGATTTCTGACTTGATAAAGGTGCAGAGCTTCCATCGAATGTCCTTGATCTCTTCCGCAGCGAGTCCATCACATTGTAAATCCAAGGCCTGTCGCTAGCAAGAGTAAAGTGGTAAGCTATATATATTTAAATTTATAATTAGAAAATAATTATTTCGAGATTGACAAACCTCAGGATCCTTCTTCCTAGCTCTAAGGATTAGCTGCATATGATAGCAGATATAGATTGCACATAACTCATCATCTTTTTGCTGGCGGCACTGCAAAAATAGAATTACATATATAGGTATAGTCAGTTCGAGACACGTTATTATGAAGTATGATATAGGATTATCGTGTTGTAGCGCGTACTGAAAAATCCATCCCGTGTGTTAGTTGGGCGCTCTTTCCATCGTATATTCCTTTGTTGGCAACATAATCGATGAATGACCTACATGATTCCAAAAAGTTATCCTCTGCCATTTCAAATGAATGAAGACTACAATAGAGTTATGTAAGGAGGAAATGAGCATACCTCTCGAGTATTCCTCTTAGAACGCTGAAGTCATGCTTGTTGCGGATTAGGGAATCAAGGTATATCACATGGTTCCTCTTGGGTATAATAACTAAAAGGATCCAGTGGTACCTACTCATGTTTGTCACTATAGTCATTAAACCTAAGTTTGTGCTGCGTATAAAGTACAAATGAAATTTGTATAGCAAGTAGTGACACGTACCCCTGGTTGTAGGGCACCACTATGTACTTCATGTTCTTCTGACGAAGCAATGACCTCGTTATATATTTCTCGACGAAGGACGAGTCTGCTTGGATGGTTTGCAATGATACCACATGTGGGTCGAGGAAACCCACCGGTTCTTTCCATTCCCGGACATTTTTCATCATGTATCTATACATAAGCAATGAGTTGTGATATTTATCGGTATTACATGAATGTAGAACTTGATTGTACGCACTTACAGTGTCCAACATCGTAGAAGCGAGGCGTCGAGGCCAACGAGGTTGAATAGGTCATATAAGTCGTTGAAACCCACGACGAAGTACCTCATCCCGTTGAAGAAATGCTTCTCCTCGTATCTGACGGTGATTCCAGTATCGCACCCCTTCTTTTGAGTCTTCTCCAAGTACCAGGCATGCAAAGCCTGACAAGCATATCCAATGTGCATTAATACTGCGTCGGAGCACAACGGTTTTCCGATGATGTAGTTCTCGGATATCGCGGACTTCCTGGACTTCCCGGACTTGGGAGGCACCTTATCGTTCATCGATTTTGATTTGGCCTTAGCGATTGGCAGCGTCTTCTTGTGAGACGACTCGGGAACCGATACGGCGGCACGCTTTTGCTGTTCCTTCGGCGTCTTCTCCACGGGAATCAAAGAGGTGGCCTTCTGAGGCAAAACATGAGGTGGAGTCATCGAGGGTCCCATTGGAGAGGAATGGTCGTGTCCAGATCGCAGCACTGCTGGGTCCAGGGCGATGTCCTTCTTAGGCCACTGGATAAAAGAGTGGACGACATCCCTTAGTGTTATGATCTCTTTGTTCGGGTGAATCTTCAGCGGGACGGCTAGGAAATTGCCATGTACCATATCCACCTGGACCCTGGCGTAACCCTGCGCCAGCTAGGCACCGTGCTGCACTACCCCTTCCTCGTATGGATACACCATCCCGCAAATTTCAATAGAAAGGGACCCATCCATCCTCACTTGGAGCTTGCAGGGCGTCGGCTCCTACAAAACGATACGCAATTAGCTAAGGTGTCCTATAGGTTTATCTTTGGTGCATTCCATAGAAGTACATTACCTTGATGTCGTCTATCGGTAATTGGACGTCGTCATATTCAAAATTATGCGCGGACGCGACGCTACTTCGATGTCGAGCAGGACTGGCTCCCAAATTAACAGGGGTGGCTTGCGACTGGCTCAGGAGTAGATTCATTTGATCCTACAATGCTGCTATCTTTTCTTCAAATTTGTTAGTAAGCATCTGTACCAACCGGTCGTTGTGCTCGGCCTTGGATCTCTTCCTACTCCTATACGTGCAGTAGTCGTCCGCGAATCCATGACTCCAAGGTACGTTAACCCCAAGGCCTCGCATGTGACCCGGGTGCTCCTTGTTTCCCAAGGCCGTACATACGTGCCTTGCTGCGAGGCTTTGTTGCAGTGTATTTTTAAGAATAATATTTGGCTCTTTGCGACAACACAATGCAGTGTGGTCTTGGAGCGCTGGTACCTTCGATCCGGAGTGAAAACTCTTGATCTGGCCTTCGCTGGTTGGATCCGGTAACGACGTCGACCTGAGCGGTGTTACCTTCTTGAAGGCGTTGCTTTGGAGAACCGGTACCTGAGCTTCGGAGTAAAAACTCATGATCTGACCTTCGCTGGTTGGATCCGGTGACGACGATGTGAGTTATATCCCTTCTTGGAGGCGTCGCTATGGAGACTGGCCCATCATCACCTCTTTGCTGCATAGCTACTGTTCGCATGTGGACGATCTCCTGGTTGGTCCCGGAGGCGGGGCTAGGTTGTCTTTTTTTACACTAGCCTTTGCATGACAATTTGTTTGTCATTGTTGGCTTTTGGTCGTTTTTTGTTTTAAGCTTTTAGCTTGTTAGACCCCCGGGCGTTGAATACCCGTGAATCTTATGTGTATACCATGCTAGTCCCAGGAATAAAGGCTAGCACACACATTCACAACATTTGGCATCACAAACATACATTCACATACTAATATAAAACAAAAGGGTGTAATCTACTTAAGCTTTTACAACAGTTATTATAACAACGACAGTTACCAGAGTAAACAAAATAAATAGCAGCGAAAGACATAGTAGTAGTAGCAAAAGTCCAGCGGTGTGCCCATCCGATCCCGCAGGCAACTGACAAGGAAACAAGGCCTAAGTAGACCCACACGAACCCTTCGAAAGCGCCAAGAACTCGCCATCAGCGTTGATCATCTGCAAAGTCTAAAGCAACAACAAAATCAAACTTGAGTACTTGTGTACTCAGCAAGACTTGTAGTGTATCACAAATATTATATTAGATGCAAGGCTGTCAAATGTATGGCTCTATTCTACAAGTTCTTTTGCTCAAAGCCATGTTTATTTGCAATAATCATAAGTAATAATTTGCAACGGAATTTGAAAGAGCAGTTTAAGAAAAAGTAAGTACAGGACAGTAAGTAAAGTAACTGAACAAGTAATAACAAGCACTCACAAACCTACACGGTTGTAAGAAAAAATATAATCAGGTTCCGCCATTGAAATGGCACTGACAAATTCATGTTCAACCATAGAAATGTCAATCCTGCTATGGAAATAGCAAATCAATCATAGAATGACAATCTGTTATAGACATAGCAACAAAACCATAGACATGGTAGTTAACTCAACAAATGGAAAACCCCAAGTCACTACCCTGACCATTTGTAACAAAACAGTTTTTGGAAAACAAAAGCTACCACCATACCAGCCACACTAAGCATGCTCTTGACCACGAGCGCGGCTATTCGAATAGTTTATCACTCTGCAGAGGTGTACAACTTTACCCATAGTATGCGGTACTCCAGTTGCCTGGAATATCTCTATATCATTGCTCACTGCCGAAGGTAAGCAACCTAGAGTTCGCGACGCAGCCTTTACATTACCAAGTCCTAACCCTGCACTAGCCTTGCGAATCATTATCCTCATCCGTCGGGATAAAATAATAACACTGGTAGTGACAAGGTAACACATCGGATGAGGATCCTTACTTGCCGGATAGCCCCCGTTTAGTAAGTCCCTCACTTCGCCCGGGTTGAAAGCCGTCGAAGTGAGGCATTCGCAGCTTGGATTCAAGATATCAACCATCGAAGATGGCGCCTATTTTACGCCTCTTGTCATGCAAGGCTAAGATTTCGATAACTTAGTTAGCTACGGCTACCCCACCCTAGCACATATGGTTGTACGATTAGGTCTTAGTCCCGGATTTGCTGGCTTCAGTCCTTAACTGACTACAGGCAAGATCTCCACCCTATCTACTAGTGAGTTTCAATCCTCACCTTTCCAGAATACAACATAACTTGCCCGTGTCTAAAAGACTAAAGTTTTCATGTCATCTTTATTCAAAATAATAGAGGTAACCCCTCTGGACACCTTTTCAAAATAATCCCAAACTCACAAATTAACATATCGTCCTTTTATCAATTTTCAGAAATTTTATTGTTCTAGTTGCAAATTTTGTACAACAGTCGTACTCAAAAGTTCCCAATTGACATTACATAGTTTCTAACCCATATTCTAATGGTTATAACAGCAGGGGATCAATATTTCAAGGAGACAAATGCAGCAAGTAGGATTTACAACTACCATTTTCCCAACAATAGCATTTTTACACAAGAAATACACGCATATATAATAGGATTTGCAAAACAAAGTACAATAATTAAAATACTGGGATCAATATGATCAAAGGGGGTGCTTGCCTTGCTCTTGTTGTTCTGGAGGTATAACGGATTGATCGTTGCAATAGAAACCCGAATAATCGACGTCTAAAAAGAGTCAAGCAAGAATCAAAATAATATTCAACAAAAACAACAGCAACACAAATAAAATATTTTTACATAATTAGCTAGATTATGATTTTAGACGAATTTAGGGACTGGTCTCACTAAATTTGGAGTTATGTACCAAAAGTTATTAAGCTTTTACTAACACTCGGTTTGAATAAACCAGAATAAATGGAAAATACATTTTCCTAACGGAGAAAGCGTATTCTCGCGTCTGTTACATGGGTGGTTACACCTTCCAACAAGGAAAACGTATTCCAGCATATAACTGAAAACGTACTTTCTATTTCCCATTGGATTTCCAGTCAAACCGACAGGTGGGGTCTACTGTCAGTGAAACAGCTCAAAGGTTTGTGCTACGCACTTAAACGGTGGGGTCCGCATGTCATAGACTCAAGCGAGTTAAAGATTTGGAGTTAACTTAATTGCTCGGTCCCACATGCAAGTGACTAATTAGCTCTAACTAAAAAGTTTAAGCATTTTATTAACCTTAACTAATGAGCTACAGTGTTGACAGCACTGTGCCGCACGGTGGTGCTCACGGCTGCGCCACTCGCCGGCGTTGTGAGTCTCGGCGGGGCAAGTGAGTGGTCAAAATGGGTTCTATACACTAATGCGCATCCGCTGATACCAACGGCGTGGCCTGAGGCGGCTTAACGCGGTGGCACACCGGTGGCGAGCGGAGAGGTAGCTACGGTAAACGACGATAGGGCAAAAGAGCAAAGCTCTTGACAAAATAACACGCGCATAAGCATCTACAGACTATTTAGAGTCTACCAGAGTGACACGGAGTGGCTGAGGAGGTTTGTGGCGAGCTGGCGATGGTGAGGTGTGGCGGCGAAGTTGGTCGCTCACGGAGAAGAAGGTCGGCTGAAGGAGAGTGAAATCCAAAGCTCGTGAAGGCCTCAGTGGATCCTGGCGATGCTCTGTGTGTAGCAAAAAGGCTCAGGGTGCTTTAAATCACCGGTGATGCTTGCGGCGGCGTCCTGGCCGGAGACGAAGAAGAAGGTCCCAAACAAGAGCTCCTGTGTACCAAAAGCTAAATTGTTTGAGGGGAAAAGCTCAGGGTGTTGAGTGATGCGATGTGACGCGAAAGAAAAGATACAAAACCCATCACGGCGCCGGAGACGAAGACGACGGCGCACTGTGATTTTAGGGTTTCCGCTCTTGGGGCTCTAGGGTTCGATTCAGTGGATGAAAAGAGAAGTGGATGCGCGCATGAGCTTGGAAAAGGTATTGCGAAGCTCGGGGTGGTCCTTATATAGGCTGGGCGGCGGAGATGACCAAGAAGAGCTTCGGGCAGCCATGGGCACTGAAGCGGAGCGCTCCCACGTTGTACGGGCAGCTAGGGGTTGGCGTGGGCAAGCATGGGCGCGGTGTTGAACTGTGAAGCAATAGGAGTGGTTGAGCTGCAACGAAACCGTGGGCGACGAGGTCCAAAACGGTGGGCGGTGGAGCTCAACACAGTGATGCGCTAGAGCTCCTGGGCGCGAGGTGGATGACGGTTCCTGCTCACGGGGCCCACCAGTCAGCGATGCAAAACGAAGCGGTAAGTGAAGATTAAGTCGTGATGGTTAGATCAGAAATGGACGTCCACGATTGATTGTACTGTTCGGACGGTCCGAACGGCCCAATCCATCTGGTGCGTTGTAACGTCCCGTTTTTCTAGAGTTTTGAAAAGCTTTTAAAATTAATAACCATTCGCTTTTGTTGAGAGTTCAAAGCTTAAATTGAAGATTTCAGAAATTTGGAGGTTTAACCTGAACTAACCAAACTTCAATTAATCCCTTTCCGGATTGAGCTGGAGTTATTGCTGTTCTTTAGCTTTTTAGCCTCTTTTTCTCTGTTGGCCTTGTGTGTCCTCCAGGCTAGTCTCTTCCCCCTCTAGGCCTCTATCTCTAGTCTTTCCTCTCGCTGGACATCTCCCTGATGCCCAGATCCATTTCATCTTTCTGATCTTCTCTTCTTTTCCTCTTCTCCTGGAGTTCCTCCTTTGTGGATCTCCTCCTTGGAGACATCCTCCTTGGGTTTTCCTTTTCGCCTGCACCTCCTCTCAAATTTGACCTCTTTATAAGTTCAATCCTTTACGCTCTCTAGACCTCTCTTTGTAATCTCTGCTTGGACTTTCCTTAAGTCCGCACCTTCCCTTTGTTGGCTTGAATCTCTTTGTGCTTAGACCTCCCTTGGGTCTAAGTTTTCATCTTTGACGGATCTCCTTGATCTAAACCTCTTTCTTTGTTTGGACCTCCCAGTGGACCTCTTAACGTTCTCTTGCAACCTCTGGAGGTCATTCGGGGCGTCCCGAGTTTCTCTGGACCTCCCTGTGCCCTTTTGGAACCCTCCTCGAACTCCCTTCAAGCCCTTTCGGACCTCCCTGCGTCCTCTCGGGCTCCCCTTGCCCTTCGGACCTCCTCTACGCCCTTAGGACCTCCCTTGTCGATATCCGCCGTTAGGACCTCTTTTCTCGAGATCTTAGCCGACGGACCTCCCTTGTCGAGATCTGGCCGTTAGGACCTCCTTTTCGGAGATCTTAACCGCACGACCTCCCTTGTTGAGATCTGGCCGTTAGGACCTCCTTTCTGAAGATCTTAACCGCATGACCTCCCTTGTTGAGATCTGGCCGTTAGGACCTCCTCTATGGAGATCTTAGCCGCACAGACCTCCCCTTGTTGAGATCTGGCCGTCCAGACCTCCTTGGGCCCAAGACCTCCTTAGCGCTTGGACCATCTTTGACTCTTGTGGCTGTATCGCTTAAGGCTTTGCCTTCCTCACCTAAGGACCGTTCGATGTTGTTCAGATGGCCTGACCCTTAGGGCGCGTTCCCTTGGTCCTAGCCATCTGATCTAAATCAGACGGCCTAACCTTGCTGGTCTGTTCGCTCGGTCTGAACGGCCCCTCGTTTCGCGCCATCCGATCTGGATCTGACGGCTCAACTGCGAGGTAACGTTTGATGGTCCGAACGTTCCTTTCCTTCTGACCGCCCGATTCGATCGAACGGCTCGATTTGTCTGACGTTTTCCTTTGATCCCGTGACCTCCCTGCGGCAAGGACCACCTCCTCGATCCTTGCCGGTCTTTTGTAAAGACCACCCTCCTTATCCTGAATATCCTTGTTCGTCAGGACCTTCCCGCACCCTTTGATCTGGACCGCTGAGGTCCTCCCCTTTTGAGATCTTGGCTGTTCAGGCTCTTCTTTTGAGATCTTGAGCGCCAGGACCTCCCTTTGCCTTTTGATCTTGACCGATCAGGTCCTCTCCTTTTGATATCTTGTCCATCGGATTTTCCCTTTTGGGAGATTTTGACCGTCAGGACCTCCTTGCTCTCAGGGCCTCCTCGAGCGCCTTACCCCTTGCACTTGGGACCTCTTTTGAGGTCTGGTTCTCTCGTGATTCAAACCTCCTTGGGGTCTAAATCTGTTTGAGGGTTGGATCTCCCCTTGAGGTCCAGCTATCTTTTGTCTTTTGGACCTCCTGTCCAGAGGACCTCCTTGCTGTGTCTTTTGGACCTCATATCCTTAGGACCTCTTTGTGCTTAGACCCTTGTGGTCTAGACCTCCTTCTTTGTGTGTTTAGACCTTTGTGGTCTAGACCACCTTGTTGTGTTTGGACCTCCTTTAGGTTCAGACCTCCTTGTTGTGTTTGGACCTCCTTAGGTCTAGACCTCCTTGTTGTGTTTGGACCTCCTTTAGGTTCAGACCTCCTTGTTGTGTTTGGACCTCCTTAGGTCTAGACCTCCTTGTTGTGTTTGGACCTCCTTTAGGTTCAGACCACCTTGTTGTGTTTGGACCTCCTTAGGTCTAGACCTCCTTGTTGTGTTTGGACCTCCTTTAGGTTCAGACCTCCTTGTTGTGTTTGGACCTCCTTTAGGTTCAGACCTTCTTGTTGTGTTTGGACCTCCTTCAAGTTCAGACCTCCCCTTTTGTGTTTAGACCTTTGAGGTCTAAACCTCCCTGTTTGTCCCAGGACCTCCTCGCAGGACCTCCTTCTTGGACCTCCTCTTTGGACCGTGGACCATGTCTTTGACCGGTTCATGCATCTTTGATCGCCCTTTGGCGGGTCTTAAGTGCATTGATGTGGGTTGAGTCACATTAAATGTCGCCACCTACCTTTTGTACTCTTTTTCTACTTTGTGTCACATCCTTGCTTTCTTTATTTCTTATCGCACTCGTGTGGCAAAGGTGCCCTTGTCCTAATACCTTGAACACAGTCGTTTTTTGTGTTGGTGCTCTGTTCCCCTTGCTCTTTAAATAGAGCACCAAAGGGCACCGCCTCCTCCTCGCTCCTCATTTTAACTTCCTCCCGGTGTCTTCCTAACCTAGTGAACTCCTCCGAGCTCCTCAAGCTCAGCACCCTTTTGGGTCCGAGCTCCTGTGAGACCCGACATTTATTAGGCTCATAATACTTAGTCATCCAATTGACCCTAGTATTATCAACCTAATAAACTTCGGTCTCGAGAGATGTATACTCCCGAATGCAAGATACATACCTCACAACAAAAGAATATATCAATTCCATACAACACATAGAACATAAGCAACAAACCGTGAAGTTAATATTAATATGGAATAGCTACTACAAAGAGGGGCCCTTAGGCCAAATAGCAATAAGTTACAAGAATACACAGTGAAGCAAAAGTGCCATAAAGATGGCTATAACACAAAGCCAATCGGTGTGCCTTAACCCCTAGGCATCTCGACCGGACCGCCAAGCTAGTCGTCAAGAAATCGCAACACGTGGCACAGTAAGGCTCTTGGAGCTCACCTCAGCCCTCTGCAACAAGGTTGTTAAGCAAAGCAAATGAGTACAATAACTTGTTTATTGTACTGCAAGACCGACGTAAGATAACAGTAACTATAATTTAGCTACATGCAAGCTTTAATTAAGTGGATGGAGCTTTGGACTTACATTTAGCATAAAGCAAGTTCCATTTGCAATAACATAATAGATTTAAGGCAATTTGACAAAGCATTTTTACTTGTTGAAATAACAACGCAATAATAACATAATAACAACAACAAGAACAATCACGAAGTGACTAACCCAATAGCCACCACAACAATAGTATGAATTACCCACTCATACCAACCATGTCAAGTTTTAATTAAAAGTTGTAGTCTAGTTCTTACGGGCGCTTCGGCGTGTCCATAACCTAGGACAAGGCTATTCAATAGTTTTATCCTCGTAGGTGTACCAATGTACCCACACGCCGCACCGCCTTTCCTTTAGGCACACTACCTTTGGTATGCCGCACGGCTAAGTCCTACGAGACATTTCCAATGGACGATGCTAATTACGAGCCAAGAACCCACGGGACAAGGACACATTAGACAGCCTAACCGCCCGCCAATGCTCCCTCCCAACACTACACATACACATTTTATTAAAACATACCCACCAACCAGCTCATAATTAACACCCCCAAAGTACTTAGTCAAGAGAGGTCCCATATCCCCTCGTGTGGTTAGCACGCAATATTGCTCGAACGGTGGCGCAAGTAACTCGGTCCTAACGACTCAGCATACTACCACATTCCAAAACCACACCATCCATCCAATATGCCCAAGTCCAAATCAACATTTTATTTTCAGTTTTGATTTTACAATTAATCAAAGCACAAGTGCTGGACATATAGGAGGAATAATTATACTTGTGTGATCAAGACCATCGACTAAGTCGATGATCGCCCATTACTACCGATAGCTAAGCATGTCTAAGCAGTTTAAGTCGAAACTACTAAGTGATAAGAGCTCATCCAACGAGCTCCAACCACAGCGAATAACCTAGGCTCATTGGTAGTAGAGGATAAACAACTCCTACAGATTATGCAACTATAGGATTACTAGCGACAATTAACACAAAGTAGCATGCATACATAGAAGTAAAACAAAGTATTAAGCTTTAAAATAATGGGACAATGATGGAAATGGTCAAACTGCTTGCCTTGCTGCTGGTCACTTTGTTGCGGAGGGTCATTTATGGATCACCACAAATGTCTAAACCTAACGGAAAAACGATAAAGAACCGATAAGAACGATTTAAAAACAACAAGACAGCACAGCAAACGAACTCCAAATTCTCTGAAATTTCTACAGCAGTAAGAGGGTGATTTTAGGAATTTAGCAACAAGAACCAATGGATTTGGATTCTTAATGCAAAAGTTATGAGCAAAACAATTCTGCTCAGCCCTGAAAATACCAAACTGCACTATTCACTAATTTAATTATGAGGCAACATTTTCTAGAAAAGTGGTGAGGCTGAGATTTTTACTGTGAAACCAGCACCTCATGAGATGAATAACACAATTGAGTTCATCCCATTTGGAGCTATATTGCACTTTCTATAATTTTTCAAAAACAAGAACTTGAACAAAATTATAATGCACAAGTCCTTATTTCTATAACAGCAATATGCTCAAATCTAATTTTTACAGTGAGTTCATTAATAGAGGAAGCTAACAAAGTTGGTCTCATTCAAAAATAACCTACAGAACATTAGTTATGGGTTTTACAAGTTAAACCTAAATTTTGAGTGTATTATCCAAAAGGAGTACTAAAACCTATGGCAAAACTGTGCTCTGGAGCTGAACTCAACTTACAACCATTTTTGGATTAAAGTCAAGTTTAAGACAGAGCTAACACAATTTGAATGACCTCAAAAGGATTTAAAATGAAAAAGATATGAAATTCTAAAGTCTACCTCATTTCAGGTTCATACTTAAGATTTTACCGACCTTCCTAACATTCACAAAGACATGGGAGGTCGTGAGCCACAGATCTCAGATCTAACGGCTCTGACCTCCCAGAGAACAACACACATGCACATGGGAGGTCCAGAGGTCTGGACCTCCTAACCACGCACATGCGCGAGGTGAGGGGAGGTCATGGCCGAGATGGAAGATCTAACGGACCACAACATGGAAGGAGGTCCTAACGGACCAGATTAAAAGGGAGGTCCTCAACGGTGAGATGACCTCGAGGAGGTCCCAGAGGAGGTCTCAGCGCCGCTGCACCTCCGGGGAGGTCTCGACGGCTAAGATTGCGCCAAGGAGGTCTTGGACGCCCGGATCTCCTTGGAGGAGGTCCGGATGTCCAGATCCAGCCTAGAATTAGCGCACGACACGCACGCCGCTTATGGACAAGAGATTAAATGCGCGGGACCACGAGGAGGTCCGCGCTGGAGGACTTAATGGCGCGCGATAAATGGTGGATTTAAGATGCTTAAGACACACCAAATGAATTCAATGATGGGAGCAATGATAAGCGATTAACTCGGTGGATCTTTTGTCCTAAAACGACAACGACGCTGCTGCGTTGCGTCCGACAAAAACCGTGTTCAAATATTTGGTTCTCGCCGGCGATGTAGACCTCACCGGCGAGATCCAATGGTACCGCGGTTCGCAATAACCACGCGCACCAACGGACCTTCTCTCAACGGCAATGACGGCCTTGAACGCCATGAGCCGGAGAGGACAGAGGTGACCAGACGGCAAAACCGAAAAGCAAAAATGAGCTCATGCGACAAACAAGCTTATGCTAAACTAAAGCTCCGCGAAAACATTCATAGGGTGCCAAGACTAAGGGATTACCAGGATGTACCGGAGGTCCTAAGGTGCCGAGGAGGTCGAGGAAGGAGGACCGGTGCTTGGAGGAAGGGTGCTCCACGGCCAAAGCTTGACTCCAAGCTCCACTTTGTCCACCTCTCAGAATCGCCCAAACCAATTCAAGTTAGGACTTGGTCCCAGAGGGAATGGCACAAAAGAAGCTTAGAGAAAAGGAGAAAAAACTCCAAGGACCCTTGTCCACCGAGGAGCTTCAAGCTCCAAAGAATGGCGCCAAGGAAGCTTTGGTGGTTTAGAGCTCACAAGACAGGGGTGTAAGCCAAGGAACAAAGGTGTGCAAAGGAAGCCAACGCAGACAGTGGGGGAGGCTTTATACTAAGGGCACAGGAGGTTGTGGACCACCGCCAAGCTCATGGTGAGCTTGGCCCATGGGAGGTCCATGGCTTGGACAAGACACAAGGTTGACAAGGTGCGAGGCTGTGTGGGCGGGGAGGGCGGAAGGCGCCTGCATTAAAATGCGGTCAAGAATAGTCATTGAAGTGTACCTCATGTGCGGACACGCAAATAAATGCATCTTTCGAGCTTGCCCGCGCCAGAGGAAGGAGAAGAACAAGGAGGTCTTAGTGGCCGTTGGATAAGACACAGGAGAGGTCCTGCCATCGGATGAGAGTTTTGAACCGTTACGTTTTAAGTGGCTGGGTGGAGGTCCCAGCCACACGATCAAGGATGGGGAGGTCTGATACGCACAAAGCG
Source organism: Phyllostachys edulis (assembly GCA_036346405.1). Classification (NCBI taxonomy): domain Eukaryota; kingdom Viridiplantae; phylum Streptophyta; class Magnoliopsida; order Poales; family Poaceae; genus Phyllostachys; species Phyllostachys edulis. Next base: position 3,357,136 of record CM070557.1, on the reverse strand, counting down.
AAGGGAGGTCTTAGCCCTCCGATTTGGATCCAAGGGCTATGACCTCAACAAGGCGGGAGGACCTTGTTGTGATGTTTTTCGAGAGGAGGTCGTGGCCTTTGGATGTAAATCCAACTCTCGACCTCAAGTGAGTGCAAAAGGAGGTCTCGACAGTTAGATTGGGAGGAGGAGATCGTGACCATGGATTTTGATCCAATGGTGTGACCTCACATAGGTGGGATGTGGACTTGCTTAGTTTAACAAAGTGAGGGAGGTCGTGGTCATGGATCTTGAATCCAAGGGCCAAGACCTCACATAGGTGGGATGACCTCACGCGATGGCTTACAAAGACGAGGAGGTCCTTTGAGGTTTAACACACGGGGAGGTCGTGGCCGTGGATCTTGATCCACGGCTATGACCTCGATGAGGTGGGAGGTCTCGACGCCCACGCTGACCCGAGGAGGTCCACGAGGTCAAGAGGACCTCGAATGGGAGGTCCCGGGGCCTTGGTTGAGGGGAGGTCGTGGCGGTTGGATTGGATCCAACGGCCACGACCTCATCAAGGTGGGAAAGGAGGTCGATGGGGTTGGGCCGGACCAGTTTGAGTACTGGCCACCCAAGGAACAAAGGCTCTGCTTTTAAATTTAATTTTCTAACACTAAGACTTTGCAAAATTGTTTGAGATAGCAAATGAACTCCAAAATTCATAAGATTTTAACTGGAGCTAGCTGACAACATGATTAACCTTACATAAATTTTCCAGAGGTTATTATGCAATGCATTTTTCTCAGGAATTTCATTAAGGTTGTTCAATGATTCATTTTACCTCCAAAAATTATCAAACTAGTTTTACAACTTGTGATATTTTTCAGAGGGTCCCACCTCAGTTTTAGGACCAAGGAAGATACTTTCCAATTGTTTGGCACAAGATTTGAGAGAATTGGAAAATGAATTTGACTTTTGGTCAACAAGAGCTTTGTGTTCTTGGTTTACACAACTCTTGGACAAGAATTACATGAGATTGTAAGGGTTTTCAAGTTGTGAGAAAAAGTTTTAATTTCTACACATATAATTATACTTGAATAACCCTGATTATACATTTGGGATGTTACAAAATCTCCCCTAACAGAAATCTCGCCCCGAGATTTGGCTCACTCGATAAAGAAGGATGGATAGTCCGCGACGCAGACGATCTTCTCTTTCCCAAGTAGCCTCATCCTCGGAATGGTTTGACCAATCGAACTTTAAGGAACTTGATGGTCTTATTCCTTGTCCTTCGCTCGGACTCATCGAGCACGCGAACAGGTGCTCGCGATAGGTCAAATCTTCCCGACATCGAGGGTTTCCAACGGAGCTTCCTCGGTTGGAACACGGAGGCACTTCTTAAGCCGGGACACATGGAAAACATCATGTACCCCGCAAGTGCAGTTGGCAACTCCAACTTATAGGCAACAGCTCCTTCTTCTCGATAATGCGGTAGGGACCGACATATCGAGGAGCCAACTTGCCCTCGACGCCAAACGTTGATGGCCCTTCAAAGGAGAGACTTTGAGATAAACAAAGTCATTAGGCTCAAAACGTAACTCACGCCGGCGGCGATCCGCATATCTCTTTTGCTCGATTGAGCTGCGCGCAAACGCCACGAATAAAATTTGAACTTGGCGCCGCCTCATTGATTGAGTCCGCCAAAGAGAGGTCTCTCACCGTCTCTGACCAGCTCAACGGGTTCTACACTTTCTCCGCATAAGGCCTCAAAAGGTGCCATGCCGAGACCGGCCCGAAAGTCGTTGTTATAAGAAAATTCGTGAATGGCAAGCATTTCTCCCAATGCTTCCCATAGGAAAGGACACAAGCACGAAGCATATCCTCCAAAACACGGTTGACCCTCTCGGTCGACCATCGGTTTGAGGGTGGAATGCCGTGCTAAAGGTAAGACGGGTTCCCATGGCCTCTTGCAAACTATGCCAAAAGCGAGAGGTGAAAAGAGAACCACGATCCGAGACGATCGTTTTGGGCACACCGTGCAAGCACACGATGCGAGAGACATAGAGGTCGGCCAATTGACCAACAGAAATCTTAGCCTTACGGGCAAGAAATGCGCTACTTTAGTCAACCGATCAATGACAACCCAAATGGAGTCTTTCCCGCTGGTGTTCGGGCGGACCGGTGATAAAGTCCATGCCGACGGAATCCCACTTCCATTCCGCAAGAGCAAGGGTGAAGCAATCTCGCTGACGCCGATGCTCGGCCTTGACATTTATTTACATACGTCGCTTTTCGACAACGAACTTCGCAATCTCCCTCTTCATTCGGGTCCACCAAAATCTCAAAGCGGAGATCTTGATACATCTTTGTGGCCCCGGATGAATGGATAAAGGCGAATCATGGGCTTCATGGAGGATCAAATTCGCAACTCCATGTCCTTTGGAACCACAAGGCGTTGTCTTAACCTCACAACACCATGCTCATCCTCGAAAAAGCACTTGGTCGTTCCGCCTTGACATTTGCCTTAATGTGGCTCACTCCCAAATCCGATCACGAGCGGACTTGATCCGATCCACCAAGGTTGGTTGCACAACCATGGCAGCGAGAAATCCATGCTCAACTATCTCCAAGTTGAGACGCCGGAATGCTTCGAGAAGAGAGGGCTAATGCTCCTTGAGCACTAAGGCATTACAATGCGCTTTATGACTAAAGCGCATCGACAAGAACGACATTAGCCTTGCCCGATGGTAGTGAATACCCATATCATAGTCCTTGATCAATTCCAACCATCTCCTTTGCCCGAGGTTCAGTCGGGTTGGGTGAACAAGTACTTGAGGCTTTTGTGATCCGAATACACTTCACAACGACACTGATTAGGTAATGTCGCCAAATCTTAAGTGCATGAATCACAGCACCAACTCCAAATCATGAGTAGGGTAGTTGAGTTCATGAGGTCTCAATTGTCTTGATGCATAGGCCACTACCTTGCCTTCTTGCATAAGGACACAACCGAGGCCTCGACGAGAAGCATCGCAAAAGATATCGAAGCTTCGATGGATATCGGGAAGAACAAGAACAGAGCGGTGGTCAAACGCTTCTTGAGTATTTGGAAACTTTCCTCACACTCACGGACCACAAGAACTTCTTGTCCTTCTTGAGCAACTCCGTCATCGGCCATGATCTTGGAGAAGTTCTCGATAAAGCGCGATAATATCCCGCTAAACCAAGAAAACTCCGCACATCGGTGACCAAGAAGGTCGACTCCATGAAAGAACATCGGTGACCTTGCTAGGATCAACGGCTCGCCTCTATTGAAAGAATATGGCCTAAGAAAGCCACTTCCTTCAACCGTAATGCACACTTGTCAACTTCGCGTAACCGGTGCTCACGTAGCTTGCCTAACACAAGCCTCGAGATGTCGATCATGTTCCTCATCGTCCTTGGAATAGATAAGAATATCATCGATGAAGACCACGACAAACTTATCCAAATACTCCATGAATACCGAATTCATGAGATTCATGAACAAGGCAGAGCATTGGTTGTTTAATGACATGACAAGATACTCATACAAGCCATAGCGAGTAGAGAATGTCGTTTTGGAATATCCTCGGGCGAATCTGAACTCGATGATATCCCACTCGAGATCAATCTTGGAGAAAACTCGAGCTCCAGCTTAATTGATCAAAGAGATCGCCAATGCGGGCAACGGATACTTGTTCTTTATCATCACTTCATTAAGTGGGCGGTAATCAACGCACATGCGTAAAGTACCGCCCTTTCTTCTTTACGAAGATTGCCGGACAACCCCACGGAGATGAGCTAGGGCGGATGAAACCCTTCTCTTGCAGCTCGCTTAATCGCTTCTTCAACTCCACCAACTCGCTCGGTGGCATCCGATAAGGCCTCTTTGAGATAGGGGCGTACCGAGCCAACTCAATGACAAACTCGAGGTCTCGAACGGGTGGCATCCTGGAAGATCGCGGAAAGACATCAACAAAGTCACAAACTGTTGGGACTTCGCTAATATCTCGAGCGGCTTCGCTTCAAGTGCTTGAAGAGATGAGGGCCTAGCGACTTGGCGAGAAGCAAACCCGCCACGGGAAGAACTAGACAGAGAGATGAGCTTCTGGCGCAATCGATTTGTCCCATGTGCCGAGACAACCAATCCATACCAAGAATCACATCAAGACTCTGAATGGAGAAGGATAAGGTTTGCTAAGAACCCTCGCCGATCTCGATAGGGACATCTCTACACTCGGATTCACTCTCAACTCCGAACCAGAGAGCGAATGAGTAAGCGGGGCCGACAATGGAGAGAAAGGAAGCTCTCCAACAGCAAACAAAAGACTCGTAAACAAAGGAATGAGATGCTCTGAATCAAACAAGACGATGAGCGGGTGAGAGTTAACGAAAGTGTACCTAGTACGACGCCGGGTGCCTCCCGAGCCTCCTCTGCGGTGATGGCGTTGACGCGACCACTACCCATGCCTTGGGTAGCCGGACGATCTTCGGTCTGAGATGCACCACCTCGGCCCGCGCCCTCCATTAGGGCGAGGGGCTCCCCGTCTTCTTAGGGCATTGGTTCGCATAATGCCCCTTCGGTTGCATGAGAAGCATGTGACCCGCCGCCGGGTTATGGGGCCACCTGCCGACCGGCAGTGCGCGGATCGGGCACGGCTGCGAAGGACGAGGGCGAGGCGGGTGACCTCGGGCGCCAAGAATGAGAGTGGTACCCGAGATCGCCTCAAACGAGGGCGGAAGAACTGGGCACGAAGTCTTATAGGTCTCCCACTTGCGCTATGGAATCCATAAGCTCCCGAGCCGCATGCTCGTGACGATGGCCTTGTCGACCAAGGTCTGAAAATCGTGAAAGTCGGCAATGGATAGCTTGTCCTTCACTCCTCGACAAGCCATACTGAACTTGGCTCTTGGCCATATCGGTGCCACATCCTCGGGAGCATAACGAGCCGATGGTTGAACTCATACACATACTCCATGATCGAAGCTCGCCTTGCTTGAGCGCAAGAAACTCCCGCTTCTTGATCTCCATCAAGCCGGCAGGATGTGAGCCCGACGGAAGGCAAGACGAAACTCCTCCCAAGAGACGGTGTGGTCTACGGCTGCATGGCGAGATAGCTCTCCCACCAGACAAAGCCGCACCCTCAAGGCGGTGCGATCGAATAGCGCCTTCTCGTGCTCTGCATCAAGCGCTATCTGGCTTACGCCCACAAGACGGCCAATCGTCCGCATCCAAAGGGTCCTCGGGCCGAGAAAAGGTAGGGGCCGAGTGAAGCGAACTCAAGAAGACCCCACGAGGCCGATGGGCATTCCTCGCCCGCATCCTCAAGCTCGGTAAGAGGCAAGTGGTGTTCTTGCGCGATGACGCCCAAGAGAACTCTCTGTCATCCGCAGTTGCGCTCAATCAAGAAGGACCTCGGCCATGGTCGGAGGAGGAGGAAGCTCGTCGTCCACCACCGATCGCCTTGGCCGCTACGAAAAGGTCCGCCATCTGTTACAAGAAATTTTGGTTAGCAACTAGACCCAAAAACTAAGCCTTAAAGAAAACAAAAGCGATCGACTAGGGAATGAAGATCACCCTAAACGAAAGCCAAAACAACGAGTAATTAAACTTTAAAAGCTTCTAAAAGACTCTACAAACAGCCAAGAAACACCAAAAGCAAGGTTCAACTTCTCAACTCAACTAACCCGTATTGAATGAACGAGTAATTGATCGAAGATTACAAATCAGATTGTAAGATGAGATCTAAAACTATTAGAGAGCAAGGTTAAGGCAGCGAAATAAGTGTTAGATACTTAGCTAACTAGTATCACATCTTACCCTTTTATTCCCACAAGTTTTAGTTGATTAGCCTCTCATTTTCTACCTCATTTACTAGCTTAAGCATTGCTGCCCTAAAATGCTTGCTTGCTGTCCAGAATTTTCAGATTTGAGTTTCGCCTTCAAATACTTCTATTCTTCACCAAGAAGGTAGCCAAGACATCAATTTAGAACTCTCATATGTTACCCAAAACCCAATTAATCGATAATGACTATTTTGTAGAAGAGAAGAGAGGAAAACAACTTTCAAAACTCAAATTAGAGTGAGATGAGAAGAGAAAGCTAAGGTAGATGAGGAGTAAAATCTGAGAATTTTCTTAAGCTTTCAAATCTCGTTTATACTTTGAAAATAGGTTTTCCAAAATATCTTAAAGACGACCAAGCTTGTGTTACTACGGTCATAACGGCTCTGATACCAACTTTTGTGAGACCCGACATTTATTAGGCTCATAATACTTAGTCATCCAATTGACCCTAGTATTATCAACCTAATAAACTCGGTCTCGAGAGATGTATACTCCCGAATGCAAGATACATACCTCACAACAAAAGAATATATCAATTCCATACAACACATAGAACATAAGCAACAAACCGAAGTTAATAATAATATGGAATAGCTACTACAAAAGAGGGCCCTTAGGCCAAATAGCAATAAGTTACAAGAATACACAATGAAGCAAAAGTGCCATAAAGATGGCTATAACACAAAGCCAATCAAGTGCCTTAACCCCTAGGCATCGACCGACCGCCAAGCTAGTCGTCAAGAAATCGCAACACGTGGCACGTATAAGGCTCTTGGAGCTCACCTCCGCCCTCTGCAACAAGGTTGTTAAGCAAAGCAAATGAGTACAATAACTTGTTTATTGTACTGCAAGACCGACGTAAGATAACGTAACTATAATTTAGCTACATGCAAGCTTTAATTAAGTGGATGGAGCTTTGGACTTACATTTAGCATAAAGCAAGTTCCATTTGCAATAACATAATAGATTTAAGGCAATTTGACAAAGCATTTTTACTTGTTGAAATAACAACGCAATAATAACATAATAACAACAACAAGAACAATCTCGAAGTGACTAACCCAATAGCCACCACAACAATAGTATGAATTACCCACTCATACCAACCATGTCAAGTTTTAATTAAAAGTTGTAGTCTAGTTCTTACTGAGGCGCTTCCGAGCGTGTCCATAACCTAGGACAAGGCTATTCAATAGTTTTATCCTCGCAGGGTGTACCAATGTACCCACACGCCTGCATCGCCTTTCCTTTAGGCACACTACCTTTGGTATGCCGCACGGCTAAGTCCTACGAGACATTTCCAATGGACGATGCTAATTACGAGCCGCAACCCACGGGACAAGGACACATTAGACAGCCTAACCGCCCGCCAATGCTCCCTCCCAACACTACACATACACATTTTATTAAAACATACCCACCAACCAGCTCATAATTAACACCCCCAAAGTACTTAGTCAAGAGAGGTCCCATATCCCCTCGTGTGGTTAGCACGCAATATTGCTCGTAACAGTGGCGCAAGTAACTCGGTCCTAACGACTCGGGCATACTACCACATTCCAAAACCACACCATCCATCCAATATGCCCAAGTCCAAATCAACATTTTATTTTCAGTTTTTGATTTTACAATTAATCAAAGCACAAGTGCTGGACATATAGGAGGAATAATTATACTTGTGTGATCAAGACCATCGACTAAGTCGATGATCGCCCATTACTACCGATAGCTAAGCATGTCTAAGCAGTTTAAGTCGAAACTACTAAGTGATAAGAGCTCATCCAACGAGCTCCAACCACAGCGAATAACCTAGGCTCATTGGTAGTAGAGGATAAACAACTCCTACAGATTATGCAACTATAGGATTACTAGCGACAATTAACACAAAGTAGCATGCATACATAGAAGTAAAACAAAGTATTAAGCTTTAAAATAATGGGACAATGATGGAAATGGTCAAACTGCTTGCCTTGCTGCTGGTCACTTTGTTGCGGAGGGTCGCTTATGGGGATCACCACAAATATCGAAACCTAACGGAAAAACGATAAAGAACCGATAAGAACGACGAAAAACAACAAGACAGCACAGCAAACGAACTCCAAATTCTCTGAAATTTCTACAGCAGTAAGAGGGTGATTTTAGGAATTTAGCAACAAGAACCAATGGATTTGGATTCTTAATGCAAAAGTTATGAGCAAAACAATTCTGCTCAGCCCTGAAAATACCAAACTGCACTATTCACTAATTTAATTATGAGGCAACATTTTCTAGAAAAGTGGTGAGGCTGAGATTTTTACTGTGAAACCAGCACCTCATGAGATGAATAACACAATTGAGTTCATCCCATTTGGAGCTATATTGCACTTTCTATAATTTTTCAAAAACAAGAACTTGAACAAAATTATAATGCACAAGTCCTTATTTCTATAACAGCAATATGCTCAAATCTAATTTTTACAGTGAGTTCATTAATAGAGGAAGCTAACAAAGTTGGTCTCATTCAAAAATAACCTACAGAACATTAGTTATGGGTTTTACAAGTTAAACCTAAATTTTGAGTGTATTATCCAAAAGGAGTACTAAAACCTATGGCAAAACTGTGCTCTGAGCTGAACTCAACTTACAACCATTTTTGGATTAAAGTCAAGTTTAAGACAGAGCTAACACAATTTGAATGACCTCAAAAGGATTTAAAATGAAAAAGATATGAAATTCTAAAGTCTACCTCATTTCAGTTCATACTTAAGATTTTATTGACCTTCCTAACATTCACAAAGACATGGGAGGTCGTGAGCCACAGATCTCGAGATCTAACGGCTCGCACCTCCCAGAGAACAACACACATGCACATGGGAGGTCCAGAGGTCTGGACCTCCTAACCACGCACATGCGCGAGGTGAGGAGGTCATGGCCGAGATGGAAGATCTAACGGACCACAACATGGAAGGGAGGTCCTAACGGACCAGATTAAAAGGAGGTCCTCAACGGTGAGATGACCTCGAGGAGGTCCCAGAGGAGGTCCTCAGCGCCGCTGCACTTCCAGGAGGTCTCGACGGCTAAGATTGCGCCAAGGAGGTCTTGGGCGCCTGCATCTCCTTGGAGGAGGTCTGGATGTCCAGATCCAGCGCTAGAATTAGCGCACGCACACGCACGCGCTATGGACAAGAGATTAAATGCGCGCGGGACCACGAGGAGGTCCGCGCGCGGGAGGACTTAATGGCGCGCGAAGAAATGGTGGATTTAAGACAGCTTAAGACACACCAAATGAATTCAATGATGGGAGCAATGATAAGCGATTAACTCGGTGGATCTTTTGTCCTAAAACGACAACGACGCCGCTGCTATCGTCCGACAAAAAAACCGTGTTCAAATATTTGGTTCTCGCCGCGAGATCCAATGGTACCGCGGTTCGCAATAACCACGCGCGCTCAACGGACCTTCTCTCAACGGCAATGACGGCCTTGAACGCCATGCGAGCCGAGAGGACAGAGGTGACCAAGACGGCAAAATCGAAAAGCAAAAATGAGCTCATGCGACAAACAAGCTTATGCTAAACTAAAGCTCATGAAAACATTCATAAGGGTGCCAAGACTAAGGGATTACCAGGATGTACCGGAGGTCCTAAGGTGCCGAGGAGGTCGAGGAAGGAGGACCGGCTTGGGGAGGAAGGGTGCTCCACGGCCAAAGCTTGACTCAAGCTCCACTTTGTCCACCTCTCAGAATCGCCCAAACCAATTCAAGTTAGGACTTGGTCCCAGAGGAATGGCACAAAAGAAGCTTAGAGAAAAGGAGAAAAACTCCAAGGACCCTTGTCCACCGAGGAGCTTCAAGCTCCAAAGAATGGCGGCCAAGGAAGCTTTGGTGGTTTAGAGCTCACAAGACAGGGTGTAAGCCAAGGAACAAAGGTGTGCAAAGGAAGCCAACCAAGACAGGGGGGAGGCTTTATACTAAGGGCACAGGAGGTTGTGGACCAGCGCCAAGCTCATGGTGAGCTTGGCCCATGGGAGGTCCATGGCTTGGACAAGACACAAGGTTGACAAGGTGCGAGCTGTGTGGGCAGGGAGGCGGAAGGCGCCTCATTAAATGCGGTCAACAATAGTCGTTGAAGTGTACCTCATGTGCGGACACGCATAATAAATGCATTTTTCGAGCTTGCCCGCGCGCGCGGAGGAAGGAGAAGAACAGGGAGGTCTTAGTGGCGCTGGATAAGACACAGGAGAGGTCCCGCCATCGGATGAGAGTTTTGAACCGTTACGTTTTAAGTGGCTGGGTGGAGGTCCCAGCCACACGATCAAGGATGGGGAGGTCTGATACGCACAAAGCGAAGGGAGGTCTTAGCCCTCCGATTTGGATCCAAGGGCTATGACCTCAACAAGGCGGGAGGACCTTGTTGTGATGTTTTTCAGAGGAGGTCGTGGCCTTTGGATGTAAATCCAACGGCTACGACCTCAAGTGAGTGCAAAAGGGAGGTCTGACAGTTAGATTGGGAGGAGGAGGTCGTGACCATGGATTTTTGATCCAATGGCTGTGACCTCACATAGGTGGGATGTGGATTTGCTTAGTTTAACAAAGAGGGAGGTCGGGGCGCGGATCTTGAATCCAAGGGCCAAGACCTCACATAGGTGGGATGACCTCACGCGATGGCTTACAAAGACGAGGAGGTCCTTTGAGGTTTAACACACGGGAGGTCGTGGCCGTGGATCTTTGATCCAGCGGCTATGACCTGATGAGGTGGGAGGTCTCGACGCCCACGCTGACCCGAGGAGGTCCACGAGGTCAAGAGGACCTCGAATGGGAGGTCCCGGGGCCTTGGTTGAGGGGAGGTCGTGGCGGTTGGATTGGATCCAACGGCTCGACCTCATCAAGGTGGGAAAGGAGGTCGATGGGGTTGGGCTGGACCAGTTTGAGTACGGCCACCCCAAGGAACAAGGTACTGCTTTTAAATTTAATTTTCTATGACTAAGACTTTGCAAAATTGTTTGAGATAGCAAATGAACTCCAAAATTCATAAGATTTTAACTGGAGCTAGCTGACAACATGATTAACCTTACATAAATTTTCCAGAGGTTATTATGTAATGCATTTTGCTCAGGAATTTCATTAAGGTTGTTCAATGATTCATTTTACCTCCAAAAATTATCAAACTAGTTTTACAACTTGTGATATTTTTCAGAGGGGTCCCACCTCAGTTTTAGGACCAAGGAAGATACTTTCCAATTGTTTGGCACAAGATTTGAGAGAATTGGAAAATGAATTTGACTTTTGGTCAACAAGAGCTTTGTGTTCTTGGTTTACACAACTCTTGGACAAGAATTACATGAGATTGTAAGGGTTTTCAAGTTGTGAGAAAAAGTTTTAATTTCTACACATATAATTATACTTGAATAACCCTGATTATACATTTGGGATGTTACACTCCCTCTCTCCTGGAGCCCTCGCTGGAATCTCCCCGTGGACCTCCTCCTCCCTATGGACCTCCTCTTCTCTTTTGATTTCAAGTAAGTTCTTTTGTTCTCTTGGAGTTTCTTTTGCTTATTCGGTTTCGTTTGCGAACGTGTAGATTTTGGTTGAATCGTTGAAGAAGCTCGTGAACCAGGCTCCATCAGCCGAAGCTCTTTCTTTCTCCAACAGAGGCAAGTCGTGGTCCTTGATCATCTTGAGCCCACTTTGCAAAGCTATTTTGATTTATTAAACTCGCATGGCTATCTTTATAGAACTGTTTTGGGCAGTAGCTATTCTCCTACTTGACATTATGCCTCCTTCGTATACTTGAACTAGACATGTTGACATGAGCTCTTTGTACACCCTAGGATGGATACTTTAGTTGGCATCCTTTGCTATAGCCAACAATGGGACCGCATGTATATGCCTAGCCCCGCTTTAGAAACCGTGGGTCTGTGAATCATGCCTCATCAATTAATAAGCTTGACTAATAATCTATGAAATCTGTGGTTGGTGCCACTATTGAGCAGCTATGGCAGGACGCCTAAGTTGTGTTGATTGTGGTGCGAGATCAATCTAATAATCTGTTGTGCCAAGACTGGGTGGTCTTTTGGCAAGGGTAATTACAAAATGTTTTAATGAGGCAAGAAGGCAGGGAGTGAGTAGCGAGTGCTTTGCACACTTGGGATTGTGGAAGTCTTGCCTTAGCACAATTAAGGACTTAACTTTGTGTTCTGTTGATCTGGGCCAATCAGTGCAACCACAAGATCATTTTATGGGGCTGGTCGGGGCTAAATAATTAGCAATGGGTTGGCTTGGGGCTGTTGGGTTGAGCGTGTGATTCGTTGGTGCAAGAGGGGGCACCCCATAACCCTGCGGACTTCTAGACCAAAGGGGGGGATTTGCGAAACCTTAGCGGGCAGCTCCAAGTCAATTCAAAGCTTTGTAAAAGCCTTGTCGCGCTCTCTAGACTGCTCACCTTCGGAAGTGAGCAAGGGTGATCGAAACCCGTCCCGCTAGAGAGATCGCGGATTGTGGGTAAAGTTGTACACCTCTGCAGAGTGTAAAATCTATTCGAATAGCCAAGTCCTTGGTTATGGACATGCTCAGTGAAATGGTGCAAGGGGTAGCTTTGTGAACTTGTGCTTCCTGGACACTTGGGTGAGAGGTCATGGCTTTGCCTTGAAGAGACATTGGCCAGCTCCAGAGGGGTCATGGCTGGCTCACTAGGTGGTCCAAGGGCTGGTTGTGGAACTCTGGAGTGGTTGCTCCAGGGTGGTCGTGAGAGGTCCTAGTCATGGGTGTGACCAGACCTCCCACGGTTGGCTTTGGTAGTCCTGGAGTGGGTGCTCCAAGGTGGCTTTGGGTGTGAGTGGGTGCTCACAGCCCCTTTTGAAATCAAATGTATTTATGTACTAATGTTTTAACTTGAGCTTTTCTATCTACTTATTACTTACTGTCAAACACTGCTTTGTGCAACTAACCTTACAGCTCTCTTTTGGCAAGCTTTGCATATTTATCTAATGCATACATTCCTCACGGCTTGCTGAGTACATTCAATGTACTCATGGCTTTTGCCCTCTGCTTTTATCGGCACCGCAGAAGTTTCGAGGAGCTCAAAGCTCAATGAGGAAGAGGTCTTTGGAGACATTGTGACCTAGGGGACGTCCTCCACTCGATAGCCAGTGGGTTGATCGGTTGGACCTATCGCTGAAGTGTTGCTTTCCGCTGTTTTTGTTCTTCTGTTGTAGCCCTTCAGGCAACTCCTGTAAGAAGCTTGGCCGGTTTGGTCTTTAATATATTTTCATTTGTTGTTTTGTCTCTTGCTCCTCTTAGCTTGTGTATGGATTTGATTACACTTGTGTTAGATCTGCTTGAGCTAGCCAACTGCTCCTGGGACTAGCTCGGTGCACAGGGGCAGGACCTCCAGGAGGTCCTACGGGACTTAGCCTGGGAGGTCCTGTCGGACCTCTCTGTGATATACTAAGAGGTGCTACCGGCTGGTGGTTGGCCAAGACCTCCAGGAGGTCTTGAAGACCTCTGGGAGGTCTGGTGGACCTCGGCCGGTGGTTGGCCAAGACCTCCAGAGGTCTTGCAGACCTCTGGGAGGTCTGGTAGACCTCCTCTGAAGTACCGCAGCTCAAAAAAAAAAGGGGGGGGGGTCCTCCCGGACCTTTGCTGTATATCACAGGGTGGACCGTCACAGGTGGTATCAGAGCTCCATATCGACTGTTGGACGTAGCCTTAGTTAGCGTGGTCGTTTTAGTCTGTTTCAAAATTATTTTCTAAATCAAACCAACTTAAAAGCTTGCTTAGAGGTTCTCCTCTTGCCTTGTTCTAATTCTAGTCTCATCTTGTTCCAATCTTTTCTCCTCTTACTCTATTCTTTCTTATCTCCTGCTCAGATTCTTGAATCTTATCCTTTCTGGAACTCTAATTTGAACTTAACTTGACCTCCTTATCTCGAGAACTGCTATAGGACCGAGCCCTTGTGTTTTAGTGCTGCCTGCCCGAGCAGTTGGTGTAGTGGGCGGCTCCTGGTTTTTTTTAAGAGTTGCGCTTACCAGATTAACCTAGGTGTTGGATGCCAAGCTGGGTAGCTTGAAAGAAGCCTTTTTGGATTTGATCTTGAGAATTGGAGATTTTGGGATTCTTTTCTAAGATGAAGGTTTTAATGAATCCTAGGAGATGGAGGATTGTGAGTTCTTGATGGGATTATTGAAAGATTTTAGACTATCCTTGATTCTAGAGTGAATTGTAACGTTTGGTTGGAAGCTTGAATCTGAGTTTAAGGGTTTTTCTGGATCTGGTTGGTCTTGAGTGGATCAAGAATCAGAATTCGAAGAGAATCTTAGCCAAGCCTTACCCATCCTGATCTGAATATGGACTTTGTGTCTGAGGTTTACCCTTGATAGCAGTATAATTATAACTTTTGCTGGATAATTGGTGAGAATGATTGGTGGATCCAATCAAAGATTGTGTGTTAAAGGAAGACTTTTGGGGAAAACCTTCTTTTCAATTTTGGATTTAAGTGATCTTGTAAGGTGATTCTAGGCCTCTTAGTCTGAAAAGTGATGTTTGGATTGAGAATCCTGTTGATGTGGAACCAAGGAACATGCAATTAAAGTGCACATTTGTGGGTTTGCTTAAGCTCGACCAAGGAAGAACTCGAGAATCTTGTTGATTTACCTATGATCTGTGAGATTAATCAGTGGACTGGTTGTTCTAAATGGATGTCTTTAAGATAAGTGATTTGGTGGACCTCTTTAATCATAGGTTTAGGACCTAGCCAAGTTAGGAAGGCCGATTCCTGGCTCTTGGCTAGCACCCAACCCTTGGTGATGGCAAGTAACTCCTGAGAAAAGAGCTGCTTAGAAGAAGTGGCAGCGATGTCCTTGCTCACCAAGGACATCCCGCTGGACTTCTTGTTGTTAGGAGTTTGTTTTCATCGGCCCAACCCTGTAGCTGTTGTTGCTGTTTTCCTTCTGTTAGTGGTCCCCTCAGTTTTGCATCGTTAGTTCGTGCAATAAGAGCTCCAGTAGGAGGTCCTATTGCACCTTTTGCCTCTTTTGGCCCCTCGGCCACTTGTTTCTTCGGGTTTAACCTACCTTTCCCCGACTAGGATGTTCCATCTTCCTCCCTTGTCCTTTCTCACCTAAGTACTTTTCCCTCTCATCTGTGGTGCTTTTCTCTCTTATCTATTAAACCTGGTAGGTTTGTTTCCAAGATGGACCAGTCCCGCTCTTCGGCAAGCACCAGTGGATCAGTGGACCCCAATGCCAGTATCGACCCTCCTGCACCTCCTCCTCCGGCAGCCCCTGCAGATCCGAACCTGAGTCAGTTTTTGGCAGCTCAGACTCAGTTGATGAGCACAGTAATGCAGAGCATGAATCAAATGATGGCTCAACAAAATCAAGTCACAGCAGACTTTAGTCACTTTTGGTGGATCGTGAGAACCAAACCATTGCCGCCCTCACGACAATGGTGAACCAGAACTCGCAGTATGCAGCCCTACCACCACCACCTCCAGCCATTTCAGCTCTGGAAGCCAGGACCGAAGGGCCAAGTTCCAAAGAAGTTCACCTAGAAGCGTTCAACTTGGAAGCTCCCTGTGGTCAGCAAGACCTCAGGCTCAAGAGGAAGAAAATGAATCAAGATCAAAAAGATGCAAGTAGCCACAAGACTTGTGAGAAGCATCCTCAGCTCAAGAAAACTCCAACAGTTTCGGTGTCAAAGCCCTCAAAATCATCTTTTTGCCCAACGATGCCGAAGCCTCGAGACAATCTTGATGACCAGACGTTGCAAAATAAGACCTCAGGGGCAGAAGTTCAGTGTTTTCGTTGTCAAGAAGTGGGCCATTTCGCCAGCCAGTGCACCAAAATTGGTTCAACGCTCTATGCCGACGACCTTCCAGAGGTCACTCTGATTGCTACAATAACCCCAACAGCAGGTAGAAGAAGCAACAGAAGGATTTTGTCTCAGTTGTGTGCCCTCAGGAGCTTGGATTTGCCAGGGCCGCAAGAAATCAGTGTGCAGCATCCTACCGGTTTTTCACTCCCCAGCTCATCCTTGGGAAGTCAATCACAAAAGAAATCCCCTTGTACCTCGGATGTTACCTGTTTTCGCTGCCGGGAGAAAGGACACTTCGCCGGCAAATGCCCGCTGAAGAAAGCTTCATCAACAGAACCTCCGCAGATCTTCAGGACAAGTGTGTCACAACCTGCTATTCATCTAGGACTTCCTCAGCGAGCTAGGATTTCTGCGAGACGTCAGCACCCGAGACCTCCTACCGCCCTCGAAACCACGGTGGCAGCACCTCCTCAAACGGTTCCTCAGGACGATCATACCATGGACAACAAAGAAGACCCAACAAAGAACTCAAGAACGCGTCCGATGCCAAAGGCATTCAAGATGTTTCAGCTTGTCTTGATGCAATATTTTGCCAAACAAAGGCCCTTTGCGTCACCAGAAGAAGGCAGCTCCTCCCCGAGCTTCAAGTTAAGTCCTCAGACCTCCAGGTGAACCTTGCAACCGGTTCCTTTTGAATTTGCCGGAGTTCCTCCCCTTTTCTTGTTTTGCTTCGTGTTATTCTTTGGCCTAGTGCTTGTTCTCTGGACCACCACCCCTTTGTTTGACTCTAGGGGCTCAAACCTCCTTTGTTGGTTTGAATCTCTTGGGTCCATCTAAACCCCTTCATGTTTGTTTGGACCTCTTGCTGCTACTTTGAGCCTCCCTGCGTTCAATTGGTCTCCCCTAGGATCCATTGAACCCCCCCTTGAGTCCTTTGCATCTCCCTTAAACTGGGATCTCTCCCTCTCTTTTAACCAGACCACCTCTGCGGGTTTGAACCTCTCTAAGGTTTAGACCTCCCTCTTGGTTTGAACTTATCCTTGGTTCTGACCTCTTTTCTTTTGGGTCACAATCCCCCGTGGCTTTTAGCTCGGGATTGTGTTTCAAAACCCATTTTGTTCCCTGAGAGCCATGTTTGGCTCAGCCTGTCCCTTTCGTGGACCTTCCCGTGTTCTCGTGGACCTCCTTCTGTCCTTGTGAACCTTGTTTTGAATTCCCTCACTTCTGTCAGGGTTCCCCGTTGGATTTGGACTCCTATTGTTTTGATGCCGTTCAATTCGTATTGAGCGGTTTGATCTTGTGGGCGCTTTTATTTAACCTAGCTCCTGGTAAGCCCCGGGTCAGCGTGGTGGTAGTTTGGTTTTGCCCCCACTCAAAAGAGAAAATTTTTGGAAGAGTGGGTGAAACCCGGTTCCCTAACCCATTCTCTAGTCAGCCCGAATCTCGGGGTCGAGATTCCCTTTAAGGGGAGTAGGTTTGTAACGTCCCGTTTTTCCAGAGTTTTGAAAAGCTTTTAAAATTAATAACCATTCGCTTTTGTTGAGAGTTCAAAGCTTAAATTGAAGATTTCAGAAATTTGGAGGTTTAACCTGAACTAACCAAACTTCAATTAATCCCTTTCCGGATTGAGCTGGAGTTATTGCTGTTCTTTAGCTTTTTAGCCTCTTTTTCTCTGTTGGCCTTGCGTGTCCTCCAGGCTAGTCTCTTCCCCCTCTAGGCCTCTATCTCTAGTCTTTCCTCTCGCTGGACATCTCCCTGATGCCCAGATCCATTTCATCTTTCTAATCTTCTTTTCTTTTCCTCTTCTCCCTGGAGTTCCTCCTTTGTGGATCTCCTCCCTTTTGGAGACATCCTCCCTTGGGTTTTTCCTTTCGCCCAGACCTCCTCTCAGCCGGACCTCTTTATAAGTTCAATCCTTTCTGTTCTCTAGACCTCTCTTTGTAATCTCCTGTTTGGACTTTCCTTAAGTCCAGACCTTCCCTTTGTTGGCTTGAATCTCTTTGTGCTTAGACCTCCCCTTGGGTCTAAGTTTTCATCTTTGACGGGATCTCCCCTTGATCTAAACCTCTTTCTTTGTTTGGACCTCCCAGTGGACCTCTTAACGTTCTCTTGCAACCTCTGAGGTCATTCGGGCGTCCCAGAGTTTCTCTGGACCTCCCTATGCCCTTTTGGAACCCTCCTCGAACTCCCTTCAAGCCCTTTCGGACCTCCCTGCGTCCTCTCGGGCTCACCTTTGCCCTTCGGACCTCCTCTGCGTCCTTTAGGACCTCCCCTTGTCGAGATCTGGCCGTTAGGACCTCCTTTCTAGAGATCTTAGCCGCACGGACCTCCCCTTGTCGAGATCTGGCCGTTAGGACCTCCTTTCTGGAGATCTTAACCGCACAGACCTCCCCTTGTTGAGATCTGGCCGTTAGGACCTCCTTTCTGGAGATCTTAACCGCATAGACCTTCCCTTGTTGAGATCTGGCCGTTAGGACCTCCTCTCTGGAGATCTTAGCCGCACAGACCTCCCCTTGTTGAGATCTGGCCGTCCAGACCTCCTTGGGCCCAAGACCTCCTTAGCGCTTGGACCATCTTTGACTCTTGTGGCTGTATCGCTTAAGGCTTTGCCTTCCTCACCTAAGGACCGTTCGATGTTGTTCAGATGGCCTGACCCTTAGGGCGCATTCCCTTGGTCCGAACGTCCCCTTCCCCTCCTAGCCGTCCGATCTAAATCAGACGGCCTAACCTTGCTGGTCTGTTTGCTCGGTCTGAACGGCCCCTCGTTTCGCGCCATCCGATCTGGATCTGACGGCTCAACTGCGAGGTAACGTTTGGATGGTCCGAACATTCCTTTCCTTTCTGGACCGCCCGATTCCGATCGAACGGCTCTGCTTTGCTGCGCGTTTTCCTTTGATCCCAGGACCTCCCCCTGGCTATTTTGCAAGGACCACCTCCTCGATCCTTGCTGGTCTTTTGTAAAGACCACCCTCCTTATCCTGAATATCCTTGTTCGTCAGGACCTTCCCGCACCCTTTGATCTGGACCGCTGAGGTCCTCCCCTTTTGAGATCTTGGCCGTTCAGGCTCTTCTTTTGAGATCTTGAGCGCCAGGACCTCCCTTTGCCTTTTGATCTTGACCGATCAGGTCCTCTCCTTTTGATATCTTGTCCATCGGATTTTCCCTTTTGGGAGATTTTGACCGTCAGGACCTCCTTGCTCTCAGGGTCTCCTCGAGCGCCTTACCCCTTGCGCTTGGGACCTCTTTTGAGGTCTGGTTCTCTCGTGATTCAAACCTCCTTGGGGTCTAGATCTGTTTGAGGGTTGGATCTCCCCTTGAGGTCCAGCTATCTTTTGTCTTTTGGACCTCCTGTCCAGAGGACCTCCTTGTTGTGTCTTTTGGACCTCATATCCTTAGGACCTCTTTGTGCTTAGACCCTTGTGGTCTAGACCTCCTTCTTTGTGTGTTTAGACCTTTGTGGTCTAGACCTCCTTGTTGTGTTTGGACCTCCTTTAGGTTCAGACCTCCTTGTTGTGTTTGGACCTCCTTAGGTCTAGACCTCCTTGTTGTGTTCGGACCTCCTTTAGGTTCAGACCTCCTTGTTGTGTTTGGACCTCCTTAGGTCTAGACCTCCTTGTTGTGTTTGGACCTCCTTTAGGTTCAGACCTCCTTGTTGTGTTTGGACCTCCTTAGGTCTAGACCTCCTTGTTGTGTTTGGACCTCCTTTAGGTTCAGACCTCCTTGTTGTGTTTGGACCTCCTTAGGTTCAGACCTCCTTGTTGTGTTTGGACCTCCTTCAGGTTCGGACCTCCCCTTTTGTGTTTAGACCTTTGAGGTCTAAACCTCCCTGTTTGTCCCAGGACCTCCTCGCAGGACCTCCTTCTTGGACCTCCTCCTTGGACCTCCTCTTTGGACCGTGGACCATGTCTTTGATCGGTTCATGCGATCTTTGATCGCCCTTTGGCAGTCTTAAGTGTATTTGATGTGGGTTGAGTCACATTAAATGCTGCCACCTACCTTTGTACTCTTTTTCTACTTTGTGTCACATCCTTTGCTTTCTTTATTTCTTATCGTACCCTGTGGCAGTGTGCCCTTGTCCTAATACCTTGAACCTGGTCGTTTCTTTGTGTTGGTGCTCTGTTCCTTGCTCTTTAAATAGAGCACCAAAGGGCACCGCTGCCTCCCTGCTCCTCATTTCAACTTCCTTCCTGGTTTTTTCCTAACCTGGTGAACTCCTCCGAGCTCCTCTGGCTCAAACCCCTTTTGGGTCTGGAGCTCCCTCTCACCTGGAGCCCTCGCTGGAATCTCCCCGTGGACCTCCTCCTCCCTGTGGACCTCCTCTTCTCTTTTGATTTCAAGTAAGTTCTTTTGTTCTCTTGGAGTTTCTTTTGCTTATTCGGTTTCTTTTGCGAACGTGTAGATTTCGGTTGAATTGTTGAAGAAGCTCGTGAACCAGGCTCCATCAGCCGAAGCTCTTTCTTTCTCCAACAGAGGCAAGTCGTGGTCCTTGATCATCTTGAGCCCACTTTGCAAAGCTATTTTGATTTATTAAACTTGCATGGCTATCTTTATAGAACTGTTTTGGGCAGTAGCTATTCTCCTACTTGACATTATGCCTCCTTCGTATACTTGAACTGGACATGTTGACATGAGCTCTTTCTACACCCTAGGATGGATATTTTAGTTGGCATCCTTTGCTATAGCCAACAATGGGACCGCATGTATATGCTTAGCCCCGCTTTAGAAACCGTGGGTCTGTGAATCATGCCTCATCAATTAATAATCTTGACTAATAATCTATGAAATCTGTGGTTGGTGCCACTATTGAGCAGCTATGGTAGGACGCCTAAGTTGTGTTGATGGTGGTGCGAGATCAATCTAATAATCTGTTGTGCCAAGACTGGGTGGTCTTTTGGCAAGGGTAATTACAAAATGTTTTGTTGAGGCAAGAAGGCAGGGAGTGAGTAGTGGGTGCTTTGCACACTTGGGATTGTGGAAGTCTTGCCTTAGCACAATTAAGGACTTAACTTTGTGTTCTGTTGATCTGGGCCAATCAGTGCAACCACAAGATCATTTTATGGGGATGGTCTGGGCTGAATAATTAGCAATGGGTTGGCTTGGGGCTGTTGGGTTGAGCGTGTGATTCGTTGGCGCAAGAGGGGGCACCCCATAACCCTGCGGACTTCTAGACCTAAGGGGGGGATTTGTGAAACCTTAGCGGGCAGCTCCGAGTCAATTCAAAGCTTTGTAAAGCCTTGTCGCTTTCTAGACTGCTCACCTTCTAAGTGAGCAAGGGTGACCGGAACCCGCCCTGCTAGAGAGATCATGGATTGTGGGTAAAGTTGTACACCTCTGCAGTGTAAAATCTATTCAATAGCCAAGTCCTTGGTTATGGACATGCTCGATGAAATGGTGCAAGGGGTAGCTTTGTGAACTTGTGCTTCCTGGACACTTGGGTGAGAGGTCATGGCTTTGCCTTGAAGAGACATTGGCCGGCTCCAGAGGGGTCATGGCTGGCTCACTAGGTGGTCCAGAGGCTGGTTGTGGAACTCTGGAGTGGTTGCTCTAGGGTGGTCGTGAGAGGTCCTGGTCATGGGTGTGACCAGACCTCCCACGGTTGGCTTTGGTAGTCCTGGAGTGGGTGCTCCAAGGTGGCTTTGGGTGTGAGCGGGTGCTCACAGCCCCTTTTGAAATCAAATGTATTTATGTACTAATGTTTTAACTTGAGCTTTTCTATCTACTTATTACTTACTGTCAAACACTGCTTTGTGCAACTAACCTGACAGCTCTCTTTTGGCAAGCTTTGCATATTTATCTAATGCATACATTCCTCACGGCTTACTGAGTACATTCAATGTACTCATAGTTTTTGCCCTCTGTTTTTATCAGCAGCTGCAGGAAGTTTCAGGGAGCTCAAAGCTCAGTAAGGAAGAGGTCTTTGGAGACCTTGTGACCTAGGGGACGTCCTCCACTCGATAGCCAGTGGGCTGATCGGTTGGACCTATCGCTAAAGTGTTGCTTTCCGCTGTTTTTGTTCTTCTGTTGTAGCCCTTGAGGCAACTCCTGTAAGAAGCTTGGCCGGTTTGGTCTTTAATATATTTTCATTTATTGTTTTGTCTCTTGCTCCTCTTTGCTTGTGTATGGATTTGATTACACTTGTGTTAGATTTGTCTTGAGCTAGCCAATGCTTCTCGGACTAGCTCGGTGCAGGAGGGTGTCCTCCAGGAGGTCCTACGGGACTTAGCCTAGGAGGTCCTGTCGGACCTCTCTGTGATATACTAAAAGGTGCTACCGGCTGGTGGTTGGACAAGACCTCCAGGAGGTCTTGAAGACCTCTTGGGAGGTCCTGGTGGACCTCGCTGGTCGTTGGCCAAGACCTCCAGGAGGTCTTGCAGACCTCCTGGGAGGTCCTGGTAGACCTCCCTCGGGAAGTACCGCAGCTCAAAAAAAAAGGGGTCCTCCCGGACCTTTGCTGTATATCACAGGGTGGACCGTCACATGCGTTCATTTCCTAACCAACGGTGGAGATGAGGGCACTGTTCGGACGGTCCAAACGGCCCAGTTCGTGTCGATCATTCAAATCAGATCCAACGGTGCGCGTGTTTAAGTGAAGTGGTCCGATCGTCTCATTTGATCTAGACGCTAGATTTTAAATCCAACAGTGCACAAAGCTGGCGCTCTTCGAACCTAGTCTGCTGGCGAGGAGGTTGGGTTCGACCGTGTGGGTTTTGACTAGAGCCCGATGAACAGTACATGCTTTAGGGTTTTTGAATTATCAGTTGATTTCTTTGCCGATTTAATTAACCACGCAAACGAAGTCCAAAAATTCTGAAAATTTTTGTGTAGGCTACTGAGCTCAAGTAGTTCCTACAGTAAAATTTACAGAGTTTAAAATCTTTCGTGAATTTCTACAAAATTCAAACAAGGTGCTGATCCTAAGAGGTCTTAGTAATTTCTCTACACAAAATTTCATATAGAAATTTTGGTTGAAGGGTTCCTGGGACAAAAGGCCCAAAACCATTCTTTTACTTAGGAAGTTTTATTATACTTCCTCTATTTCCTTTTTAGCACCTAATGGTGTACTAGTTTTAGTTTTAAAAACAACACAAGATTTTCAGAAATGCAAAGTTTAAATGCAAATGGTCAAGGAAATTTTTCCTAATGCATTTTACATTACTTAATCCCAAGATTAGGATTTTGGGATGTTACATAGCTGATGGTGGTGTAATGGCTGTGTGCATCCCTAGTTGGTGCAAAGGCCAGAAGTTGTACTTCCATTATTTAAAAACGTAAGGTACTCCCCTGTCATAAAAGAGTGACATTGACATGGTCCACAAAAGTCAACTTTAACCACTAATTTATATGGTGATATATTTCTAAACCATGATAAATTATAATATTATGAAAATACTCTTTAAGAAAAATCTAAATGTGTCGTTTTGATGTGTCCAATCTAAATACTTAGAAAGATATTGATAGTCAAAATTTAAAAAGTTTGCCTAAACGTACCTAAAATTTCACCCTTTTGTGACCGGAGTAATGTATTGCTGTCAATCTACAAATATGTACGGAATAGGGTTGTTCATTCGGTATATACAGTTCGGTAAATTTGGTATACTCAGTAAATACGGTATTGTTAGTTCGGTAAATATGGTACTTTAAAAAACAAGTTTCGGTGTCGGTAAATACCAATCTTTTTGGGTACAGGATCGGTTAATACCATATTTACCAAAGTTAACATGAATTGGGAATGATGCGGCAAGTCGATGACTTTTGGGTCACACATTTTAACACTTTGACAAGTTGGCGATTAGCCTAACTTGCATTAGCGGTCGAGAGCATCGATAGTGCACAAGCAAAGACGCCCAAAGACCATTCCAACTTGTCACTCGCATGTTCATGATTAAGGGCTTTGATGTCCAAATTTCCATTGCTAGCACTAACAACCCAGATGTTGGCCTAGCACTTGTCGGGATCCGAATATGCAAATCCGGACTCTCTGTGTATACTGCACTAGTTCAGGATCATATTAGTGCACATAGTGGCAACATCGATGAAATATCATTCCATATGCAAAGATAACTAAAAAATATGCAATTAACAATAATTATCAGAGTAGTGATCTTATGGTAGAAACTTACAATTAATGCATTAGAAGACGAATATCTCAAATAAGCTGCTGCAGAAGGAAGCAGAATATATTCAATGTAGCACATACATATGCTCACAGGCAACCGAATACCTAGTTATCCACGATCCTTCATGTTGACCAACGAAGAATTGATGTAGTCTTCAACAGTTGAGCATAATTGTTTATAGCAAGAGTGAGTACATGTAGTACTCAACAAGTTGTGCCACAAAATGCAAAAAGCGGTAGTTGCAATTGAATATGAATAATATATTGAAAGCATAAGTTAAACAGTGGTAATAGTAAGTAACAAGAGTTTTCACAAAGTTCACACAGCTTAAACTAATTCTTTCACACAGACCCCCTCGTCGAAGTATAATTTTTTTGGATAAACATTCAGGGCGACGAAATATGCGGTGTCCTGTACAAGTTGCCTAACCTGTTGAAGATCACCTTGGATAGAGGGTGCTGCAAGGATGAGGAGCTGGTGGCGCGCAGCACCTTAAAGTTCCGATTTGAGGAAGGAGCCATGGCAAAGCTCGAGAGACTCACCGTGAGGTTCTATAACAAGCAGAGGAGCATTGCCTGCGTCGACAACTTGACCAGCCTTAAGGAGGTGCAGCTCCGTGGTTGGAACAATGTGCGGATTAACAGTTCAACAGGAGCGAGAGCAAGAGTCGCCAGGAATCAGATCGGTTCAAGGTTGTAGTGAAATATGGGTGATCAATGTGTGGGTTTGCTTCCGGTCTTTGAAATTGTTGTTATTTCTTGTGTCAATCTTTTACATTTTCTTCTTTTCCTTCTCAATGCATTTTCCATAAGAAATTTCTTGTGTTTGTTAGTTTTTCGTTCTACGGTTAGATTGGTTTTCAAGATGTAATATCGGTTAGGCAGCGCCCATCTCCGATCTCCCTCCCTGGCCAGAGATGGCATCGGGCGTCTTCGCCATTTCCTCGCCGGCCGCTTCCGCTGTGGCCGCTCGGTCCAAGGCATGGCCCGCTTCCTCAACCCTCAGCTCTCACCCATTCACTGGATTCTTTGGTTGGGGTTTGATGACCTTCTAATGGTGGTGGGCGCAGGTGTTTTGAGGGAGGAAAGAATGAAGCGAGGGCTGGTTGCCACTCTGGAGATAAGAATGAGTGGAGAGAGAAAAGATAACGAATGGAGGGTGCTGCAGTCCGATGCGTCTGATTCTATTGACTCGTGTCCACATGGTGGGCATCGTTACCCAAAAAAAAAAGTAGACCAATAAAACATCGTCATCATAAATAGAACCCTTACCCCTCTTGTCATGTGCACGGCCATTTACACAAGCGCCGAAAGTGTTTCGGCAACGGCCACCACAAGCCATCCTTGCGTTGACCCGTCGGCCGGCGAAGCAGAAGAGATAGAGAATGGAGGGCGTGGCGCAGGATCTCGTTGGCAAGCTCGGGCAGCTGCTGAGCGAGGAGTACCGGCAGCTCAGCGGCGTACGTGGCGAGGTCGTCCACCTGAGGGACGATGTGGCCATCATGAACGCCCTCCTCCGCATGATCTCCGAGGCCGACGACGGCGCCGTGGACCACTTCGTCCGGGAGTGGATGAAGCAGGTGCGCGAGCTCGCCTACGATGCCGAGGACTGCATCGACCTCTTCGTGCACCGCGTCAGCTGCGTCCCGGCGGGCGCCAGGGCGATCGGCGGTGCCTGGCACCTGTTTGCCACACTTCGCGCGCGGCGCCGCCTCGCCGCTGAGATCCAGGCCTTCCGTGCCCGCTCCCAAGCCATCAGCGAACGCCGCGCGCGGTACGGCGTCGACGGCCAGGCGCTGCGACCCTCCTTCTCTTTCGGCCCCGGCGCCGCGGCGTCCTCCACGCAAGTGCTTGGCGCTGCCAATGACCCTAACCAGTTGGTCGGCATCAAGGACCAGGTTGAGCGTTTGTCGGAGAAGGTGAAGTTGATGAGTGACAACCAGCCCGACAAGAAGCTCAAGGTGGTCTCCATCGTTGGGTTCGGGGGGCTCGGGAAGACGACGCTCGCTATGGGGGTGTGCCGGAGGCTGGAGGAGGAGTTCGACTGCCAGGCAACCGTGTCGGTGTCGCAGGCGTTCGATGCCAGCAAGGACATGAGGAGATGGCTGAAGCGTGCTCCAAAGAGTCGTGAAGTCAAGAGGATCAACACAAAGGCATGCAAGAAGAGGACCCCTTGCGTAACATCGGTGACGACGAGCCCGCGCTGGCCACGGAGCTCAGTAAGCGTCTCGCGGACATGAGGTATTAGTACTGGCCACAAAATATTTAGAGATTTGCTAAACAACATGTTGGCCTCGCCGGTGTCTACTACTCACGCAAACCTCTAAAATTCGAACACAACAAAAGATGAACACACAGAGGCGAATTTTGATGCTGTCAACATCACAGCCTTTTCTGGTTTCTCTTCCCTCCTTTTATTCTCATCAAGAGAGCCACACACCCACAGTTACATGCAATGCAATGCAATTAAAAAAACACACACGCACTATGACAATAAACTCCCACTAGTGCTGCCACATGTACTGCCACATGCAAGGAACGGCAGCACTTCCACTAGTACTGCCACATGCAAGGAAGGACAGGCATTAATGATGCTAATGCAAACAAAGAAAACTGAAACACTAACTGCCCATGACACATGGTCCGGTCAGGTCAGGGCTGCCACGATCAGTGCAGCATTACTAGCGAACAACTGGTAACTGATGCTAACAAAAATGGAAAACAATAAACACAAGATAATCAGCACCGAGGATTAATCAATAAACACCCCCTAATCCTTGATGCGTTTTCTTGATCTCGACAATGCAGATCCTTGTACGCAGCTCCTGGAACTTGACACGGCCCAACACCTTCGTTAGAATGTCAGCTAGCTACTCTTCGGTCTTCATGTACTCCACCTCAACTTTGTCGTCTTCAACGCATTCTCGAATAAAATGATATCGGGTGTCTATGTGTTTGCTCTGGTCGTGGAACACCAGATTTTTGCTAAGGGAGATCGCCGACTTGTTGTCGACTTTAAGCATGACACTACCTGCCTTTTCATTCTTCAAGTCAGCGAGTAAACGAGCGAGCCAAATATCTTGGCAGGTGTTCATTGTCGCCGCGATGTACTCTGCCTCGCAAGAGGACAGTGCCACAACCTTTTGCTTCTAAGATTGCCAACTGATGGGGCTGCGGCCGAGGAAGAAGAAGACGCCTGTCGTGCTCTTGCTGTCGTTGACATCGCCGGCCATGTCGCTATCGCTGTAGCCGACAAACCGTGGCTCCTCCAACTTCTTCGTAATGTAGGCGACCATAGCTCGCGTGCATCAATGTGTACCGAGTACATGCTTGACTGCCGCCAGGTGCTTGGTGGTTGGCGCTTCCACGAAGCGGCTTACGTAGCCCACCGAGTACGTGATGTCGGGTTTTGTGTGCACTAGGTACCTCAAACTCCCGACGATGCTCCGGTAGGCTGTGGTGTCCATGAGAGGGGATGAGCTTGCCTTGCTCAGCTTGAGCCTCGTCTCCATGGGAACGTGGTAGGGATTGCAATGTGCCATACCGCTCTTCTCAAGAATTTTGAGCGTGTATGCAGATTGGTTCAGCGTGATGCAGCCAACAGATTTGTGCACTTCGATGCCTAGGTAGAAGCTAAGCAGGCCGAGATCGCTCATTTTGAATGAGTTTTTCATCTTCCTTTTGAACTTGACGATCTCCTGTGCGTCAATGCCCGTGATAATGAGGTCGTCGATGTAGACCCCCACCAGTAGCCTCGATGCATCGCTACCGCGCATGTACACCACATGTTCTGATGCACTCCTCTGAAAACCGAGCGACAGCAAACAGCTGTCAAGCTTGGCGTTCCACGCTCTCGACACCTGCTTCAAGCCGTAGAGGGCCTTGTGGAGCTTCAACACCTTTTGCTCATGGCCCTCGACCTCAAAGCTAGGAGGTTGGGCGACGTAGAACTCCTCATCAACCTCGCCATTGAGGAACGCCGATTTGACGTCCATGTGGTGTATTGGCCATCCCTCGTGCGTGGCGAGTGCGATCAGCAGGCGCACGGACTCAAGACGGGCTACCGGCGTGAACACCTCCTCGTAGTCAACGCCCTAGCGCTGCACATAGCCCTTTGCCATGAGGCGGGCCTTGTGCTTGATAACGGCGCCGTGGGAGTTCTTCTTCGCCTTGAAGACCCACTTCAAACCGATGGGACGATGTCTCGCTGGGAGGTCGACAAGTTGCCAAGTGACGTTCTCCTCGATGGAGCTCATCTCCTCGAGCATGGCGCAGCGCCAAACTCGTGCTTCTCCGCCTCGGAGAAGACAACTGGTTCATCTACCGTCATTAGGTACAGCTCCTCGAGATCAATGTCGTGGACCGTGGTCATATCGTACACATTAGCCACAGTCCGGTAGCGGCGAGGGCCCTCATCGTCCGTCGTGGACGAGATGTCGGTGGGAGGTGAAACGAATTCTACCTCACTTTGTGCCACGGGTGTAGATGTGCCCGCTACTGCTTCGGATGCCGGTGTCAGCGGCCCTGGGCTGGGCGCGCGACTCGGCATTGCTGGTGTCGATGGCTCATCACCCCCGTGCGCTGTGGGGTTGCCATGCACAGCACCTGCTTTGGGATGTATGGTATACTCTACAGTGAACGTCTCACCGGAGTTAGTCGTAGCACCCCAGTCCCACTATGCCGCCTCGTGGAAGACGACGTCGCATGTCACGTGTACGTGCTTGCCGACGGGGTCTTAGAAGTGATACGCCTTGGCGCTGGGCTCATAGCCGATGAACGCCATTGGTGTGCTCCTATCATCGAGCTTCTTCAGGTGCGGCTCACCACCTTGACGTGCGCTACGCAGCCAAAAATTGCAGAGGAAGTGCACCGGAGGCCGTGCACCATGCCACGCCTTGTACAGCGTCATGCCCTCGACGCTGTGAGTCGGGGCTCGGTTTAGGATGAACGTGGCCGTCATCACCGCCTCACCCCAAAACATCCCCGGCATGCTCTTGGCCTTCATCATGCTGCGAGCCATGGCAACCACCGTTTGCTTCCGGCGCTCAACAACACCGTTCTGCTACGGGGAGTATGGTGTCGTGAGGTGCTGCTGGACACCGCGATCAACACAGTACTCACCGAACTCAACCGACGTGAATTCACCGCTGCGGTCAGTGCGGAGGGCGCGCAGCTTGTGTCCAGTATCAACCTCAACGCCGGTCTGGAAACGCTTGATCGCCACCGGCGCCTCATCCTTCGTCGTGAGCAAGACCAGCCACATGTAGCGGCTGAGGTCGTCGACGAGGAGCAGAAAATATTTCTTCCAGCCTGGTGTGGCCGGCGCGATGGGGCCACAGAGATCGTCGTGCATTAGATCGAGGACGTGCTCCGCGCAGTACTTTACCTGCTTCGGGAACGGGGTGCACTGCTATTTACCGACAAGGCAGCTGTCGCAAATCTAATCGACATGATCGATCTGCGGCAGCACATGCACCATGCCGTGTTGAGCCAACTTTTGTAGCGCCTAGAAGTTTAGGTGCCCGTACCTAGCATGCCATCGCCACGCGTCATCACTGCGCCGCGCGGACAGGCAGACCGGCTGTGCAATACTGAGGTTGAGCACATAGAGCTGGTTGCAACTGCGGTTTACCCGCGCAAGGATGCGACGCTGCTGGTCGCGGATCGTGAGCACGCCGTCCTAGATGAGCGTCTGGTAGACATTCTTGTCAAGCTGCCCGAGGCTCACTAAGTTGCTACGCAGTTGTGGGATGTAGTACACCCCATCAGCGCATGGTGCTCCCCGTTCCGACAAGTGAACAGGATGGTGCCACGCCCACGTATATCCACCACCGAGCCATCGCCAAACTTGACGGAGCCGGTGACGCCCTCGTCCATCTCCACTAAGCTTGCCTGGCACCCAGACATGCGATTGCTGGCACCGGTGTCCAGGTACCAAGCATCGTCGTGGGCATCCTCCTTGCACCCTAGATCCACCTTCGTGTGCACCTCGTTGAGCACCACTTCAGTGCCCTTGCCCACGGAAGCCTTAGTGAGCGTGCACACTTGCGCCATGAGAAGCGCAGGTTCATCATTGTCAGCTCGCATTAGGTGGGTTTGCTTGGTACGCTTCGGCTTGCGGCAGTCCCTAGAGTAATGCCCGTACTTGTCGCAGTTGTAGCATTAAACCTGCGACATGTTACGATGCACACTGGACGAGCCACCGTCCTTACCGTCATGCCCGCCTTTGCCACGCTCATGGCCACACGGCTTGCCGCGGTAACTGTTGTCACCACCTCTGCCACTTCCCTTGTCACCGCTGGAGGAGCCGCCGCCTTGCTCCCTCTTCTTGGCACATGCGAGCCACTCCTCTTCTGTGAGGAGCAGATGCCCACCGAAGCCGCCCGAGTCATCGCGCGCGTAGCACTGCTCCACTGATCGAAGCCGGCCGGTGAGCTCTTCGATCGACAACGTGCTCATGTCAATTAGTGTCTCGATCGATATTGCCACCTGTGTATACCTGGGTGGCACAACACGAAGGAATTTCTTGACTACCTTTTCTTCTTCCAACGTGTCGCCTAGGATCTGGAGATTATTGACGAGTCCCGTGATCCTCATGGATAAGTCGTCCACCGACTCACCATCCATGAATTTGATATCCTTGAACTCCTTGCGAAGCTTCTATGCATTCGCCTCGCGAACGCGCTCGACGCCCATCCGCATCGCCTTCACGGCGTCCCACGCCTGCTTGACCGTGTCCTTCACCGCCAACAGGCGTGGGCGATGTCCAAATGACACCAAGACGGAGGATGGCGGACGGCGCCCGATCTATCGTCTCGTGTCGGTGTTGCGAGTTCGATCGCCTCCCACAGGCCTTGTGCCTGCAGGTTCACCCTCATCATGAGGGCCCAGTCGGTGTAGTTCGTCCGCATCAATGTGGGGTAGACCACCAATCCCATCGTCTCCCTTACCACCCACTGCACCACACGCTCTTGGACGCCGTTGCTGCCGGATCCAATCTCGCGATCGCGCATTGCCGCTAAGATTGATCGTGCGACTAATGCTACCGTCACCTTGCATCCCATCTTGGGAAGGAGACTTGGTTGGGGAGCGTGAACCGTCGCATGACATCTTCACAGGCAGGAGAGCATGAAGGTCTGATACCAATTGTTGGCCTCGCCGGTGTCTACTACTCACGCGAAACTCTGAAACTTGAACACAGCAGAAGATGAACACACAAAGGCGAATTTTGGTGCTGTCAACATCACAGCCTTTTCTGGTTTCTCTTCTCTCCTTTTATTCTCATCAAGAGAGCCACACACGCACAGTATGCAATGCAATGCAATTAAAAAAAACACACACACACACTATGGCAATAAACTCCCACTAGTGCTGCCACATGCAAGGAACGGCAGCACTCCCACAAGTACTGCCACATGCAAGGAACAACAAGCATTAATGATGCTAATGCAAACAAAGAAAACTGAAACACTAACTGCCCATGACCCATGGTCCGGTCAGGTCATGGTTGCCACGATCAGTGCAGCATTACTTTCGAACAACTGCTACCTGATGCTAACAAAAATGGAAAACAATAAACACAAGATAATCCGCACCGAGGATTGATCAACACAACATTCGACTGTTTTTTTTTGTCAATATAGTCGAATTTTCATCCGTCCAATATGCTTTGAGATTTGCATTTTTCTCATACGATGAATTGGGTCCTAATTTATTATTATTTGTTTTGGAACATAATGAGTTCAACATATCAGCGTATTTTGTTGGTATAGAATTTCATTTTTTTGTCTTTGTTTTTGCTCGATATCTCAAAGTATATGTTAGATTTTGAATTATGTGATGGAAATATGAGTTATTAAGACTTTCGATAATAATTACAGTGACCAAGAACAAAAATTACATAAATAATTTACTATAATTTATGTACAATAAAGTTGTAAATGAACTAAAATTTAACTGTTTTGGGTTGAGAAAACAGTTGAATCTTGTATAGACGGACCCATTTGTGAGGACCCTAGGGTTATTTTCATAAGACGAGGCTTTCCCGGTCTTATGGAAATAATTCTGGGCCTCAAGTAAATGAATTTCAATGTAACTCCATCTAATTGAGAAGTCCTGACCGAATTAGAGCTCCGATGATCATGCGTACTGCTCCTTTGCAAGCGCTACATGATGTCTGATTCTCCAAATAGTCCAAGTCCACACTTAATGAGTTAAAAGGGAATTCAAAAATAGTGGGTATGTGACCGTGTTGGCTCCAAAGATCAGCGACCAACATGCCCATACCCTTATTCAATGTCAATCAAAAGTCATACAAGGCATACATTGATATAACAAGTGGCATACAACATAATAGCTAAAGTCTACAACTATTACAAAGTGGCCGACCGGCTAAATTCAATAAGAACATTAATTAGTAGCAGAAGCAATATAAATAAACCAAAAGATCCAGCAATGGTGTGCCCCATAACCCATGGCAACTAACTGGGAGTTAGATAAAAGCACTACTCGTTAGCGTCGCCAAAATCGGCGCTAACGAACTCGTCGGGCGAAGCATCATCCTCACCTGAATTTGTAGAGCTGGGTTAAATACAATTGTACTCGTAAGTCTTACATAAAATAAAAATTAGTTATGTATAGAGGATATTCAAAGGATGTCATTAGTGGCTTAGTTTTGCGAAAAACGCAATAATTTTCATCCTACACATACCAGTTTTCAATTGCCATTTTGTAAACAAGTTTTTAAGCAAAAGTTAAACATGTGACATAGATATACATTAATAAACAATTGAATCAAGAAAATACCAAAGTGGCAGCCCACTTTTATAAACTAAAATGCATGGATACCCATTCATGCTGGTATCGAGTTGTAACCATGGCAATTTTAATTCAAAGTCTAACAATAATGACTCCCGAATTCAAATGGTCGTCTGTAACCATGGACACAGCTATTCAAATTGATTTACACCCTGTAGAGGAGTACTACTTTACCCACATGACTCGATTAGCCTGTAAGCCTTCAGATAATGACACACTTCCAAAGGTATGTCGACCGGGAAAATCGAGATTCGACACTTTTCAGCAAGAAAGCCCTATTGAGATAAGCCCCCCTTGCGAGATGAACCCCAAACTTAGTACAAACGACCGATAGCGCTTGCTAAGCGGGCTCACAAGTTGTGTTGGAAATACCGATGCAATATAAATAAAGAAAAATAGTGCTCCAATGCACATTATAGAAAATTGCATCGGATCCTACGAACAGATGATCGAACACAAATGTCCTCACACCACCTGGAACTTAACCCAATAAAACCGTCCCCTTACATGACCTAACAGCTCCCAACCCGCATGTGGTAGTAGCACGAGTTTTACTTGAATTAACAACGTCACCAAAGTTCGGTCCTTGTTGGTCCAGACAAGACAACCATAAAACCCGAGTCTCGTGCATAACAGCACCCACACTAACAACTACTTGTCCAGACCCAAACCACTTTTAAAATAAACAAAGTTTAACTTAAGAAACATATATGAATATCTGGATAAAAATGAAGATAAGAAAGTTTTATGTCTCCCATAATTGATGGGTTAATCCCAGCAATCGATCTAACGCAAAACTAGACTCGCAAGGCTAAGCAACGCCATATATATAATATATAATTCACAGAACCTAACTTAACCATTTATGTACTGGATTAATTCAAGGATAACCTCATGTATAGGACATAACTAGCTACACATCAAAAAAATATCGATATAACAAAATAGCATGCAAGCAATATCATTGCATTTCAAAACACTAACTTATCAAAAGCTGGGATCAACATGATGCAAAAGAAAGTTCAAATGATACTTGCCTTGCTGGTATTAAAGTTGCTCACTTTTGGTGGCGCAAGTGTCTACGTCGATCACTTCGGATTCTATACAAAAACAACATCGAATCAACAACGAGAAAAACCTAAAAATTCAAAGTCCTCAAAACCGCATGAATTTTCTACAGTAACTAGATGATGATTTTACATGAAAGAATTATTCCATTTGGAGTTAGTATGTGAAAGTTATAGCAGTTTGAAAATCAGATTTCTAGACAATGCTAAAAAATTCACTTCTATTACTGTTCATTTGATTTTAATTATTTAGCAAAAATTTGTAGAATAGTGGTGGAGGAAAGAATTTCACAGATAAATAGAGAATAAAATTATAAGACTAAAATAACTTGGTTCAACTTATTTGGAGTTCATATGAATTAGTTATGAATTTTAAAAGTTAAAAGCATTTTCTAGTGTGAAAATAATTTGGTTATGGATCAATCTCCAAAAACTATATTTTTTGAGACAGAGACATAATTCAAAACCATGTCAAATTAAAGTTCCATTAAAATGAAATTATCAAAATTAGTTTCACTTGATTTTGAGTTGAGATGAATTAGTTATGCATTTTTGAAATTAATTGTATTTTTAGTGTACAAATAAACCATTTCGGAATTTCTATAAGCATTTAGTACTTTTCTCACCGAACCCTATCCTAGCCTTAGTCGCTGACAGTGGGGTCCCGCGAAATTTTTAATTTCTTTTCATTTAAGTTTCCGATTTTATCCCTTAACACGTGAGCCCCATTCGTAGTGGCACGGTCCATGAAAACAGCGCGTGGACCGAGCCACGCGTACCGGTTCACCAGTGCACTCCATATTGCACTGCACACTTAAGGGCCAGGCCCACATCTCATACTCAGCCATTAGACCAACTAATCACGTTTTACCGACAAAGATTGCGTTTTTAAAAAACTAATGATTGAGATTAATTAGCCCTAATGGCTCTGCTATAGTTCCTGTTGGACATTCCAACAAAACTGAGCTTGGCTTCCCGGAGCATCGTCGGCGTTCCCGGCCACGGCGGCACGAACCAAGGGCATGGATGTGTTCCTAATAGTATTACGCACCTATTGGGCTAGTTACGGCGGCTGAGGTGGCTCGTACTGGAGGCAAGCTGGAGAGGGGCGGTGATAAGGTTTGGTTACACATGCATGCATCATTCAAGCTCCACAGCGTTTGGATAAGTGAGTGCCAAAGCTTCTACAAGGTAAAAGGATGCTACCTGAGTGGATGAGGTGGTCAGAGAAGTACGAAGGGGGCTTGTCAATGGTGAAGGCTACGACGGCGGTGAGGTTCAACGTGGAGAGGTCACTCTATGCAAAGAGAACGAATATGAAGTGTCGGGATAGCTTAAGAAGGTCCAAAGGATGGTGGTGTAGAGAGGAATTGGTTAATGCCTTACCGACCAGAGTTGGGGACGATGAGTAGGGTTCTTTGGCCGACAAAAGAAAAACTTCGAATTCCACAGCTTCTATGATACAATGGCCAAATGAAAATGAGGGGAAAACATCCTTAGGCCAAATGGCACAAGGTGACGCACTTGAGAGAGGATAAGCCTCACTGAGGTGGAAGTTGTCACAACGGTCGCTTTCGGGGCGCGCTTTAGAACGCCGAGGATGTCGGTGCTGGTTCGGGAACTACAAACGAAGAAGAAGGCGTGCATTAGCTCAAATGGGCATGGCATTGAACAGAGAAAGGAAGGGACGCATTGGATTGAAGCTTACCTAAGAATGGAGCATGCACAAGCGTCCTCCTCTCGGCTGCGAGAAGTGAGGCAAAAGGAGGAGTAGTGAGTGGGGTTTAAGCCCAGTTGATGACGGTAATGGAGATGACATTAGTTGGTGCAGCTTGGGGACTGGTTGCATGGGGCGGTGCGGTCACGACATCGACAGAACGGCGCAGCATGTGGTGGGCGCGTGGCGGGCGCGCTCTCCACTGCCAATGGGACGAAGAAGACGACCCCGACAGGTGGGCCCAGGATGTTAGCGACTCAAGGTGGTGTGAGCTGGACTCCAGTGCGACATGGTGCGGTTAGGAGGTTTAGCCAAGTCAAGTTGGCCCGGGCGGAGTTAGGTCTAAGCCTGAGGAACAATGTAACCTTTGACTGGTTTTTAAATTCCAATTCCTCCAGTTTGACCAGCTACTAAAAATAGCAAATAAATTTATAAAATTCTGAAATTTTCCAGAGAGGTTCCTGGAAGGATCTTGTGCTCATATAAATTCTTAAATCTCACTGTTAATGATTTATTTGTTTATTCTAAAATCAAACCTAGAATAGGTTGTTGAATAGAGTTTGAATTTTATGTGGCTTAGGTTAAGTTCCAAAAATTTGGGAAAATATATTTATTTATGATAAATACTAGAGTATTTGAATAAATTATTTTCCAGAGGTCTTTATAAAGTCTTATTATTGTTTTATTTGGAGGAGTTTATCTAGGTTAAAGTTCTTTGAAATAGGATTTTTCAAGTGCAATAAATGACGCAAATGCTTCAAAAATAATATGCATGCTGATGAGATGCATAATATTTTTTATTAATAACTTGGGGATGTGACATCATTTAATGATAAGTCAGCTCTGCACTTGTTGTTTTAGCTCAAGGTAGTAGCTAGAGTTCTTTCACTTGTCCTTTGTTCTTCTTCCAACGTTGGTATCTCCTCGATTGACTAGTGTTGGATTTGCACTCCCTTTGAATGTTATGTTTTATATGAGCGTACAAACGAAACTATATCCATATTGCATATGTCTTAAAGACATGATAATAAGTAAAAATTTTACATGCCACCCTGATTAAGAACATTTGCTTTCCAAACAACAAGTTGTAGTTGACATCAAGTAATAGAGAGTTGACAGAAACATGTAGAGTTGTTAGTGAATAACACGTAGAGTTGCTAGCAAATAATGCCGCGCCAACAACAATGCTTGCACGCACAAATCAATGGTACTTGTCGGATGGATGGGTACCGCTAAGCGATTAATCGCGATATGGCCATTAATAAGAATCTGACCACGATTAATCGGCCGTCTCGACCATTTTTCATAACACTAGTATTAAGTAATAGAGAGTTGGTAGACAGTAACATATATATAGTTTACTAGCATGTAACATGTAGAGTTGCTCACAATTAACATGTAGAATTACTAGGAAGCAATATAGAGTTACCACTGGTATTTTGGATGCACAAATCATTGGTAATTGCCATAAAGTAATAGAGAGTTAACAAAAAGAAATATAGAGTTGCCAATATCACTACTACAGAAAAGGTCTTCACAGACGGTTTCGTGAGCCATCTGAGTTTATGGGTCAGTAATAATATGAGGTCATCACATACGGTTTTTGAACCGTCCGTGAAAAAAGCTATCACAAACGGTTTTGAACAAGAACCATCTATGATAAGTAATTATCATAGACGGTTCTTGTTCAGAACCATCTGTGACAGTCTATTTTCACAGACGGTTCTGAACAAGAACCGTCTGTGATAAGTAACGGTTCTTGTTTAGAACCGTTTGTGATAGTTTTTTCTATTGCAAAAAAAAAAATCGGATTTTGAGCCAAACCAATCAATTGCTGGGTAGTAATTTCCATATGCAACCTCTATCAAGACAACTAAAATCCAATTAAAATTCTGATAGAAAACACATTATAGGAAACGGAAACCAAAAGATTTCACAATGTCCCCTCTGAATGGGAAAAAAAGAATAAAGTTACAAAGTTAAACTAGCTAGAAACCATTTATGTCTCCAAGCTCCTAAAGAACTCATCGGCTTATTGGATTGGTCTTATGAGCTCCTCTCTGTACCTCACCAGCATATCACAAGATGTTCTTGCATGTTGTCGAGTTCGACTCAATCTCCAGCCTTAGGTAACACAAAATTAAGATCATTTTCTTACCACAAATAGCCAACAAATTATGTATGCTTTGGAGATATACATGTGCCTTCTGGCAGTCTACCTCCTGCGGCAGACAAGGAGCTCCTCCGCATCCCTCCTCCTCCTCGTCGTTGGCTGTGTCTCCTCACCGAACCGCGACGGGGGAACCGAGGTTGGTCGCTGGAGCTCGGTGTGGGGAGAGGAGAGGGAGAGACTGATGGAAGACAAGGCTGGGGTGGCTATAAAATATAAGGACATCGTCAAAACATTTTGCCTCCCGGACACGCGTTCAAAATTTTTCGCCTTCCCGCGTTGGGAATCACAGACAGTTCATACAAAAACCGTCTGTGATGACCGTAATACTTCACATACGGTTTCATACAAAGATTGTCTATGATTTTAACATGGCTTGGAAGTTTCCTTACTCTCTAATTTTACCATGACTTGAAATCACTAACACTCTGATTTTGCCATGACTTGAAATCACTAACTCTCTGATTTTACAATAACTTGAAATGCCAATCCTCTGCCGCACCCCTGTTGTGGCACCCAATCCTCTGCCGCAATAGGATTTGGGCAGGCAATCCAATGCCGTGCCCCTGTCGTGGCACCCCATCCTATGCCACGCCCCTGCCGTGGCACCTCATCCTCTGCCGCGCTCTTGCCAAGCCCTGCCACGGCAAGCCGTCGCCTTGCCAAACCCTACCACGGAAGAGGATTGGGTGCTGCGGTAGGGTTTTGGCAGCCAATCCTATGCTGCGCCCCTGCCGTGGCACCCTATCCTCTGCCGCGCCCTTCCGAAGTCTTGCCACGGCAAGCCATCGCCCTACGAAACCCTACAACGCCAGAGAATTGGGTGCCACGGTAGGGGCACGGCAGAGGATTGGTATTTCAAGCCATGGTAAAATCAGAGAGTTAGTGATTTCAATCCGGGCCATAGGGGCACGGGTGGCCGACGGGTGGATCGGGAGGCGTGCAGCGCAGGCATGCGTAATGAGCCGGGCAGGGAGGAGGCGCCATGTGGAAAAGCTTCAATCGGCCATGAGCAAGA
The DNA here is from genome assembly GCA_036346405.1 of Phyllostachys edulis. Taxonomy (NCBI): domain Eukaryota; kingdom Viridiplantae; phylum Streptophyta; class Magnoliopsida; order Poales; family Poaceae; genus Phyllostachys; species Phyllostachys edulis. Next base: position 3,318,607 of record CM070557.1, on the reverse strand, counting down.
ACTCCAGGAGAAAGAGGATGGGGGAGGAGGTGGGGCGCTGTCGGCACGGGAGGAGGAGGGCGCGGAAACCGGAGAAGGGAGTCACAAGATCCAGATCTGGCCAGGGCCAAGGAAGAAGAAGTTGCCGGGGAGGAGGGAGGCGGGCGGAAGAGGGAGGAGGAGGACGGCGGTGCCGGAGGTGCCGAGGAGGAGAAGGACGAGGGTGGCGCGAGCGCGGAAGGAGGAGGGAAGGTGCCAGGCGCCAGGGGGGGGGGATAGGGTTAGCAACGGAAAAAAGGCACGGTGGGAAAAAAGGCCGTGGCTTTCTCTCCCGAGTGTTTTAGTTTTTATACACTCGGGATTATACTTTATCTCCTGAGTGTTTTCGATAACACTTGGGAATGTTATTTCTACCGAGTGCTAACGTCCCATCCTGAGTGTCTTATGAAACACTCGGGGCCTTCCCGAGTGTTTTCATCTAGACACTCGGGAAAAATATAGGCACTCGGGAAATAAGCAGTTTCTGGTAGTGTTATATACCTGCATTTTTATGATTGTTCTTTCGTTTGATCACTAATTCCATAGTATATAATTGAATTGATGTTTTAGTCAATAAATTTATATCTTTTTTTTCATTATGTACACTCTTTAGTTTTATAATTTATACATTCCTAGTAGAAAATACGAAGATTGGAATTGTGAAGACAACACAAGTACATTTTCCATGAAAAGTATTTTAGAAATATTAAACTTTTATGTTACCTTTTCAAATTTATAACAAAAACCCAATGATTGAATTACTTTAAACTAAATTTTAAAATTGTAAACCCAAAGTTTCAAAATTCAAACCATAAAACTAAAATTCGGCCTTTAAATTGAAAACGTGAAACCTAATTATTTCCAATTTTAGTTTCATGATTAAGTAACACTAAAATAATTTGAAATTTTACATAACAACAAGTTGAATATAAATAAATTATATAAGTTAGTATACTTTCAAACTCAAGTTTTCTATAGACAATATTTGAACTCAAATGTTTCAAGAATTAAACCCTTAGACTACCAAAATCATTATTTATATTGTTAAGATATGCCTAATAGTTCAGTGTATAAACCGTTTGGGCTAATGGAATCAGGTACCTCATTGTGGTTGATGATGTATGGACCATACCAGTATGGGACAAAATCCGATCCAAACTGCAAGAGAACAACAACAGCAGCAGAATCATGGTGACCACTCGGATAGAGACCGTGGCCAAAGCGTGCAGCCCACCTAGTGCCTGGGGAGACTGCATCTATCAAGTGAAGCCCCTCGAGTATGAAGACTCCAAGGAACTGTTTGTGAAAAGAGTATTTGGCCCCGACTCTGTCTGCCCCACGGAGCTGCAAGAAGCAATGGATAAGATTTTGAAGAAATGCGGTGGGCTGCCGTTGGCAGTTGTTAGCATTGCCAGCCTCCTGGCGAGCTACAAATCGCCAGGGAGCGAAGAGATGTGGGAGAGAGTCTGCAACTCGATCGGTTCTCAGATGGAGAGCAACCCTACCCTGGAGGGGATGAGGCAGGTGCTCACGCTCAGCTACAACCACCTGCCTCATCACCTCAAGGCTTGCATGATGTACCTCAGCATTTTCCCAGAGGATTGCGTGCTACACAAGTACCGGCTGCTCTACAGATGGGTCGCCGAAGGCTTGGTTCCCGAGAAGAGAGGGTTGACATCACAGGAGGTCGCGGAAGAATGCTTCGGCGAGCTGCTGAGCAGGAACATGATCGAACCGGTCGAGGTTATCTACGATGGGACGGTGACGTGCTGCCGTGTGCATGATATGATGCTTGAGGTCATGGTGTCCAAGTCCCTAGAGGCGAACTTCGCCAGCTTGGTAGGAGGAGCCCTGCGTGGAGGGAGATCGTACGACACTGTCCGCCGCCTCTCCATCCACGGCGACGACCTGGGCTCCGGTGTCGAGAAGATGAGCATGCGGCACGTCCGGTCGCTTAGCACATTCCGCCCTAAAGGTCAAGACAAGCTGCTTGGTCGACTAGCCGAGTTCACCCTGCTCAGGGTGCTCGACCTAGACGGCTGCAAAGACGTGCAAGACCATCATATGAAGCATGTTTGCCGGCTGTTCCTACTCAGGTTCTTGAACTTGAATGATAAAGATATCACAGTGATGCCTAGTCAGATCGGCGAGCTGCAGCATTTGCAGACGCTTTGGTTAACTGAAACCCTCCTCAACGGGGTCCCAGAATCCGTGGTCAATCTAGAGAAGCTTGAGCACCTGACCTTCAGCAACAGGCAACACTGGGTTCCCACGAGGCTGCCCCGGGGGCTCCGGAAAATGAAGGCCCTGCAGGGGCTGGGAAGGCTAGAACTCTGTGAGGACGATGCTGATCTTGCCAAGGAGATCGGCGACCTGGTGCAATTACGACGATGCGATATCGCCCTCAACTTCTCCAACTGCTCCAATGGGCAGGTTCTCAAAGATCTTGCCAGCTCCATAGGCCTCCTATGCTCCCTCCGTGAGTTCGGCGTTGAAGACAGGGAACCTGATCCCAACAACATGACATTTCTCCACGACCTCCCCTCGCCACCACAGCTCCTCCGGAACCTATACATCGGTGGCACCATCGACAAATTGCCAGGCTGGGTGGAGTCACTCGCACACCTCGTCGAAGTATACTTTTGGTGGATAAACATTCACGGCGACGAAATATACGGTGTCCTGTACAAGCTGCCTAACCTGTTGAAGATCACCTTGGATTGTGGGAGCTGCAAGGATGAGGAGCTGGTGGCGCGCAGCACCTTCAAGTTCCAAAAGCTCAAGGAGCTGTCCTTTGTCCCTGCAGAAGGTACACCGAAAGTTGTCCGATTTGAGGAAGGAGCCATGGCAAAGCTCGAGAGACTCACCGTGAGCTTCTATAACGAGCAGAGTAGCATTGCCAGCGTCGACAACTTGACAAGCCTTAAGGAGGTGCATCTCCGTGGTAAGAAAGACAATGGGGCACTGCGTGAGGCAGTGCACCAGATGAAGACCGAGAGCGAGAGTTGCCAGGAATCAGATCGGTTCAAAGTTGTAGTGAAATATGAGTGATCAATGTGCGGGTTTGCTTCCGGTCTTCGAAATTGTCGTTATTTCTTGTGTCAATCTTTTACATTTTCTTCTTTTCCTTCTCAATGCATTTTCCATAAGAAATTTCTTGTGTTTGTTAGTTTTTCGTTCTACGGTTATATTGGTTTTCAAGATGTAATATTTCCAGGATGTTTCATCTCTTCAATCGATCAGTTGAATTAGTTGTCAATTATCCGGAAGGCTTCTCAGACTGACTATATTTATCCAAAAGATATAATAAGGAGAAAATGTGAATTTCTTGGCATTTTCATTCGAACATTAAAGATATTTTTGGTGATGTTTTGTTATTTGTTAACAATTTAATGATTAATATTTCACTAAGGAGAACATATAATCACTTGCAAATGAAATTGCTAATTCTCATTAGAAAAAAAAAAAGAAGAAGAAATTATCCTTGAGTTCATCTTTCTGTTTTCCGAGGAGGCTTGGACTTGTTTCATCTGTCATAAAAGAGCTCTGCTGCTGGAAGATCAAACACAGCCTGGAGTAAAATAAAACGAATAGCTATACCAAGCTAAAAACATGGAAATAGTATAGCCCACGAGTAGACCAGTGGGCACGAAAAGACGTTGGGCCTCTGCCCGCCCGCGTTCAAGTGCTAGGCTTGCCGCGGGTGCTCGCGTAGCTTCTTCTTTGATCCATTCAGCTATATTTCTTGTGTTGTTTTTAAAACTAAAACTAGTACACCATTAGGTGCTAAAAAGGAAATAGAGGAATTGTAATAAAACTTCCTAAGTAAAAGAATAGTTTTGAGCCTTTTGTTCCAGGAACCCTTCAACCAAAATTTCTATATGAAATTTTGTGTAGAGAAATCCCTAAGACCTCTTAGGATCAGCACCTTGTTTGAATTTTGTAGAAATTCACAAAAGGTGTTAGGCTCTGGAAATTTTACTGTAGGAACTACTTGAGCTCAGTATCCTACAAAAAAATATTCAGAATTTTTGGACTTCGTTTGGGTGGTGAATTAAATCATCAAAGAAATCAGCTGATAATTCAAAAACCCTAAAGCCCGTACTGTTCATCGGGTTCGAGTCAAAACCCACACGGTCGAACCCAGCCTCCTCGCCAGCGGACCAGGTCCGAAGAAGCGTCAGCTTTGTGCACCGTTGGATTTAAAATCTAGCGTCTAGATCAAATGAGACGATCGGACCGCTTCACTTAGACGCACGCACCGTTGGATCTGATTTGAACGATCGAGATGAACTGGGTCGTTCGGACCGCCCGAACAGCACCCTCATCTCAACTGTTGGTTAGGAAATAAACACACCAGATGGATTGGGCCGTTCGGACTGTCCAGACAGAACAATCAATCGTGGACGTCCATTTCTGATCTAATCGGCACGACTTAATCTCCACTTACCGCTTCAATTCAAGTCGCTGACTGGTGGGCCCCGTGTGCAGGAATCATCGTCCACCTCGTGCCCGGGAGCTCCAGCGCATCACCCTGTTCAGCTCCGCCGCCCACCGTTTTGGACCACGCTGCCCATGGTTTCGTTGCAGCTCAACCACTCCTGTCGCTTCACAATTCAACACCGCGCCCATGCCTGCCTGCGCCAACCCCTAGCTGCCCGTACAACGTGGGAGCGCTCCGCCCCTGTGCCTATGGCTGCCCGAAGCTCTTCTTGGTCATCTCCGCTGCCCAGCCTATATAAGGACCACCCCTAGCTTCGCAATACCTTTTCCAAGCTCATGCGCGCACCCATTTCTCTTTTCATCCACTAAATCGAACCTTAGAGCCCCAAGAGCGGAAACCCTAAAATCACAGTGCACCGTCGTCTTCGTCTCTGGTGCCGTGAAGGGTTTTGTATCTTTTCTTTCATGTCACATCGTGTCTCTTAACATCTTGAGCATTTCCCCTCAAACAATTTAGCTTTTGGTACACAGGAGCTCTTGTTTGGGATCTTCTTCTTCATCTCCAGCCAGAACCGCCGCGAAGACCTCATCGGTGATTCAGTGCATCTCAAGTAAATTCATTGCACCTGGAGCATCGCCAGGACTCACTGAAGCCTATGCAATCTTTGGATTTCTTTCTACTCCACTCGGGTTTCTTCTCCACGCATGGTCAACTTCGCCGCCGCACCTCACCGTCGCCAACTCGCCACAGACCTCCTCAGTTACTCCGCGTCATTCTGGTAGACTCTAAATAGTCCCTAGATTCTTTTGCACATGTTATTTTGTTAAGAGCTTCGCTCTTTTGCCCTGTCGTCGTTTACCGTAACTACCTCTCCGCTCGCCGCCGGTGCACCACCACGTTAAGCCGCCTCAGGCCACGCCGTTGGTACCAGCAGATGCGCATTAGTGTATAGAACCCAATTTGACCACTCACTTGCCCCGCCGAGCCTCACAATGCCGACGAGTGGCGCAGCCACGAGCACCACCGCGCGGCACAGTGCTGCCAACACTATAGCTCATCAGTTAAGGTTAATAAAATGCTTAAACTATTTAGTTAGAGCTAATGAGTGACTTGCATGTGGGACCGAGCAGTTAAGTTAACTCCAAATCTTTAACTCGCTTGAGTCTATGACATGCGGGCCCCACAGCTTTAGTGCACAGCACAACCCTTTGAGCTATCTCACTAACAGTAGGCCCCACCTTCGGTTTAACCAGAAACCCTTTGGGAAATAGAAAGTATGTTTTCAGTTATATGCTGTAATACGTTTTCCTTGTTAGAAGGCGTATCCATCCATGTAACAGACAAGAGAATACACTTTCTCCGTTAGAAAAACGTATTTTCCATTTATTATGGTTTATTCAAACCGAGTGTTAGTAAAAGCTTAATAACTTTTGCTACATAACTCCAAATCTAGTGAGACCAGTCCCTAAATTCGTCTAAAATCATAATCTATCTAAATATATAAAAATATTTTATTTTTGTTGCTGTTGCTTTTGTTGAATATTATTTTGATTCTTGCTTGACTCTTTTTAGATGTCGATTATTCGGGTTTCTATTCCGACGATCAATCCGTTATACCTCCAGAACAGCAAGAGCAACGCAAGCACCTCCTTTGATCATATTGATCCTAGTATTTTACTTATTGTACTTTGTTTTGCAAATCCTATTATGCATGCGTGTATTTCTGTGTAAAAATGCTATTATTGGGAAAATAGTAGATGTAAATCCTACTTGCTGCATTTGTCTCCTTGAAATGTTGTTTTCCTTACTGTTGTAACCATTAGAGTATGGGTTAGACAATGTGTAATGTCATTTGGAAGCTTTTGAGTGCAGTTGTTGTACAAATGCAATTAGAGCAATAGAATTTCTGGAAAAATTGAATTATGGACATTATGTACTTTGAGAATTTGGGATTATTTTGAAAAAATTTCAGGGGAGTTACCTCTATTATTTTGATGAAAATGACATGTAAACTTTAGTCTTTTAGACACGGGCATGTTATGTTGTTATCTGAAAAAGTGAGGTTTGTAATTCACTAGTAGATAGAGTGAAGATCTTGCTTGTTGTTGGTTAAGGACTGAAGCCAGCAAATCCGGGACTAAGACCTAATCGTACAACCATATGTGCTAGTGTGGGATGGCCGTAGCTAACTAAGTTATCGAAATCTTAGCCTTGCATGACAGTAGGCAGAAGTAGGGCGCACATTACCGGGGAATCGGTAATGCCGACCCAACTGCGAATGCCTCATTTCGACGGGTGTTCTCCGGGCGAAGTGAGGGACTTACTCAACGGGGGTTGTTCAGCGAGTAAGGCTCCTCATCCGATGTGTTACTTTGTTACGATCAATGTTATTACTTTATCCCGACGGATGAGGATAATGATTCGCAGGGCTAGTGCAGGGTTAGGACTAGATGATGTAAAGGCTGCGTCGCGAACTCTAGACTGCTTACCTTCGGAAGTGAGCGGTGGCATCGATGGATACCGAACAAACTAGATATATTCCAGGCAACTGGAGTACCGCGTACTATGGGTAAAGTTGTACACCTCTGCAGAGTGATAAACTATTCAAATAGCCGCACTCGCGGTCATGAGCATGCTTAGTGCGGCTGGTATGGCGGTAGCTTTTGTTTTCAAAACTGTTTTGATACAAATGGTCAGGGTAATGACTTGGGGTTTTACTTTGTTGAGTTAACTACCATGTCTATGGTTTGTTGCTATGTCTATAGCATGATTTGTCATTTCAATGACTGTTTTGCTATTTCTATAGCAGTGTTGCCATTTCAACGGTTGAACCGAATTTGTCAGTGCCATTTCTATGGCAAAACCTGTTTATTTTTGCTTACAACCGGGGAAGGTTGTAAGTGTTTGTTGTTACTTGTTTAGTTACTACTATTTATTGTCCTATACTTACTTATTCATAAAATGCTCTTTCAAACCTCCGTTGCAAATTATTACTTATGATTATTGCAAATAAACTTGGCTTTGAGCAAAAGAACTTGTAGAGTAGAGCCATTCACTTGTTAGCCTTGCATCTAATATAATTTTTGCGATACACTACAAGTCTTGCTGAGTACACAAGTACTCAAGTTTGCTTTTGTTGTTGCTTTAGAATATGCAGATGATCCAACGCCAGACGACGAGTTCTTTGCACTTAGCACCGAAGGGTTCGGTGACGGGTCTACTTAGGCGTTGCTTCCAAGTCGGTTGCCTGAGGGATCAGTGGGCACACTGCTGGACTTTTGCTACTACTACTTAATTTCCGCTGCTACTTTGTTTTCTCTGATAATTGTCTATTTGGCCGGTCGGCTATGGTTGTACTACTCTTGTAATAACTTAAGTAGACTACACCCTTTTGCTTTACATTAGTATGTGAATGTATGTTTGTGATGCCAAATGTTGTGAATGTGTGTGCTAGCCTTTATTCCTGGGACTAGCACAGTATACACATAAGATTCACGGGTATTCCACGCCTGGGGGTCTGACAAAAACACTCCCACACAAGTTTTTGGTGCGTGTAATTCTCAAAAACTCACTAGAGCTCCCACCGCCGGTCAGATCGTCTGGCCTCGACCGACTAGATTGCCCCTGAGGAATGGTTAGACTGCCGGTCACCTAACAACAGCTCAAAAATTGCAAACTTCCAAAACTAAACTCAAACTTCGACAACACATACGCAACAAAGTCAAATATTCATCACACACCATGGGGTGATCTCCACATGGTCTCACAAACTCCTTTTTAAAGCATTGGAGAGAGGTATTGTAGCTTTCGCTTCAGTTTTTTTGGCCTTTCCTAAAGCTACTATGCACTGGAGTGAGGTGTAGCTTCGCTTTAGATTTAGTGAACCAATCTTAAAGCTACTATGCATTAGAGTGGAGCGTCTTGAACAGTAGCTTCAGCTGATATGACACACACTATCTCCTGAAGCTACTATTGATTGGAGATGCTCTTATGTATAGTAGCTTCAGGAGAGTTAGTGTACCAGGTAAGGCGTCGACCATCCACTCCAATGCATAGTAACTTCAAGATAGGTCCACAAAATCTGAAGCAAAACTACACCCCACTACAATGCATAGTAGCTTCAAGATGGATTCACAAAATCTAAAGCGAAGCTATGTTACCTCGCTCCAATGCATTAAAACATGCACGGCATGAGGGTCTCAATAAGGCCCAATTGGATTAATTAGTTGTTCGCCAGGCCCATTTGAAGCCCAGGTTGAGTGCTTCCAAGGTAGTCTATAACATGCATGCCGGCCAATATATAACGACTTAATTTGGCAGCCGGATCAATAAGACTAGCTCACGACTGCTTAATTTAGTGAAGAATATATAGACCCTGTTTGTTTCGGCTTTGCTTTTCTGAAAAACGGCTTCCGGCTGTGTTGTAGGGCTTTTCTGGCTGTGGGCTGAACGACTAGGCTTTTCTGATTTGATGTTTGGCTGTCTGGCTTTTAGGTAGGCTGCCTATAGCTTCCGAGATGTGAAATGTCTGAAATGCCCCTGATGACAGTAATGACTTGTTTGGTCCCGTTTAACGATATTTAATGACATTTGACGACATTTTACGACATTTAACAATAATTAATGACATTTGACGACATTTAACGATATTTGATGACATTTAACAATATTTAACGATATTTAACAATATTTGACAACATTTAACGATATTTGACGACAGTTAACGACATTTAACGATAGTTGGGTTGAAGGGATCGGGCAGTCACCCTTCTCGAAAGAGATGGTGACTTCCGACCACTTTGGTACTTTATTGACAAGAGGAGAGTCAATGGAGTTTACCTCACGTTCGACTGCCTTGAGCTGTCGTCTTGACTCGTACGTCGATGATCCCCCAAAGATGTGCTCGATGGTGTGCTCAAGATCTTGAAACGACATGTCCTTGTTGTCTTCCGACTGTGTACAACCACTGGCTTGTCCTACCTCCTCGATGGTTGGAAGTGGCCCTTTACCGTTGTAGTAGTCCTTTTTATGGAAAGGGCACCACCTAGGCTTGTCGTTCTTCCGTTCGGGGCGATTACCTTTGCCTCGATCGGGCTATTGCTTAGTAGTTCGTGGTTCTTTATCGCTCACGGCCAGGGCCTCTTTAGAACTATTGGCTTGAGGCTTTTGACCTTTTGTCTTGTTCTTGGATTTCTTGGCCTTTTTCTCCTTCTTCTTGCCACCCTCGCCGATCTCTTGAGGGTGCTGGTCATCTTGATCAATAATTTTGGTCCTTTCGACTGGTTCATTAGCAGTCGCGTATTGATCAGCCATCTCAAAGAGTTCGGCGATAGTAGCCGGAGGGTTCAAAGCGATGTCTTCTATGATTCTTCTACTGCGGACTCCCTACTTGAAGGCTCTGATAATAGATGAGTCAGAAACCTCAGGAATTGAGTTGCGAACCTGACTGAAACGCCTGATGAATTGGCGTAGTGTTTCGTGGTCATTTTGTCGCATCCTGTGTAGGTCGTCCTCCTTTTCGGGGCGATGGTAGGTGCCCTGGAAATTGGCAAGCAGAAGATCGCAGAGGTGTTGCCACGAGTAGATCGACTCGAGTGGTTGGTTTAATAACCACGATCGAGCGGACCCTTCGAGCACAGTCAGAAGGTAATTCGCCATGACGCGCTCTCCTCCTGCTACTGCTCGGATAACGGTCGTGTAGATCTGGAGAAACTCGATGGAATTTTGAGACCCATCAAACTTTTCCATGTTCCCTGGTCGAAACCGTGGCGGCCAGTGAACTGCTCGGAGGTCAGGCGAGAATGCCCGACATCCGGTAATTACGTCGTAATGCCTCCTTTGCAGAAAAGATAGGTTGATGTCGCCAGGTGGTCGTACTCGACGATACCCAGTAATAGGTGAATCTGACTTATGGTAAGTCTCGATCCTACGAGGGTAATACTCCTCGTATCTTCTCTACTGTTGCAGACCTCTGGGTCAGAGTGGTAAATGATCACCTCTCCTAGGAGCTTTATGATCGTCAGGCGTTCGAGGAACTCTTTTCTGGTTTGGGGAGCGATGCATCTTACGACGATCCCCATGCGGTGAGTTATTCGAACGACTGGAAGCTGGTGGAGTCGTACTGCCACGACTTCCAAAATGATGTCGGCGGGGTCGTTCGAGCTTGCTCATCGTTCTCCGCAGCCTTCGTGCGATCTCTTCAGCCAAGAGGTCATAGCCAGGTGCTCGGGCAAGTTCTCGAGATTGGTTCTCGAGCAGGTCGTTGATATGCAAAAGTTCCTGAGCTTCCTCCGACTGGTATTGAGTGCGCCTAGGCAATTTTCTCTGGGCCACAACTCGTTTGCGTCGGACTGTTTCAGAATCATCCATACCTGATCGTACGACACTGTCCGCCGCCTCTCCATCCACGGCGACGACCTGGGCTCCGGTGTGGAGAAGATGAGCATGCGGCACGTCCGGTCGCTGAGCACGTTCCGCCCTAAAGGTCAAGACAAGCTGCTTGGTCGACTAGCCGAGTTCACCCTGCTCAGGGTGCTCGACCTAGAAGGCTGCAAAGAGGTGCAAGACCATCATATGAAGCATGTTTGCCGGCTGTTCCTACTCAGGTTCTTGAACTTGAATGATACAGATATCACAGTGGTGCCTAGCCAGATCGGCGAGCTAAAGCATTTGCAGACGCTTTGGTTAATTGGCACGCTCCTCGACGGGGTCCCAGAATCCGTGGTCAATCTCGAGAAACTTGAGCACCTGTACTTCCGCCACAGGCTTCACTGGTATAAACTCGTGAGGCTGCCCCGGGGGCTCCGGAAAATGAAGGCCCTGGACGGGCTGACAAGGCTAGAACTCGGTGAGAACGATGCTGAAACTTGCCAAGGAGATCGGCGACCTGGTGCAATTACGAGAATTACATATCGTCCTCGACTGCTCCAACTGCTTCCATGGGCAGGTTCTCAAAGATCTTGCCAGCTCCATAGGCCGCCTATGCTCCCTCCGTAAGTTCGGCGTTGAAGACATGGCACCTGATTCCAACAACATGACCTTTCTCCACGACCTCCCCTCGCCACCACGGCTCCTCCGGCACCTACTGATCGGTGGCACCATCGACAAATTTCCAGGCTGGGTGGAGTCACTCACACACCTCGCCAAAGTATACTTTTTTTGGATAAACATTCACGGCGACGAAATATACGGTGTCCTGTACAAGCTGCCTAACCTGTTGAAGATCACCTTGGATAGGAGGTGCTGCAAGGATGAGGAGCTGGTGGCGCGCAGCACCTTCAAGTTCAAAAAGCTCAAGGAGCTGGCCTTTGTCCCTGCAGAAGGTACACCGAAAGTTGTCCGATTTGAGGAAGGAGCCATGGCAAAGATCGAGAGACTCACCGTGAGCTTCTATAACGAGCAGAGGAGCATTGCCAGCGTCGACAAGTTGACAAGCCTTAAGGAGGTGCAGCTCCGTGGTATGAAAGACAATGGGGCACTGCATGAGGCAGTGCACCAGCTGAAGACCGAGAGCGAGAGTCGCCAGGAATCAGATCGGTTCAAAGTTGTAGTGAAATATGAGTGATCAATGTGTGGGTTTGCTTCCGGTTTTCGAAATTGTCGTTATTTCTTGTGTCAATCTTTTACATTTTCTTCTTTTCCTTCTCAATGCATTTTCCATAAGAAATTTCTTGTGCCTGTTAGTTTTTCGTTCTACGGTTAGATTGGTTTTCAAGATGTAATATTTCCAGGATGTTTCATCTCTTCAATCGATCAGTTGAATTAGTTGTCAATTATCCGGAAGGCCTCTGAGACTGACTATATTTATCCGAAAGATATAATAATGAGAAAATGCGAATTTCTAGGCATTTTCATTCGAACATTATAGATATTTTTGTGATGTTTTGTTATTTGTTAACAATTTAATGATGAATATTTCACTAAGGAGAACATATAATCACTTGCAAATGAAATTGCTAATTCTGATTAGAAAAAAAAAAGAGAAGAAATTATCCTTGAGTTCGTCTTTCTGTTTTCCGAGGAGGCTTGGACTTGCTTCATCAATTGCATATACCGGTAAGCTGCACCAGGGGTGGAGATAGGCCTCGGGCCGGTTGGGCAACGGTCCGAGGCCTAGAGAAAATAGTAGTGAAAAATTTAAGTAGGGATAAAAAAAATTACTGTGCAGTAATCAGGCCCGACGCTGACCGACTGGCCCGAGGCTATCCCCAGCGGCCCAGCACTGTGTGAGGGAGCCCTAGCCGCCTGCCTTGCCTTTTGTCTTTTCCCCTCCCCACTCTCCCCAGCAACGCCGCCCCGGGCCCCCATCGCACTACTACAGAAAGGCTAATACTGGACGCCTCATCACAGACGGTTGACCAAAACCGTCGGTATTACATTCAATCACAGACGGTTTTGGTTTAGAGACCGCTGCGTACTCTTAAACGCGCTAAAAACCGTCTCGAAGAGAGCAATATCACGAGCGGTTCATTTTGAAACCGTCAGTGAAGTATCACGAGCGGTTACAACACGAACCGCTCGTGATATTAATCGAGATCACGAGCGGTTTTTAAACACAACCGTCAGGAAGTATCACGAGCGGTTACAACAAGAACCGCTCGTGATATTAATTAGTATCACGAGCGGTTCTTAACAATAATCTTATGCGTGATAATATCGCTCATACTCCACGGTCGTCGCCATCGCTTCGGCTCCCGATCGCGCTCTTCATCGCCGATCGCGCGTCGTTAAATCGCCAATCCACCGGCTCCCGATCGTCTCTTCGTCTCACGCTCGAATTTATTCCTTGTTTGATATAAAAGGATCATCCGCCATCAAGATGATCATCCCCACATACTTATAAAATTAAAAACAGAAATGGCTGCCTCTTCCATCGCCGCCGCAGCGATGGCCTTCTGGCCTCACTGTGACGAGCACCTCTCTCGGTGTAGGTTGAACTGCTTCTGCGGAAGAACACCGTTTGATCAGCGGTGTCTTCACTCCTCTGCCGGCGGAGAATTTGCGGAGCGGTGGCGCCACCTTCCGCCGTCTTGACATCCTCCTCCGCCGTGTCTTCCGGGTGATCTCCCACTTTCGGTAGCGTTCTGGCGTCATCGGCGTAGTCCTCCAAAACGGCGTTGCGTCTCTCCGGAGGCTTGCCGTCACTTGGACTGTGAAATCGAGGCGGCGACCGACACGACGGCCGATACCCCTCAAGCAAGGGAAGAGAACCTATGGGCTCAATTCTTCTTGGTTCAACGATCGAGGTCTTGGGAGACACTTGAGCAATGGCGTCGTGAGTGGGCGCATTCGAGCTTCATTCACGATGATCGGAACCGTCCAATGCCGACGCCGCCGCTATGAAGTATTGAAGACGGAGATAGCAGCCTACCTCCGCCACTAGAAAAACTTTGTTTTATTTATAGGTTTTACTTTTTAAATCTTTTAGTAGCGGTAGCCACTGCTTGTTTGGCCATATATATGAAAATTCCAAAATGAAAAAAAAGTTTGGAGGTGAAGTTACTATATTTAATTATATGTTGAATTATTAGCTCTCTCTCTCTCTATATATATATATATATATATATATATCGAGACGGTTTTGTGGAAAAACAAAATCTAGTTTGGAGGTGAAGTTACAATTAATATTAATTATATCGAACGAGCGCGTCAGCGGGCCGGTGGGCGCATTTCAGCTTCGTTCACGATCGAGAACCGTCCGATGCCGACACCGCCGCCTATGAAGTATTGCGAGATGGAGATAGCGACCTACCTTCGCCACTAGAAAAACCTTGTTTAATTATAGGTTTACGCTTTTTAATATAAACATGTAATTTCTTCACATGTCATGTAAGTGTATATACTTGAGAAAAAACATTTCACGGACGGTTCCATAATGGAACCGTCGTGATATATCTCATATCACGAGCGGTTCCATTATGGAACCGTCGTGATGATATCACCGACGGTTCCATAATAGAACCGTCTCGATAAGTCTTTATAAGTAGGAGCTAGCATAGCTTGCCGCTAGGGTTTGCGCTCTAACTCGTCACTCCCAGTGACCTTACTCTCGTCCGTTCCTCCTCGTCGCCGACGCCGCCATTCTTCCGTCGCCGACGGTTGTAGCATCTTGTGACCTTGCAAAAGACACTCAGACGATAAGAGTGTCTTTTGCGGCGTCACCGTTAATACACAACTGATGCCCAAACTCTCGTCACTCCCGGCTCCGCCGCTAGGGTTTGCGCCCTCCTAACTCCGTTCCTCCCCACCTCGGCCGCCGCCGACCTCGTCGCCGTCGCCGCCCGACCCTTTGCGCCCGCTAGGCTCTGGCCGGGCTTTGCTTTCCCCATCCTCCCTCTATTCTCCTCTAGATCTGTTAGCTTAATGTCTTTTGTTGAGTTTGATTTTTATGCATGAGCCTTAAGTTGTGTCCTGATGTTTGTGTGATTTATGCAAGGTAAAGGAAATGGATGAGGGTTGTGCTGGTGGTGGGGTCGCCACCGTGGTTCTTGTTGTCTGAAGGTCCCTCTGTCTCTACCCTCCTTGCTCTGTGATGAAAATGGCTAGCTAGTGCTCTCGATGGATCTTGAGGGCTACTCTTGGTGTGGTGGGTTTGGACACCCTTGGTCTTGTTCTCTTGTCGATGAACGCTCAATGATGTTAATAGTCTTATCTTTGAAATTGAATTGATAATTAGTTCATATTAATAGTCCCCTTGCTCGTGATGTAATGATGTAAATAGTCCTATCTTTGAAATTGAATTGATAATTAGTTCATATTAATTTAAAAATATTAAACTTTAAACTTTAATAAAAACCCAATGATTGAATTACTTTAAACTAAATTTTAAAATTGTAAACCAAAAATTTCAAAATTTAAACCATAAAACTAAAATTAGGTCTTTAAATTGAAAACGTGAAACCTAATTATTTCTAGTTTTAGTTTCTGATTAAGTAACACTAAAATAATTTGAAATTTTACAGAACAACAAGTTGAATATAAATAAATTATATAAGTTAGTATACTTTCAAACTCAAGTTTTCTATAGACAATATTTGAACTCAAAAGTTTCAAGAATTAAAGCCTTAGACTACCAAAATCATTATTTATATTGATAAGATATGCCTAATAGCTAGCTCAGTGTATAAACCGTTTGGTCTATTGGAATCAGGTACCTCATTGTGATTGATGATGTATGGACCATATCAGCATGGGACAAAATCCGATCCAAACTGCCAGAGAACAACAGCAGCAGCAGAATCATGGTGACCACTCGGATAGAGACCGTGGCCAAAGCGTGCAGCCCACCTAGTGCTTGGGGAGACTACATCTATCGAGTGAAGCCCCTCGAGCCTGAAGACTCCAAGAAACTGTTTGTGAATAGAGTATTTGGCCCCGACGATGTCTGCCCCACGGAGCTGCAAGCAGCAATGGGTAACATTTTGGAGAAATGCGGTGGGCTGCCGTTGGCGGTTGTTAGCATTGCCAGCCTCCTGGCGAGCTACAAATCGCCCGGGAGCGTAGAGATGTGGGAGAGAGTGCACAACTCGATCGGTTCTCGGATGGAGACAACCCTACTGGAGGGATGAGGCGGTGCTCACGCTCGGCTACAACCACCGCCTCATCACCTCAAGGCTTGCATGATGTACCTCGGCATTTTCCCGAGGATTGCGTGCTACACAAGTACCGGTGCTCTCTGAGATGGGTCGCCAAGGCTTGGTTCCCGAGAAGAGGTTGACATCACGGAGGTCGCGGAAGACTACTTGACGAGCTGGCGGCGAACATGATCGAACCGCGAGGTTAAACACGATGGGGCGGTGACGGAGTGCCGTGTGCATGATATGATGCTTGAGGTCATGGTGTCCAAGTCCCTAGAGGCGAACTTTGCGGCTTGGTAGGAGGAGCCTGCGTGGAGGAGATCGTGCGACCTTGTCGCCGCCTCTCCATCCTGGCGGCGACACAGGCTCCGGTGTGGAGAAGATGAGCATCGCGGCACGTCCGGTCGGCTGAGCACGTTCGCCCTAAAGGTCAAGACAAAATTGCTTGTCGACTAGCCGAGTTCACCACTCGGGGGTGCTCGACCTAGAAAGTCACAAAGAGGTGCAAGACCATCATATGAAGCATGTTTGCTTACTGTTCCTACTCGTGTTCTTGAACTTGAATAATCTGAGATATCACAGTGGTGCCTAGCCGGATCGGCGAGCTAAAGCATTCTGAGACGCTTTGGTTAATTGGCACGCTCCTCGACGGGTCCCGAATCCGTGGTCAATCTCGAAAACTTGAGCACTGTACTTCCGCCACAGGCTTCACCGGTATAAACTTCGTGAGGCTGCCAGAACTCCGGAAAATGAAGGCCACGGGCGGTGACAAGGCTAGAACTTCGGTGAGAACGATCTTTGAAACTTGCCAAGGAGATCGGCGACTGGTGCAATTCTGAGAATTACATATCGTCCTCATTGCTCCAAGCTGCTTCCATGGGCGGGTTCTCAAAGATCTTACCCGACTCCATAGGCCGCCTATGCTCCCTCCGTAAGTTCGGCGTTGAAGACATGGCACCGATTCCAACAACATGACCTTTCTCCACGACCTCCCTCGCCACCACGGCTCCTCAACCCTCTTGATCGGTGGCACCATCGACAAATTTCGGTGGGTGGAGTCACTCACACACCTCGCCAAAGTATACTTTTTTGGATAAACATTCACGGCTGACGAAATATCTGATTATCTGTACAAAGTTGCCTAACTTTGTTGAAGATCACCTTGGATAGGAGGTCTTTGCAAGGATGAGGAGGTGGTGGCAAAGACACCTTCAAGTTCAAAAGCTCAAGGAGCTGGCCTTTGTCCTACGCAGAAGGTACACCGAAAGTTGTCCGATTTGAGGAAGGAGCCATGGCAAAGATCGAGAGACTCACCGTGAGCTTCTATAACGAGCAGAGGAGCATTGCCGGCGTCGACAAGTTGACAAGCCTTAAGGAGGTGCAGACTCAGTGGTATGAAAGACAATGGGGCCTTTGCATGAGGCGATTACACCGGTGAAGATCGAGAGCGAGAGTCGCCAGAATCGGATCGGTTCAAAGTTGTAGTGAAATATGAGTGATCAATGTGTGGGTTTGCTTCCTGTTTTGAAATTGTCGTTATTTCTTGTGTCAATCTTTTACATTTTCTTCTTTTCCTTCTCAATGCATTTTCCATAAGAAATTTCTTGTGCTGTTAGTTTTTAGTTCTACGGTTAGATTGGTTTTCAAGATGTAATATTTCGAGGATGTTTCATCTCTTCAATCGATCGAGTTGAATTAGTTGTCAATTATCAGGAAGGCCTCTGAGGTGACTATATTTATCCTAAAGATATAATAATGAGAAAATCACGAATTTCTAGGCATTTTCATTCAACATTATAGATATTTTTGTGATGTTTTGTTATTTGTTAACAATTTAATGATGAATATTTCACTAAGGAGAACATATAATCACTTGCAAATGAAATTGCTAATTCGATTAGAAAAAAAAAAGAAGAAATTATCCTTGAGTTCGTCTTTACATTTTCAGGAGGCTTGGACTTGCTTCATCAATTGCATATCTGGGTAAAATTTGCACGAGGGGGAGATAGGCCTCGGGCGGTTGGGCAGCGGTCCGAGGCCTAGAAAAATAGTAGTGAAAAATTTAAGTAGGGATAAAAAATTATTGTGCGATGTCGGGCCCGGCCGACCGACCGGCCGAGGCTATCCCAATGACCCGGCCTTGTGTGAGGGAGCCCTAGCCGCTGCCTTGCCTTTTGTCTTTTCCCCTCCCCACTCTCCCCAGCAACGCCGCCCGGGCCCCCATCGCACTACTACGTAAAGGCTATCTTGGGCGCCTCATCACAGACGGTTGACCAAAACCGTCGGTATTACATTCAATCACGAGCGGTTTTGGTTTAGAGAATGCGTACTCTTCGGCTAAGCTAAAAACCGTCGTGAAGAGGCAATATCACGAGCGGTTCATTTTGAAAACTGTCATGAAGTATCACGAGCGGTTACAACACGTAACCGTCGTGATATTATCGATATCACGAGCGGTTTTCGCACAACCGTCGTGAAGTATCACGAGCGGTTACAACAAGAACCGTCTCGTGATATTATTAGTATCCGAGCGGTTCTTAACAATAATCGCTCGTGATAATATCGCTCTGACTCCACGGTGCGTCGCCATCGCCCGGCTCCCCGATCGTCTCTTCATCGCCGATCTTGCGCGTCGTTAAATCGCCAATCGCTTCGGCTCCCGATCGTCTCTTAAATCTCACGCTCGAATTTATTCCTTGTTTGATATAAAAGGATCATCCGCCATCAAGATGATCATCCCCACATACTTATAAAATTAAAAAAGCGAAATGGCTGCCTCTTCCACATCAGCCGCAGACCGATGGCCTTCACGGCCTCACTTTGTGCGAGCACCTCTCTCGGTGTAGGTTGAACCGTTCTGCGGAAGAACACCGTTTGATCAACAGTGTCTTCACTCCTCTGCCGGCGAGAATTTGCGGAGCGGTGATAGCCACCTTCCGCCGTCTTGACATCCTCCTCCGCCGTGTCTTCCGGGTGATCTCCCACTTTGGTAGCGTTCTGGCGTCATCGGCGTAGTCCTCCAAAACGACGTTGCACGTCTCGGGAGGCTTCCGTCACTTGGATCTGTGAAATCGGGCGGCGAGCGATCGTCTGACCAGCCGATACCCCTCAAGCAAGGAAGAGAACCTATGGGCTCAATTCTTCTTGGTTCAACGATCGAGGGTCTTGGGAGACACTTGAGCAATGGCGTCGTGAGTGGGCGATTTCGAGCTTCATTCGATGACGAGAACCGTCAATGCCGACAAATGCCGCCTATGAAGTATTGAAGACGGAGATAGCAGCCTACCTCCGCCACTAGAAAAACTTTGTTTTATTTATAGGTTTTACTTTTTAAATCTTTTTATGTTTAACGCCATATTTGTTTGGCCATATATATGAAAATTCCAAAATGAAAAAAAAAGTTTGGAGGTGAAGTTACTATATTTAATTATATGTTGAATTATTGCGCTCTCTCTCTCTATATATATATATATATATCGAGAGGCGGTTTTGTGGAAAAACAAAATCTAGTTTGGAGGTGAAGTTACAATTAATATTAATTATATCGAGCAAGCGCGTCAGCGGGCGGGTGGGCGCATTTCGAGCTTCGTTCATCGAGGAACCGTCCGATGCCGACACGCCGCCTATGAAGTATTGCGAGATGGAGATAGCGACCTACCTTCGCCACTAGAAAAACCTTGTTTAATTATAGGTTTACTTTTTTAATATAAACATGTAATTTCTTCACATGTCATGTAAGTGTATATACTTGAGAAAAAAACATTTCATGGGCGGTTCCATAATGGAACCGTCGTGATATATCCCATATCACGAGCGGTTCCATTATGGAACCGCTCGTGATGATATCACAGCGGTTCCATAATAGAACCGTCTCGATAAGTCTTTATAAGTAGGAGCTAGCATAGCTTGCCGCTAGGGTTTGCGCTCTAACTCGTCACTCCCAGTGCCTTACTCTCGTCCGTTCCTCTCCTCGCTGGCTTGACGCCGCCATTCTTCCGTCGCCGACGGTTGTAGCATCTGGTGACCTTGCAAAAGACACTCGTGCGATAAGAGTGTCTTTTGCGGCGTCACCGAGTAATACTCTAACTCTGATGACGCCCAAACTCTCGTCACTCCCGGCTCCCGGCCGCTAGGGTTTGCGCCCGCCCTAACTCCGTTCCTCCCCACCTCGGCCGCCGCTCAAACCTGCGTCGCCGTCGCCGCCCGACCCCTTTGCGCCCGCTAGGGTCTCTGGCCGAGACTTTGCTTTCCCCATCCTCCTCTATTCTCCTCTAGATCTGTTAGCTTAATGTCTTTTGTTGAGTTTGATTTTTATGCATGAGCCTTAAGTTGTGTCCCGATGTTTGTGTGATTTATGCAAGGTAAAGGAAATGGATGAGGGTTGTCTTTGGTGGTGGGTCGCCACCGTGGTTCTTGTTGTCTGAAGGTCCCTCTCTGTCTCTACCCTCCTTGCTCTGTGATGAAAATGGCTAGCTAGTGCTCTCGATGGATCTTAGGGCTACTCTCGGTGTGGTGGGTTTGGACACCCTTGGTCTTGTTCTCTTCTCGATGAACTGCTCAATGATGTTAATAGTCTTATCTTTGAAATTGAATTGATAATTAGTTCATATTAATAGTCCCTTGCTCTCTGTGATGTAATGATGTAAATAGTCCTATCTTTGAAATTGAATTGATAATTAGTTCATATTAATTTAAAAATATTAAACTTTAAACTTTAATAAAAACCCAATGATTGAATTACTTTAAACTAAATTTTAAAATTGTAAACCAAAAATTTCAAAATTTAAACCATAAAACTAAAATTAGGTCTTTAAATTGAAAACGTGAAACCTAATTATTTCTAGTTTTAGTTTCTGATTAAGTAACACTAAAATAATTTGAAATTTTCTGAAACAACAAGTTGAATATAAATAAATTATATAAGTTAGTATACTTTCAAACTCAAGTTTTCTATAGACAATATTTGAACTCAAAAGTTTCAAGAATTAAAGCCTTAGACTACCAAAATCATTATTTATATTGATAAGATATGCCTAATAGCTAGCTCGATTATATAAACCGTTTGGTCTATTGGAATCGGTACCTCATTGTGATTGATGATGTATGGACCATATCGGCATGGGACAAAATCCGATCCAAGCGCGAGAGAACAACGATGGCAATGAGAATCATGGTGACCACTCGGATAGAGGCAAGTGGCCAAAGCGTGCAGCCCACCTAGTGCTTGGGGAGACTACATCTATCGAGTGAAGCCCCTCGAGCTGAAGACTCCAAGCTGTTTGTGAATAGAGTATTTGGCCCCGACGATGTCGCCTTACTGAGTCGCAGCGACAATGGGTAACATTTTGGAGAAATCACGGTGAAATTGCCGTTGGCGGTTGTTAGCATTGCCGACCTCTGGCGAGCTACAAATCGCCGGGGCGTAGAGATGTGGGAGAGAGTGCGCAACTCGACGGTTCTCGGATGGAAACAACCCTACCTGGAGGGATGAGGCAGTGCTCACGCTCGCCTACAACCACCGCCTCATCACCTCAAGGCTTGCATGATGTACCTTAGCATTTTCCCGAGGATTCGTGCTACGCAAGGACCGGTTTGCTCAGCGGATGGATCGCCAAGGCTTGGTTCCCGAGAAGAGGGGTTGACATCACAGAGGTCGCGGAAGACTACTTGACGAGCTGGCGAAAGCGAACATGATCGAACAGCGAGGTTAAACACGATGGGGCGGTGACGGAGTGCCGTGTGCATGATATGATGCTTGAGGTCATGGTGTCCAAGTCCCTAGGCGAACTTTGCGGCTTGGTAGGAGGAGCCTGCGTGGAGGAGATCGTGCGACCTTGTCGCCGCCTCTCCATCCACGGCGACGACACAGGCTCCGGTGTGGAGAAGATGAGCATGCGGCACGTCCGGTCGTGAGCACGTTCCGCCCTAAAGGTCAAGACAAAATCGCTTGGTCGACTAGCCGAGTTCACCACCTTTCGGGTGCTCGACCTAGAAAGTCAGAAAGAGGTGCAAGACCATCATATGAAGCATGTTTGCCGCTTTGTTCCTACTCGGGTTCTTGAACTTGAATAATCTGAGATATCACAGTGGTGCCTAGCGGATCGGCGAGCTAAAGCATTCTGCAGACGCTTTGGTTAATTACGCACGCCTCGACGGGTCCCGAATCCGTGGTCAATCTCGAGAAACTTGAGCACTGTACTTCCGCCACAGGCTTCACCGGTATAAACTTCGTGAGGCTGCCCTGGGCTCCGGAAAATGAAGGCCACGGCCGGTGACAAGGCTAGAACTTCGGTGAGAACGATCTTTGAAACTTGCCAAGGAGATCGGCGACTGGTGCAATTCTGAGAATTACATATCGTCCTCATTGCTCCAAGCTGCTTCCATGGGCGGGTTCTCAAAGATCTTACCCGGCTCCATAGGCCGCCTATGCTCCCTCCGTAAGTTCGGCGTTGAAGACATGGCACCGATTCCAACAACATGACCTTTCTCCACGACCTCCTCGCCACCACAGCTCCTCCCAAGCACCCTCTTGATCGGTGGCACCATCGACAAATTTCGTGTGGGTGGAGTCACTCACACACCTCGCCAAAGTATACTTTTTGGATAAACATTCACGGCGATGAAATATCTGATTATCTGTACAAAATTTGCCTAACTCGTTGAAGATCACCTTGGATAGGAGGTCTTTGCAAGGATGAGGAGTCAGGTGGCCGCAAAGACCTTCAAGTTCAAAAAGCTCAAGGAGCTGGCCTTTGTCCTGCGGAAGGTACACCAAAGTTGTCCGATTTGAGGAAGGAGCCATGGCAAAGATCGAGAGACTCACCGTGAGCTTCTATAACGAGCGAGGAGCATTGCCGCGTCGACAAGTTGACAAGCCTTAAGGAGGTGCAGCTCAGTGGTATGAAGACAATGGGGCCTTTGCATGAGGCAAGGTGCACCAAGAAGCCGAGAGCGAGAGTCGCCGAGAATCGAGATCGGTTCAAAGTTGTAGTGAAATATGAGTGATCAATGTGTGGGTTTGCTTCCGGTTTTGAAATTGTCGTTATTTCTTGTGTCAATCTTTTACATTTTCTTCTTTTCCTTCTCAATGCATTTTCCATAAGAAATTTCTTGTGCTCAGTTAGTTTTTCGTTCTCACGGTTAGATTGGTTTTCAAGATGTAATATTTCGGGATGTTTCATCTCTTCAATCGATCGATTGAATTAGTTGTCAATTATTCGGAAGGCCTCAAGAGACCCACTATATTTATCCTAAAGATATAATAATGAGAAAATGCGAATTTCTAGGCATTTTCATTCTAACATTATAGATATTTTTGTGATGTTTTGTTATTTGTTAACAATTTAATGATGAATATTTCACTAAGGAGAACATATAATCACTTGCAAATGAAATTGCTAATTACGATTAGAAAAAAAAGAGAAGAAATTATCCTTGAGTTCGTCTTTTGCTTTTCCGAGGAGGCTTGGACTTGCTTCATCAATTGCATATACCTAAAATTTGCACTGTAGAGATAGGCCTCGGGCGGTTGGGCAACGGTCAGAGGCCTAGAGAAAATAGTAGTGAAAAATTTAAGTAGGGATAAAAAATTATCTTGTGCATGAATCAGGGCGACGCCGACCGATCGCCCGAGGCTATCCCAATGACCCGATCTTGTGTGAGGGAGCCCTAGCCGCTGCCTTGCCTTTTTGTCTTTTCCTCCCCACTCTCCCCAAAGAACGCCGCCCCCCCATCGCACTACTACGAAAGGCTATCTTGGGCGCCTCATCACAGACGGTTGACCAAAACCGTCGGTATTATTCAATCACGAGCGGTTTTGGTTTAGAGACCGCTCAGCGCACTCTCTAGCTCGCGCTAAAAAACCGCTGCGTGAAGAGGCAATATCACGAGCGGTTCATTTTGAAACCGTCGTGAAGTATCACGAGCGGTTACAAACACTGAACCGTCTCGTGATATTAATCGATATCACGAGCGGTTTTAAACACAACCGTCAGTGAAGTATCACGAGCGGTTACAACAAGAACCGTCTGTGATATTAATTAGTATCCTGAGCGGTTCTTAACAATAACCGCTCGTGATAATATCGCTACAACTCCACGGTCGTCGCCATCGCCGGCTCCCGATCGTCTCTTCATCGCCGATCTTGCTCGTCTGTTAAATCGCCAATCCGCCGGCTCCCGATCGTCTCTTAATCTCACGCTCGAATTTATTCCTTGTTTGATATAAAAGGATCATCCGCCATCAAGATGATCATCCCCACATACTTATAAAATTAAAAAAGCAGAAATGGCTGCCTCTTCCTGTCGCCGCAGACCGATGGCCTTCTGGCCTCCTTCAGTCGAGCACCTCTCTCGGTGTAGGTTGAGCCGTCTTTGCGGAAGAACACTGTTTGATCAGCAGTGTCTTCACTCCTCTGCCGGCGGAGAATTTGCGGAGCGGTGGCGGCCACCTTCCGCCGTCTTGACATCCTCCTCCGCCGTGTCTTCGGGTGATCTCCCACTTCGGTAGCGTTCTGGCGTCATCGGCGTAGTCCTCCAAAACGGCGTTACCGTCTCCAGAGGCTTGCCGTCACTTGGCTGTGAAATCGGCGGCGGCGGCCGTCTGACCGGGCCGATACCCTCAAGCAAGGAAGAGAACCTATGGGCTCAATTCTTCTTGGTTCAACGATCTGAGGTCTTGGAGACACTTGAGCGAGCGCGTCGTGAGTGGGCGCATTCGAGCTTCATTCGATGATCGAGAACCGTCCAATGCCGACGCCGTCGCCTATGAAGTATTGAAGGCGGAGATAGCACCTACCTCCGCCACTAGAAAAACTTTGTTTTATTTATAGGTTTTACTTTTTAAATCTTTTTATGGCGGTAGCCACATTTGTTTGGCCATATATATGAAAATTCAAAATGAAAAAAAAAGTTTGGAGGTGAAGTTACTATATTTAATTATATGTTGAATTATTATCTCTCTCTCTCTATATATATATATATATCGAGCGGTTTTGTGGAAAAACAAAATCTAGTTTGGAGGTGAAGTTACAATTAATATTAATTATATCGAGCAGCGCGTCAACGGGTAGGGTGGGCGCATTTCGAGCTTCGTTACGATCGAGAACCGTCCGATCTGACACCGCCGCCTATGAAGTATTGCGAGATGGAGATAGCGACCTACCTTCGCCACTAGAAAAACCTTGTTTAATTATAGGTTTACGCTTTTTAATATAAACATGTAATTTCTTCACATGTCATGTAAGTGTATATACTTGAGAAAAAAACATTTCACGGACGGTTCCATAATGGAACCGTCAAGTGATATAGACATATCACGACGGCTCCATAATGGAACCGCCTGTGATATGTCCCATATCACGACGTTCCATAATGGAACCGTCCGCGATATATCCATATCACGACGGTTCCATTATGGAACCGTGCGTGATGATATCAGCGACGGTTCCATAATAGAACCGTCTCGATAAGTCTTTATAAGTAGGAGCTAGCATAGCTTGCCGCTAGGGTTTGCGCTCTAACTTCGTCACTCCCAGTGACCTTACTCTCGTCCGTTCCTCCTCGTCGCCGCTTGCGCCGCCATTCTTCCGTCGCCGGCGGTTTGTAGCATCTGGTGACCTTTGCAAAAGACACTCGTGCGATAAGAGTGTCTTTTGCGGCGTCACCGTAATACTAACTCTGATGACGCCAAACTCTCGTCACTCCCGGCTCGGCCGCTAGGGTTTGCGCCCGCCCTAACTCCGTTCCTCTCCCACCTCGGCGCCGCTCGACCTGCGTGCGCCCTTGAGCCCCTTTGCGCCCGCTAGGTCTGGCCGGGCTTTGCTTTCCCCATCCTCCTCTATTCTCCTCTAGATCTGTTAGCTTAATATCTTTTGTTGAGTTTGATTTTTATGCATGAGCCTTAAGTTGTGTCCTCGATGTTTGTGTGATTTATGCAAGGTAAAGGAAATGGATGAGGGTTG
Organism: Phyllostachys edulis; assembly: GCA_036346405.1. NCBI lineage: Eukaryota > Viridiplantae > Streptophyta > Magnoliopsida > Poales > Poaceae > Phyllostachys > Phyllostachys edulis. The sequence goes on along the minus strand of CM070557.1, from coordinate 3,292,608 downwards.
TCTTTGGTGGTGGGAGTCGCCACCGTGGTTCTTGTTGTACTAAGGTCCCTCTCTGTCTCTACCCTCCTTGCTCTGTGATGAAAATGGCTAGCTAGTGCTCTGCGATGGATCTTGAGGGCTACTCTTGGTGTGGTGGGTTTGGACACCCTTGGTCTTGTTCTCTTGCGATGAACTGCTCAATGATGTTAATAGTCTTATGCTGAAATTGAATTGATAATTAGTTCAAATTAATAGTCCCCTTGCTCTGTGATGTAATGATGTAAATAGTCCTATCTGAAATTGAATTGATAATTAGTTCATATTAATAGTCCCTTGCTCTGTGATGTAATGATGTAAATAGTCCTATGCTGAAATTGAATTGATAATTAGTTCATATTAATAGTCCTCTTCTTTGTGTGATGTAATGATGTCAATAGTCTTATGCTGAAATTGAATTGATAATTAGTTCATATTAATAGTCCCTTGCTCTGTGATGTAATGGTGTCAATAGTCTTATGCTGAAATTGAATTGATAATTAGTTCATATTAATAGTCACCTTGTTCATGCGGTCAAGTTCTCCTACCTCTTGCGTGCAGTCGTCCTACCATTCCATTCATAATCTCTTCTCTATAAAGTCTCCAGCGGTGGTGCTTGTGCCATTAAAACGGCATCATATATATATTATATATATATTATTAATGATCCTCGACCACTTTAGGGGTTAGTCACATGACATGAGAAGAATGAGGCGGTATCCACGGGCAATCTCATTGAGCCCTTGCAAGTATAAAGTATGGATGCAAAGAAAGCGGTCGGACATCCAATTACATGATTGGGCGTCGCTATGTTGAAAGTGGCGTTGATCTTAACTACTCTGGTGGGAAGTGGCATCATGTATTAGCAACCAACAATTCTTGAGCATGTAATTGTCTTTAAAGCCAACAAGAACACCAAGCAACAAGTTGAGAATTCTTTTGAAATATGAGAATGGTTGCTTGGTGTTCTTATTGAGTTTAAAACGATTATACTCAAATAATTAGTTGCTAATATGATACCTCTTCCTTCTCATGCTATTGCGATCAGCGATGCTAATATGACGTGACAATATATGATGTACATATAATAATGATATATATGGTACAAAAGAATCGCTGAGCGGTTTGACCACAAAGCAAATGCATGATAATCACATATCACGAGCGGTTTTAGCCACAAACCGTCGTGATATGATTATCACTGACGGTTTGTGGCTAAAACTTCGCTCGCTGATATGTGATCCACGACGGTTTGTGGTCAAACCGCTCAGATATGATTATCACTGAGCGGTTTGTGGATGAAACCGTGCATGATATATACTGCTCATCGAGCGGTTTGAACCACAAACCGCGTCAGGAAAGTATACATCACGAGCGGTTCAAAACCGCTCATGATGACCTCATGTCATCATCGACCCATAAACTCGGGCGGCTCACGAAACCGCTCGTGATGACGTTTTGAACCGTCAGGAAAGCCTTTTACGTAGTAGTGCGCCTCCTCGCTCTAGCCGGCCCCGGTCCTCTCGCCCCTTGGCTCACGCCGCTCCGGCCACGGTCCTCTCCGCCCCATGACGCCGCACCCCACGGGTTCCTCGCCGCCCTTGAGCCAGCAGCCGCCCAGCCCCCATCGCCTCCTCGGCAGAACTCCCCGTGGCTCCTCCTCCCTGCTGGCCAGGGGCGGAGATGGGTCTCGGGCCGGTTGGGCAACAGCCCGAGGCCCAGAGAAAATAGTAGTGGAAAATTTAAGTAGGGATAAAAAAAATATTGTGCCGTAGTCAGGCCCGACGCTGGCCGGCCGACTCTAGGCTATTCCCAGCCGGCCCAGCACTGCGTGAGAGAGCCCTAGCCGCCTGCCTTACCTTTGGTCTTTTCCCCTCCCCATTCTCCCCATCAACGTCGCCCCGGCCCCCCATCGCCTCCTCCGCTCCAGCCGGCCCCGGTCCTCTCCGCCCCTTGGCCGGGTTGTCGCTCAGCCACCGGTCCTCTCCGCCATGACAGCCGCCCAAACCCCCTCCCACTCCTTTCCGCCATGAGCCCGCACGCCCGCCCCCATCGCCTCCTCAGCCGAACTCCCGTGGCTCCTCCTCCTGCCCGCTCCGCCCTTGCTTGGCGCCCGCCACTGGCCTCTTGGCTCGCCGCCACTCCGGCCTTGGGTTCTCCTGGCCTTCGACGCGCTGTGAGGTCTGCTACGCCTGCCACGCGCACCTCTAGTGGTGGCACCGCCTTGGCCCGGCTTCTCTCGGCTCGCCGTCACCTCACCCTACTCCACAGCCCGGCCCAGCGTGCCCGGTCCCCGCGCCTCCCCACCTTTGCCTACAGTGGTGCTGGCTCCACCCAGCCAGCGGCAGCGTCCTCCTCAGCTCCTCTGCTCATTCCTCACTGCCCTCAACCGCCGTCCGCCGATGCTGGCTCCCGGTGAGGTGAGCTCCTCTCCTCAGTCCTCATCACTTATGATTTATGAATTATGAAGTTACGACTCACTGTATGACAGTATGCCATGTATGCATCACTGAAGAAGCATCGCCAAATCAAAGTTCATTGGATGGGAGAATCGATCGACAGTATGAACACTTGGCATGTTATTCTGTCGGAATTGTAAGCAAGATTAGTTTAATGACAGTTGAGACTTGAGAGAGTAAGTGCTTGCTGCTTTGAATCAAGATTCAAGAATGTGATCCTTGTTATGATAACCATATGAGATATGCATTCTAAGATATAGGAACAGATTAGGAGGAAATAGGAAGCATCACAGAAAATATTTGCTGTTTTGCCGAGTGGATCATGGTCAATCATAGGAAATATGGTCAAAACAGGTAGAACAAGTTGCAGAGCATATTCTTTGCCAATCCTATAGAAGCTTAGGCTCAATTGTTAATGTTATTGCCTGTCTATTCATGGTTAGAAGGCAAAGACTTGAAGTCAATCTAACTCATAGATGTTTTTTCTGAAATGTAGTTTTCACCATATGTTCAGATTTTTAGGATCAGACAGTGATGTCTAATATATTCTACAATATGTTCAGATTAGTTATGACTTATCTGTATGAGTAAATCTATAAGTGAGTTAATTAGTTATGACTTATCAGTTTATCAGTTATGATTTATGAATTATGAAGTTATGAGTATGACTCACTCTATTAACTTTCTATTTGAATATTTGATGTACTAGAATTAGAAATACATGACGAGGATTGAGGAGAGGAGACGGTGGGGGCGGCGTAAGCAGAAACTACCTCGTGCTAGTGGTATGTTACATTCTTATTTCGTAATTTGCATTAAAAATAACGGTGTAGTCTTGTGTCCCTAATTTACATATGCAATTTTATCTTTGCAAATTCAGGTTCTCGTACTATTGTTGATGAAGATATGATAGGCTCAAATGAATCAAATCTTTGTTAATTAAGCAAAAATTACCTCGTGCTAATGGTATGTTACATTGTTTTTTTTTTGCTATGTTTTATCTATTTTTTCGTATCGTTAAACATGGAATTCAAATTTTATTTCGATTGTGCATTTGTATTGTATTTTTATTATGCCTCGGTGTTGATAGTATTTAATGTTAGTTATAGACTTATAGGTCCTTAGTTTTGGGCCCGAGGCTTATTGAAATCCTGGCTCCGCCACTGGATGCACGCGCTCTGCTGCTGGAAGATCAAACACAAGCTAAAAGCATGGAAAAGACGCTTTACTAATAGCTAAGCCAAGCTCAAAACATCCAAGTGAAATAAAACAGAGAGCACGTACAACATTTGTAAAATGGAATAGAACAATGGCATCATTCTCACTTCCATGGCAGCTTCGAAACAATCCCACACAAATTTTTGGTGCACAGTCATCAAAAGCTCACTAGAGCTCTTACCATCGGTTAGACCACCACCCCTTGCCGGTCAAATCGTCTGGCCACAGCCGGCCAGATCACCCTAGGCCCGGTTAGACCGCCGGTTACCTAACAACAGCTCTATAATTGCAAACTTCTAAAACCAAACTCGAACTTCGACAACACATGCACAACAAAGTCAAATACTCATCACACACCATGGGGTGACCTCCATATGGTCTCACAAACTCCTTTCTGAAAGCATTGGAGAGAGGTATTGTAGTTGTCACTTCAGTTTTTTAGCCTTTCCTAAAGCTACTATGCATTGAAGTGAGGTGCAGCTTTGCTTTAGATTTAGTGGACCAATTTTGAAGCTACTATGCATTGGAGTGGAGCGCCTCAAACAGTAGCTTCAGCTGATATGACACACACTCTCTCCTGAAGCTACTATTGATTGGAGATGCTCTTATGCATAGTAGCTTCAGGAGAGACAGTATACCATGCAACGCGTCGATCATCCACTCCAATGCATAGTAGCTTTAAGATAGATCTGCAAAATCTGAAACAAAGCTATACCTCACTTTAATGCATAGTAGCTTCAAGATGCATCCACAAAATCTGAAGGGAAGCCACGGTACCTCACTCAAATGCACTAAAACTGGAGTTGGTACAAGCTGGACCCACACAAATTAATTGGAGCTCACCGGCCCGAGCGCGACGGCGGGTCTCAATATGGAAATGTTAAAGGATAGCTAGTGAAGGCCTAATTGGATTAATTAGTTGTCCGCCAGGCCCATCTGAAGCCCAGGTTTAGTGCTTCCAAGGTAGTCTATAACATGCATGCCAGCCAATATGTAACGACTTAATTCAGAAGCTAGATCAATAAGACTAGCTTATGTCTGCTTAATTTAGCGAAGAATATATGCATACGCGCCTTGCTGTGAGGCTTTGTTGTAGTGCATTTTTAAGAATAATATTTGGCTGTCACAGCACAATGCAGTGTGCTACAATAAGGTACTCCCCTTGTCATAACAGAGTGACATCGACATGGTCCACAAAAGTCAACTTTGACCACAAATTTATATTATAATATATTTCTAAGGCATGATAAAATTATAATATTATGAAAATACTATTTAAGAAAAATCTAAATATGACGTTTCCATGTGTCCAATCTAAATACTTAGAAAGATATTGATAGCCAAAATTTAAAAAGTTTGCCTAAACGTACCTAAAACTTTACCCTTTTGTGACCGGAGAGAGTAATGTCTTACTGTCAATCTACAAATATGTACAGAATAGGGTTGTTCGTTCGGTATTATCGATATATACGGTTCGGTAAATATGGTATTGTTAATTCAGTAAATATGGTATTTCAAAAAACACGGTTCAGTATCGGTAAATACCAATCTTTTTCAGTACAATATCGGTAAATACCATATTTACCAAAGTTAACGTGAATTGTGAATGATGCGGCAAGTCGATGACTTTTGGGTCACACATTTTATCATTTGACAAGTTGGCAGCTGGCCTAACTGATGCATTGGCAATCAGGCAGCATCGTAGTAGTGCAGCAAGCAGCACGCCCAACACCATGCCAACTTGTCACTCGCATGTTTCTGATTAAGGGCTTTGATGTCCAAATTTCCATTCCTACACTACTACAAAAAGGCTAATACTGGACGCCTCATCACAGACGGTTGACCGAAACCATCGGTATTACATTCAATCACAGACGGTTTTGGTTTAGAGACGTATGTGCTACTGGCTGCGCTAAAAAACCGTCTGTGAAGAGGCAATATCACAGACGGTTCATGTTGAAGACCGTCGTGAAGTATCACGAGCGGTTCTTGTTCGTAACCGCTCGTGATATTAATCGATATCCTGAGCGGTTTTAAAACACAACCGTCGTGAAGTATCACGAGCGGTTACAACAAGAACCGCTCGTGATATTAATTAGTATCACAGACGGTTCTTAAAAATAACCGTCTGTGATAATATCGCTCCAGCGTGAGTTAATTTATTCATCGTCGATGCGTCTGTGTTCGTCGCCATCCGCTTCGGCTCCCCGATGCGTCTCTTCATCGCATCGATCCGCTTCGGCTCCCCGACGCGTCTCTTCCTCTCACGCTCCGAATTTATTCCTTGTTTTATAAAAAGGATCATCCGCCATCCAAGATGATCATCCCCACATACTTATAAAAAACAGAAATGGCTACCTCTTCCTTGTCGCCGCATTGATGGCCTTCCCCGCCGCGCCTTTGTCTGCACCTCTCTCGGTATACGTTGAACCGTGCTGCGGAAGAACACTGTTTGATCAACAGTGTCTTCACTCCTCTGCCCGCGTAGAATTTGCCGGAGCAGGTGACGGCCACCTTCCGCCGTCTTGACATCCTCCTCCGCCGTGTCTTCGGGTGATCTCGCACTTCGGCGAGTTCTGGCGTCATCGTCGTATTCCTCCAAAACGGCGTTGCACGTCTCGAGTGAGGCTTGCCGTCACTTGGGCTGTAATGTCGGCGGCGGCGGCGAGTCGACGGCCGAGACCCTCAAGCAAGGAAGAGAGCCTATGGGCTCAATTCTTCTTGGTTCAACGATCGAGGTCTTCGAGACACTTTCGAGCAGCGGCGTCAGCGGTGGGCGCATTTCGAGCTTCGTTCGGCGATGATCGAGAATCCGTCCGATCTGACACCAAATCGCCTATGAAGTATTGCGAGATGGAGATAGCGACCTACCTTCGCCACTAGAAAAACCTTGTTTAATTATAGGTTTACCTTTTTAATATAAACATGTAATTTCTTCATGTCATGTAATTGTATATATATACTTGAGAAAAACCATTTCACGAGCGGTTCCATTATGGAACCGTCAAGTGATATAGGACATATCGCAGACGGTTCCATAATGGAACCGTCGTGATATATCCCATATCACAGACGGCTCTATTATGGAACCGTCGTGATATGTCCCATATCACGGATGGCTCTATTATGGAACCGTCGTGATATGTCCCATATCACTGAGCGGCTCTATTATGGAACCGTCTGTGATAATTATCACTGACGGTTCCATAATAGAACCATCTCTGATAAGTCTCTTTATAAGTAGGAGCTAGCCCAGCTTGTCGCTAGGGTTTGCGCTCTAACTCATCACTCCCGCCGCCTTACTCTCGTCCGTTCCTCCCGTCGCCGCCGACACCGCCATTCTTCCGTCGCCGACGGTTAGGCATCTGGTGACCTTTGCAAAAGACACTCAATGCGATAAGAGTGTCTTTTGCGGCGTCACCGAAGTGCCACAACTTCTGATGACCAAACTCGTCACTCCCGGCTCTGTTAGGGTTTGCGCCGCCTAACTCCGTTCCTCCCTACCTCGACGCTGCTCGCCCGACTCGTCCGACGCCGCCCGACCTGTTGCGCCGCTAGGGCCCCGGCCGGCTTTGCTTTCCCCATCCTCCTCTATTCTCCTCTAGATCATTAGCTTAATGTCTTTTGTTGAGTTTGATTTTTATGCATGAACCTTAAGTTGTGTCACGATGTTTGTGTGATTTATGCAAGGTAAAGGAAATGGATGAGGGTTGTCTTTGGTGGTGGGGTCGCCACCGTGGTTCTTGTTGTACTAAGGTCCATCTCTGTCTCTACCCCCCTTGCTCTGTGATGAAAATGGCTAGCTAGTGCTCTGCGATGGATGCCGAGGGCTACTACTTGTGTGGTGGGTTTGGACACCCTTGGTCTTGTTCTCTTGCTGATGAACTGCTCAATGATGTTAATAGTCTTATGCTGAAATTGAATTGATAATTAGTTCATATTAATAGTCCTCTTGCTCTGTGATGTAATGATGTAAATAGTCTTATGCTGAAATTGAATTGATAATTAGTTCATATTAATAGTCCCCTTGCTCTGTGATGTAATGATGTAAATAGTCCTATGCTGAAATTGAATTGATAATTAGTTCATATTAATAGTCCTCTTCTTTGTGTGATGTAATGATGTCAATAGTCTTATGCTGAAATTGAATTGATAATTAGTTCATATTAATAGTCCCCTTGCTCGTGATGTAATGGTGTCAATAGTCTTATGCTGAAATTGAATTGATAATTAGTTCATATTAATAGTCCCCTTGTTCATGCCGGTCAAGTTCTCCTACCTCTTGCGTGCAGTCGTCCTACCATTCCATTCATAATCTCTTCTCTATAAAGTCTCCAAGCGTTGGTGCTTGTGCCATTAAACCGGCATCATATATATATTATATATATATTATTAAGTGATCTCGACCACTTTAGGAGGGTAGTCCACATGACATGAGAAGAATGAGGCAGTATCCACGGGCAATCTCATTGAGCCCTTGTAAGTTTAAAAAGTATGGATGCAAAGAGGCGGTCGGACATCCAATTACGGATTGGGCGTCGCTATGTTGAAAGTGGCGTTGATGTAACTACTCCGGTAGGAAGTGGCATCATGTATTACCAACCAACAATTCTTGAGCATGTAATTGTCTTTAAAGCCAACAAGAACACCAAGCAACAAGTTGAGAATTCTGCTCAAGAATGAGTTGGTTGCTAATATATGATGCCACTTCCCAACAAGTACTACAAGATCAACGACACTTTCTCAATATAGCGACGCCCAATCGTAATCGATGTCCTAACGCCTCCTTGCATCCATACTTTTATACTTGCAAGGGCTCAATGAGGTTGCCCGTGGCTACCGCCTCATCCTTCTCATGTCGCTGGACGATCCCCAAAGTGGCCGAGAGATACGTAACAATATATATGTAATATATATATGATGCCGATTTAATGGTACAAGCACCACGCTGGGCCTTTATAGAGAAAAGTCATCACAGTTTCCACCACAAACCGCTCAGTGATATGTGCTACTACGCACGGTTTGTGGCTGAAACCGCTCAGTGATATGTGTTATCACGCACGGTTTGTGGATGAAACCGCTCGTGATATGTGCCTATCATGCACGGATTGTGGATGAAACCGCTGCGTGATATTACTTATCGTGAGACGGTTTGAACCACAAACCGCTCGTGAAAGTATACATCACGACGGTTCAAAAACCGCTCAGTGATGACCTCATGTCATCACTGACCCATAAACTCAGACGGCACACGAAACCGTCTGTGATGACGTTTTTGAACCGTCTGTGAAAGCCTTTTCTGTAGTAGTTTTAGCACTAACAACCTAGATGTTGGCCTAGCACTTTTCGGGACCTGGATATGCAAATCCAGACTCTCCGTGCATACTGCACTAATCCAAGATCACGCTAGTACAGACAGTGGCAATATTGATAAAATATCATTTCATATGCAAAGATAACTAAGAAATATGGAATTAACAATAATTATCAGAGTAGTGATCTTATGGTCGAAGCTTACAATTAATGCCTTGGAAGGCGAATATCTCAAATAAGCTATAGCGGAAGGAAACAAAATAACTTCAATGTAGCCTATCCATATGCTCATAGGCAACCGACTAGGGTAGCGCGACCTAGATCTCCACGATCCTTGAAATAGTCTGACGAGGATTAAAACCTCTATGTATTAATTTAATATATCAAAGACCATACGTCTTCATGGTCGTAACCCCTAAGGCTAACGACCTCACTGGTCGTGAAGATTTCAGAGGTTACACGATGGGTACCACAGTCGAGACAAGGCTTTATGCTAGGCTCACCGGTAGCCGCTTCGGAAAAGCTATGAACTGCATTTCTTATCGTATGATGAATGGAACACGTGTTATATGTTCCAAACCGCGCGCGATGATATAATCTGAGACAGCGACAATTAACTACCCTACGGTTAAGCATCTCACGAGATAACCGCAAGGAAGTTGACACATTGTTAATCGCCTTACCGTTCGACCAACGTAATGTTTCACCAGGGCGCCTTCTCCGAGAAGTAACTGCCACCTCTTCAGGAGTTATTTAAGGGTGGAGCGCAGAAGACGAAGGGACGGGACAAGAGACGAAAAAAACAAGAGAAGACAAACACAGAAGCCTAAGCGGTGGAATTAGAAGCAAGACAGTCAGTCTTAGACTTAGAGTCTAAGCCTGATTACTTAGTTAGACATTCCTCACATTCAGTGTATTTAGGGTAGTGCCTAGCCAGGTCTTGTAAATCCAGTTCATATCAATAAAGAGTGGCCCCCCATTCCATCCCAGGAGATTTCACGTCATTTTCCTCTTTTATTTTCATAAGATCGGCGATTCGATCGTCGACAGCTGGCGCCGTCCGTGGGAAAGAAGACATAAGTTTCCTGAAGAAACTCTTCGCTCATACAAACCCTCGCCCAAATTCCTATAATCGCTCATGCGACTATGCCCGGAGTTTGGAATGAGGAGAATTAGTTCGACTTGGCGCACTACGCCGACCTCGACTTGGAAGGATGCATCTGTGCCATGGAAGAAAATGGCATGTCATCCTCCTCTTCCTCCTCCACCGCTCGCCGCGCAAGCGTTAGCGAGGTCGACCGGATGGACGAGGATGCGCCACCACTACCAGTGGCGCAATCAGAGGAACCAGCCATTCCGATCAGCTCGGAATGTCAGGGGACCTCTTCAAGCCCGGTCTTTCCGACCAACAAAATAGGTGAAGAAATTTCAGCGCCACCTCTCGAAAATCTCTATGCCCTCGATGAAATCATGGCTGAAAGAATTCTCCTACGGCTTCTGGCAATTCCAGGAGTCAACCGACACCTGGTGACGGTGTCGATGAAACCTCCACTGGTCGTAGGCCATGTGGGGATGATCACACTCAGCATACGATCGGCAGTTCGTCGGATCAAGCTGAGAAGACCTCAGGAGGTGCTCATTTCTGACCGCTCTCCATCGTGGAAACTTCTGGCAAAAGCACTGAGAAGCTCTCCATTAGTTACGATGGAAGCTCATCGGAAGATCAATGCTGGAAGCACGAAGTCAATGCGATCGGAGATGATAATCAAGATGCCCTGGACGGTCCTACATTCTCTACCACGCCATTACGTATTGTTAGAGATGATCCGTGCCGTCAAGCACCAACTTTCGGAGGCAACGGAACTGATCGACGTCAATCAGTTAACTCGCTCAAGCGTTACCCGCCTAGAGTAACGATAGAGGCGTAACAAATCAAGGTCGGGGAAGGTTTAGGTCTGCGTACACCTATGACCAGTATGAACCCCCTGAGACCTTCGGTAACTGTACAAAACTTATAATGTGTTCAAGATATGTTAAATAATTATGATCCTACTTTAGCAGAAACTCCAGGTTTTGTACAGCTCATAGGTCAAGTGTCCAAAATTCTCCAACAGACCATGCAGCGCACGGAAGCGTATCGGGAACAAAGGGTTTCAGGGAGTCAAACTATGACCTCATCCCAACGTTCCTCCCACAGCAGGGGACAACATGGTCATGCTAGGGAACAATCGACACAAAGACCCCCTCGACACTTCCGACAAAGGAGTCACGAGGGGAGAAGGCTATTTCAGGTAGCCACTCCCCCATCACGTCGAGAAGAACCACCACTTGGACTCAACGATCTCAGACATCGTCTGAATCAAGTGGCCGGTCGGAGGCATCACATCAATGTCCATGATCAGATCGGCACACCGGAGTTCCAGCGTTCCAATCTTAGGAACCGGTCTTCGACCGATTACAATCCGGCACCTTCCTAGAGAAGGCTCCATGAATCAATCACAGGTTGTCGAGCCTTCTCTGTAGGGCTCCAAGCTGTGCGTTGGCCTAACTGGTTCTGACAGGCCAACTTGGACAAGTTCAATGGGACTCAAAACCCATTGGAATTTCTCCAAATATATATCACCGCCATCAGAGCTGCTGGTGGCGATGAGAATGTGATGGCCAACTATCTACCGACCGTGCTCGAAGGGTCTGCCCGGTCGTGGTTATTGAACCTACCGGTCGGATCAATCTATACTTGGGAGCAACTCTGTGATCTACTAATTGCAAACTTCCAAGGCACGTACGATCACCCTAGGAAGGAGGATGATCTCCACCGAATCCGACAGAGTTCTGATGAGACTTTACGTCAATACATCAAGAGGTTCAGCCAGGTTCACAATTCTATACCCGAAGTCGCAGAGTCATCTATTATTCAGGCTTTTAAAACAGGTCTGAGAAATCGACGGTTTACGGAGGATATAGCAATGAACCCTCCAAGAACAACCGTTGAGTTTTTTGACATGGCCAACAAGTATGCCACCGCTAGCGAAGCAATCGAGTGGTGCGAAGCCATTGATCGGAAAGACAAGATTTCTCAGCCCGGCCTGGATAAACCAGAGAAAAAGAATAAGAAGTCTCTCAAGAAGAAAAAGCACCGCAGACCCGACGACAAGGAGGTCCTAGCCATTCCTGATAAGCTCATGAAGGGTAAGAAGGACTACACTGGTCGAGGCAAGATGAAAGCTCCGACCGAGGGGTTCCAGAAAAACAAGAAGTGGTGTCCACTTCACCAGCAGGCAGGGCATGATCTGCGCACCTGTTGAGTTTGGCAAAAGAAACTGGAGGATTATTATGCAGGTAAAGGACCATTTCCCGCAATACAGGAACCCGGAGAAACAAGCTCCAAAAAGGACAAGGATGGCGATGAAGAGATGGAGTACCAGGATCCCCAACACACGGTCAACATGATTTTTGGAGGATCTTCTTCATACGAGTCCAAACGTCATCTGAAAGCCATGGAGCGGGAGGTCAACCTAGTCGAATCTCCAACCATTATCAAGCAATCGAAGTGGTCGGACAAAGCAATTTCCTTCAGCAAAGACGACTGCCCCATCCCTTCGACTCGACTAGGTAGGTTCTCTATTGTTGTTGAACCAACTATTAATAATTGTAGGGTTAATCGAGTCTTAGTAGATGGAGGTAGTTCTTTGAATATATTATTTGCGGGGGTTTTAGAAGAGATGCAGGTCCCCATGTCAAAGGTGAAATCGGTGAAATATGCTTTTCATGGCATAGTTCCTGGCTCCACCACTAAACCGATAGGACAAGTTTCCCTACCGGTTATGTTTGGAAGGCCTAATAACTTTTGAACAGAAAAAATTCTGTTTGATGTGGTAAACTTTGAATCCGCATACAATGGAATTCTTGGTCGACCGGTATTAGCAAAGTTCTTGATAGCCACGCATTACGGTTATCAGAGTCTGAAAATGCCGGGGCCAAAGGGAGTTATCACTATTTGGGGAGATCGGAAAATGTCTTACGTATGTGATCGAAAATCCTTTGAACTGGTCGATGAACTTCCGACCAGAGAGGCTAATCCATCTACCATGCAGGCCAAACACTCGAGACCGAAGATGACACCCAAGCCCTCCGACCAGACAAAGGAAGTACCACTCAACAAAGGCGCTTCTTCGGACAGCATCAAGTCGCCACCTGGGTCAAGAAATATTGACTCATTTACCTGCAAGATTCTGGTCGGGGCAAGACTCGACCCCAAATAGGAAGAGTCGCTCGTCTCCTTCCTCTGAGCGAATCAGGACGTGTTTACCTAGTAAGCATCCGATATGCCTGGAGTCCCCCGGGAGGTGATCGAGCACAGGCTAGCTCTCCAGCCTGACAAAAAACCGATCAAGCAGAAGCTGCGACGTTTTGTACCCGATCGGAAGGAAGCAATCCAGTCGGAGATTGAAAAACTCCTTAAGGCTGGGTTTATACGTGAAGTCGACCATCCTCAATGGCTTGCCAATCCTGTTATGGTTAGGAAAAATAATGGGAAATGGCGAACGTGTATCGACTTTACAGACCTTAATAAAGCTTGTCCGAAAGATGATTTTCCCCTTCCACGCATTGACCAACTCGTAGACTCTACCTCTGGGTGTGAGTTACTAAGTTTTCTAGATGCGTATTCAGGGTGCCACCAGATTAATATGTGTAAAGAAGATGAGGAGAAAACTTCCTTCATCACCCCATATGGCACTTACTGTTATGTTAAGATGCTATTTGGTCTGAAAAACGCTGGTGCAACTTTTCAAAGGTTGATGCAAAAAAAATCTTTAGTCCACAAATAGGTCGGAATATAGAAGCTTACGTTGACGATCTGGTCGTAAAGACCACCAACGCTGGCAATCACATCCCCGACTTACAAGAAACTTTCAACAACTTGAGAAGGCATAACCTCAAGTTGAATCCTAAAAGTGTGTGTTCGAGTTTCGCTAGAAAACCGCTCGGTTTCCTAGTCTCGCTAGAGGTATTAAGGCAAACCAGTTAAAATAGCGACCATCGACTGATGCACCCTCCCACCACAAAGAAGGAAGTCCAAAACTAACCTATCAGTATGGCGGCACTAAGTCGCTTCATAGCAAGGTTAAGGGAAAAGGATTACCTTTCTTTAAACTTCATGGGAATTTTGAGTAGACTAAAGAGGCAAACGATGCCTTTGAAGAACTTAAAAAATACCTTACGAGTACCCGGTCTTAGTCTCTCCGAGATCAGGAGAAACATTGCTAGTTACGTGGCAGCAACACCACAAATGGTAAGCGGTGTACTGGTCGTAGAAAGGAATAACATCCAACGACCAATTTATTACGTAAGCGAAGTCTTACATGGACCAAAGGAAAGATACCCACAGGTACAAAAGTTGCTCTATGGTCTCCTTATGTCTTCAAGGAAGCTAAGGCACTACTTTTAGGCTCACAAAGTGGTCGATCAATAGGATATCCCTTGGTCAAGTCCTTGGAAACAAGGAATCATCAGGACGAATAGAAAAAGGGGCGGTTGAGCTAGGGGCGTTTGACCTCCATTTTATTTCACGAACAGCAATAAAGTCCCAGGCAATAGCAGAATTTATTGCCGAATGGACAAACCCTGAACCCACCCAAGGGCCCGAGTACGAACACCACGAGGAGTGGACAATGTACTTCGATGGTTCCTTGATGTTAAAAGGATCGGGGGCTGGAGTGGTCTTGATATCCCCTACTGGCGAACACATCAAGTACGCCATCCAAGAATTTTTCTCGCCACAAATAATGTGGCGTAATATGAAGGTTTACTAGCGTAACTTCGAAAGGCTCGCTCGCCGGGATTCGCAGACATTAGTGAAAGGCGATTCTCAACTAGTAGCGAATCAAGTAGGGAAAGAGTATCAATGCTCGAGTACCAAGATGCCATCTCATCTGGCGGAAGTACGGAAACTCGAAAAGCACTTCTTCGGTTTCCAGATCCAACATATTCCTAGAAAGGAAAACTTTCTAGCAGACCAGTTGGCACGGATGGCCTCCACGAGGTCGACCGTCCCGCTCGGAGTTTTTCTCGAGCAACTCCATTCACCCTTGGTAGTCGAGCCTTCTGAGAACATACATGATTCTTTACAGGTCGTACAAACCGATCAAAGGAACATGGATGCTCCACAGGTCGTTGACGGTTGGCGCTGTCACGATCAAGGTAGAGACTGGATGACACCGATCTACAATTATCTTTAGCATGACATAATTCCGGAAGATGATGTAGAGGCTGATCGTATAGCACGAAAAGCCAAATCATACACTCTAATCGAACGTACCTTGTATAAACAAGGATCTCATGGAGTGTTGATGAGATGCATATCTCAAACAGATGGCATTAAGTTGCTAACCGAAATCCATGAAGGAGTCTGTGGAGCACATCATTCCTACATAACTCTGGTCGGTAAAGCCTTCAAGCAAGGATATTACTGGCCAACTGCCCTTCATGATGCAAAAGAGCTTGTGACGAAGTACGTACAATGTCAGTTTCATAGCCGACAAGTACATCAGCCAGCACAAGCCTTACAAACAATTCCTCTTTCTTTGCCTTTTGCAACCTAGGGACTAGACATTCTGGGACCTTTCCCAAGAGCACCCGGGGGCTTCGAATTCCTTTTCGTCATGATTGACACGTTTACAAAATGGATCGACGCCGAGCCAATTGTTAAAATAACAACTGAGGCCGCTAAGAGATTCCTAATGAAAAATGTGATCACACGATTTGGTATACCCAACAGATAATCACGTATAATGGTGCCCGCCTCTAGTAGTCAATTCTAAGAATTCTGCGATGAACTTGGTGTCAAAGTTCATTTTGCTTCTATTGCTCATCCACAGAGTAACAGCAGTTGAGCGGGCTAATTGTATCATTATGCAAGGGATCAAACGCCGAGTATTCGACCAATTAATCAAACGGTCAGGAGCTTGGGTTCAAGAACTCCCATCTGTATTATGGGCCGTCTGAACCACGACCAGTCGTGCGACCGATGAAACATCATTCTTTTTGGTTTATGGTGCTGAAGTTATGCTTCCTCCAGAACTAAAAATTGGCTCTGCTCGAGCTGATTGTTTTAACGAAAACGATCAGAATGAACGAAGACTTGACGACGTCAATTTCCTTGAAGAGCGATGAAACCAAGCCCTTGTACGATCAGCAGTCTATCAACAAGCCATGCGAAGGTACCATAGTCGTAATGTGCAACCTCGCAGCCTTGCTATAGGTGATCCGGTTCTCAGAAAAATTCAGAACCAAGCAAATCGTAATAAACTTTCTCCCAAGTGAGAAGGTCCTTACACTGTGGTTAAAGTTACCCGACCAGGTTTCATACGACTAGCTATGTCTGATGGGCAAATTTTGTCAAATTCTTGGAACATTAATCAATTGCGTAAGTTCTATGTTTAATTATTTTTATTTCTTTCAATTCTTTCAATTTCAATAAATTCATTTATTTATTAAGAAAAGTAACCGTGCTTATATATATATACCTATACTCTAGTCGTTCATTATTGTTAATTTAAACTGGTCGGAGAAGGCAATCTTCTCTCCAACATCCTTTTTCAAGGATCTCTATTAATCTATGGTAACGACTTCTATGTCATACGCTGTATTGGTCCTAGTCGCGAGCATTCTCTAAATGATTCCCACGCGCGACAACATTCTTTTCTTAAAGAAATATATGAGTAATCAGAGCATCATACAAAATAACTTTATATACTGAATGATATGCTTAAGATTATGAAGATTATATTTTATTATTTCAAGATTATGCTCTGCTTTTGTCTAGCTACTGGTCGGGACACGAAAAGCCTCCTAGTCGAAGTCTCTCCTTTTTCGCACGTGGTTCTGCCCACTGGAAGGAGCTTCCTAGCGATCGTTCTTTTCTTACGTTCCTCGCTACCAGTCGGATAAAGAGCTTGAACATGTTTTACGAAATACGTTATATGACTTCAGGTCTAAGCATTCCTTCTGACCAGACTTTGGGATAATAGATTTAAACAAAGTTCACTTATAATTTGTTGCATACATTTTTGCATTTCTTCTTATGTCAAATACAGCAAGGTCTTTTTTCTGACCATATACAATTTTTGATTGGTATTTCAATTATGACAAGCAAGGATCTATAACTAGTCGAAATCATACGCTAGTTCCGACTACAGTGATTTCCTAGTATTACAACGATCAGTTTTGTCTTAACATCAGCACATACCTTCAGAAAAATGGTTTTGACTTTCATTCTCTTTCTTGGCTACCTGCTTGTATAGTAAAGTTCTTCTACTATAAAGCAGTCGGGGGCTAGGAAGTATATGAGAATTATAAAAGTCAACAGAATAAAAAAAAGCATTGTTAATGACATAAAAGGTAAGTTTTATACATATTCAATATTTTTACATTTGCAGCGGTCTACTCTAGAAATATTTCCAGACTAATTACTGCTTGATGAAGATCCGACCTCCATCTCCTCTACAACTTTGTCTCCATGTGGCCTGAGTTCTTCCATGAATTTGGTCACCTCGTCAGGTAGGCAGTTGAAGTCATCTTCAACAGCTTGAATATTAATGGAGGGGTCGGAAGCCTTTAGTTTTGCCAAAGCAAAACTAACTCCACTAGCAACGCCTGCTTTCATGGTTTGGCCATAGTTCTTCCGAGTAGTCTTGAGCAGATTATTAAGATCCTCTAGAAGTTGACCCAAATAGTTCATTTTCTCTACTGGATCTCTTAAAGTAGGCAGACTTGATCCTGATCCCATATCAAAGATCATCCTGTTCAAAAATTGAATCTTTTCATCAATATTTTGCACAAGAGCCCTCCTTATCCCGCTTCAAATTTCGAGTCTTCTACTCACTCAAATCCGGCGTATGCTTTGTTCTACAAGAGTGAATCAATTGATAAATACAAACATAATTGAAAGAAGATAATAAGTCAAGTTTACGACATATTACCTACAATTCTTTTGTTAAGTGTTTCATTGCTGGTCGTCGCTTCGGCGATCGACCGGTCCCTAGCTTTAACTTCTTCTTCAAGCAGAGCTGTCCTGGCTTTCTCAGCCATGATCGCTTCTTTTATTTTCTCCAAATCTATCGAATACGATAAGGGAGAATAGTTAGAGAAGGGCAAAGTTTTCAAGAAAGAAAAAAAATTTAAGTGGGAAGTTCTTACTTTCCAATTCGGAGTGTTTTGCTCCAAGTCCTTAATTCATTGGTCATCCTCGACCACAATAAAAGTTCTCACCGATGTCGCACAAATAGTATTTTTTCTCTTTAAGTTCCTTGTAAACTTTTGAGAAGTACTATGGAACTGGTCGTAGATACTTACCCGGATCGCCAAATCATTATAACCGCCAAATATTAAATCAGGATGCATTTTGATTTGATGATCCGATATTTTTCCCCATGCCTCGTCAAGCTCCTTATCCTCGATAAATCAGAGGTGAAAAGGGAACTTGTCAGGTTGAGAAGGATTACCAACATTGGTCGAAACCTGTTGAGGGCCTTTAGGGGCATCTACCTCCGCAGAAGGAGTTAGAACCACCAATGGATCCAACTCGACCGTTGGCCTTGACACCTGCTCGGGGGCTTCTTCGACCACTCTTTCCTCAGGAGCTCTATCCTGGGAAGCACTCTCGTCGGGGACCTTCATGAATGCCTGGTTCTCATGAGGAGTCCGATCGGAAACAACTGGAACACCTGAAGACCTAGAGGAAGCGAAGAAGGGAAGTTCAAAATACCAAATAATCAAGGAATTATTAAAGGTATGCACTTATACGACCAATTTCATTTGTACGTACCTAGTTAACTTCCTAGATTTAACTTTGAAGCGTGGAAGAGTAAACTCTGTGCCATCACCCTTCCTTTTCTTTTCTTCCGATTTTGTCGGTTCTGAACCGGCAGGGTTGGTCAAAACCATTGCTTCCTCCAACAAGATGTCGGAAGCAATGCCCTCGATCAGTTCGTCAAAGATTGCGTCCTTGACCATCTGGTCGGATAGAGTGGTTTCACCAACCTCCAGACCAGTTGTTTCAGTAACAACTGTTCGGTCATGAACGACCGGTCTGGGATCTACGGCCTCCGCAGTCACGCACTGCTAGCCT